>JASDDO010000022.1:524074107-525274464 GCA_030015575.1 Agapanthus africanus
CACCCACCAAAGCAAATCACCCAGAAAGGAAGCAGTGTGCCAGCAAAGCCGTAACGAAACCTGTATGGAAAAACCTGCAAGAAACTGTGGCACAACGGGGGTGAGTTGCCAACTCGTGGGTAGAAAACATCACCGAGCAGAAATCGTATGTATGACACAATCCTAGGTCAATACGATCAATAATATATATAACCTCAAATGATAAAGTCTGAAGTATGAAAAGGAGGCAAGGGTAAACATCTATACATAAGTGTAATCCCATGTGCTCGTGTCAGTGCCTCAGGTAACAATGTATCATATGTATGAGGTATGAATGCATGAAAACGGAATACATATAAATGAGAAACTGTTTTCTTGATTTAGTGAGATTTCTGTAATTTAAAATGAGGTATCATCAATAAATCAATATAAATCAGTGTCTAGCATCGACACAAAACATAAATCTCAATATCCAATATCTCAGGCTCCGACTATCCGGACTGGCCTGTATCATCAATCTCAATACCTCAATGTCTCAAATCTCAATATCTCGGGCTCCGTTAGTCCGGATCGGCCCATTTCATAAATCAAACGACCACGAACGGTATCTTCCAGATATCCGACGCGCCAAACAATCACCGGTAGGCAGTCTGCCCTTGCGGGGCTCATCATCCTCCATGAAATCACTCTTGCCCCGGGGTACCATACCGGGTCCACCATGTACCTGAGATGGTTCATACGACTCCTCGAATCGGGTCTCGAAATCCATCTCATAACCGAGAAAATATCATGGTGGACAACTCATACATCACGAGAAAACCGCACTTTTCATTTTAAAAAGAGAGAGAGAAGTTCATATATATTCTTGCGGTTTTCCACCAAATCTAGGAAATCCCTTGAAAATCCGAAATCCAATCATCAATAGCAAATAAACAGTGAATATCGGCATAAAACTCCATAATACTGCATAACCGTGAATAATAATATGCATGAAGTAGCAATGTCTAAACTAGCATATAAAGACGAGTACGCTAATACCATGTCGAACTATCAGTTAACAAGCTATGTCAATGAGTAATATTCTCTAAAGTGTACGTGACATGGCAATTACCGATGATGATGTGTGTGAGCCAGCAAGTAAGTGTATGTGGAACATATGCATCATCGGTAATGGTGCTTGTGTTCTGACAGCATGATCTCAATAATGGCATATGAAAAACACAATATAAGCATGCGATGCGATGCGAACAGCAATAATATGCGATGCTGAATAATAAACACAATGACAACTAATCTGCATTTATATAAATATGAGTCATACAGTTTTGCCATTTGAAATAACACGAATCGTGGTGTTTTGAAAATAAGGGTTACGGTGTTTTTAAGAAAAGATACGTCCTTTGAAATATCCGTAGAATCCCTTGGCCTGTCTTTAAAATACTCACGATTCGTTAGTTTTGAAATAGGTATGACTCGAGTCAAATTTATCATTTACAAGTAACTACATGCTGATCGAAAGGTAAGGAAACCGCCTAACATCTGAGTCGATATATATATATATATATATATATATATATATATATATATATATATATATATGAATATAACATTCGGTGATCCCGCCTCAATAGTATCCCATACGATACCCTAATATATTATGATATCCTCGAGTCAAGAGTGCGGATCTATCATCAATATATAGCTCGTACGGTAAATCCGTCGTACGGCCTCCCAAATCTGGGTGCGGGTCAAATGTCACCTCTATCACATTATTCATCTGGTATCCTCTTTATCAAATATCATGATCCAGGGTACTGATCTACGTCTAGTACAATACTGATACCATATATGTATATGCATGCGTGTGTATGAAAACATCACGTCTAAAGGACCCGCTAAAACATCATGTCGTATCTCAAATACGAACCATGTCACATCACCGATCTCACGGCCTCAAGCCCAATCTCATCGACTCATTTCCAATCCCAAGTATTATCCTCATAATCCGTGTATATGTATACGTATATATATATATATATATATATATATATATATATATATATAAATAGTCCCATACCCATGTGTGTGTGTGTGTGTTTACATATCCCCATATACTTACAAGTAAAATAAATGTTTGCATGTGTGTGTGCGTGTGGGTGTAACAACTACTCTAGGGTTTCGCAACTAACACTAAACTAATCCATGAACATATAACCCTATCATGATAAACAATAATCATATAACATAATAAACTATGTATATATATGTATGTATGTATATGTATTCGCTACGAAACTGCGGGGGTGCTATACGCCATCTACCCGACTTCCCCCGTAGATATATATCTACTCACTGCTTCTTATGTGCCGATGCCGATGTTGCCATCTTCTTCTTCATCATCCGATGTTCACGCGGAGGTACCTACAACAATACACAATCAAAATTGCGTATTAAAATTCAATCAAAAAACCAAAACGGCACACGCTACGCTCATAGGTAAAAACCTATAGCCTCACATGTAAACACGACCAATAACCTTAGTCGTTGACGTTCAAACGCCACACGACGGAAACACAATATAAAATACCAAAAATCAAGTTAACATGAAGTCGTAAAACGAAGCCTCAATTCATGAAAATGATCCCAGATTTTACCCTAATTGAAATTAGTCAATTCTGCATACAGGAGGGGACTAGTTTACTGCTAAAGGAGCTATGGAGCAAGAATGAGGGACAACAACAACACCCTGGCCGCAAATTGCGGCCAGGAAGGATTTATTTGCGGCCATATCATGGTGGATGGGGCTTGGGTCTTAGGATTAGCTTCCTGGGTGCCTGCATGTATCACTGTGTATGCTAAATAATTTTCAGAGGCTCCGGGTGTTAGCAGATCTTCATTTCCCTACACAGAATCCATACTTCTCCGATATCGGGTTTTCTAAGTTCGTATTCCGGGGTTCTAGTCTCTGGTTTAGGTCTCCAATCAATCACCACAACGGTTTAAGGTCAATATTAAGCCTTAATTACACTATCTCAATTCAATTCAAACCCTAACCCTAACTTGGAATTTCAAAGTTTCACTAAATTTCGCCAAAACGATTTCAAACTTGAAGAGAGGCTTAAGCAAATGAAATACTATACTATTTGAGAAAGGATTACCTCATTTGGCAACTCAAGAATTTTCTTGAGTTGCCCTAGTATCCAAAATGCAAGCTTTCTTGGTCCAAAGTGTAGCTAGTGAGCTCATGCATATTTTTTGTGAAGTGGGGATGGAGTTTTGATGAAGATTTGATGATGAAGTGGGGGTTGTAGTGGAGGAGGGAGAGGGGGTGCTGCCATTGAGAGAGAAGAAGAGAGAAGGATGAAGATGAGAATGAAACAAATGGCTAAGACCAAGATTTGACCCCTCGCCTATCTCTTCTCTCTCATGCCCATACTCTCACTATTCTATTCTTTATTGTTTTCTTTTCTTTTCTTTACATTTTCCTTTCTCTTTTCTTAAAATCATAACCATGCTTGAATGAAGTAATAACCATGAAGGAAAAGGCAACAAGTGTTAAAAATGACATGTGCATGTCATGTGCACAAAACACGCTTAATGCCCGATTAGCGATTTTTTATCGCGATTAGCACTAAAATAGTGTCAAATAAATCATAAACTTTCATAATTTGCATGAATCACATAAAGCACCCTCATTTCAGTAATTTCTAAAAAAAATTCAAAATTTTCCCCATTTATTGGTATTTAATTATACCAGAATATTAAAATATTTATTATATTTAATATTTAATTATAAAAATTCCCAAAAATAAAATTTTATTTTTCTGAAATGTTACAGAGATTAAATTGATTAAAAGGCTTGCTGGGGTTAGTATTAGGTTAGTTTGGAATGGGGATTCTACTCACTGCTTTTAATGCCCTAGTTAAGAATAAAGGTGTTAGGGTAATAGTCAACAAAAGGGATTAGCACGACTAGGAAGAAACTTAGTTTCTTCCTTTTGGTCCTTTCTTGTCTCTTAGCCCTAACCTCCAGTTAATTCAACCACAACCGGTCTAACTAAGGAATCACCGCTATTATTTAGGATAGGGTGCCGTAGTGAGCGGTGTGTGGTTGGATTAAAAAGAGTCTGTATTTTAAAAGTTATATGGGCAAAGAAAGGAGAGAGAGATTTCCTTCTCTCAAGCCTTCCCTATCCTAACCCTAACAAGTGAGGGATTACTCACTCATTAGGAAAGTAACGATAAAATTCATTTTTATAATTTTATTTTAAAAGACTATCTAAATTGTAGATAATAAAAGACAGATAAGCAGAAATTAAATTCAGATAAAAAATGCAAGATAGAAAAAGAAAGCTTACTTTATTGATGACCTCTCAACGATTACAAGAAAATTAAAAATTTAAATCTAAGAATTAAAAAGCGGCATGCCTAATTAGGCTTTCAACTTTCCTATTTATAGATAGGAGAAACCCTAGGTTTACATCCGATCCACATTTGAATTTACAAGACTACCCTAAGAAAGCCGGGTCAAAGCACCGACACCCACCGACACATGCACCGACATTTGCATTGCACGGCCGCGGTTCCGCGGCAGAAATCTATGTTTGGCCGCGGATCCACGGCCGTATTGTAGGATCTTGGTATCAAACTTCTAGGGTTGCTTCATGTTGCTGTTTCCTTCTGTTTTCTTCACTTGGTTCCACAGAATCTCTTCTATTTTCTTCCAGATTTCCACAGTGCAAAATGTTGTGGACCTTTTGCCGTGAGCTTCTCGTTGAAGTCTTG
Organism: Agapanthus africanus; assembly: GCA_030015575.1. NCBI lineage: Eukaryota > Viridiplantae > Streptophyta > Magnoliopsida > Asparagales > Amaryllidaceae > Agapanthus > Agapanthus africanus. Next base: position 524,078,872 of record JASDDO010000022.1, read on the forward strand.
AATCTTGTGCTACCCTTTTGCTTTATGCATTGAACTGTCTACTGATCTTCATTTGTTCCTTGAACTGGTAGGCGGCATCATACGGATTCATCTATTGTTGGTCGTAGTCTCACATTTGTAGCGTATTTTCATGAATTTCACTGTAATGATCTGAGAACCTGTAACCTGAAACTATTTAGCAGACAAGGATCAAAAGCACCTATTTATTTGTAATGTGATTAAGAATGGGCGATATAATAATGCAAAATTCTGATATGAACAGGCTCCCAAAGTGCGCATCGGGAACACCCGCGATGCGCCCTCCGTTTTGAAGAGTCTGGACGAGCTTTCCGACATTCAGGCTCGGTTCCATATTCCCTCTAATTATTCCCTTTGTTTGGCTAAGGAGGGTGAGCGGGCAGATCAGGTGCAGGGCAGGGAGGTTGCCCTGTATCTTGAAGCGTTCCAGGAAGGAATGCGTCTGCCCTTCTCACTTAAGATTAGTGCGGTACTTTGTTTCTTCAATCTTGCCCCGGGCCAGCTAGCACCAAACTCGTAGAGGATCCTCCTCGGGTTTCTGGTCCGGTTGAAATTAGATCAGATTCCCTTTAGTTTGACCCTCCATGTATCTTTTCTTTGTTATAAAAATCATCCCGACACCAGCAAGGAAGAGCCGAGCTGGGTGTATTTTTTGTTTAAAAAATATAGGGGTTGGGCGGCCAGGTCAGGGGTAGTGGCCGTCCCTTCATTCATTCATGAATGGAAGGAGAAGTATGTATTCTTCGAGCCTCCGGAGGGCGAGGATTGGCCTGTGCCCACACAGTGGCATATGGCCGACTGCACGAGGTCAAATCAGTCGACCTCCCCCGAGGTGAAGGTGGTGTCCCAGTGGGAACCGATCCAACGGACAGACATCCTGCTTTCTAAGCAGGTACTGAGCTGGGCTGGGCTCAGTCCTGCGCATTTCCTGGGTAAGTTAGGGCTTTCGACGATCTGTTTAGACATTGCTAAATTTCCTTTGCCATTTCAGTGTTGCTAACCCCTTTTTTGTGTGTTCTTTTTTGCAGAGCCCATGGACCGATCAAAAATCCTAGCCGCCATAGCCTCCAAGGCCCAAGGAAAGAAGGCCGGGGAGCAAGCTCGTCCCGCCCCGGTCCGAGCTCGGCCACGAGGAAAACACCTCCGGCCAAACCTTCCGCAACACCTCTGGCCAAACCTTCCACAACACCTCCAGAAGCACATGGGGGGTCAGAAGCACATGCGGGAGGAGCACCGTGGGGGGGGTCAGAAGCACATGTGGGACCTGGCGCCCTGGGCGAAGGAGGAGGAGGAGCCCGCCGAGGTCCCTCTCAAGAGAATGAAGCGGGTGGTCTCTCGGCCACCACCTACCGGGATTCCAGTGCAGGAGGGCGATTTCTGCATTGAGGTGCCATCGGGGCTCTCTGTCGCCGACAGCTTGCTTTCGGACATGGAGCAGGTAGCCGAGGGTAAGATTCCCCGGGGGACCATGAAGTCCCAGATGGCCGCCATAGCGCAGGAGGCGGTTCAGGTTGGTACTTGACTTTTCTTAAAATTTCTTAAGTCTTATTTTCTCGGTTTGATCTTTCTAACCCGTTTTTTGTCTCCCCCAGGTCCTTCATCGCCGCGCTCTCCTCGTTGCCATGGAGTTAGAGGAGGTATCCCCGGCCATGAAGAAGGCGGGCGAATCCTCCTCACGGGAGGAGGAACTTCGCCTCCAATTGCAGCAGGCGGAGGAGAAGGTGGCCAGTCTCGACTCGAGATTGGTCGTGGAGGGGCTGACGACCTCGAGGCTAAAGGAGTCCCATCGGCTCCTGAACGAGTCCAACCGGGCTATCCAAGACAAGTTGGAGGAGACGAACAACCTCTATAATGCGATGAAGAGGTCGAGGGACACCGCCAAGAAGGATGCACGGGCAGCCTTAGACGCGTCGAAGCTTGCAGAGTGCCGGGCGGAGAAGGCCGTGGAGGAATACAAGGCGTCCGATCAATTCTACCTTGATCTTGCCGAATCTTCGGCCGTCATGTGGCACAGCGCCCTCGACGCTGTCAAGGAGTCTATGCTGGAGTTCGTCGACCGTGAGCTTCGCACAAAGTACCCCCTCACCGAGGAAGCACCGCAGTGGGAGGCGCCAAGAAGGCCGTATGAGGCGAAGCCGTTGGCGGGAGCGCCGACCCTGAGGTCGCCATTTTGGTCCCTGGCGAGGGAACTAAGTAGAGAGAGATCCCGACCGAGCGGGCGGCCTGAGCTATCCCCCCTACTCCTTTTTTTCTTTTTAGGATTTTTGTAAGCCTCCGGGCATTTTTGTAAGGCTGAGGAGCCCAGAATACCTTATATTTATTTTTTATTATAAATAAAGTATATCTTTTTCCTTTTCCCAAATGTCTGTTCACTGCGCAAGTACTTTAACTCATATACTTTTCATTGTTCAAATCTTCTTTCTGCAAGTATTTTTAGCTCGTAAGTCTTTTAATCTTGCAAGTAATTTTAGCTCGTAAGTATCTTTTCATCTTGCAAGTACTTTTAGCTCTTAAGTATCTTTATCTTGCAAGTGTTAAGCCGGTGTCCACCCTTCCTACACTTGCCGACCGTTCATCGAGTAGAGTCAAACGATAGCCAAGTGTAGGAAAGTCGGTATCCTCCCTTTCCCCAGAGTCGAGGTGGCGATCACGTGTCGAGTATGAGTCGATTGATGGCCAAGTGTAGGAAGGTCAGTATCCTTCCTTTCCCAGGAGTCGAGGTGGCGATCGTGCGTCGAGTATGAACCGATTGATGGGCCGAGCAGGAATCCGCTCGGCGGCCTCGTGAGGAGGGCTTTCAGATCCACTTCTTTATAAGGCAGGAATCTACCCCTTGTGGATGGGCCGAGCAGGAAGCTGCTCGGTGGCCTAGTGACGAGGGCTTTGGATCTACGGCGTTGTTGGGAAGGAAGCTACCCGCTGTGGATGGACCGAGCAGGAAGCTACTCGGTGGCCTCATGACGAGGGCTTTGGATCCACAGCGTTGTTGGGCAGGAAGCTACCCCGTGGCCTCGTAAGGAGGGCTTTTAGATCCACAGCGTTGTTGGGCAGGAAGCTACCCACTGCGGATGGACCGAACAGGAAGCTACTTGGTGGCCTCGTGAGGAGGGCTTTTGATCCACAGCGTTGTTGGGCAGGAAGCTACCCACGGTGGATGGATCAAGCAGGAAGCTACTCGGTGGCCTCATGACGAGGCCTTTGGATCCACAGCGTTGTTGGACAGGAAGCTACCCGCTGCGGATGGACTGAGCAGAAATCTACCCGGTGGCCTCATGAGAAGGGCTTTAGATCCACAGCGTTGTTGGGCAGGAAGCTACCCGCTGTGGATGGACCGAGTAGGAAGTTACTCGGTGGGCTCGTGAGGAGGGCTTTGGATCTACAGCGTTGTTGGGCAGGAAGCTACCTGTTGTGGATGGACCGAGCAGGAAGCTACTCGGTGGCCTCATGACGAGGTCTTTAGGTCCACAACGTTTGTTGGGCAGGAAGCTGCCAGCTGCGGATGGACTGAGTAGGAAGCTACCCGGTGGCCTCGTGATGAGGGCTTTGGATCCACAGCGTTGTTGGGTAGGAAGCTACCCACTGCGGATGGACCGAACAGGAAGCTACTCGGTGGTCTCGCGATGAGGCCTTTGGATCCACAGCGTTTGTTAGGCAGGAAGCTACCCGCAGTGGATGGACCGAGCAGGAAGCTACTTGGTGGCCTCGTGATGAGAGCTTTGGATCCACAGCGTCGTTGGGCAGAAAGCTACCCGCTGTGGATGGACCGATCAGGAAACTACTCGTTGGCCTCGTGAGGAGGTCTTTTGATCCACAGTGTTGTTGGGCAGGAGGCTACCCACTGCGGATGGGCCGAGCAGGAAGCTACTCGGTGGCCTCGTAAGGAAGGCTTTTGATCCACAGCGTTGTTGGGCAGGAAGCTACCCATGGCGGATGGACCGAGCAGGAAGCTACTCGGTGGCCTTATGACGAGTGCTTTGGATCCACATCATTGTTGGGCAGGAAGTTACCCGTTGCGGTTGGACCAAGCAGAAATCTACCCGGTGGCCTAATAAGAAGGGCTTTAGATCCACAGCGTTATTAGGCAGGAAGCTACCCGCTGTGGATGGACCGAGCTGGAAGCTACTCGGTGGCCTTGTGAGGAGGGCTTTGGATCCACAGCGTTGTTGGGCAGGAAGCTACCCGTTGTGGATGGACCGAGCAGGAAACTACTTGGTGGCCTCGTGATGAGAGCTTTGGATCCATAGCGTTGTTGGGCAGGAAGATACCCGCTGCAGAGGGACCGAGCAGGAAGCTACTCAGTGGCCTCGCGATGATGCCTTTGGATCCACAGCATTTGTTGGGCAGGAAGCTACCCGCTGCGGTTGGACCAAGCAGGAAGCTACTCGGTGGCCTCGTGATGAGGGCTTTGGATCCACAGCGTTGTTAGGTAGGAAGCTACCCGCTATTGATGGACCGAGCAGGAAACTACTCGGTGGCATCGTGAGGAGGTCTTTTGATCCATAGCGTTGTTGGGCATGAAGCTACCCACTGCAGAGGGAACGAGAAGGAAACTACTCGGTGGCCTCGTAAGGAGGGCTTTGGGTCCACAGTGTTCGTTAGGCAGGAAGCTACCCGCTGTGGATGGACCGACAGGAAGCTACTCGGTGGACTTATGATGAGGCCTTTAGATCCACAACGTTGTTGGGCAGGAAGCTTCCAATGCGGATGGACCGAGCAGGAAGCTACTCGGTGGCCTCGCGATAAGGGCTTTGGGTCCACAGCGTTTGTTGGGCAGGAAGCTACCCGCTGCGGATGAACCGAGCAGGAAGCTACTCGGTGGCCTCGCGATGAGGGCTTTAGATCCACAGCGTTGTTGGTCAGGAAGCTACCCGTTGTCGATGGACCGAGCAGGAAACTACTCGGTGGCCTCGTGAGGAGGGATTTGGATCCACAACGTTGTTAGGCAGGAAGCTACCCGCTGTGGATGGACTGAGCAGGAATCTACCCGGTGGCCTCACGAGGAGGGATTTAGATCCACAGCGTTGTTAGGCAGGAAGCTACCCGCTGTGGATGAACCGAGCAGGAAGCTACTCGGTGGCCTCATGAGGAGGGCTTTGGATCCACATCATTGTTGGGCATGAAGCTACCCGCTGTGGATGGACCAAGCAGGAAGCTACTCACTGCGGAGGGACCGAGCAGGAAACTACTCGATGACCTCGTGAGGAGGGCTTTGGGTCTATAGCGTTCTTGGGAAGGAAGCTACCCGTTGTGGATGGACCGAGCAGGAATCTACCCGGTGGCCTCACGAGAAGGGCTTTAGATCCACAGCGTTGTTGGGCAGGAAGATACCCGTTGTGGATGGACCGAGCAGGAAGCTACTCGGTGGCCTCGTAAGGAGGTCTTTGGATCCACAGCATTGTTGGACAGGAAGCTACCCGTTGTGGATGGACCTTGCAGGAAGCTACTCGGTGGCCTGGTGATGAGAGATTTGGATCCACAACGTTGTTGGGCAGGAAGATACCCGCTGCGGATGGACTGACCAGGAAGCTACTCGGTGGCCTCGTGATGAGGGCTTTAGATCCACAGCGTTGTTGGGCAGGAAGCTACCCGCTGTGGATGGACCGAGCAGGAATCTACCCGGTGGCCTCATGAGGAAGGCTTTAGATCCCCAACGTTGTTGGGCAGGAAGCTACCCGCCGTGGATGGGCCGAGTAGGAAGCTACTCGGTGGCTTCGTGAGGAGTGATTTGAATCAACAACATTGTTGGGCAGGAAGCTACCCGCTGTGGATGGACCAAGCAAGAAGCTACTCGGTGGCCTCATGATGAGGGCTTTGGATCCACGGCATTGTTGGGTACAAAGCTACCCGTTGTGGATGGACCAAGCAGGAATTTACCCAGCGGCCTCGCGATGAAGGCTTCAGGTCCATTTCTTTGAAGGGTCGGAAGCTACCCGCTGTGGATGGACCGAGCAGGAATTTACCCGGCTGTCTCACGATGAGCGCTTTGGTCGGTTGTGTTAGGAATATGTATGCCTTAGAGGCCATTATTGTATGATATAGTGGATGCTTGGACATATATATAGATGACTTTCTTGCTCGACATGATAGTATGCTATCAGATAGCAGTTCTCTGGTGACACTGGTACAGGTTAGTCTGTAGACCCAAGATCATCATAGTGTCTTGTGTGGTTCCCACTGTTCTTTGATTTCCTCCCTACCACGGCTCAAAGGAGTCATGCAAACAGGTGGATTTTGGGTACAGTCCCGAGTCACATGGAGGCAGTGAGTGATAGGAGGGGTTTCGTCTCTTCCGGTATAGGGAGTTGATGTTGCGCTATGCTCAATTGGCTATAACAGTAAGTCCCTGGCTAAGGCTGATAGATTTATTGGTAAGTGTTATCAGTAGTTTCTCGAACCGTTATGAGCCATACATCGGCATGACTTATCATGTTACTGGGGTCTGATGATTCAACCCCTAGACTCGATATGCGACATATCAGACGAAGAGACCGGACTGTATGGTAAGTGTTACTTATAAGCTTCATAGGAGTTTGGACATGCTTTCTTGTTGATCTTCTAATCGCTCAATACCTGGGTAGCCGTTACGTCCAGCTAGTACCGCTGACGGCTTGTGGATAACTGATGTAGCCATTACCTACTTCTGGCATATTGACGCATCTTTAGAGTCTCACACAAAGGTTTTCTAGTTCAAGCGAAACGAAGTAGGGCACATATGCTGATATGTGCGGGAGCCTGATTAAATATGAGTATGTAATACCGTATTCTAATCTGGCGACATTTGATATCGATTAGGTTATATTGAATCAAGTGTTGATTTGATAATATGATATACAAATAAATGATATTAGTCGGTTATATATGATATAACCAGATTATTAAATCAAGCGTTGATTTAATAATTTGATATATATTTATATTTGATATAATTATATATTAACTAATATTATAGCGCACTAATTATTTTCTTCTCTTTATATATATATGTGTGTGTGTGTGTGATATATATATATATATATATATATATATATATTATGAAGCATGGATTTTCTATTTTGAGAAAATAGAAAATGAGGTGGAAAATTGTTGAATGGGTGAAGCATGGTTCATATATTATTTTATTAGTTTGGCTTCACTATTGAAGCATGGTGCATATTTTCTATGTGAAAATATTCATGCTTCAAGAAGTGAAGATTATATGTGAGCCATTATTGATTACTTGCTTGCATTCTAGCTCTTTTTGCTTATACTCTCTCCATCTTCTTCTCCTTCCACCTCCAAGCCCTAACCCTCACATGAGTTGTGAACCCTAGGGCTTTAGAGAATTCCTAGTGAGCTAAAACACCTACTTCATCATCCTACTCTAGATTATCCTTTTAAATTAGGGTGTTTACTTCACTAATGCATGATTAGTGAAGAGGAAGCTTGACCTAGAGAAGGTTCAAGGTGGATCATCTTCGACATAGAAGATCGCAAAGCAAGCTCGTGCATTTCTTTAAGTGAAGCCAAGAGGAGTCATAGGGACTACTACCCGGAGCTATAGAAGTGAAAGACTTGGTCTACAAAGGTTGTAATTTCTTTCACTTAGTGTAGTTCTTGCTATATTATATGTTAAACCCTAATACTCTAGTTAGATTCTAGGTTAGTGTAGCTTAGCACCCAAGATTTTTTAAAATTGCATGCTTGATGTTGGTAAAAACCTAGTGGTGGTGCTGAGAAACACTTTCATGGTATCAAAGCCAGGTTAGAGTATTAGACGAAGTGTTAGAATTACGAAACTGAAACAACTCCGAAACGAACGATCTAAAACCCTGGTTTCTGTCAATATTTAAATTGCCTCTAAAATTTTTTTAAACAAATGCAGAATATTACATGTGATGTAACTAGAACACCAGAGAAACTCGAGACCCAAACTCAAAAATTTGGCCGGCCACATGGGGATTTTGACCGGCCTGGCCAGTTCCCTTCATCATTTTTTGGCTTATGTTTCTTTGGTGTTCTGGTGTGTAGGATCTAGGGTTTTAGGTTATATTTGTTTTTCCCAGATTGCATGTGATGTTATCTTTTGTATTGGGGCAATTCGAAATGTTTCGTAGTCGCGTTTTAACATCGTTTTGGGTTTAAGTATTGATATGTGATACAATATTTGGAATCCACATTTAATTAGTTTTCTGAAAACTAGTTTGATAATTGTAAATCTAGCATTTTAGTCTATGCTAATCGATTTCCATGGAGTTTTGATTCGGATCAGAAGTCCGTCGCAATATCGTATAGTACACGAATACTCGCCGGATAACACTACTAGATAGCCACGCCCCATAGCCCTGACCAAGTGACTATAGGAGAACCCCATTGCCAAAAGCATCCACTCGGGTGCTCGCGGCCATGGTGTTCCGCCTAAGTGTACTTCGTCGACGGCATCAGGGGTGCGACCATCTACTAAAGTTCCCAATGAGCATTCGATCAGGTAGTCAGGAATCTTGTTGAATTATCCAACTAAGTTATTGAAAAGTGTTTTCAATTCGAGACTAAAATGCAAAGTTTATAAGGTTATGCATAAAATTCAGAATATGAGATATTCCGGGTTTATGATGTCTAAGGAATATGCGGATTCTAATTATTGTAGTTTTTCATTTCTTTTTTGCGACTGTAAGTGTAATATGTGGGGTATCCCTGATTTCGTTGCTATATGTCAACGGAATTCGGGATATGCATATTTATTTACGTTGATGACATGTGATGTTATGTGTTGCTGTGATATGTTATATTGGATCGTCGTGATTGAATAGCCGGGGTTTTTTGTGTGAGATGAGAGTTTTTGTATTTTCATTCATGTAAAATTTTATGTAATATTCTTTTATTGGGACACTTCCGGGTTGAGGATGATGTCACCATTGATGTATATTATTTACTTTTCCTCATTAGGATAGACACAAGGCTGGGAGCACTAGTAACCAGGTTCTAGAGTCCAGTGGGAGACCATCTCGAGGAGCTGAGACCGGGTCTCCTAACTCTAGAATTGGCAGGGTTGCTTGCCGCTCTCGTAGGGGTCTAGAGATGTGGGTTTGGCTATTCATCACTACCGTGGAATCTGTGTTTTTCATTACTAGATGAATTTAAAACACGGGCCTCCTAGTATATCCAATATTTCATATGTTGACTTCTGCTGCTGGAGTTCTGTGATGTGATCATATAACTGCGTGAGACGGATGCTATATATATGATATATATAATAAACGTTGTTTATGTTTTGCACCCGCGCTAGTCCAGCCCCCGCTCTACCGTTAGTTAAGTAACCTAACGGTGCATGACGAGGCCCCGTGGCGAATGCGGATGGCATAAGCGTATGTTCTATTTTTGTTTCTTGTATGATGTTTAGGAAACTTAAATGATGGGATGTCATTAATGAGATTAATGAAGATAAAAGAAACCTAAAGATGTTGTAAAATCAAACTTTTTAAAAAGGTAGCTTTAGTTCTTGCTTTGCATAGCGATATTCCTTTATGAATATCCAGTACCGCATTCGATGACGAAAGAGCCGAGATCCCTTCACCGGGAGTGACCTTTTTAGCAAAACTAGCAAATGCTACAACCCACGTGGTTTGTTTTGAAAACTAATCGATTTTAAAAGAGGAGCTTAAACCACTCCTTTTCAAATCACTAGATTCTACAATGATATCAAGTTCATTACGCTAAAGGTTTTCATCAAAACTAGTCGTAGCCCTCCATGATTTCAGATAAAGACTATTTTAGTATTCGTGCTACGTTTGTTGGCCTCCATCAAAGCATAGTGTGTGGTAGCTGATTAGTGTTTTTGAAGGGTTACTAGGCACACTAATAAGGCTCTACAAGGCATCGACCATGCCAAAATTAAATTTTTATGTGTCGAACAACCCTAAGCTAGATCGTATACTAGAGATTAGGCGAAGAAAATAGCAAGTAAACAACTTTACGACTAAGGGTATGCGAAATACAACCTTTGTAGATGGCTTTCTCCGCGAACTTGAGATTAAGAGAGACATAGAAAGAAACTTCAGGGTGGATCCACTTACTGAGGCTATTTCTCGAACACAATAGTTTTACAAACGGGATTTGTGAAACTGATTAGTAGAGGAGTTGGATGTTCGGTATCACACGGGCTGTGAGTATGCGACATCGCAATAATTATCCTTAAGTGCAAGTGGAAGATTGTTGGATATAGTGCCCTCAAAGTCAATTATTGGATCGCAGGTATGTGATTGCAATGATTGAGGAGGACCTATACCAGTAAGACAGTCTTACTCGAGATGATAGTATGCTATCTGGTTTGCCTTTATCAGTCGTGTATAGGTTCAGATGACTGATCACGATTACACGTTGATAGAGCCCTTAGGATCTTGCTTGACTACCAACAGTATGATGGCGATCATATACGTGAGAGTTGGGTAGTCCATAAGCACATCCTTAATAGTGGTCCCTAGTCGTGGGAGTACCGAGACAGGGCATCGATACTCCGGAGTAGACTAGTGTATACAGTCGAGACCCCGACGAGGGGCGATGGCCGGTCTCACAAGCCACTGGTGTCAATTAGATCACCTAAGATGTATACAGGTGCTCATTGGGTTATGAGTACACCGGACAGGACTCGCCGGGAACCTGCTAGTTGGTATTATACCTATCGTCAGATAGCAGTTCCCTGGTGACATGTGTACAGGTTAGTTCATCGACCTGAGGTCGTTATTTGTCTCGTGTGAGTTCCCACTGTGCTTTGATTTCTACCCTACCACGGCTCAAAGGAGTCGTGCAAACAGGTATTTTTTGGGTACAGTCCCGAGCCACATGGAGGCAAGTGAGCGGATCGGCAGGGGATTCATCTCTCCCTGTATTGGGGGTGAGATCACGCTGTGTCTAGGAAAGCCATTACACCAAGTCCTTGGCCAAAGCAGGTGAGAATTACTGGTAGGTACTCCGGTAGTTTCTCAGGGTGTTCAGGGCTTGTCTCCGACACGACTTATACCGCTATTGGGGGTCTGACGTTACTAGCCCCCTAGGCCGGATATGCAATACTCATAGACGAACGGACCGGACTGTATATACATTGTCACTGTTAAGCTCAGTAGGGTTTCCGGATGAGTTCGCTCATCGGCCTCCCTTGAGGTCAGTACATGGGCAGCCGTTACACACAGCTAGTGCCGCTGACGGCTTGTGGTTAAACCCACTGCCAGGGTACTGACGAGTCATTAGAGTCCCCCACAGATAGTTTCCCAAGTTCGGGCGAAACGTTGTAGAGGCCGTATGGTTTTATGGCAGGGTTCGGAAAATGCACGTGCGTTTACGCACGTGTCATATTTCGGGCAGATAATACTGGTGGGCTTTAGTTTAAGCCGGATCCATGTATTATATTAAGTAGATATAATATCTTTGTCTCAGCTGCATTTGTTTTCGGTCGTAATACAAATGCGGGTATGTTTATACTGTTACGGGGTTATCCTGAAATTTGTTTCGGGATCGCTTTTGGAAGTTGCCAGTTTTCTATCACTCGTCTTAAACATTCGGTTTAATACTGATTTATCTTTTTCTTCTGGGTGAGTCATGAGAGGAAGCTTCTAGATGATGACTAGGCTTGTGACTCATTTGTTTTCATTAATGGTTTTGATGAGGTGTATTAGTGAGTCACCTTTAGCATTAATGTTTCTTATAAAGCTTAAGGATATTTCTTCTTGATCTTTTCCCTTGTGGTCACCCCCCTTGCTCCTACACTCACCTTCCTCCTCTCATATATTGGCCGGCCCATTCTTGTGGAGTAATGATGGTTTTCTTGATTAAAAAGTTTCTGGGATTTGGTTCATGGAAATTTGATAGCTCATTTCTCATTTCATTCCATTCAAAAGGCAACTTCATTAACCGATTCATCCATGGCTTTGGATGAAGCGAGACAAAGTGTTCTACTCATTCTCTACATCATCTTGGTCATCTCTTTTAGCAGACTTGATGACCGAGTTGCCTCGGTATAGAGGCGGGAGCCCGTTTAAAGATCCGTAGATGTGGTGCCACCTCGACGAGGAGCCAGGAGATCGGAGCAGCCGCAACGGAGCGTGGGATGATGGTTAAAGACCGAAGGACTCGGATCGTTCGGTATAACCTTTCTACCCACTTTGTAGTTTGTTAGTTTAGCGTTAATGGCAAGATCCTGGTTATAGTATGCGATAGCGCCAGTTATAAAAGTTTTTGTTCCGCATTTGGCGTCTGAAAGACGGCCAGGGCGCTACCGTAGACTTACAATGGTAATAAATTGATTCTGAACGACTATTATTACGTACCAAAAATGATGTGAAATATAATATCAATTTCTTTATTAGATAAAGAAGGATATAACATTGCATTAGAGGATAATGTTATGAACATTTTCCTAAATCAAGTGTTGATTGGGTTTGGTACGTTATGTAATGGTATATACGTTCTAAATCAAACTACAGTTCTAAACATACAGAACACACACAAGAGGAAAAGTTTAGAAATGAACGAAACCTTCTTGTGGCATTGTAGACTAGGTCATATCAATGCGACAAGAATATCAAAGTTACATAAAGATGGATATTTGAATCGGTTCGAATTTACATCTTATGAAACTTGCGAGTTATATGTCAAAGGCAAGATGACCAAAACTCCATTTACAGGACACGAAGAAAGTGGTACTGAACTCTTAGGACTGATACATAGTGATGTATGCGGTCCTATGTCTACACATGCCAAGAATGGTTTCTCATATTTCATTACATTCACCGATGATCTCTAAAGATTCAGACATGTGTTCATGTTGAAACACAAATCTGAAGCTTTTGAGAAATTCAACGAATATAAGAACGAATTAGAGAACCAGATGGGTAAAAGCATTAAAGTACTTTGATCCGATCGGAGAGGAGAATACTTGAGCACGGAATTCCGATACTATTTAAAAGAGAATGGGATTCTCTCTCAGCTTACTCATCCGTATACACCACAGCAAAATGGAGTATCAGAGCGGAGGAATTGCACCCTATTAGATATGGTACGCTCTATGATGAGTACTGCTGAGTTACCTATTTCCTTTTGGAGTTATGCGCTTGAGACAGCCGCATACCTATTGAATATAGTTCCTACCAAATCCGTGCCTACCACTCCATATGAGATATGGAAAAGGAAGAGACAAGGTCTTAATTTTATTAAGATATGGGGTTGTCCGGCTTATGTTAAAACACAAAATCCGGACAAGCTAGAGGCAAGGTCAGTTCGGTGCAAGTTTGTAGAATATCCCAAACATTCGCGAGGGTATATCTTCTACTACCCCAAGGAACAAAAGGTGTTTGTTTATCGACATGCCACCTTTTTAGAAAAGGAATTTCTTGTGAAAGAAATTAGTGGTAATGAGGTAGAACTGGAAGAAGTTCCAGCAGCACAAACTATAACTGATGATTTGGTGGAACCAGAGGATTCAACAGTACCCGACGAACCTCAGCCACTCCGCAGATCTATTAGGGTTCCTCATCAACCTAAGAGATACTACGGTTTTCTCATATAGACGGTGGGAGCGAGGATTGCATCATGGAAGATGATAACCCAACTAGTTTTGAGCATGCCATCACAAGTGGGGACTCTGTGAAATGGCTGGATGCTATGCGATATGAGATGGAATCCATGTACACCAACAAAATATGGACTTTAGAAGTTGCTCCTAAAGGGGTAAAACCCATTGGGAGCAAATGGATCTTTAAGAAGAAAATTGGTGTAAATGGAAAGGTTGAGACCTTCAAAGCTAGATTTGTTGCTAAAGGTTTTCGTCAACGACCTGGTGTCGATTATGATGAAACCTTTTCTCCAGTAGCTATGCTTAAGTCCATCAGGATCCAACTTGCCATTTCTGCATACCGTGACTACGAAATCTAGCAGATGGATGTCTGTTAGTGTATATGCCCTAGAGGCCATTACTGTATCATACTAGTTTGTATATTACTTGATGGAAGCTTGGGATATTCACAGTTGCATATACAATCTTGCTCGAAATGGTAGTATGCTACTTGGTTTGTCTCTGCTTTAATATGTGCATGTGTTTCTTTTAGCATATCGCTGATATACATATTAGTAGAGCCCTTAGGATCTTTGCTTGATTACCAGCGTTGTGATAGCGCTCACACTCGTGGGGGCTGGGTAATCCATAAGCACATCCTTATACAGGTCCCTAGTCGTTGGACTATCGAGACAGGGCATCGATACTCCGGAGTAGACTAGCGTATGCGCTTCTCATCCGAGAGTGGGAGACGGTCTGTCCCACAGCCGTCAGTACGTCGTACTTGAGATAGTATGCGGGTGCTCGTTAGGTTACGAGTACACTGGACAGGACTCGTCGGGAACTGTTGGTTGGTATTATACCTATCGTCAGTTATCAGTTCCCAGGTGACATGAGTACAGCTTAGTCCGGTGACTTGACACTGTCACTTCGCCTCGAGTGTGTTCCCACTGCACTTTGATTACTACCCTACCACGGCTCAAAGGAGTCGTGCAAACAGGTAGTTTTTGGGTGCAGTCCCGAAGCACTTGGAGGCAGTGACGGTTAGACAGGACTCGTCTCTCCCGGTATTGGGGGTTGACATCGCGCTGTGTCCAGGAGAGCCATTACACAAGTAGTCCCTGGCTAGGGCAAGCGAGATATACTGGTAGGTTTCCAGTATTATCTCAGGGTGTTCTGGGCTACACTCCGACACGACTTGTACCGCTATTAGGGGACTGATGTTCACGCCCCCCTAGGCCCGCCATGCGATGTATCTGACAAACAGACCGGACTGTACGGAGACTGTCACATACAGGCTCAGTAGGAGTTTAGATGGGGTTCACCTCGTCGGTCTTCTTATCGGCATCTACCTGGGGACCGTTACGTACAGCTAGTGCCGCTTGCAATCTGTGGTTAAACCCACTGCCAGCGTAGTGTCGAGTCTTTAGAGTCCCACACAGAGAGCTATTCGCCTTTAGGCAAAATGAGTAGAGGTCGCATGGTTTTGCGACAGGGTTCGTTCACATCCGCGCACTTGTGCACGTTTGCTGTCCGGACAGCTTATACTAGCGGGCTTTGGTTTAAGCCAGATCCTAGTATATGATTTGGGATTGGTTTCATCTCATTGTATTCGTGTTCCTCGGATCACGAATATGGGTGCGTATGCACAGTTGCTTGAGACAGAGGGAGAGGACTTTGATTAGGGTTAATGACCATTGTCATTTTATTAACCCTAATGCTTATGTGTGTATTATGGTTGATTGATATTAGTTTAATATAATTGGCATGGTTATGGTTGTTGACCTTCTTGACTTGTTGACCTAGGTTGACACTTTGACCATCATCATTTCATTTGGAAGATGCTCTTTGATCCTTGCAATTTGCCTTAAAAATGAAATGATAATGGTCATGTCTTGATTAAGCCATGACAATTATCTCACTAATTATCTATTTACAATAATTCACACATATATGTGAGAATGCTTCATATTTCTCTTATTTTTTCTATCATTCACTTTCTCTCTCTTGTTCTTCCTCTCCCTCAAGCTCTCCCCTCTCATGTGTTGAGAAACACTTGAGCTTGAGAAAAACCACTTCTTGATAATCTCTACTCTCATCTAGGGTTCTAGAATTAGCACCTCTAGCACCCTAGTTACTTCTAGCTTGGAGTTGAAGCCAAAGGTTGAGGCTTTCGGGTGGATCTTTCTTCGACGTGAGAAGACGACAAAGGTGACCTCTTTCTACTACACCAAGGAGCAAGGAGAGAAGGACATAAAGCCCTAGGTATAACCATTCTACCTTTAGCTAGTTTCTAGTTAGCTTTAGCTTGTTTTTGTTTAGCAAAGATCCTTCTTTGTCTAGTCCATATTGCCTAAAGTGATAAAAATTTGATTTTTATTCCGTTTTCCGCCTCCCCGCAAGCACCGGGATGGGCAACGTGGACTTACAGTGGTATCAGAGCCTAACTAAACATAAACTAGCTAGGTAGTAAAGTGTATGGAAGTTCGAATCGGAAAAATCGCAAAACCGAGTTTTCAAAACCCTAACTTTTTGTTAAAATTTTTTCTGTTCAAAATGAAATAAATCATACTCCAAAAATCATCTCAGGGTTTTGTGAAGAAAGCCACCAAAAACGATCCAGTGATTCCCTCAAAGCGCCGCGGTTCCGCGGCAATAGCAAGCTATTGCCGCGCAACCGCGGCCGTTTTGGCTCGGTTCTGGGTCGAGTTTGGTGCAGTGTTTTTCTGGCTTGATTTTAGGATTTTTAAGATGGTTTATATGTGCCCAGGTTTTCCAGAAAAGAAATTTGTTTTTGGGGGCCTATAAATCCGTATTTTTATCGAACTTCACTACACTTTGACTAAAGGGTTATATCTGTAATGTTTATATGTATTGAACGTCGGCTAATCGCTATATGTCGATTAGTCGGGGTTATACATATCTGTGATCTGTGTTTGATGATGGTATGTGTATATGAATGCGTTGAATTGTCGCGGGTGAATAGCCGGGGTGGATGTGAGATGAGTGTTCTTTTTCTTTCACTCATTGTAATATGTAAATTGATGTAATAATATTTGTATGGACGCACAACCGGGTCGGGGTTGTAGCCGTCATTGTATAATTCTTTTTACTTTTTTTGCTCCTAGGATAGACCCATGGAGGGGTGCACAAACTACCGGGTATCTCGAAGTGCCGAGTGGCCTACTTACGGAGTTGAGGGAGGTTGCTCCGCTTCGGGTACTTGGCGGGTAGTTTGCCGCACCCGCAGGGGTCTTGGGTGGGGTATTGGCTATTCACCGCGACCGTGTAATCCGCTTTTCGTTGCAGGCTCGAACGTATTGCGGATTCCTAGTATATCCAATGTATTCATCTGTGATCTGTAATGCCTATCATTGCATTATATCTATATACTATAACTATTTAGGTGTTGCTTATGTTTTGCATCCGCGCTAGTCCTGCCCCCACTCTGTCGTTAGTTAAGTAACCTAACGGGTGATGATGGGACCCCGTGGCGAATGCGGATGGCATAAGCGTACACCATATTTTGGTTGTTTTCTAAAATGGTAGGATTAAATGATGGGACGCATTAAAAGAACTAATGCAAGAAAATAAACCAAGTAAAAGTAGATTGGAACACTTTGAAAACCACTCGGTTCTTTTCAAAACTAAACTTTTAAACGCGGAGCTTGAACCACTCCTTTTAAAAGCTATCTCGTTCCATCGATTATATCAAGTTTACTTTATATCAAGTTTACTACGCTCACGGTTTCTCCAAAACCATTCGTAGCCCTCCGTCATTTCGTATGGATATTCAATAATATTCAAGCTAAGCTTGTTGACCTTCGTCAAGGCATAGTGATTGGTAGCTGTTGGGTGTTCATATGTAGCATAGATAGATGCGTTGGTTTGGGACAATCGTGCTACCTTGTTGACCTTCGTCAAGGGTATGTACGGGTGGGTTCAAATTAACCTGGATAATGACGGGCAGAACTTGACATGTGACTTATGATTTGTTGACCTTCGTCAAGGTCATAAGAGCATGGGGCAAAAATCCACATCGGGAGTTTCATAAGTACTGAAACTTGCTAGGGCTGCATACCATTTGGAGTGTGATGATTCTGGTAGGATTCCTTCGGTTTTATCACGCGATGATATTTGGATCCCGATCCTACTGTGAGTATATGCTACTCCTCGGGAAAACTCTCACTTAACGATCAATGCTATAAACCTAATAGGTGTCTAGAAAGGTGTTAGCGGGGCTACGCCCCCAGGGAAAAGAGGTTCTTAAATTAAGAAACTTCGCGAAAGCGTTGGAAAACCTCCCTCGAAGTACCGACACTGGCCTGGCTGAACGATTAAGCAAGTATTGTACGGTGAGAAAGATCCCGACTAATTCTTCCTTTGTGGTTTGAGGAGGGATTCGAGAGACAGTAGGAGCCATCCTGTTTAGATAAATTAAAAACCAATCTAAACTTGCAAGAGCATCATGCTAAGTGTTTTCTTCTCTCTCTCTTAATTGCAGCAACCAAATTACCGCACCTAGGTTACATCTAGATAATAAAATGACTGAATCTGACTGTTATGACTGGCAAAGGTCTGTCCAGATGTCCATTGCCCAGGACAAGCTGGGACACCTCTTGACTGATCCAACCCTTGCCGTCTCAGGTCCAGTTTTCCCTGTCACGGATATTGATATCCGTAGGACATCGGAAGAAGACTTTGCGAAAGCCAAGTGCCTCGTGTTAGCCTCAGTTGATGGTATATACCAGAGACAGCACGAGAAGATGGACTCAGCTTCTATCTTCCTCCATAACAAAGTTTTATATGGAGAGCAATCTCGTATCGCAAGATATGAGACCTCGAATGAATTGCTTCCAGCGAGGTTGGCTATCGGGGCATCTGTAGGGGGCAACGTCCTTACAGAGACCAGCTCTTTTGAGCTCTCAGACCTGAAGACCACGTTGAAGAACGGGTCAGATGCTGACTTAGTTCAACAGTCTCTACCTACTACCCTGAAAGAAACCAGGGAAATAGAAAGAAAGAGAAAGGCAGAAGTTTCTGGAATGGATGCAGTAAAAGAGGGATGTTCCTATTGTTACGGGAATGAACATAGGCAGAAGGATTGCAGGGCTTGCAAAGCCAGTAGCCAGAATTCGAAGCATGTTGTGGCTTCGGCTTCGAGTGTGTTTGTAATAGAGAACTGTATGTCAGTTAACCCTACTTCCTGGGTATTGGATACCGGATCAGGATCTCATATCTGTAATTCGTTACAGGCTCTGAGAAACCGTAAGGTTATCAGGAAAGGTGATATGACTCTCAGGGTTGCTAACGGAATGAGCATGTATGCTGAATCCGTAGGGGAATATCATCTAGGACTGACAACTGGGCAGTTATTGATTCTGCGTAACTGTTTTTATGTACCAGGTGCGACTTGTAATATTATATCTGTATCCTTAATTTCTAAGGAAGGATATGATTTTACTTTTGTAAGCGATGTAGTTAACATCCACCTAAATCAAGTTCTGATTGGGTCAGGTACATTACAAAATGGTATATACGTATTGAATCAAGCTCAGATCTTCAGTGTCCAGAACACACTTAAAAGAAAGTCTTCGGAAACAAATCAGGTATTCTTATGGCATTGTAGACTTGGTCATATTAATGAGACACGGTTAACAAAGTTACATAGAGAGGGATACTTGAATCCGTTCTAGTATCAGTTTTATGCCACTTGTGAATCTTGTCTCATGGTAAAGATGACAAAGACTCCGTTTACTGGACACGGAGAAAGAGCAAGCGAGCTCTTGGGACTCATACACAGTGATGTGTGTGGTCCAATGTCTACACACGCGCGAAGTGGTTATTCATACTTCATTACTTTCACAGATGATTTCTCTAGGTATGGGCATGTCTTCTTGATGAAGCACAAATCCGAGGCCTTTGAGAAATTTCAAGAATACAAGAATGAAGTTGAAAAACAAACAGGCAAAAGTATCAAGACACTGAGATCTGATCGAGGTGGTGAATACTTGAGTGCCGAGTTTCTGGGCTACTTAAAAGAGAATGGAATTCTCTCTCAGCTTACTCCTCCATACACACCACAACACAACGGTGTATCGGAAAGGCGGAATCGAACCCTATTGGATATGGTTCGTTCCATGATGAGTAAGGCTGAGTTGCCGCGATCCTTCTGGGGTTATGCGCTAGAAACAACTGCATATCTCTTGAACAAAGCTCCAACCAAGACTGTTCCTACCACCCCATATCAGATGTGGAGTGGGAAGAAACCCTGTCTCAAGTACCTTAAGACATGGGGATGTCCAGCTTTTGTAAAAAAGCAGCATGCTGACAAGCTCGAGGCATGCTCAGTACTGTGTAAGTTTGTGGGATACCCAAAGAACTCCAGGGGGTATCTTTTCTATTCCGCAGAGGAACAAAAGGTTTTTGTTTCTCAGCATGCCCACTTCTTGGAAACTGAATTTTTAGAAAATCAGATAAGTGGAAGCGCAATAGAACTGGAAGAAATTCCAGAACCACAAGCTATTACTGAAAGCTTGGAAGAACCAGAAGTTTCAAGAGAACCGGACATCCCAACGCCACTCCGCAGGAGTAGTAGGCAGTCTCATCCGCCCGAGAGATACTACGGTTTTCTCATAGACGGGGATAGAAAGGATTGCACCATGGATTATGATAAGCCTACTAGCTTCCAACAAGCCATCCAGAGTGGCGACTCGGTAAAATGGCTGGATGCAATGCGGGCCGAGATGGAGTCCATGTACACCAACAAAGTTTGGACTTTGGACTTTCCTCCAGAAGGGGTAAAACCCGTAGGCTGCAAATGGATCTTCAGAAAGAAGATTGGTGTAGATGGGCAGGTTGAGACCTATAAAGCTAGACTTGTTGCAAAGGGTTTTCGTCAAAGACCTGGTTTGGACTATGACGAGACCTTTTCTCCAGTGGCTATGCTGAAATCCATTCGGATCCTTCTTGCCATTGCTGCCTTCCACGATTATGAAATCTGGCAGATGGACGTAAAGACGGCTTTCCTAAATGGAAATTTAGAAGAGTGCGTCTATATGGATCAGCCGGAGGGATTCATTCAGAGTGGGAGCAGCGGTAGAGTGTGCAAGTTGCTAAAGTCCATCTATGGACTTAAGCAGGCATCGCGGAGTTGGAATATCTGCTTTGATGATACTGTCAAAGAATTCGACTTTATCAAAAACCCAGATGAACCATGCATTTACAGTAAGATTGTAGGGAGAACTGTAGTATTCCTCGTCTTGTACGTGGGTGACATTCTCCTAATAGGAAATGATATTCCTATGCTACAGTCAGTCAAAGGATTCTTGTCACAGAGGTTCTCCATGAAGGACCTGGGCGATGCCAACTACATTCTGGGGATCCAGATCTATCGTGATAGATCTAAAAGGATGTTGGGACTTTCACAGTCAAGGTACATCGACACCATACTGAAAAGATTCAGTATGGAAGATTCCAAGCGCGGTAATCTACCGGCTTGTCACGGGATCACCCTCTCCAAAGAGATGTCTCCCAAGACTGATTTGGAGAGGGATCGCATGTCTATTATACCCTACGCTTCTGCGGTAGGCTCTATAATGTATGCGATGTTGTGTACCAGACCAGATGTAGCATACGCATTGAGCGTTGTAAGCCGGTATCAGTCGAACCCAGAGGAGAAACACTGGATAGCGGTAAAGAACATTCTCAAGTACCTGAGAAGGACTAAGGAGATGTTCTTGGTGTATGGCGGAAAAGACCTCCAGCTTGAGGCCTTTGCTGACTCCAGCTTCCAGAGTGACAAGGATGACTCCAAGTCCATGTCGGGTTATGTCTTTACCCTCAATGGAGGGGCGGTTTGCTGGAAGAGTTCCAAGCAGGAGACCGTTGCTGACTCAACTATGGAAGCGGAGTACATAGCTGCTTGCGATGCCGTAAAGGAAGCTGTCTGGATGAAGAAGTTCCTCATGGAGCTTCAGGTGGTTCCTACCATTGTTGATCCAATACCGCTGTATTGCGACAACAACGGCGCTATAGCTTTAGCGAAGGAACCCAGGTCCCATCAGAAGTCCAGGCACATTTTGAGGCGGTACCACCTGATCAGGGAGATCATAGATCGACAGGAGATCGAGGTGAAGAGAGTAAATACGGAGAACAACACTGCAGATCCACTCATGAAGGCCCTACCCCATACTCAGTTCGAGCGGCTGATCGAGATGATAGGTCTTCGATACGCCAGTACATGGCCTTAGTGCAAGTGGGAGATTGTTAGTGTATATGTCCTAGAGTCCATTACTGTATCATACTAGTTTGTATATTACTTGATGGAAGCTTGGGATATTCACAGTTGTATATACAATCTTGCTCGAAATGGTAGTATGCTACTTGGTTTGTCTCTGCTTTAATATGTGCAAGTGTTTCTTTTAGCATATCGCTGATATACATATTAGTAAAGCCCTTAGGATCTTTGCTTGATTACCAGCGTTGTGATGGCGCTCACACTCGTGAAGGCTGGGTAATCCATAAGCACATCCTTATACAGGTCCCTAGTCGTTGGACTATCGAGACAGGGCATCGATACTCCGGAGTAGACTAGCGTATGCGCTTCTCATCCGAGAGTGGGAGACGGTCTGTCCCACAGCCGTCAGTACATCGTACTTGAGATAGTATGCGGGTGCTCGTTAGGTTACGAGTACACTGGACAGGACTCGTCGGGAACTGTTGGTTGGTATTATACCTATCGTCAGTTATCAGTTCCCAGGTGATATGAGTACAGCTTAGTCCGCTGACTTGACACTGTCACTTCGCCTCGAGTGTGTTCCCACTGCACTTTGATTACTACCCTACCACGGCTCAAAGGAGTCGTGCAAACAGGTAGTTTTTGGGTGCAGTCCCGAAGCACTTGGAGGCAGTGACGGTTAGACAGGATTCGTCTCTCCCGGTATTGGGGGTTGACATCGCGCTGTGTCCAGGAGAGCCATTACACAAGTAGTCCCTGGCCAGGGCAAGCGAGATATACTGGTAGGTTTCCAGTGTTATCTCAGGGTGTTCTGGGCTACACTCCGACACGACTTGTACCGCTATTAGGGGACTGACGTTAACCGCCCCCTAGGCCCGCCATGCGATGTATCAGACGAACAGACCGGACTGTACGGAGACTGTCACATGCAGGCTCAGTAGGAGTTCAGATGGGGTTCACCTCGTCGGTCTTCTTATCGGCATCTACCTGGGGACCGTTACGTACAGCTAGTGCCGCTTGCGGTCTGTGGTTAAACCCACTGCCAGCGTAGTGTCGAGTCTTTAGAGTCTCACACAGAGAGCTATTCGCCTTTAGGCAAAATGAGTAGAGGTCGCATGGTTTTGCGACAGGGTTCGTTCACATCCGCGCACTTGTGCACGTTTGCTGTCCGGACAGCTTATACTAGCGGGCTTTGGTTTAAGCCAGATCCTAGTATATGATTTGGGATTGGTTTCATCTCATTGTATTCGTGTTCGTCGGATCACGAATACGGGTGCGTATGCACAGTTGCTTGAGACAGAGGGAGAGGACTTTGATTAGGGTTAATGACCATTGTCATTTTATTAACCCTAATGCTTATGTGTGTATTATGGTTGATTGATATTAGTTTAATATAATTGTGCATGGTTATGGTTGTTGACCATTTGACCTTCTTGACTTGTTGACCTAGGTTGACACTTTGACCATCATCATTTCATTTGGAAGATGCTCTTTGATCCTTGCAATTTGCCTTAAAAATGAAATGATAATGGTCATGTCTTGATTAAGCCATGACAATTATCTCACTAATTATCTATTTACAATAATTCACACATATATGTGAGAATGCTTCATATTTCTCTTATTTTTTCTATCATTCACTTTCTCTCTCTTGTTCTTCCTCTCCCTCAAGCTCTCCCCTCTCATGTGTTGAGAAACACTTGAGCTTGAGAAAAACCACTTCTTGATAATCTCTACTCTCATCTAGGGTTCTAGAATTAGCACCTCTAGCACCCTAGTTACTTCTAGCTTGGAGTTGAAGCCAAAGGTTGAGGCTTTCGGATGGATCTTTCTTCGACGTGAGAAGACGATAAAGGTGACCTCTTTCTACTACTCCAAGGAGCAAGGAGAGAAGGACATCAAGCCCTAGGTATAACCATTCTACCTTTAGCTAGTTTCTAGTTAGCTTTAGCTTGTTTTTATTTAGCAAAGATCCTTCTTTGTCTAGTCCATGTTGCCTAAAGTGATAAAAATTTGATTTTTATTCCGTTTTCTGCCTCCCCGCAAGCACCGGGGTGGGCAACGTGGACTTACAATGTGAAGACCGCTTTTCTAAATGGTGATTTAGAAGAGAGCATGTACATGACACAGCCAGGAGGTTTCGTAGACAGTGGGAGCAGCGGAAAGGTGTGCAAGCTGCTTAAATCAATCTACGGATTAAAGCAGGCATCGCGGAGCTGAAACATCTGTTTTGATGTAACAGTCAAAGAGTTTGACTTCATCCAAAACGTAGATGATCCTTGTATATACAAAAAGGTTGAAGAGAGTAAGGTTGTCTTCCTCGTATTGTATGTGGATGGCATACTCCTGATTGGAAATGATGTTCCTATGCTACACTCGGTCAAGATCTTCTTATCATAAAAGTTCTCTATGAAAGATCTAGGTGATGCCTCCTACATCCTGGGGATAAAAATCTATAGAGATAGATCTAAACGGATGTTGGGATTGTCCCAATCCAGGTACATAGACACCATAATAAAGAGGTTTAGTATGGAATATTCTAAGCATGGTAATTTACCCGCTTGTTCTTGAATCACTATCTCCAAAGAGATCTCTCCCAAGACCGATTTGGAGAGGGCTCGCATGACAGTGATACCCTATGCTTCTGCAGTTGGGTCTATCATGTATGTGATGTTATGTACCAGACCGGACGTAGCTTACGCATTAGGTTTAGTGAGTAGGTAACAATTAGATCCTGGGGAAAAGCACTGGAGAGCTGTAAAGAACATTCTTAAGTACTTGAGAAGGACTAAAGAAATGTTCTTGGTGTATGGTAACAGTGAACTCTAAGTGGGGTCCTTTACCGATTCGAGCTTCCAGAGTGATAAGGACGACAGTAAGTCGGTCTCGGGTTTTGTCTTCACCCTCAATAGAGGGGCGGTATGTTGGAAGAGTTCCAAGAAAAATACCGTAGTAGACTCGACGATGGAGGCTGAATACATCACTGCCAACGATGCTGCCAAAGAGGCTGTCTGGATGAAGAAGTTCATAGCTGAACTTGGTGTGGTTCTATCTATTGAGCATCCAATACCTTTGTATTGTGATAACAATGGAGCAGTGGGTTTGGCAAAGGAACCCCGGTCCCATCAGAGATCCAGACATATTCTTAGACGGTATCACCTAATCTGGAAGATAGTAGATCGACGGGAGATCGAGGTCAGGAGAGTTGACACGAAGGACAACACAGGGAATCCACTTACGATGGCCCTCCCCCAGACGCAGTTTGAGAGACTTCTTGGGATATTGGGTATGAGATACTATAACAATTGGCCTTAGTGCAAGTAGGAGATTGTTAGGAATATATATGCCCTAGAGGCCATTATTGTATGATATAGTGGATGCTTAGACATATATATAGATGACATTCTTGCTCGACATGATAGTATGCTATCTGGTTGCACTTTATCTTAACATGTACACTTGTATTATTATACTATCTCTCTGATACATGTTGATAAAGCCCTTAGGATGTTTGCTTGAATACCAGGACTATGATGCGGATCATACTACTGAGACTTGTGTAGTCCACAAGCACATCCTTTAATTGTTCCTAGTCGAGGGAGTATCGAGACAGGGCATCGATATTCCAGAGTAGAATAGTGTGTACGTTTCTTGACCCTGTATGGGACGATGGTTGATCTCATAACCATTGGTGTTTGACATCAAAGATTGTACACAGGTGCTCATTAGAGAATGGGTACACTGAACATGACTCGCCGAGAACTCCTAGTTGGTACTATACTTATCGTCAGATAGCAGTTCTCTGGTGACACTGGTACAGGTTAGTCTGTAGACCTAAGATCGTCATAGTGTCTTGTGTGGTTCCCACTGTTCTTTGATTTCCTCCCTACCACGGCTCAAAGGAGTAGTGCAAACATGTGGATTTTAGGTACAGTCTTGAGTCACAAGGAGGCAGTGAGTGATATGAGGGGTTTTTTCTCTCCCGGTATTGCGAGTTGATGTTGCGCTATGCTCGATTGACTATAACGGTAAGTCTCTGGCTAGGGCTAATGAGATTTACTGGTAGGTATTATCAGTAGTTTCTCGAACAGTTATGAGCCATACATCGGCATGACTTATCAAGTTACTGGGTTCTGAAGAATCCACCTCTAGACTGGATATGCGACATATCAGACGAAGAGACCAGACTGTACGGTAAGTGTTACTTATAGGCTTCATGGGAGTTTGGACAAGCTTTCTTGTTGATCTTATAATCGCTCAATACCTGGGTAGCCGTTACGTCCAGCTAGTACAGCTGACGGCTTGTGGGTAACTGATGTGATCATTACCTATTGCTGGCGTATTGAAGAGTCTTTAGAGTCCCACACAGAGGTTTACTAGTTCAAGCAAAACGAAGTAGGGCACATATGTTGATATGTACGGTAGCCTGATTAAATACGAGTATGTGATACCGTATTCTAATCTGGCGACATTTAATATCGATTAGGTTATATGTGATATAACCGGATTATTAAATCAAGTGTTGATTTGATAATATGATATACAGATAAATGATATTAGTCGGTTATATATGATATAACTGGATTATTAAATCAATTGTTGATTTAATAATTTGATATATATTTATATTTGATATAATTATATATTAACTACTATTATTGCTCACTAATTATTTTCTTCTCTTTATATATATTAATATATATATGATATATATGTATGTGTGTGTGTGTGTGTGTGTGTTTGGAATATGTATGCCCTAGAGGCCATTATTGTATGATATAGTGGATGCTTGGACATATATATAAAGGACTTTCTTGCTCGACATGATAGTATGCTATCTGGTTAAATTTTATCTTAACATGTACACTAGTATTATTATATTGTCTCTCTAATACATGTTGATAAAGCCCTTAGGATGTTTGCTTGACTATCAGGACTATGATGCGGATCATACTACTGGGACTTATGTAGTCTACAAGCACATCCTTTAATTGTTCCTAGTCGAAGGAGTATCGAGACAGGGCATCGATATTCCAGAGTAGAATAGTGTGTACGTTTCATGACCCTGTATGGGGCGATGGTTGATCCCATAACCATTGGTGTTTGACATCAAAGATTGTACACAGGTGCTCATTAGAGAATGAGTACACTGAACATGACTCGCCGAGAACTCCTAGTTGGTACTATACTTATCGTCAGATAGCAGTTCTCTGGTGACACTGGTACAGGTTAATCTGTAGACCTGAGATCGTCATAGAGACTTGTGTGGTTCCTACTGTGCTTTGATTTCCTCCCTACCACGACTCAAAGGAGTCGTACAAACAGGTGGATTTTGGGTACGTCCCGAGTCACATGGAGGAAATGAGTGATAGGAAGGGTTTTGTCTCTCCTGGTATTGGGAGTTGATGTTGCGCTATACTCGTTGGCTAAAACAGTAAGTCCCTGGCCAGGGCTGATGAGATTTACTGGTAAGAGTTATCAGTAGTTTCTCAAACCGTTATGAGCCATACATCGGCATGACTTATCAAGTTACTGGGGTCTGATCAGGATTCCAACTCTACACTCGATATGTGACATATCAAACGAAGAGACCGGACTGTACGGTAAGTGTTACTTATAAGCTTCATGAGATTTTGGACAAGCTTGCTTGTTGATCTTCTAATCGCTCAATACCTAGGTAGCCGTTACGTCCAGCTAGTACTGCTGACGGCTTGTAGATGACTGATGTGATCATCACCTACTGCTGGCGTATTGACGAGTCTTTAGAGTCCCACACAGAGGTTTCCTAGTTCAAGCGAAACGAAATAGGGCATATATGTTGATATGTGTAAGGGGGCCTGATTAAATACGAGTATGTGATACCGTATTCTAATCTGGCAGCAATCTGATATCGAATAGGTTATATGTGATATGACCAGATTATTGAATCAAGTGTTGATTTGATAATATGATATGCAGTTAAATGATATTAGTAGGTTATATGTGATATAACCAAATTATTGAATCAAGTGTTGATCTAATAATATGATATATATATATATATTTATTTATATTTGATATAATTATATATTAACTAATATTATTGCTCACTAATTATTTTCTTCATAATATATATATATATATATATATATATATATTATATGAAGAATGGTTAGATTTTCTATTTTGTGAAAATAGAAAATGAGGTGGAAAATGGGGAGACTTTTGAGGAATGGTGAGGCATGGGTTTTCTATTATTTATTTCATTTGTTTGCACTATTGAAGCATGGTGCAATATATTATTTGAATATATTGTATGCTTCAATAAGTGTAGAGAGATGAGAGCCATTTGGTTATAACTTGAGATTTTTCTCTAGTTCATGCCTTAGCCATTTCTTGAGCTCATATGATGAGTTCTCTTCTCTAGCTCTCTCTATTTTCTTCATCCTTCACCTCCAAGCTCATCCCTCACATGAGTTGTGAAATCTTAAGCTTGTGAGAACCCTAGTGAGTTTTGAAACCCTACTTCACCATCATAATTTGAATTAGCAATTTGAACTAGTGTATTTTCTTCACTAAAGAGTTTAGTGAAGATGTAGCTTGGATTAGCGGAGCTTCGGGTGGATCATCTTCGGCATAAAAATCGCAAAGAAAGCTCGATCCAACTTCAAGTGGAGCCTAGTAGAGTCATAGGGACTACTACCCGGAGCATTTGAAGAGAAGGACACGGTCTACAAAGGTTGTAACCTCCTTTCTCTTAGCTAGTTTATTTTGATATCATGCTTAAACCCTAATTATCTAGTTTGATCCTAGGTTAGTCTAGCTTAGTACCCAAAATTTTTAAAAATAGCATGCTTGATACTTAGTAAAACCTAGTGAAGGTGCTAGGGTAGACTTTCATGGTATCAGAGCCAAGTTAGAAGATTATGGGAAGTCTTTACGACGTTAAAGTGTTCGATCGGTTTTCGACGCCCGGTTTTTGACAAGTTTCTGTCCATTTTTCAAAAGTTGGATTTTTCGAGATTAAAAATATGCAGAAATTCGTTCAGGCTATTTAATGGAGCCCTAAGAAATTCGAGGGGCCAATGCTATCAAAGAGCCGCGGAACCGCAGCCTAAACCCAAGTTTGGTCGCGGTTCCACCACACTTTTGTGGCAATATGGCATCATTTTTCTTATGCCGCTCCATTGTTATATTTAGCACTTTCTGGATGTTTTTAATGAGGCTCAAGTTGTTGAGGTCTCTGTGATTTGTGGGTGTTTGATGAATCGATCGAAATGTTTAACCTCGTATAGATTATGATGATATGTGATACAATTTTTAGAATCCAAAATAATTAGTTTTGTGATAATTAGTTAGTATTTTGTAAATCTAGCCGTTTATTCTCGTTTGATCGATTGCCATGGAGTTTTGATTTGGATCAAAACTCCATCGCAATCGCGTATAGTACGCGATCACTTAGTTGGGAATCTTGTTGATGAAAGGTTCCTAGGCACCCTATAGAGGTCTTACAAGGCATCAACCATGCCAATTTATAAAAATTATGGTGCCGAGAAACCCTAAAACGGATCGTCGGCTAGAATCCTAGGCGAAACAAGAATCTAGTTAACAATTTAACTAAAGGAGAGAAGCTACAACCTTTGTAGATCCGGTTATCCACTTCCTTAGCTCCACGTAGGTGTCCTCTCGCTGTCCATCTCGAGTGCTAGACTCAATCGTCGGCTTCATCAGGAAAACGAGGGGGCAATGTCGTCGGCTTCGAGCCGAAGATGATCTACGTCGAGGTTGCACAAGTTCAAGCTCCAACTTCACCAAGTTGTGAAACTTGTGAAGAAAACACCCAAAACAACTTGGCAAGAGGTAGAGGGTGAAGAAATAGGAGGTGGGTTCACTTTAGAATTGGATTTCTCACTTTAGATCTCAAGTTGCCATTGATGGCATCAAGGTTTCTTTCTTGAAGAAGAAGGTCAAGGAGAAGAAAGAATATGATAAGTCTATTTTAAAATGAAAAAGAAAACCATACTTATCATATCCTAACTAGGGTTAAGTGTAGAGAATAGACCATGGTAAGTGGATGGGTTAGGGTTAAGCATGAAGACAAAATGGTCTCTTTGGTCAAAGCTTCATGAAGCTTCAACAAGCTTCATGACAAAAACAAACCATTTTATTTTCATTTATCCAATGAAATAAATAAAGAAATGAATAAATAAATGATAAGGCAAAACCCTAATTATCATTTAACCATGGTTTAATTCTTCACACTTAACCAAATGATCAAGTATCATCAAACATGATACAAATATGTGCACAAAAGTATATCACATATACAACTTGCACATCAAGTGAGAAAATCCATATAAAGTGAACCAATACTAGTTAATGCAAAGTAATATATAAAATATATGATTATACATTAAATCATTAAATCAACATTTGATTCAATGATCCGGTCATGTCGCACATAACCGACTAGTATTCAATGTATCGATTTATCGAATCAATGATTCGATAACTAAGTCATATCGAATATAACCAATCGAAACATTTATCGCGAGAATGAAATGCGGTATCACATACACGCATTATTCTCGCTCCCGCACATATCTCATATGCGCTCCTATTTCGTTTCGCTTGAGCCAGGAAACCTCGGTGTAGGACTCTAAAGACTCGTCAATACGCCGGTAGCAAATAATGATCATATCAAGCACCCACAAGCCGCAAGCGGTCTGCTAAACGTAACGGCCATCCGGGTATTGAGCGATCAGAAGATCGACGAGCTAGCCCGCTCACACTCCTGTGAATCCAACCAGTAACACTTACCGTACAGTCCGGTCTGTTCGTCTGATACGTCGCATATCAAGTTTAGGGGTGGTAAACGTCAGACCCCAATAACCGATAAGTCGTGCCGATGTGAGGCTCATAACGGGTCGAGAAACTACTGGTAACACTTACCAGCAAATCTCTGATCAGCCCTGGCCAGGTACTTCCCTGTTACGGCCAATCGAGCACAGCGCAACATCAACCCCCAATACCGGGAGAGACGAAACCCCTCCTATCGCTTATTGCCTCCATGTGACTCGGGACTGTACCCAAAGACCACCGTTTTGCACGCCCTCATGGACGTGGTAAGGTGGAGATCAAAGCACAGTGGGAATCACACAAGACTCTATGACGATCTCGGGTCTACAGACTAACCTGTACAAGTGTCACCTGAGAACTGCCATCTGACGTGAGGTATAATACCATCTGGGAGTTCTCGGCGAGTCCGTCCAGTGTACCCAGTCTCCACTGAGCACCCGTACACCATCTCTGATGTCAAACACCAATGTATATGGGATCATCCATCGCCCATCTCATGGGTCGAGAAGCGTATACGCTATTCTACACTAGTATATCGATGCCCCGTCTCGATACACCCACGACTAGGGACCTTGAAGGATGTACTTATGGACTACCATGTCCCCACTAGTATGATCTGCATCATAGTCCAGGTAGTCAAGTACACATCCTAAGGGCTTTACCAACATGTAACTTTAAGACAGTTTAAAGAGACAAGTGTACATGTTAAGATAAAGAGTAACCAGATAGCATACTATCATATCGAGCAAGAAAGCCATCTCTATATATGTCCAAGCATCCAATATAATATACATCATCTGTACAATACTGGCCTCTAGGGCATACATACAACTAACAATCTCCCACTTGCACTAGGGCCAGCTGCTGTAGTATCGCATACCGAGCATCCCGAAGAGTCTCTCAAACTGTATCTGGGGAATGGCCTTCGTGAGTGGATCCGCCGTGTTGTTCTTCGTGTCAACCCTCCTGACCTCGATCTCCCGGCGATCAACTATCTCCCGGATCAGGTGATACCGCTTCAGAATATGCCTGGATCGCTGATGGGACCTGGGTTCCTTGGCCAAAGCCACCGCTCCATTGTTATCGCAATACAAAGGTATTGGATGCTCAATGGATGGAACCACTCCAAGTTCAGTAATGAACTTCTTGATCCAGACAGCCTCTTTGGCAGCATCGTTGGCAGCGATGTATTCAGCCTCCATCGTCGAGTCTGCCACGGTTTCCTGCTTGGAACTCTTCCAGCTAACCGCCCCTCCGTAAAGGGTAAAGACAAAGCCCGACTGCGACTTAGAGTCGTCCTTATCACTCTGGAAGCTCGAATCGGTAAAGGACTCTACTTGAAGCTCTCCGTTACCATACACCAAGAACATATCTCTAGTCCTTCATAAGTACTTGAGAATGCTCTTCACAGCTGTCCAGTGACTCTCTCCAGGATCAGCTTGATACCTGCTCACTATACTTAGTGAGTATGCTACATCGGGTCTGGTACATAGCATCGCATACATGATAGAGCCTACTGCCGAAGCATAGGGTATCCCTTGCATGCGAGCTCTCTCCTAATCAGTCTTGGGAGACATCTCTTTGGAGAGAGTGACTCCAGAGATCGTGGGCAAGTTCCCACACTTGGACTCTTCCATACTAAACCTCTTTAGTATAGTGTTAATGTACCTGGATTGGGACAATCCTAAAATCCTTTTGGATCTATCTCTATAGATCCTAATTCCCAATATGCAGGAGGCATCACCAAGATCTTTCATTGAGAATCTTTGTGATAAGAAGAGCTTGACCGATTGCAGCATAGGAATATCATTTCCTATCAAGAGTATGTCGTCCACGTACAATACGAGGAAGACAACCTTACTCTCTGCCACCTTCTTGTAGATACAAGGTTCATCTGGGTTTTTGACGAAATCAAACTCTTTGATAATGATGTCAAAGCAGATGTTCCAACTCCGCGATGCTTGCTTTAATCCATAAATGGATTTAAGCAGCTTGCACACCTTCCCGCTGCTCCCACTGTCTACGAAGCCCTCTGGCTGAGTCATGTACACGCACTCTTCTAAATCACCATTTAGAAAGGCGATCTTAACATCCATTTGCCAGATTTCGTAATCATGATAAGCAGCGATGGCAAGCATGATCCGGATGGATTTAAGCATAGCCACTGGAGAAAAGGTCTCGTCATAGTCCACACCTGGTCTTTGACGAAAACTCTTTGCTACAAGTCTAGCTTTGAAAGTCTCCACTTTCCCATCTACACCAAGTTTCTTCTTGAAGATCCACTTGCTCCCAATGGGTTTTACCCCTTCAGGAGCAACGTCCAAAGTCCATACTTTGTTGGTGTACATGGATTCCATCTCGGACCGCATAGCATCCAGCTATTTCACTGAGTCCCCACTCGTGATGGCCTGCTCGAAGCTAGTTGGGTCATCATCCTCCATGATGCAATCCTCGCTCCCACCATCCATGAGAAAACCGTAGTATCTCTCAGGTGGGCGAGGAACCCTACTAGATCGGCGGAGAGGCTGAGGTTCGTCGGAAGCTACTGAATGCTCTGGTTCCACTAAATCTTCTGTTGTGTTTTGTTCAGCTGGAACCTCTTCCAGTTCTATCTCAGAGCCACTAATTTCTTTTGCAAGAAATTCCTTTTCTAAAAAGGTGGCATGTTGAGCAACAAATACTCTTTGTTCCTCACTGTGGTAGAAGATATACCCTCGCGAATGTTTGGGCTATCCAACAAATTTACACAAAACAGATCTTGCCTCGAGTTTGTCCGGTTTTTGTCTTTTGACATAGACCGGGAAACCCCATATCTTTATAAAATTAAGATATGGTCTCTTCCCTTCCCATATCTCATATGGTGTGGTAGGCACAGATGGTGGGAACCCTGTTCAGTAGGTATGCTGTTGTTTCCAGTGCATATTCCCAGAAGGAAACAGGTAACTCAGCTACACTCATCATAGAGCGCACCATATCTAATAGGGTGCGGTTTCTCCGCTCCGATACACCGTTGTGCTGTGGTGTATATAGAGGAGTTAGCTGAGAGAGAATCCCATTCTCTTTTAGGAAGTCCAGGAATTCAATGCTCAAGTATTCTCCTCCTCGATCAGATCGTAGGATTTTAATACTTTTTCCGGTTTGGTTCTCAACTTCTTGTTTATATTCCCTAAATTTCTCAAAAGCTTCTGATTTGTGTTTCATCAGGAACACATACCCGAACCTAGAGAGATCGTCAGTAAATGTAATGAAGTATGAAGAACCATCCCTGGCATTTGTAGACATGGGACCGCATACATCACTATGAATAAGTCCCAAGAGTTCGGTAACTCTTTCTCCGTGTCCCATAAACGGAGTTTTGGTCATCTTGCCTTTGAGACATGACTGGCAAGTGTCATAAGATGAAAATTCAAACGGATTTAAATATCCATCCTTATGCAACTTAGTCAGTCGTGTCAAATTGATGTGACCCAGTCTACAATGCCACAAGAAGGATTCGTTCAATTCTGAACTCTTCCTCTTGTGTGTGTTTGTTATGCTCAGAACTGTTGATTGATTTAGAACATAAATGCCATTGCACAACGTGCCTGATCCAACCAACTTTTGGTTACGGAAAATGTGCATAACATTGTCCTGTAATACAAAATTATATCCCTCTTTACTTAATAAAGAAACCGATATAATGTTGCATATCAGGTTCGGCATGTAATAGCATTCGTTCAGAACCAATGTATTACCAGTTGGTAATACAAGGTGATATTCCCCGACAGTCTTAGCTGCAATAATTGCACCATTTCCAACTCTAATGTCTTTATCACCTTCTCCAAGTTCTTTACCTTTCCTTAGCCCATGTAACTGATTACATATATGGGATCCTGACCCGGTATCTAATACCCAGGACGTAGAGCAAATGGAGAAACAGTTCTCTGTAACGAACACACCCGAAGAAAATGCATCAACATGTACTTTCTTCATTCGGGTGGCATGGGAATCCTGGTATTCCCCTATTTCCTGTTCGTTCCTACAACTCTTATAAGAAAGAACGGAACCAACGTTCCCCAGCACAGTATAACATGCGGGTTCGGTCAATACATCCATATTATTATCTTCATTAGGGCATGAAATGGTCGCTACCTGGAGAGAGAGAAGAAAACACTTTAGCGTATGCTCGTGCAAGATCAGATTGGTTATTATCTTATCTAATCAGGATGGCTCCCACTGGTTTTTATCAAATCTTCCTTCAAACCCTAAAAGGAATGACTAGCTGGGATTAATTACACACTATAAGTTCGCCAATCTTTCAGCCAGGCCAGTGTCGGTACTTTGAGGGAGGTCCCCCGTGCTTTCGTACGAACCTAATTAATGTAAACCTCATTTTCCCAGAGGCGTAACCTCGTTAACACCTTTCTAGACACCTACTTGATCGGCTAATTGCAATGTGTAAAACTCTTCCAGGAGTAACTCTTACTCGCAGTGGGTATCGGGATCCAACTATCTCATAGAAGGTATGCAATCTCATTGCAAATTTCAACACTTGAAATTCCCGATAATCTTTTGCCCCAATCATCCTATGACCTTGACGGAGGTCAACAAACCACAGGGTGCAAGTCAAGCTCAACCCGTCATTTCTTGATTGAATCAAACCCACCCGCACGACCCTTGACGGAGGTCAACAAGGTCGTACGACTACCCTAATCCAATCTGCATCATATGCATAAGCAGACAAATACTAGTTAGCTACCGCACACTACGCCTTGACGGAGGTCAACAAACGTAGCACGAATACTAAGTAGGATTTATCTGAAATGACGGAGGGCTACGTCAGGTTTTTCTGAAAACCTATTGCGTAATGAACTTGATATCGTTGTAGAATCAAATGAAGTTTTAAAAATGGAGTGATTTTGAGGCTTTTCTAGTTTTGCTAAAGGGGTCACTCCCGGTGAAGGGATCGTCGGCCCTTTCCTCGTCGAATGAGGTGCGGGATATATCATATATATCACTGTGCGAAGCATAAACTATAGAAGCAATCAAAAGCAAACCGAGTGTGTAGCATCTGCCAGTTATTGCTAAAGGAGTCACTCCCGGTGAAGGGATCTCGGTCCTTTCCTCATCGAATAAGGTGCAGGATATATCACATATACCGCTGTGCAAAGCAAGAACTGTAGCTACCTGTTTTATTTAAAATTTGATTCTACAACATCTTAGGTTTCTTTCCATTCATTAATCACATTAATGAAGTCCCATCATTTAAGTACCTAAACATCACAGATAAATACGACGTACACTTATGCCATCCGCATTCGCCTCGATGTCCCCTCGTGCACCGTTAGGTTAGGTAACTAACGACAGAGCAGGACAGGGCTAGCGCGGGTGTAAAACATAAGTAACGTCTATATAATATATCATATATACTATATACTATATCCATCACAGAACATCACATATATCGCAGCAGAAGAAACATATGAAATATTGGATATACTAGGACGTCCGTGTTTTCAATACGAGCCAGTATAAAACACGGATTCCATGGTCGTGATGAATAGCCAATCCCACACCCCTAGACCCCTACGAGAGCGGCAAGCAACCCTGCCAATTTTAGGGTTAGGAGACCCGGACTCGACTCCTCGAGTTGGTCTCCCACTGGACCCCAGAACCCGGTTACTTGTGCTCCCCTCCTTGGGTCTATCCTAATGCGGAAAAGTAAATAATATACAAAAGGTGACAACTTCCGCTACCTGGAAGTGCCCCAAATAAAAGAATATTACATACAAGTTTTTACATGAATGAAAATGAAAAACACTCATCTCATATAAAAACCCCCCGGCTATTCGAACACAACGATCCAATATAACATATCCAGCAACACATAACATCACATGTCATCAACGTAAGTAAGTATGCATACCCCAATTGTCGTTGACGTATAGCAACGAAACCGGCGATATGAACATACTACACTTACGGTCACAGAAAAGAAAGTGTAAAACTACAACAGTTGGAATCCGCAACCTCTTTAGACATCACATGCCTAATCAAATGAAATACTTAGACATCACATGCCTAACAGTTATAAACCCCGCATTTTAGTCTCATTATCGAAAACATTTTTCAATATAAAGTGAAACTAAACCGCTAGATTTATAACATTCATTCAGTTATCTCATAACTGTTTGTGAATTTCAATTATTGTATCACATTCCAGATAATCAGAAAATGTTAAACTTTCCGATCAAACAGTCGAATACCCAAGTTTTCCCGATACAGCTCAACACATGAAATAAGTCTAACAACATTCAGTTCGTGCCTCGGTACCAACGGTCCAGCCGTAGAAGGGTCAAGCCAACGCCTCACATGTGGCACGCCATACTGCCCCAAACCCTAAGGTTCAAAGGGCAGTTCAAGACGGTCACATAATCGAGTTAAGGTTTGTTGTCTTCTAGAGGGTCCATCGCGTTACTTGCACTACTTAGAACGTCGTTAAACTACGGAAAAATCCAACACTTAGAAATTTCCCGACAGGGGAAAAATTGGGTATTTATATCCGGTCGAACTTTTTAACATATTCTAAAAATTATCCGGAAATACACAAAGACGAAATTTGATAATCCGATCGAAACACCGAATCCCCAAAACAACCCCAGAAAATTCAACTCTTGAATAAATATTAAAAATTCCCAGAAAATCCAACACCAGAAAAGAGGAATTACTGTGCAAACAGGAATTGATGATGTCACCATATGGCCGCGGAACCGCCGCAGAAGCCAGGCTTCTGCCGCGGTTCCGCCGCACTTTGGTGGATTCATAGGTACGGGCTTCACAGTAATTCTTACAATTATCTACTGATTTTTCTTCATATTTTTAATGTGGAAATATCCCAGATTTTAGAAAAAGTCTAGAGAGCATGTTTGGTTTAGGGTTTCGGGTTCGTTCGGGCTTCAAATTGCGTCTACGCATCGCCTAAGGCTCTAATCTGGCTCTGATACCAGTGAAAGGTTCCTAGGCACCCTATAGAGGTCTCACAAGGCATCAACCATGCCAATTTATAAAAATTATGGTGCCCAGAAACCCTAAAACGGATCGTCGGCTAGAATCCTAGGCGAAACAAGAATCTAGTTAACAATTTAACTAAAGGAGAGAAGCTACAACCTTTGTAGATCCGGTTATCCACTTCCTTAGCTCCACGTAGGTGTCCTCTCTCTGTCCATCTCGAGTGCTAGACTCAATCGTCGGCTTCATCGGAAAAACGAGGGGGCAATGTCGTCGGCTTCGTGCCGAAGATGATCTACGTCGAGGTTGCACAAGTTCAAGCTCCAACTTCACCAAGTTATGAAACTTGTGAAGAAAACACCCAAAACAACTTGGCAAGAGGTAGAGGGTGAAGAAATAGGAGGTGGGTTCACTTTAGAATTGGATTTCTCACTTTAGATCTCAAGTTGCCATTGATGGCATCAAGGTTTCTTTCTTGAAGAAGAAGGTCAAGGAGAAGAAAGAATATGATAAGTCTATTTTAAAATGAAAAAGAAAACCATACTTATCATATCCTAACTAGGGTTAAGTGTAGAGAATAGACCATGGTAAGTGGATGGGTTAGGGTTAAGCATGAAGACAAAATGGTCTCTTTGGTCAAAGCTTCATGACAAAAACAAACCATTTTATTTTCATTTATCCAATGAAATAAATAAAGAAATGAATAAATAAATGATAAGGCAAAACCCTAATTATCATTTAACCATGGTTTAATTCTTCACATTTAACCAAATGATCAAGTATCATCAAACATGATACAAATATGTGCACAAAAGTATATCACATATACAACTTGCACATCAAGTGAGAAAATCCATATAAAGTGAACCAATACTAGTTAATGCAAAGTAATATATCAAATATATGATTATACATTAAATCATTAAATCAACATTCGATTCAATGATCCGGTCATGTCGCACATAACCGACTAGTATTCAATGTATCGATTTATCGAATCAATGATTCGATAACTAGGTCATATCGAATATAACCAATCGAAACATTTATCACGAGAATGAAATGCGGTATCACATACACGCATTATTCTCTCTCCCGCACATATCTCATATGCGCTCCTATTTCGTTTCGCTTGAGCCAGGAAACCTCGGTGTAGGACTCTAAAGACTCGTCAATACGCCGGTAGCAGATGATGATCATATCAAGCACCCACAAGCCGCAAGCAGTCTGCTAAACGTAACGGCCATCCGGGTATTGAGCGATCAGAAGATCGACGAGCTAGCCCGCTCACACTCCTGAGAATCCAACCAGTAACACTTACCGTACAGTCCGGTCTGTTCGTCTGATACGTCGCATATCAAGTCTAGGGGTGGTAAACGTCAGACCCCAATAACCGATAAGTCGTGCTGATGTGAGGCTCATAACGGGTCGAGAAACTACTGGTAACACTTACCAGCAAATCTCTGATCAGCCCTGGCCAGGTACTTTCCTGTTACGGCCAATCGAGCACAGCGCAACATCAACCCCCAATACCGGGAGAGACGAAACCCCTCCTATCACTCATTGCCTCCATGTGACTCGGGACTGTACCCAAAGACCACCGTTTTGCACGCCCTCATGGACGTGGTAAAGTGGAGATCAAAGCACAATTGGAATCACACAAGACTCTATGACGATCTCGAGTCTACAGACTAACCTGTACAAGTGTCACCTGAGAACTGCCATCTGACGTGAGGTATAATACCATCTGGGAGTTCTCGGCGAGTCCGTCCAGTGTACCCAGTTTCCACTGAGCACCCGTACACCATCTCTGATGTCAAACACCAATGGATATAGGATCATCCATCGCCCATCTCATGGGTCGAGAAGCGTATACGCTAGTCTACACTGGTATATCGATGCCCCGTCTCGATACACCCACGACTAGGGACCTTGAAGGATGTACTTATGGACTACCATGTCCCCACTAGTATGATCTGCATCATAGTCCAGGTAGTCAAGTACACATCCTAAGGGCTTTACCAACATGTAACTTTAAGACAGTTTAAAGAGACAAGTGTACATGTTAAGATAAAGAGTAACCAGATAGCATACTATCATATCGAGCAAGAAAGCCATCTCTATATATGTCCAAGCATCCAATATAATATACATCCTCTGTACAATACTGGCCTCTAGGGCATACATACAACTAACAGTTGAATTATCAGACTGCTTATTGAAATGAGTTTTCAATTTGAGACTAAAATGCAAGGTTTATAAGTTAGGCATGAAATTCGGAATATGAGATATTCTAGGTTTATGATGTCTAAGGTATTTGCGGATTCTAAATATTATAGTTTTTTATTTCTTTTCTGCGACCGTAAGTGTAATATGTGGTGTATCCCCGATCTCGTTACTATATTTCAACAGAATTTGGATACGCATGTTTACTTACGTTGATGACATGTGATGTTATGTGTTGCTATGATATCTTATATTGGATCTTCGTGATTGAATAGCCAGGGGGTTTTGCGTGAGATGGGATTTTTTTTAATTTTCATTCATGTAAAATTTGTATGTAATATTCTTTTATTGGGACACTTCCGGGGTTAGGATGATGTCACCATTGATGTATATTATTTACTTTTCCGCATTAGGATAGACCCAAGGTGGGGAGCACAAGTAACCGGGTTCTAGAGTCCAGTGGGAGACCATCTCGAGGAGTCGAGACCTGGTCTCCTAACTCTAGAATTGGCAGGGTTGCTTGCCGCTCTCGTAGGGGTCTAGAGATGTGGGTTTGGCTATTCATCACGACCGTGGAATCCGTGTTTTTTATTTTTGGCTTAATTTAAAACATAGACCTCCTAGTATATCCAATATTTCATATGTTGACTTCTGCTGCTTGGTTCTGTAATGTGATCATATAACCGCGTGAGACGAATGCTATATATATATGATATATATAATAAATGTTTCTTATGTTTTGCACCCGTGCTAGTCTAGCCCCCTCTCTGCCGTTAGTTAAGTAACCTAACGGTGTATGACGAGGCCCCGTGGCGAATGCGGATAGCATAAGCGTACGTTCTATTTTCGGTTCT
This sequence comes from Agapanthus africanus, assembly GCA_030015575.1. Classification (NCBI taxonomy): domain Eukaryota; kingdom Viridiplantae; phylum Streptophyta; class Magnoliopsida; order Asparagales; family Amaryllidaceae; genus Agapanthus; species Agapanthus africanus. The sequence continues at coordinate 524,119,553 of JASDDO010000022.1, forward strand.
TTTCTGTGATGTTTAGGGAAACATAAATGATGAGACTTCATTAATGAGATTAATGGAAAGAAAAGAAACCTAAAGATATTGTAGAATCAAAATTTTAAAATGGTAGCTCTAGTTCTTGCTTTGCATAGTGGTATTCCTTGATGAATATCCAGCACCTCATTCGATGAGGAAATAGCCAAGATCCCTTCACCGGGAGTGACCTCTTTTGCAAAACTAGCAAATGCTACAACCCACTCGGTTTTGTTTTTATAGCTTCTCTAGTTCTTGCTTTGGATAGTGGTATTCCTTAATGAATATCCAACACCTTATTTGATGAGGAAAGAGCCGAGATCCCTTTACCGGGAGTGACCTCTTTAGCGAAACTAGCAAAAGCTACAAAAACACTCCTTTTCAAATCACCGGATTCCACAACGATATCAAGTTCATTAAGTTAAAGGTTTTTTTAATAAAACCAGCCATAGCCCTCCGTCATTTCAGATAAGTGTTATTTAGTATTCATGTTGTGTTTGTTGACCTTATCAAGACGTAGTGTGCGGTAGCTGATTAGTGCTTATCTGCCGCATATGATGCGATTGGATTAGGGTAGTCGTACGACCTTGTTGATCTTGTCGAGGGTCATACAGGTGGGTTTAATTCAATCACGAAATGAACGGGTCGAACTTGGCTAGCGCTTATGATTTTTTGACCATAGCCATGGTCATAAGTCGCTAGTGGTAAAACCAGTTATTCGGAATTTCAAGTGTTGAAATTTGCAATGAGATTGCATACCTTCTATGAGATAGTTGGATCCCGATACCCACTGCGAGTAAGAGTTACTCCTGGAAGAGTTTTTTACTTTACAATTAGCCAATCCAGTAGGTGTCTGAGAAAGGTGTTAACGGGGTTATGCCCCTACGGAAACAAGATTATTTAATTAGTTCCATACGAAAGCATGGGGAGACTCTCTCGGAGTACCAATTCCTGCCTGGTTGACCGATTGGCGAACTTCTAGGGTGTAATTAATCTCGGCTAATCTTACATTTTATGGTTTGAAGGAAGATTTGATAAAAATAGTGAGAGCGATCCTGATTAGATAAGATAATAACCAATCTAATCTTGCAAAGAGCGCATGCTAAATCGTTTCCTTCTCTCCTGGTAGCGACCAATGACATGTCTTAATCAAGATAATAATATGGATGTATTGACCGAACCCGCTTATTATACTGAGCTGGGGAACGTTGGTTCCAATTTTTCTTATGATTGTCATAAGTCTGGGCAAGGAATAGGGGAATATCCGGATTCCCATGCCACCCGAACGAAGAAGGAGCATGCTGATGCATCTTCTTCGGGTGTGTTCGTAACCGAGAACTATTTCTCAATTTGCTCTACGTCCTGGGTATTGGATACTGGATTAGGATCTCATGTATGTAATTTGTTGCATGGGCTAAGGAGTGGTAGAGAACTGGGAAATGGTGATATGCTTCTAAAAGTAGGAAATGGAGCAATTGTTGCAGCCAAAGCAGTTGGCGAATATCACCTAATATTACCAAATGGTAATATAATGATTCTAAACGACTGTTATTACGTACCAAACATGATGTGCAATATTATATCAGTTTCTTTGTTGCATAAAGACGGATATAATTTTGCATTAGAGGATAATGTTATGAACATTTTCCTAAATCAAGTATTGATCGGATTTGCTACGTTATGTAATGGTATATACGTTCTAAATCAAACGACAGTTCTAAACGTACAAAACACACATAAGAGCAAAAGTTCAGAAATGAACGAAACCTTCTTGTGGCATTATAGACTAGGTCATATTAATGCGACAAGACTGGCTAAATTGCATAAAGATGGATATTTTAAATCCGTTTGAATTACATCTTATGAAACTTGCCAGTCATGTCTCAAAGGTAAAATGAGCAAAACTCCGTTTACTGGATACGGAGAAAGAGCTACTGAACTCTTGGGACTGATACATAGTGATGTATGCGGTCCTATGTCTACACATGTCAGGAATGATTTCTCGTACTTCATTACATTCACCGATGATCTCTCAAGATACGGACATGTGTTCCTGATGAAACACAAATCTGAATCTTTTGAGAAATTCAAGGAATATAAGTGCGAAGTGGAGAACCAAATGGGTAAAAGTATTAAAATCCTACGATCTGATCGGGGAGGAGAATACTTGAGCATGGAATTCCATGACTATTGAAAAGAGAATGGGATTCTCTCTTAGCTTACTCCTCCGTATACACCAAAGCACAACGGTGTATCGGAGCAGAGAAATCACACCCTATTAAATATGGCGCGCTCTATGATGAGTACTGCTGAGTTACCTATTTCTTTTTAGGGTTATGTGCATGAGACAGCCGCATACCTATTGAATCAAGTTCCATCAAAATCAGTGCCTAAAATACCATATGAGATATGGATTGGAAAGAGACCATATCTTAAACGAGTTAAGATATGGGGTTATCCGGCCTATGTTAAAAAACAGAATCCGGACAAACTCGAGGCACGATCAGTTCTTTACAAGTTTGTGGGATATCCTAAAAATTCACATGGATATATCTTCTATCACACTGAGGAACAAAAGGTGTCTGTTTCTCAATATGCCACCTTTATAGAAAATGAATTTCTTGTGAAAGAAATTAGTGGTAATGAGGTAGACCTGGAAGAAGTTCCAACTGCACAAACTACAACTGACGATTTGATAGAACCGGAGGATCCAATAGTATCCGACGAACCTCTGCCACTCTGCAGATCTAGTAAGGTTCCTCATCCACCTGAGAGATACTACGGTTTTCTCATAAATGGTGGGAGCGAGGATTTCATCATGGAAGATGATGACCCAACTAGTTTCAAGCCGGCTATCACAAGTGGAGACTCTATGAAATGGCTGGATGCTATGCGATCTGAGATGGAATCCATGTACACCAACAAAGTATAGACTTTGGAAGTTGCTCCTCAAGGGGTAAAACCCATCGGGAGCAAGTGGATCTTTAAGAAGAAAATTGGTGTAAATGGAAAAGTTGAGACTTTCGAAGCTAGACTTGTAGCAAAAGGTTTTCATCAACGACCAGGTGTCGACTATGATAAAACCTTTTCTCCAGTGGTTATGCTTAAGTCCATCAGGATCCTACTTGAAATTGCTGCATACCATGACTACGAAATCTGGCAGATGGACGTCAAGATCGCTTTTCTAAATAGTGATTTAGAAGAGAGCGTGTACATGACACAGCCAGAAGGCTCGTAGACAGTGGGAGCAGCGGAAGCAGATGCAAGCTGCTTAAATCAATCTATGGATTAAAGCAGGCATCGCGGAGCTGGAACATCTGTTTTGAAGAAGCTATCAAAGAGTTTAACCTCATCAAAAACATAGATGAACCTTATATATACAAAAAGGTTGTGGAGAGTAAGGCTGTCTTCCTCGTATTGTATGTGGATGACATACTTTTGATAGGAAATGATGTTTCTATGCTACACTCGGTCAAGCTCTTCTTATCACACAAGTTCTCTATGAAAGATCTAGGTGATGCCTTCTACATCCTGGGGATAAAGATCTATAGAGATAGATCTAAGTGGATGTTGGGATTTTCCCCATTCAAGTACATTGACACCATACTAAAGAGCTTTAGTATGGAAGATTCTAAGCGTGGCAATTTACCCACTTGCTCAGGAATCACTCTCTCCAAAGAGATGTCTCCCAAGACTGATTTGGAGAGGGCTCGCATGCAAGAGATACCCTATGCTTCGGCAGTCGGGTCTTTCGTGTATGTGATGTTATGTACCAGACCAGATGTAGCTTACTCACTAAGTGTAGTGAGTAGGTATCAATCAGATCCTGGGGAGAAACACTGGACAGCTGTGAAGAACATTCTTATGTACTTAAGAATGACTAAAGAAATATTCTTGGTGTATGGTAACGGTGAACTCCAAGTGGAGTCCTTTACCGATTTGAGCTTCCGGAGTGATAAGGACGACAGTATGTCAGTATCGTGTTTTGTCTTCACCCTCAATAGATGGGCGGTATGTTGGAAGAGTTCCAAGCAAGATACCGTAGCAGACTCGACGTTGGAGGCTGAATACATCGCTGCCAACGATACTGCCAAAGAGGCTGTCTGGATGAAGAAGTTTATTGCTGAACTTGGTGTGGTTCCATCCATTGAGCATCCAATACCTGTGTATTGTGATAACAATGGAGCTGTGGCTTTGGCCAAGGAACCCCGGTCCCATCAGAGATCTAGACATATTCTTAGGCGGTATCACCTGATCCGGGAGATAGTAGATCGACGGGAGATCGAGGTCAGGAGAGTTGACACGAAGGACAACGTAGCAGATCCACTAACGAAGGCCTTCCCCCGGACGCAGTTTGAGAGACTTTTTGGGATGCTGGGTATGAGATACTACAACAACTAGCCTTAGTGCAAGTGGGAGATTGTTAGGAATATGTAAGCCCTAGAGGCCATTATTGTATGATATAGTGGATGCTTGGACATATATATAGACGAATTTCTTGCTCGACATGATAGTATGCTATCTGGTTGCTCTTTATCTTAACATGTACACTAGTATTATTATACTGTTTCTCTGATACATGTTGATGAAGCCCTTAGGATGTTTTCTTGACTACCAGGACTATGATGCGGATCATACTACTGGGACTTGTGTAGTCTACAAGCACATCCTTTAATTGTTCATAGTCGAGAGAGTATCGAGACAGGGCATCGATATTCCAGAGTAGACTGGTGTGTACATTTCTTGACCCTGTATGGGGCGATGGTTGATCCTATAACCGTTAGTGTTTGACATCAAAGATTATACACAGGTGCTCATTAGAGAGTGGGTATACTGAACAGGACTCGTCGTGAACTCCTAATTGGTACTATACCTAACGTCAGATAGCAGTTCTCTGGTGACACTGGTACAGGTTAGTCTATAGACCCGAGATCGTCATAGAGTCTTGTGTTATTCCTACTGTGCTTTGATTTCCTCATTACCACGACTCAAAGGAGTCGTGCAAACAGGTGGATTTTGGGTACAGTCCTGAGTCACATGGAGGCAATGAGCGATAGGAAGGGTTTTGTCTCTCCCGGTATTGGGAGTTGATGTTGCACTATGCTCGATAGGCTATAACAGTAAGTCCCTGGCCAGGGCTGATGAGATTTACTGGTAAGAGTTATTAGTAGTTTCTCAAACCGTTATGAGCCATATATCGGCATGACTTATCAAGTTACTGGGGTCAGACGATTCCATCCCTAGACTCGATATGCGGCATATCATACGAAGAGACCGGACTGTACGGTAAGTGTTACTTGTAGGCTTCATGAGATTTTGGACAAGCTTGCTTGTTGATCTTCTAATCGCTCAATACCTGGGTAGTCGTTACGTCCAGGTAGCACCGCTGACGGCTTGTGGGTGACTGATGTGATCATCACCTACTGCTGGCGTATTGACGAGTCTTTAAAGTCCCACACAGAGGTTTCCTAGTTCAAACAAAACGAAGTAGGGCACATATGCTGATATGTGCAGGGGGCCTGATTAAATATGAGTATGTGATACCGTATTCTAATATGGCAGTAATCTGATATCGAATAGGTTATATATGATATGACCGGATTATTGAATCAAGTGTTGATTTGATAATGTGATATAAAGTTAAATGATATTAGTAGGTTATATGTGATATAACCGGATTATTGAATCATTTTTTATTTAATAATATGATATATATTTATATTTGATATAATTATAAATTAACTAATATTATTTCTCACTAATTATTTTCTTCATATATATATATATATATATATATATGATGCATGATTAGATTTTCTATTTTGTGAAAATAGAAAATGAGATGGAAAATGGGGAGACTTTTGAGGAATGGTGAGGCATGGGTTTTTCTATTATTTATTTCATTTGTTTGCACTATTGAAGCATGGTGTAATATATTATTTGAATATATTGTATGCTTCAATAAGTATAGAGAGATGAGAGCCATTTGGTTATAACTTGAGATTTTTCTCTAGTTCATGCCTTAGCCATTTCTTGAGCTCATATGATGAGTTCTCCTCTATAGATCTCTCCATCTTCTTCATCCTTCACCTCCAAACCCATCCCTCACATGAGTTGTGAAACCTTGAGCTTGTGAGAACTCTAGTGAGTTTTGAACCCCTACTTCACCATCCTAGTTTGAATTAACAATTTGAACTAGTGTGTTTTCTTCACTAAAGAGTTTAGTGAAGAGGTAGCTTGGATTAGCGGAGCTTCGGGTGGATCATCTTCGGCACGAAATTCGCAAATGAAGCTCAATCCAACTTCAAGTGGAGCCTAGTGGAGTCATAGGGACTACTACCCGAAGCATTTGTAGAGAAGGACACGGTCTACAAAGGTTGTTGTCTCCTTTCTCTTAGCTAGTTTATTTTGATATCATGTTTAAACCCTAATTATCTAGTTTGATCCTAGGTTAGTCTAGCTTAGCACCCCAAATGTTTAAAAATAGCATGCTTGTTGCTTACTAAAACCCAGTGGAGGTGCTAGGGTATACTTTCAAGTGTATTGTTCAGTCGAAAATATTGCACTTTTGATATAACATTTTCTTTACTTTTATTAAATATTTAAAGGTGTTTATTATAAATATAGAATATATTTGGGTTTATCTGCAAAATACTAGTTACCATATGTTTATATATTATAATTAACATTATAAAGGAAAATATATGCATATAATATTTATATAATATTTTGGTAATTAAAATATGCATATCATATCAAATATTCTAATCAAGATTCTTAAAATATATAATATCATACAAATGGTTAGAATAATATTTCAAAATATATGCTTAATATTTTAGTAATTAAAAGATGCATAGCATATCAAGTATTCTTAATCAAGTATTTTAAAGATTTATTACCTTATAAAGTAATCAAGATACTCTCTCTAATTTAATAAATATTACCAACATTATTCATGGAGATTTTGTGCGGATTTAGCTCAGGTCAAGAGATCAAGATATTCAAGATGTCGGGATTAAAAATCTACCAATAAAATCGTAGGATCTGAAAACATAGAAAGTGGATCTTTATGGTAAGTCTAAACCTATGAGATCTAGGATTTCTGATTTGAGAGCTATATAAAGGACCGGGGGCTAAAATTAAAACTCATCACCTTTATACTAAGCAAATCACCGTCAAAGAACAAGAGATCCACGACAAGTCCACGATTCGACGTGATAGGGCGACATGAAAATCGACGGAGCATCTACTTCCTATGAGGCAGAGATCGAGAGCAACTTCTTCCTCTTGTAATCTAAATTCGTAGGATTTTTACTTGTGAAGTTGATTAATAAAGGTAGATCATTTTGTTTAATTATTTATTTTCTGTATTTTTACTTTCTGCATTTTAATTATGATCTCATTCTCTATCTTTTCTTCTTCTTCTCACAATATGCGTGAGTAATTCCTAGCTTGCTAGGGTTCGTAGGATTAGGGTAGAACAATGGATAAGAAAATGTTTTAACTTCTTTTAAGTCTTATGAAGTTTATAAACTTTAGCAAAAGAATCGTTAACATCCTAATCGGGCGCGCTACCAATTTATTGCTAGCCTCGACCGCGATTTGAGATCAGATTAACAATTATTTTGTTAAGGGCTAGACATGAATAGAGATCAATGAAAGGAAAAGGGTCATTAGTGTGGAAACCCTAGTTTCTTCCAAGAACCATAATCCTCATTCATCACTATCAATTTAGTTTTAAATCGATCAATAGATAAAAGGAGTAATCTTTATTAGCCATCCATGACTACTAAAACCTAACGAACCCTATAAGCCTTCTTCTTATATATTCTATATTCTTATTTAAACTAGATCTGAAAAATATATATTCTACATCCGTATTTACCATAGATCTAGAATCTATTCTTCACTATTCTCTATTCTCCTTCATTTTTTCTAATCAATACGTCTAAAGCAAGATTAAAAGTTCCACTAATACCAGAGGACGACCCGTACTCATCTCAGCTAGCTACAAGCGACACCGTTATTGATTGCGGTTATTCTACAAACACTTTTCACGATCAATCAAATGGTGCCGTTGCTGGGGATACGTGCGTAATTTTTTTTCTTGCTATTCGTGTTGAATTCTTATTCGATTCATATCATAAAAATAAAATAAAACAGCAAATTGTGTATTTAACGATTAGTGTGTGATTTTTGTGAGTGAATCTGGAGTCATTTGAGCGAGAAGATAAAGATTCAGAGACATTCATCAAGACCCAGAGGAGAAACGGAGGCCACAGTGAAAAAATTAAACAAAGAACCCCTTAAATAGCGGCGAAACCGCGGCAAAAGGATGAATTTTACGGCGGTTGGGCGGCGGAGTTGGGGAATTCTGCATCCAAATTTCTCTGGTAACTTTTCTATCTCTTTCTATTTCCTCTGAAAAATCCAATAATATATTTTTCTGCAGGATTCTTTGCAAAATATCGCCGCTCAAAAATCTTTTTGTGTGTTTTGTAATTGGTTTGTGCATATTTTAATACGGACTTTAAGGGGCAAGACCACAATTCAGATTAGGTGTGGATTTCATCACCCATCCTAAGCCCCACAAATCACAAAACGAGCATACACATCACCCTACATTAATTAAAAAATATATAGACCAAGATTTTAAGGACTATCGCACTCAATAAGCATAGAGGAAGGTCGTGGGTAATCTATCGCTTATCCGCATCACTTTTATGGTGTCTAGGCAAGTGTGACTAAGGCAAGTAGTTACTTAATTAAGCTCGCTATTTCGGTGATTCGTATAGCAGATACCTCCCACTTAGCTGGCACTTACCTGGCCACAAGGTTAATAAACATGTGGTAGAGGATTGATCCTGCGACTTGTCCTTTAGAAGTCTAGGAGCGATATAGTGACTTGACCTAGGTAACCTTAACTCTATGGTTGTTTGTGCAATTTTTATGTGATTTGTCTCACGTCCGAAACTTTTCAAAACAAACCAATTTTTAAGTTCTCACACATGCTGCCATGTGCGCTAAACCCGCTTAGTGCATGCTCGGCTGGACACAGGATTCTAGTGTCCGTCTTGTCCGCTTTTCTGCTATCGACTCCGAAGTCGGTATTTCCTCATCTTCTTTTTCCCTCCACCCACCACAACGACCGAGATGGACGGTTCTCCATCAGATTATAACACTACCCTGCCACCACCCGTAGGTGCGCAGAATCCACCGCGCATCTCTCTCCAAGAAAGATGCTACCCCGTGCATGGACCCTTTCCTACCTGTCTATCTATTCCACCAGCCAATGGGGATAATTTTGAACTTAAACCCCACATCATCAAACTGTTGCCCAAATTTCAAGGGCTTGAATCCGAAGATGCATATGTTTTTATAAACAAATTCAAAACTGTATGTGTAATGATGGGCACGTCACAACTTTCTGGGGATGCTTTAAGATTACGTCTTCTCCCTTTTAGTTTATGCGATCTAGCAGAAAAATGGTGTCACGACCCAAGTTTGGATGTGACCGGCACTTAGATTGTATCATATCTAAAGATATGCACACAGTCCAAGTAAGCCGAAAACCAAGATCAAAATCCTTTTTGCGGAATTCTTTATATAGAAGATTTAGTTTTTAGTAAAAATCACAGTTTATGAAGTTAAGTATTAAACAATTATAACGTGTTAGGCTTGGTTGCATCCCTAGTTGGGATCAACAATATCAACAGCGGAAAAATAAAACTTCAGTATATAGGCATCAATCCGAATCTCAGACATAAAGAAATGAAACCACAATTTATAGAACTAAACGATCTCAACTGTCAATAATATACATATCATCTCTCACTCTAAGTCATATACAGGTCTGATGGAGATTTTTTTTCTAGATACAAAATACAATACCAAAATGAGAAGGTTACTACATATGTAACCCACCTATCAAAAGATGGAATAAAGTTGCAAACGTAAATCCGCACCGCAGCTAACCGTCCGCTCTACCCCTGCACGGAACTGTGGCACAACGGGGGTGAGTTGCCAACTCAGTGAATATAACTAATATATAACGGTTAATAATGTAAATATGACGATCATACTAACTGAAATGTGAACAAGTATAATGTATGATTATATGTGAAAACTAACAATATATAATACAAATCTCATAGTACAACTGAAATCTCATCATTTATTCCCAATAAATTCATTTCCCCGTGCCCATCATCGACACAAAACTTCCAATTTTCATAGTTATCATTCCTCGAATGATCCTGAAATCAACAATACCGGTCGTTATCATGTAGATATAGGCCGTATTTTTATCACTATCTCCGGTATCGAGTAACCTCGCTAGGCTCCCCCGCCTCAATACGGCTATCCTGCCCCTCGGTCTCGACCGGGTCCACCATGTATCCAACTGTATATCTCCCCCACTCAGTATGGATAACGTAAAATCCGCGACCGTATATCTCCCCCACTCGGTCCGGAATAAAACCAAAACAGAAAACATCTCATGGTGGACATGACACATCAATCATGAAAACACTGGATTTATGTAATAGTATTCAAAACTCAAAACCATAATTCCTCAGTACTACATTTACCTCTTATATAAACCTGAAATACATATATATTAACATGATATAAATGATGCAATTTACTACTATTATTGATATGTGAGATACGATATAATTTCATTTTAACAAGTATTATGCTTAAGTGTAAAGTGACATAGCAATATCGACGAGGTGTGTGTAATATATAAGATGTGCATGTGGCATGACTCGTCGATAATTGTGTAGTGTTCTAACAACTAAACAAGAGATGTGTAACTTATGAATATGTATTGTTAATCTAGCATATCAAATAAAGCATGAAGTTAAATAAACTACGGGCGTATCACGCCATTTTTACAAAATTCCCCGGTAGATGTTTAGTCTACTCACCGGAAATATCGAATCTATTCAGGAATTGCTAATCTTTTCCCTTTCCTCGCTGCCTCCGTAATTCCCGTATTCGAATCTAATATCACAATTTAACGTATATAAGAAAAACGGCTATTCTGACATAACGGAACTGAAAAACTCCCGTTCCCACGTACTAGTTATGTAATATATGACTATATTGAGCTATTAAACACTTAACCTTACTGGATTTTAACCTTAACCTGCATCGCTACAGAATTTAAATCGCGGCGTATTTTAACCATGTCGTATTTGGTGTTTTAAGATATCATTTCCGATATACGTTTCCAGATTCTATTTACAGTGAAACTAATTTAATTAAACAACACCAAAATAGCCAAAATTATACACTGAAAACTACCCAACAAGACAAACCCACATAGCTCCCACTATAGCCGGCGACGCCGGAATTTAAAGTTTGGCCGCCGGCCAAAAATTGGCCCCTGGGTTCGTGGTCCTATGGTTTGTTCTAGGTGTTTCCTACATCATTTTAACACTATTTTGTTGAGTTAATTATCTTCTAATTAAAAGCAGATTTCAACAAAGCTTAATATTAACCAAAATACTATATTATGTGACTTGGTTCAATTCAAAATAACTAATCTACAGAACTTAAAATTTCCTACTGTGTTTAAGAATTTTACCCTCCAATTAGTTGTTGGAATAACCCTCCAAGATGTTAAGTCCCTCCTAGCTTGATGGTGATGAAAAACCAAGAATATAGCTTCTTCTTCTTCTTCTTCCTCTTGTTCTTTCTTTTCTCTTTTAATTTTTCTCTTTTTCTTTTAAAGTGTTGAGTTTAATCTGAGCTATGAACTGAATATGTGTTATATATATATGAGAGAAGGAAGGAATAAGGTGAAGGAGGAGGTGGAATCAAGCTAGAGGTAAGGGTTTCATGCAAGTAGGAGGTGTAAGGTGAGTGTGTGCATGCAAGCATGAGGTGTTCATGCCTTATCTTTAAAGTTTGATTTAATTTGAAATTGAATTCTGAACTAAATTGATTTCAATCCCACTTTCATTTATATCCTCAACAATTTCCTATTTGCATAAAAACTTAAACTTTACTTATAAACCCTTCACAACCTAGTTTATTATAAAACACACATTTTATTAAAATGAAGCTAAATTTAGCATTAAAACCCTTATAACTTATTTATGTTGCATACTAAAATTTTAACTTAAATTTTTTTGCATATAACTTATGAAAATTGACTTATTTGTTTTTAACAACTTTGTGATTTATCATATTATTCTTAAATTAATTAATTTTATTTATTTCTAAATTTTCAAAATGTTACAATATTCCCCCCTTAAGAAAATTCGGTCCCCGAATTTAAAATAATTACTAGACATACCTTCGAAAAGATGTGGAAATTTCTTTCACATCGCATCCTCAGTCTCCCAAGTAATTTCCTCGCGATTCTTTCCTTGCCAGAGAACCTTTACAGACGAAAGTACCCTCGATCGTAGTTTCTTTGCCTGCCTGTCAAGAATAGCAACTGGCTACACTATGTAGGATAAATCCGGCTCCAACTGTAAGGTCTGATGATGGATCGCGTGAGATGGATCGTGAAGATACCCGCGAAGCATCGAAACGTGGAACACCGGATGCACGTCGGGAAAACTCGGTGGAAGTGCTAACCGATAAGCTACAGTACCCACTCTCTCCAGAATCTCGTAAGGTCCAATATATCTGGGGCTGAGCTTTCCTTTCTTCCCGAAACGCATCACACCTTTCATTGGAGATACACGAAAGAACACATGATCTCCCACTCCAAACTCGAGTCTACGACGTCGTCGATCTGCAAACGATTTCTGTCTGCATTGGGCCGCCTTCATTCTATCTCGTATCAAATGAATCTTCTCTGTAGTCTCCTGTACTATCTGCGGTCCTACTATGCAACTCTCGCTCAGCTCCGTCCAGCAAACGAGTGATCGACATTTCCTCCCATACAAAGCTTCAAATGGTGCCATCTGGATTGTCTCCTGAAAACTATTGTTGTACGAGAATTCTACCAAAGTAAGGTGACGATCCCAACTACCACCAAAATCAAGGCTACAATCCCGAAGCATATCCTCTAATATCTGAATGGTCCGCTCCGACTGACCATCTGTCTGTGGGTGGAAAGCTATACTAAAACTCAGTCATGTACCAAGAGCGTCTTTAAGTTTCTGCCATAGCCTGCTAGTAAACTGGGTACCCCGATCTGATACTATGCATGTCGGAACTCCATGTAGACGTACAATCTCATCGATATAAACCTGTGCATACTGTGCAAACCCATACGTCGTCTTCACTGGAAGAAAATGAGCGGCTTTTGTCAATCTATCTACAATCACCCAAATGGAATCATACCCTCTGCTAGTCCTGGGTAGACCCACCACAAAATCCATAGAAATCTGTTCCTATTTCCACTTTGGAATGGTTAAGGGCTGCAACTCTCCAGCTGGCCTCTGGTGTTCTGCTTTGACTTGCTGACAAGTCAAGCATCTCGAAACATATTCCGTAACATCCCTTTTCATTCCAACCCACCAGTAAACATCTTTCAGATCACGATACATCTTGGTGGAACCAGGATGAATACTGTATGCTGACCTGTGAGCCTCCTCTATAATCGCACGCCTCAATCCATCAGAATCCGGCACACAGAAACGAGTCCTAAAACGTAATACTCCATGATCATCAATCATAAACTCCGTCTTCCTACCCTGCCTAACCTGATCCATAATTTCTATTATACAAGTATCTGTGGGCTGCGCCTCTCGAATGCGATCCAATAACTGATGTCTGGTGCGAACATGTGCTAGCTGGCCTCCTGCCGATGTGAACTCAAACTGTATACGACTATCACATAAAATCTGCCAGTCTGTAGAAGACCGTCTCTGCAAAATGCTCAAATAAGATAAGCTACCTCCAGGTCTCCGACTCAAGGCATCTGCTACAACATTCACCTTGCCTGGATGGTACAAAATCTCACAATCGTAATCTTTCACCAGTTCCATCCATCTACGCTGCCTTAGGTTTAGATCTCTCTGCTGAAAAATATACTTTAAGCTCTTATGATCTGTGAAGATTTGACATGACACTCCATACAAGTAATGTCTCCAAATCTTCAATGCGAATACCACAGCAGCCATCTCTATATCATGAGTGGGGTAGTTTTGTTCGTGCCTCTTCAACTGTCGAGAAGCATAAGCTACAACCCTGCCGTGCCGCATCAGCACACAGCCTAATCCCACTCTAGAAGCATCATAATACACAACAAAACCACCTGACCCGGAAGGTAAAGACAAGATAGGTGCAGTCGTCAAGCGCGTCTTCAACTGCTGGAAACTCTGCTCACATGCATCTGTCCACTGAAATGGAACCTCCTTCCTAGTCAATCCGGTCAAAGGTGCAGCGATCCGTGAAAAATCCTGCACGAAGCGTCGGTAATAACCTGCCAGACCTAAGAAACTCCGAACCTCTGTAACTGACACCGGTCTAGGCCAGTGCTGTACCGCTTCAATCTTCTTTGGGTCCACACATATACCCTCTTTCATAACTATGTGACCCAAGAACTCCACACTATCGAGCCAAAAAGAACACTTAGAGAATTTTGCAAATAGCTGATGCTCCTTCAAGGTCTGCAACATAATACGCAAATGCTGCTTATGCTCCGTCTGACTCTGAGAATAAACAAGAACGTCATCTATGAACACTATGATAAACCGATCAATGAAGGGTCTAAAGATATGGTTCATCATATCCATAAAAGCTGCTGGAGCGTTGGTGAGTCCGAACGACATCACCAGAAATTCATAGTGTCCATATCTCGTACGAAACGCCGTCTTCGGAATATCGTCTTTCCGAACCCTCAACTGGTGATACCCCGACCTCAAATCAATCTTCGAGAAAAACCCAGCTCCCTACAACTGATTGAACAAGTCATCTATACGTGGTAGTGGATACCTGTTTCGCACAGTGACGCGATTCAGCTGTCGATAGTCGATGCATAGTCTCATGCTACCGTCCTTCTTCTTCACAAATAAGACAGGAGCTCCCCACGGTGATACACTGGGACGAACAAGTCCTCTATCTAACAACTCTTGCAACTGGCCTTTGAGTTCCTTCAATTCCGTCGGTGCCATTCGATAGGGTGGTATAGAAATAGGCCCCGCACCCGGAATCAAGTCAATGCAAAATTTAATGTCACGATCAGGTGGCAATCCTGGAAACTCAGCAGGAAACACCTCAGGAAATTCTCGTGCGATCGGAACCTGGTCTAATGGAATCTCAGTGTCTCCTAAGTCCTGAACAAATGCCAAGAACCCATGACAACCCTTCTTCAAGAGTCGCCCCGCACAAAGAGCAGAAATCATATTGGCAGGAGTTATTTTACAATCCCTCTGCACAACAAACACCGGTTCACCTGGAAAATAAAATCTAACCGCCTTTCCCCGACAATCTACATAGGCATGACAGGCGGCTAACCAATCCATACCAAGAAGTATATCAAAATCTAACATATCCAGGAGAATCAGATCAATTAGCGAATCTCTATCACCAATACGCACAGAACATGATCTGAATACGTGCCGAGCTATAAAAGAATCTCCCACCGGGGTAATCACTACTAATGGTAACTCTAACAATGACGACTCTTTCCCCAAAGAAAGTGCAAATCGTGAAGATACATAAGAATGTGTAGAACCGGGATCAAATAAAACATGTGCCTCTAACGAGCATACTGTAAGAGTACCTGTCACGACTACATTTGATGCTTGGGCATCCTGTGGAGTCAGCGCAAATACTCGTGCCTGGCCCCTGCCCGCATCCTGTCGTCCTCTACCTCTATCTCCTCGACCTCTCTGAGCACATCCTGCAAAGCCCCGACCTCATGGTGCAACTGCCTGGCGTGTAGCGCCAACTGGGGGAGGAAGTAAAGCGATCGGCGTCGGAGGTGGAAAGGGTAAAGCAGCCTGTGGAACAACGGTCCCTCCTTGAGCTCTACAATCCCGTGCAAAGTGTCCGGGAAGTCCACAACTAAAACATGTAGATGGAGGTCTCTGATCATCGGGATAAGAACTGAACATCTGGCCCTGGGTCCAACCTCGTCCGACACTGCGGCCTGAAGTATAACTGCCTCTGCCTCTGCTAAACTGTCTAGTCATCGGCCCGATTGGTCTACTCCTCTTTCGCTCTGGAACAACCACTGCATCGCTCAAACGCTCCTCCACTCATATTGCTGCATCCATGGCCTGTGCATATGTATCAAAATGCTGGGAGCCTATAGCCAGATACAACTGTGTGTCCAAACTCCTTAGGAACCTCTTTACCCGAAGCTCCTCTGTAGGTACTAAGTATGGGGCATATCACGACAGCTGGGTGAATCGTAAGTCATAATCTGCCACCGACATACTTGCCGATTTCCGCAACGCTTCAAAACTGCTAGCTCTAGCGTCCCTCACACTCTGGGAAAGAAATCTGGCAAGAAAGACCGTGGAAAACTCGGTCCACGACATCGGAGGAATACTCATGGCTCGCCCTCTCTCCATCAACTCACACCACTCCTGTGCAAGTCCCTCCAAACGAAAGCTAGTCGCTCAACTGACCCCGCATCAGAACATCGCAATGATCTGCCAATCCTCGTCACCCTATCAAGAAAGGACTGAGGATCTTCCTCTACATCGGTCCCCATAAATACCGGAGGTCTCAATTTCATAAAATCTGCAAGTGACACCTCCATCACCCTCGTATCTACCAGTGCCACCGTCTGCGTAGGCTGTACCTCGGACTCTGCTACAGTCGGTGCCAGATCCTGTCTCAGTACCCGAGTGGTCTTAGCTAACTGTCCTACCACTCGCTGCAATCCCAACATGCCCTCCTCAATCCTAGTCATGCGATCTGGAGGAAGAGGATCAACATGCTCATGCACCGCCGGAACGTTCGGTGTACCAGTCGTCGCCACAGGCGGACTCGCCCTCGCTGCATCTCTGGCTGCGACTCGTCTAGCACGCGTAGCCATAGCAACTGGAATAAGAAATAAGAGTTGATAAGGCGTAGGAATAGGAACAATCAACAATAGAGAATCAACGGAAGGATAGATCACGATATACATCCTAAGGTTAGTTAGGTTGAATACGACAATGTAAATATGCCGCGGAACATACGTACGGTACTGCATTCATCCTAATTCGCCTACTCCATCAAACTAAAGGTCATCCTAACTCACGGACTCACGTCAACCTATTGAAATCCCTTACTCGATTCCGTAAGGTTATTACTAAGCTTTGATACCAACATTTTCACGACCCAAGTTTGGATGTGACCGGCACTTAGATTGTATCATATCTAAAGATATGCACACAGTCCAAGTAAGCCGAAAACCAAGATCAAAATCCTTTTTGCGGAATTCTTTATATAGAAAATTTAGTTTTTAGTAAAAATCACAGTTTATGAAGTTAAGTATTAAACAATTATAACGTGTTAGGCTTGGTTGCATCCCTAGTTGGGATCATCAATATCAACAGCGGAAAAATAAAACTTCAGTATATAGGCATCAATACGAATCTCAGACATAAAGAAATGAAACCACAAGTTATAGAACTAAACGATCTCAACTGTCAATAATATACATATCATCTCTCACTCTAAGTCATATACAGGTCTGATGGAGATTTTTTTTTCTAGATACAAAATACAATACCAAAATGAGAAGGTTACTACATATGTAACCCACCTATCAAAAGATGGAATAAAGCTGCAAACGTAAATCCGCACCGCAGCTAACCGTCCGCTCTACCCCTGCACGGAACTGTGGCATAATGGGGGTGAGTTGCCAACTCAGTGAATATAACTAACATATAACGGTTAATAATATAAATATGACGATCATACTAACTGAAATGTAAACAAGTATAATGTATGATTATATGTGAAAACTAACAATATATAATACAAATCTCATAGTCCAACTGAAATCTCATCATTTATTCCCAATAAATTCATTTCCCCGTGTCCATCATCGACACAAAACTTCCATTTTTCACAGGCAACATTTCTCGAATGATCATGAAATCAACAATACCGGTCGTTATCATCTAGATATAGGCCGTATTTTTATCACTATCTCCAATTTCGAGTAACCTCGCTAGGCTCCCCCGTCTCAATACGGCTATCCTGCCCCTCGGTCTCGACCGGGTCCACCATGTATCCAACAGTATATCTCCCCAACTCAGTATGGATAACGTAAAATCCGCGACCGTATATCTCCCCCACTCGGTCCGGAATAAAACCAAAACAAAAAACATCTCATGGTGGACATGACACATCAATCATGAAAACACTGGATTTATGTAATAGTATTCAAAACTCAAAACCATAATTCCTCAGTACTACATTTACCTCTTATATAAACCTGAAATACACATATATTAACATGATATAAATGATGCAATTTACTACAATTATTGATATGTGAGATATGATATAATTTCATTTTAACAAGTATTATGCTTAAGTGTAAAGTGACATAGCAATATCGACGAGGTGCGTGTAACATATAAGATGTGCATGTGGCATGACTCGTCGATAATTGTGTAGTGTTCTAACAACTAAACAAGATATGTGTAACTTATGAATATGTATTGTTAATCTAGCATATCAAATAAAGCATGAAGTTAAATAAACTACGGTCGTATCACGCCATTTTTACAAAATTCCTCGGTAGATGTTTAGTCTACTCACCGGAAATGTCGAATCTATTCAGGAATTGCTGATCCTTTCCCTTTCCTCGCTGCCTCCGTAATTCCCGTATTCGAATCTAATATCACAATTTAACGTATATAAGAAAAACGGCTATTCCGACATGACGGAACTGAAAAACACCCGTTCCCACGTACTAGTTATGTAATATACGACTATATCGAGCTATTAAACACTTAACCTTACTGGATTTTAACCTTAACCTGCATCGCTACAGAATTTAAATCGCGACGTATTTTAACCGTGTCGTATTTGGTGTTTTAAGATATCATTTCCGATATACGTTTCCAGATTCTATTTACAGTGAAACTAATTTAATTAAACAACACCAAAATAGCCAAAATTATACACTGAAAACTACCCAACAAGACAAACCTACATTGCTCCCCCTATAGCTGGCGACGCCGGAATTTAAAGTTTGGCCGCCGGCTAAAAACCGGCCCCCTGGGTTCGTGGTCCTATGGTTTGTTCTAGGTGTTTCCTACATCATTTTAACACTATTTTGTTGAGTTAATTATCTTCTAATTAAAAGCAGATTTCAACAGAGCTTAATATTAACCAAAATACTATATTATGTGACTTGGTTCAATTCAAAATAACTAATCTACAGAACTTAAAATTTCCTGCTGTGTTTAAGAATTTTACCCTCCAATTAGTTGTTGGAATAACCCTCCAAGATGCTAAGTCCCTCCTAGCTTGATGGTGATGAAAAACCAAGAATATAGCTTCTTTCTTCTTCTTCCTCCTCATGTTCTTTCTTTTCTCTTTTAATTTTTCTCTTTTTCTTTTAAAGTGTTGAGTTTAATCTGAGCTATAAACTGAATATGTGCTATATATATGAGAGAAGGAAGGAATAAGGTGAAGGAGGAGGTGGAATCAAGCTAGAGGTAAGGGTTTCATGCAAGTAGGAGGTGTAAGGTGAGTGTGTGCATGCAAGCATGAGGTGTTCATGCCTTATCTTTAAATTTTGATTTAATTTGAAATTGAATTTTGAACTAAATTGATTTCAATCCCACTTTCATTTATATCCTCAACAATTTCCTATTTGCATAAAAACTTAAACTTTACTTATAAACCCTTCACAACCTAGCTTATTATAAAACACACATTTTATTAAAATGAAGCTAAATTTGGCATTAAAACCCTTATAACTTATTTATGTTGCATACTAAAATTTTAACTTAAATTGTTTTGCATATAACTTATGAAAATTGACTTATTTGTTTTTAACAACTTTGTGATTTATCATATTATTCTTAAATTAATTAATTTTATTTAGTTCTAAATTTTCAAAATGCTACAAATGGCTTTATAACACTGTCGCACATTCTATTGCCAAATGGGATGAATTCGTTGTAGCATTCCTTAAGAAATTTTATCCCAATCATAATACCGCCCGCGTTCGAAGCGAGATTAACCTATTTACCCAACTTCTCAATGAACCATTTTGGAAATTCTTTGAACAGTTTAAAGATCTATTTCTTCCATGCCCTCATCACGGAATCAATAGATGGGACCTTTGTCGCATTATATATGAAGGTGTTGATCCTGCAACAAAACAGATGCTTGAAACTATGTGTCAATGTCATTTCTTGTCTAAAAATGATGTTGAAGTTTGGAAATTTCTAGAAGATCGCTCTGAACAAACTTTACAGTGGGAAAGCGTTAGACCTACATCGTCTAGGCTAGGTGTCCATCAGCTCGATATTTCCATCGTAGTGAAAGCCGAAATGGCCGCGATACAAAGGAAACTCGATGCTATAGAAAACAAAGTCTCTTCAGCCTCCCTAAACGAATTTACGCTCCCGAAAACCGTGTGTGGTTGCTGTTCCAACCCATCACATTTTACGGAAGAATGTCCTTTGAATCCACCGTTTCAAGGTCAAGAACAAATTAATGCTCCTTTTCAGCAGAGACCTAGAAACGATCCTTATTCTTCCACATATAATCAGGGATGGAGGAATCATCCTAATTTTGCTTGGAACCAAAACCAAACCCAAAATCAAAACCAGTTCCAAAGCAATTATCAAAGATTTCCTCCACAGCAACAGCAACCACCACAACCGAGTCAGCACCCCTTTCAACCGGAACCTTTGCAAAACCCGACCAACTACTTTGATCCTTATAATAATTCTTTTGCCGGTACCGATAAACCCTCTGCACTTGACACGTTCATTAAACATTCCATGCAAACGACTGATATTTTAACATCTTCTATCCAAACGTTAATGCAGAACACCGCTTCCTACGATGAAAGCATAAAATCGATCGAAGCACAACTTGCACAGTTAAATACCGCGATGAGTGCGAGAGAGAAAGGGAAACTTCTATCTAAACCTATACCTAATCCTGGCCACTCACAAAGTTATAATGTGAGTACCGTTACCATGTTAAGATCGGGAAGAGTGCTGGATAACCAAGTGGGTGAACACGTTGATGACGTTGATGATACCCCGGCTTCTACTTCTTCTCCTATTTCGTCTAGTCCACCATCTTCCGAGCCTATTCTCCGTTTCCCCCAAGGCTCGAACCCTCCGCCCACTTCCTCGAGTCAACCTAAAACGATCCCCACTCTAATTCTGGGATCCATTCCATCCCCACAATCCTCTCCAATGTTGGGCCCAACCCTTATTGATAAAGCACCTTATCCAAACAGGTTAAGGGGTAATAGACCAAGTCCACAAATGGAGAAGATTGTGGAAATTTTTAAGCAAGTTAACATAAACATTCCTCTCCTAGATACTATTCAACAAGTTCCGTCTATGCAAAAATTCAAAAGGGCTTGTGCACTAGGAAGAGAAAAACTCAAGTGCCAAAAAAGGTATTCTTAACAAGTAACGTGAGCACTACTTTTACATAACAACTACCCAAGAAACGAAAGGACCTTGAAAGTCCTACCATATCTATTTCTATTGGGGGTAAAAATATCGATCTTGCTCTACTCGATTTAGGCGCTAGTGTTAACTTACTTCCATATTCTGTCTATGAGCAATTAGGGATCGGAGAGTTAAAACCGGCGCACCGCACTCTTCAGATGGTCGATCGATCTATCACCCAACCTATGGGTGAGCTAGAGGACGTGTTAATCAAAATCGAGGAATTTATATTCCCTGTGGACTTTCTCATTATAGATACACAGCCTGTGGAGAACCCACGAAACCAAATTCCGGTGATTTTAGGTCGACTTTTTCTCGCGACTTCCAAGGCAATAATCAATTGTCGAAACGGCTCTATGACCCTATCCTTCAGGAAGATGTCAATTGAGATTAAAACTTACAAGTTGGGAAGTGAACCCTCCGAACAATGTGCTCAAGTATGTTCTGTCGAAGCGATAAATTCCGACAGCATCGAATTTGAACAGCTTCACGATACTGATCTTGACTCCGCTAGTACGTTATTGTTTAACCCTGCTATTTGTTATACACATACGAACCCTTTTATCGAGCTGTCCGGGTCAACATTTAACACTAAACATGAACCTATTATGGAGTCCGAGTATCATCCCTTTCTTTTCGATGAGATTATTATTCGGGATATCGATGAAAGCTTTGAAGAAATTTTCGCTGAAGAAGTCGTATTCTTAGAAAACACGGATTTTGTGATTAATCAACCTCCACCTGAAGAAGTTGAACCACCACCATTTCTTCTTATCTCATACAAGAATGTGACTATTCTTCCCATTCCTAATCATTCACATTCTTATTTTCGTTCACCATCACTGTTTCGTCTCTATCAACCGAGACGTAAAGCATACCGCCTCATATCTCCCCACTTCTTCAAATCTCTGATCTTCCACCAACTAGTGCGTTACGTCGATAAAATATTTGAATGGTTGGTGTTGATTTTTGGTCTTTATAACGCTTTACTTTGACCAATAACTTTAACCCCCCTTATAATTTTAAATGCTTAATACTATTTTACTCAAGTTTGGGGGGGAGAAAAATATTTTGGCTCTTGAACGAAAAGAAATTTTTTACAAAATTGTGAGCCAAAAATAAGTTTGGGGAGGATTTCACTGTCATTTATTCATGTCCCCGTTACTAACTTTTCCTCCCAAGTCTACAAGTTTTTTAAGCTTAACATATGATATCAGTGAGGACACCGCTGCAAACAGGTTTGGGGGAGGTTTGTGCTTATTTACTCATTATTTTGAATTATATTATATATAAGAAGAAAAAATTGATAATGAAAGTTTGAATGTGAAAATTTACAAGATAGGAATAGTTTGAGAAAAGCAAGAAAGTTAGATATTTTCTTAAATGAAACTAGTAATAAGTAGTTATGAGCCATTGTCCCAAGGGTTAGTAAGATGAAGGAAATTGCTATTCTGAGGATAAAAATAAGTCTGAAAAATAGTCTATATTCTTGAGTCCAAACATTTGAATGTTGATACCCTATTATACGCACTTACACACATCTCGAAACTTGGGATAGTAGAGGATACCTTGAAACGCTCTTGTCTAAAAGCCTTTGTATGAAAAATAAAATTAAAAAAAAGTATAAGTGGTGAAAAAAAATGAACACTGGTTTTGTAATTACTTAAGGCAGCATAAAAAATATAGCGAGGGTGTTTTATCACCTAGTGTCTTGGACCAACTGGTTTGGGAGCCACTGCTAAGCCTTAAGTGTTGCAAGAGAAGGAATTACGCCTAAATGCGCGAGCACATTTTGTAATCGGTTGGTTAGTACCTCAAGAAATATTAACGGTCGCTTGAAAGATGTGTGAGCAATTCCATCTAATATATTCACTGACTATAAAGTACTTTGGAAGATGGACAAGAGTATGATAGCTTGAATTGAATTCTCTAAGTGTAAGGATGCCTTTTATACACACGTAGGGGTATATGATCGATGTTTGAATAAAAGGTAGGGAGGAAGACTAAAGGCAATGTTTTATTGAAGGATAATGTGATTTCTAACATCTTTTCACGACCATTAAGATAGGGCTCATCGCAACTAAAAAGCTAGAGTAGTTGGAAACTCTTCTTTTCAATTTCTTTCTTTTATATGTTCATATCTTTATATGTAACTTCCACTATCTTCTTTTATTACGGGCTTTTGTGGGTGTAATCCGCTGCAAACCCTCAGGAGACAACACTCCTCCTACTAGGGACACTTATAGGTTTAAAGACTTGTTGCACGTGATCAGTGCAATCGTGTTACCTACGAAAGTGTGCTAGTTAGTTTTTCTTTTTCTTTTCTTCTTTCTCTCTCCCTTGAATAAATAGTTTGCTCGGGACGATCAAAGTTAAGTTTGGGGTTATTTGTTCAGTCGAAAATATTGCACTTTTAATATAACATTTTCCTTACTTTTCTTCAATAATTAAATGTGTTTATTATAAATATAGAATATATTTGGGTTTATCTGCAAAATACTATTTACCATATGTTTATATATTATAATTAACATTATGAAGGAAAATATATGTATATAATATTTATATAATATTTTGGTAATAAAAATATGCATATCATATCAAATATTCTAATCAAGATTCTTAAAAGATATAATATCATACAAATAGTTAGAATAATATTTCAAAATATATGCATAATATTTTAGTAATTAAAAGATGCATAGCATATCAAATATTCTTAATCAAGTATTTTAAAGATTTATTACCATATAAAGTAATTAAGATACTGTCTCTAATTTAATAAATATTACTAACATTATTCATGGAATTTTTTTGCAGATTTAGCTCAGGTCAAGAGATCAAGATATTTAAGATGTCAGGATCAAAAATCTGCCAATAAAATCATAAAATCTGAAAACTTGGAAAGTGGATCTTTATAGCAAGTCTAAGCCTATGAGATCTAGAATTTCTGATTTGAGGGCTATATAAAGGACCGAGAGCTAAAGTTAAAACTCATCACATTTACACTAATCAAATCACCGTCAAAGAACAAGAGATCCACGACAGGTCCACGATTCGATATGATAGGGCGACGTGAAAATCGATGGAGCATCTACTTCCTATGAGGCAGAGATCGAGAGCAACTTCTTCCTCTTGTAATCTAAATTCATAGGATTTGTACAAGTGAAGTTGATTAATAAATGTAGATCATTTTGTTTAATTATTTATTTTTTGTATTTTTACTTTTTGCATTTTAATTATGATCTCATTCTCTATCCTTTCTTCTTCTTCTCACAATATGCGTGAGTAATTCCTAACTTGCTAGGGTTCGTAGGATTAGGGTAGAACAATAGATGAGAAAATATTTTAATTTCTTTTAAGTCTTATGAAGTTTATAAACTTTAGCAAAAGAATCGGTAACATCCTAATCGGGCGCGCTACCAATTTATTGCTAGTCTCGACCGTGATTTGAGATCAGATTAACAATTATTTTGTTCAGGGCTAGACATGAATAGAGATCAATGAAAGGACAAGGGTCAATAGTGTGGAAACCCTAGTTTCTTCCAAGAACCCTAATCCTCATTCATCACTATCAATCTAGTTTTAAATCTATCAATAGATAAAAGGAGTAATCTTTATTAGCCATCCATGACTACTAAATCCTAACGAACCCTACAAACCTTCTTCTTATGTATTCTATATCCTTATTTAAACTAGATCTGAAAAATATATATTCTACATCCGTATTTACCATAGATCTAGAATCTATTCTTCACTATTCTCTATTCTCCTTCCTCTTTTCTAATCAACACGTCTAAAGCAAGATTAAAAGTTTCACGAATCCCTGAAGACAACCCGTACTCACCTCGTCTAGTTCCAAGCGACACCGTTATTGATTGCGGTTATTATACAAACACTTTTTCACGATCAATCATGTATTATGAAGCATGAATTATCTATTTTGAGAAAATAGAAAATGAGGTGGAAAATAAGGAGATATTTGAGGAATGGGTGAAGCATGGTTCATATATTATTTTATTAGTTTGGCTTCACTATTGAAGCATGGTGAATATTTTCTATGTGAAAATATTTATGTTTCAATAAGTGAAGATTATATGTGAGCCATTATTGATTACTTGCTTGCATGCTAGCTCTTTTTGCTTACACTCTCTCCATCTTCTTCTCCTTCCACCTCCAAGCCCTAAGCCTCACATGAATTGTGAACCCTAGGGCTTTAGAGAATTCCTAGTGAGCTAAACACCTACTTCATCATCCTACTCTAGATTAGCCTTTTAGATTAGGATGTTTCCTTCACTAATGCATGATTAGTGAAGAGGAAGCTTGACCTAGAGAAGGTTCAAGGTGGATCATCTTAGACCTCGAAGATCGTGAAGCAAGCTCATGCATTTCTTCAAGTGGAGCCAAGAGGGGTCATAGGGACTACTACCCGGAGCTATTGAAGTGAAGGACTTGGTCTACAAAGGTTGTAATCTCTTTCACTTAGTGTAGTTATTGCTATATCATATGTTAAACCCTAATACTCTGGTTAGATTCTAGGTTATTGTAGCTTAGCACCAAAGATTTTTTAAAATTGCATGCTTGATGCCGGTAAAAACCTAGTGGTGGTGCTAAGAAACACTTTCAGGTTGCCTATAGGTACATCCGAGCTTCATTTACTTGAGTGAGGGGATGGTCTTTGCTTGACGAACAGGAAGCTACCCGTCGGCCAGTTTAAACATTCCTGAATTGAATAACCGGATTCGGTGGGTGTCCTTATTTCTCAGTTGATGACGACCATGATCTGCCCGATCATCTGCTCTTCAGCTTCAAGTTGGTCGGCTTGCCCCCATCTGCTCGACGTTTGTCTTGCAGGTATTTTGCCAAGTGACCAGAGCGGATCAGCTCCTCGATTTAATCGCGTAGCATTTTACAATCCTCGGTCGGATGTCTTTTCATCTGATGATAGGCACAATACGGGCCTCGGAGCTATTTGCCTGTCCTTCGGGTAGCTGGCGGGTGCTTAAAGAACCTCTCGTACTTAGCTTCCTCCAACTGCTCGGCTTGGGATATGTTTAGAGGAGTGTACTCCTGAAACCTCGGAGCGTAAGGCTTTGGACGATTGACTTTCTTTTTCTCCTCCCTGTCCCTTTTCTTTCTGTCCGCCTGGTCAGCCCGGGGCATGTTTGAGTTCACCTCCAACTCGAGTTGGATTTCACGCTCGGTCCAGGCATTCACTTCGGACATGGTCTTAGGTTACGCTAATGCAAAAGAGCGGAACCACTCTTTGTGCCTAAGACCCGACCTCAGCGCGGTGATAACCGTTTCATCGCGGTGCTCGGGGACCTCCAGGAAGGCATTATAGAAGCAGGTGACATACCCTTTGAAGGATTCCTTGTCTCCGCTCTTGACAGTGAACAGGTAGTCGACCATCCTCTTCTGTCGTCGGTTCCTGACGAAGTTACCGAGGAATTGGGTGGCCAGCTCTTCGAAGGTCGAGATGGAGTGTGGCGTAAGTCCTCGAAACCAGTCCTGGCTAGCCCGGATTAGGGTGATGGGGAAAGCTCGGCATTAAGTCGCATCCGAGTTATCTTTGAAGCTCATGCCTGCCGTAAAAGCGTCCTAGTGGTCTTCGGGCCGGACTTCCCGTTGAAGAGGGACACTTTTGGCGGCTTGTTCTTGGACGAGACGTGCTCGGCTAGCAGCTTTTCTGTAAAGGGCTTTGTTAGTGAGTCGGCGGAGTAACTGGCCCCTTCGCCGGATGCATGGCCATCCTGTCATATGCCTTTGATTTTCTTTTCGAGGGCTTCAAGTCGGTGGTGGTACCCCGAGGATTCTGCACAGTCGGAGTGGTGGTTACCCTCGCTCCGGGTCTGCGCGATGGTTCGGCTCCGATTCCAATCTAGCAAATTTCTCAAATTCTCGGGCGAGGCCCTTCTCGAGTAGTCCCGGCGTTCGTCGTTCGCGCGCCCCCGGCAAGAGTTGGGGCGTCGTGTTAGTTATATGTATTCCCTAGAGGCCATTACTGTACATACGATGTATATTGTAGTGGATGCTAGGACATATATAGGGAGGACTTTCTTGCTCGACATGATAGTATGCTATCTGGTTGTACTTTATCTTAACATGTACTCTGATTGTCTCTATGTTACATGTTGATAAAGCCCTTAGGATATGTACTCGACTACTGGGACTATGATGAGATCATATTAGTGGGGCCACGGTAGTCGATGAGTACATCCTATAACTGTTCCTAGTCGAGGGTGTATCGAGACAGGGCATCGATACACCAGAGTAGACTAGCGTATACGCATCTTGACCCATATGATGGGCGATGGATGATCCCATATCCATCGATGTTTGACATCAAGGATGGTGTATGGGTGCTCAGTGGAGACCGGGTACACTGGAAGGACTCACCGAGAACTCCCAGATGGTATTATACCTCACGTCAGATGGCAGTTCTCCGGTGACACTGGTACAGAGTAGTCTGTTGACCCGAGATCGTCATAGAGTCTTGTGTGATTCCCACTGTGCTTTGATTTCCATCATACCACGTCCAAGAGGGCGTGCAAAAAGGTGGCTTTTGGGTACAGTCCCGAATCACATGGAGGCAATGAGCGATAGGAGGGGATTCGTCTCTCCCGGTATAGGGAGTTGATGTTGTGCTGTGTTCGATTGGTTATAACCGAAAATCCGTGGCCAGGGTTGCTGAGATTTACTGGTAAGTGTTATCAGTAATTTCTCGAACTGTTATAGACCTCATATCGACACGACTTATCGAGCTACTGGGGTCTGACGTTTACCACCCCTAGGCAAGATATGCAATATATCAGACGACGAGACCGGACTGTACAGGAGTGTTACTGTTTGGATTCACAGGAAAATGTACAGGCTTGCTTATTGATCTTCTGAGCGCTCAATACCTGGGTAGCTGTTACGTTTAGCTGACCGCTTGCAGCTTGTGGTTGTTTGATATGATCATCACCTATTGCCAGTGTATTGACGATTCTTTAGAGTCCTACACAGAAGTTTCTTGACTCAGGCAAAACGGAGTAGGGGCACATATGTGATATGTACGAGACCGAGGATAATATGATATGAGATACCGTATTCTATTCTCGCGATATTTGATATCAACCGGGTCATCGGATCAAGTGTTGATTCGATGAATCGGTACGGATAAATATTAGTCGGTTATATGCGATATAGCCGGATTGTCGGATCAAGTGTTGCTTCGATAATTTAATGTATAATAATATATATGATATATTAAATTAAATTAACTAATATTAGCTCACTAAAAGATTCTTTTTCTCACTCGGGTAATACATTGATATATATGCGATATATGTTAATTGTATTATTTTGTTACGATAAATATTATATATGTGATATATAATATTGTAACATGATATGATAACTAATGCAACATGTTTAGTGGAGTTTTAACATGATTAGGGTTTGGATTAGGGTTAACACTTCTAGTTGAATCTAAAAGCTTTTCTTTTTGTCATGATAAAGATATTTTGTTATGACTCATGCTTTAACCCAACCCAAACCCTAACCCTAGTTAATTCTCTACATGAGTTTAGTTGACCATGGTTGCATTATTCATCATATTAATTCTTTCTATTCATCACAAAAGAAAATTCTATCATATTGTTCATCTTCTTCCTTCTTCCTTCTTCTTTCTTCATGGAGAACGCTTACTAGCTTTTTCCAAGTGATGAATAAATGTGAGAAAAAGATAAATAAAGAGAGCAAAAATCCTACTTCATCATCCTCATCTTCCCTTGCCATTTAGATGAGGGTGTTCACATCATTTCATGAGTGTTAGCTTGTGTTAACGAAACTTCAAGGTAGATCATCTTAGTATCGAAGATCGGAAGCAAAGGTTGCATCTTTCTCTTCATGGAACCTCTCGAGAGTCCGGAACCCGATGATCGCAGCGAAGGGACCACAACACGGAGCATATGAAGTGAAGGACCGGATCTACAAAGGTTGTAATCCCTCTCACTTAGTGTTAAAATGTTTAGCATGTTAGTTTTCGCCTAATCTCTAGTTTAAAGATCCGTATTCAGGTTGTTCGGCACGGCTAATTTTTTAATCGGGCATGGTTGATGCCTCGTAGACCCTTGTGCGCGTACCTAGCAACCCTACAGTGGTATCAGAGCCAAGCTAGAGCTTTAGGCGATGTCTAGACGAAGTTTAAAGTCCGATCGAACCCAGAAAACCCGATATACCCTAGTTTCTGGAAATTTTTTCAAAATGTGATTTTTTGTGAATTAAAAATACTCAAAAAAATCAGCAGGGTTTTCTAGGAATTACTGTGCAGCACGTGCTCCTAACTCCATCAAAGCGCCGCGGAACCGCGGCCATACCATGGCTTACGCGGCGGTTCCGCGGCCAAAATGTTGAATCATGGCACGTGCTTTGCACAGTAATGTCCGTCTGTAATTCCTGATTCTTCTGGATATTTTTATATTTACTCAAGTGTTGAGTTTTCTAGGGTGTATTGGGGACTCGTTGTTTCGATCGGATATTTTAACTTTGTTTAGTTTTTTCCGGGTAATTTTAGAAACTGTTAAAAAGTTCGAACGGATATCAATAACTCACTTTTTCCCCTGTCGGAAATTTTTTCAAAAGTTGGATTTTTTTCGTGTTTAAGAACGTTCTAAGTCGTGCAAGTAACGCGGTGGACCCTCTAGAAAACAACAAACCTTAACTCGATTATGTGACCGTCTTGAACTGCCTTTTGAACCTTAGGGTTTGAGGCAGTACGGCGTGCCACATATGAGGCGTTGGCTTGACCCTTCTACGGCTGGACCATTGGTACTGTGGCATGTAATGGATGTTTTTAAACTGATTTCAAGTGTTGAGATATATTGGGGAAATCTTGGGTGTTTGATTATTCGATCGGAAAGTTTAACATTGTCTATTTATCTGGAATGTGATACAATATTTGGAATCCACATGTAGTTATGAGATAACTAATTTGAATGTTGTAAATCTAGCAGTTCAGTCTCAAAGTGATCGGTTGCCACGGAATTTTGATGTGATCAAAAGTCCATCGCAATCACGTAGCATACGCGGATACTCGCCGGGTAAACTTAATAGACAGCCATGCCCCATAGCCCCGACCAAGTGACTGTAGGAGAACCCCGTCGCCAAAAGCATCCGTTCGGGTGCTCGTGGCAGCGGTGTTCCGCCTTAGTGCACTTCGTCGACGGCATCTGGGGGTGCGGCCGTCTACTAAAGTTTGCGACGAGCATTCGATCAGGATGTCGGGAATCTTGTTGAATTGCCCGACTTGACATTGAAAAGAGTTTTCGATAATGAGACTAAAATGCGGGGTTTATAAATGTTAGGCATGCGATGTCTAAGGAATTCATTTGGTTAGGCATGTGATGTCTAAGGAGGTTGCGGATTCCAACTGTTGTAGTTTTACACTTTCTTTTCTGTGACCGTAAGCGTAGTATGTGGTGTATCGCCGGCTTCATTGCTATACATCAATGACAATCAGGATACGCATACTTATTTACGTTGATGATATGAGATATTATGTGTTGCTGTTATATGTTATATTGGATCGTCGCGTTTTGAATAGCCGGGGGTTTTATGTGAGATGAGAGTTTTTCTTTTTCATTCATGTAAAATTCATTTGTATGTAATATTCTTTTATTGGGGCACTTCCAGGTTGCGGAAGATGTCACCGTTGTATATTATTTACTTTTCCGCATTAGGTAGACCCAAGGAGGGGAGCACAAGTAACCGGGTTCTAGGGTCCAGTGGGAGACTATCTCGAGGAGTCGGGACCGGATCTCCTAACCCTAGAATTGGCTGTGTTGCTTGCCGCTCTCGTAGGGATCTAGGGATGTGGGTTTGGCTATTCATCGCGACCGTGGAATCCGTGTTTTATACAGGCTCGTATTGAAAACACGGACGTTCTAGTATATCCAATATTTCATATATGTTCTTCTGCTGCAATGTTCTGTGATGAGATCATATTACTGCCTGAGATGAATGTTTATATTATATATATGAGATATATGTTATATTGCAGATTTCGTTTCAAATGTGATGCTTGTGAAGCATAATAAAATGGGACTTCATTAATGAGATTAATGAAATAAAAGAAACCTAAAGATGTTGTAGAAACTTGTTTAAAAACTGGTAGCTCTAGTTCTTGCTTTGCATCGCGGTGTTCCTTGTAGAACATCCTGCACCTTATTCGATAAGGAAAGGACCGAGATCCCTTCATCGGGAGTGACTCCTTTAGCAATAACTGGCAGATGCTACAAACTCGGTTTGTCTTTTGATTGCTTCTATAGTTTTTGCTTTGCATAGTGGTATTTGTGAAATATCCTGCACCTTATTCGATGAGGAAAGGGCCGACGATCCCTTCACCGGGAGTGACCCCTTTAGCAAAACTAGAAAAGTCTCAAAAACACTCCATTTAAAATCACTCGATTCTACAACGATATCAAGTTCATTATGCAATAGGTTTTCTTAAAAACCTGCCGTAGCCCTCCGTCATTTCAGATAAGTCCTACTTAGTATTCGTGCTACGTTTGTTGACCTCCGTCAAGGCGTAGTGTGCGGTAGCTGACTAGTATTTATCTGCTTATGCATATGATGCAGATTAGATTAGGGTAGTCGTGCGGCCTTGTTGACCTCCGTCAAGGGTCGTGCGGGTGGGTTTAATTCAATCAGGAAATGACGGGTTGAACTTGACTAGTAGCCTATGGTTTGTTGACCTTCGTCAAGGTCATAGGACGCTAGGAGTAAAATATTATTGGGAATTTCAAGTGTTGAAATTTGCAATGAGATTGCATACCTTCTATGAGATAGTTGGATCCCGATACCCGCTGTGAGTAAGAGTTGCTCCTGGGAGAGTTTTACACATTACAATTAGCCGATCAAGTAGTTGTCTAGAAAGGTGTTAACGGGGTTACGCCCCTGGGAAAACGAGGTTTACTTTAATTAGGTTCGTGCGAAAGCACGGGGGACCTCCCTCAAAGTACCGACACTGGCCTGGCTGAAAGATTGGCGAACTTGTAGCGTGTAATTAATCCCGGCTGGTCTTTCCTTTTAGGGTTTGAAGGAAGATTTGATTAAAACAGTGGGAGACATCCTGATTAGATATATTAGATAACCAATCTAATCTTGCAAGAGCATACGCTGAGTGTTTTCTTCTCTCTCTCTCCAGGTAGCGACCATATCACGCCTTAATCAAAATAATAATACGGATATATTGACCGAACCCGCTTGTTATACTGAGCTGGGGAACGTTGGTCCCGCTTCAACTTATAATTGTTATAAGACAGAGCAGGAAATTGGGGAATACCAGATTTCCCGTGCCGCCCAAACGAAGAAAGTGCATGTTGATGCATCATCTTCGGGTGTGTTCATTACAGAGAACTGTTTCTCAGTATCCTTTACGTCCTGGGTATGAGATACCGGATCAGGACCCCGCATATATAATCTATTACATGGGCTACAGATAGGTAGAGAACTGAGAACGGGTGATAAGTTTCATGAGATAGAAAACGGTGCAAGTGTTGCAGCCAAGTCTGTTGGTCACTATCACCCTCTATTACTAGAATACATTGATTCTGAACAAATGTTATTAGATACCGAACCTGATATACAACATCATATCAGTTTCTTTATTAGTAAAGAAGTGATATAATTTTGTATTGTTGGATAATGTTTTGAACATTTCCTATATCAAGAGTTGATCAGTTCAGGCACGTTATCTAAAAGTATTGATGTTCTAAATCAAACTACAGTTCTTAGTATACGGAACACACACAAGAGGAAGAGTTCAGAAATGAACGAATCCTTCTTGAGACATTGTAGACTAGGTCATATCAATACGACCCGACTGGCTGAAGTTATATATAGATGCATATTTAAATTAGTTTGAATTTACATCTTGTGAAACTTGCCAGTCATGTCATAAAGATACGATGACTATAGCTCTGTTTATTGAAAACAGAGAAAGAGTTAGTGAACTCTTGGGATTGATACATGCTGATGTATGTAAGTCCACTGTCTACACATGCCAAGACCGGTTCTTTCTACTTCATTACATTCTCTGATAATCTCTCAAGATTCAGACATATGTTTCTGTTAAAACACAGGTCCGAACCTTTTGAGATATTCATAGAATATGAGTAAGAAGTAGAGAACCAAAAATACGGGTAAAAGTATTATGTCCTTTGATGTGATCAAGGAGGAGAATACTTGAGCACGAAATTCCTGGACTATTCTAAAGGAGAATGAGATTCTCTCTCGGCATTACTCCTCCGTATACACCACAGCACGTCGGTGTATCGGGGCGGAGCAATAGCACCCTATGTGATATGGTGTGTTCTATGATGAGTACTGCTGAGTTTCCTATTTCCTTTTGGGAATTATGCACTTGAGAAGCTGCATACCTATTGAATAGGGTTCAAATCAAATCAGTTGCCTACCACTTCATATGTGATATGGAAAGGGAAGAGCCCATATCTTAAGTTGTTAAGATTTGGGGTTGTCTGGCCTATGTCTAAAAAGAAAAATCCGGACAAGCTCGAGGCAAGGTCTATTATGTAGAACTGGAAATGTTCCAGCTATACAAACTACAGCTGATAATTTGGTACAACCAAAGGATTCAATAGTTTCCAACGAACCTCAGCCTCCCCGCCGATCTAGTAGGGTTCCTCACCCACCTGAGAGATACTTTGGTTTCTCTATGACAGTGGGAGTGAAGATTGCATCATAAGATGATGACCCAACTAGTTTCGAGCTGGCCATCAGGAGTGGGACTCTGTAAGAATAGCTGGATGCTTATCGATCTGAGATGGAATCCTTATACACCAACAAAGTATGGACTTTGGTTGCTTTATCTGAAGGGTTAAATCCCCATCAGGAGCGAGTATATCGTGAGAAGATTACTTGGTGTACATGGAAAAGTTGAGACTTTCAAAGCTAGGCTTAAGTCCATCCAGATCCTACTTGCCACGGCTACATACCATGACTACGATATCTGGTGGTTGGGTGTCATGACTGCTTTTCTAAATGATGTTTTGGAAGAGAGCATCTATAAGTACACAGCCAGAGGGCTTCGTAGACAGTGGGAGCAGCGGAAACGTGTGCAAGATGTTTTATATAATAAAGCAGGCATCGCGGAGTTGGAACATCTGTTTTGATGTGGTAGTCAAAGAGTTTGACTTCATCAAAATGGTAGATGAACCTTGTATATACAAAAAGGTAGTAGGGAGTATGGTGGTGATCCTCGTAGAGTACGTGGATAACATACTCTTGATAGGGAAGGAGTTTCCTATGCTACGCTCGGTCAATCTCCGCTTATCACAAGGATTCTCCATATAGGATCAAAGTGATACCTCCTAAATCCTGGGTTTTGGATCTATGAGATAGATCTAATTGGATGTTAGGATACTCACTAGTTGTAGTGAGATGGTATCAAGCGATCCTGGGGAGAATCACTGGAAAGGTTCCAGGGTGATAAGGACGACTGAAAGTCAGTCCCAGGCATTGTCTTTACCCTCAGTGGAGGAACGGTATGTTGGAAGAGTTCCAAACTAGATACCGTGACATACTAGACGATTAAAGGCAAGATACATTGTTACTAAGGATACTACCAAAGAGGCAGTCTGGATTTATAAGTTCATGAGATGAACTTCGTTCCTACCATTGTGTGATAATGGAGTTGTGGCTTTAGCCAAGGAACTTCCATCCCATCAGAAATCCAGATATAATTCTTTGGCAGTATCACCTGATCATGGAGATGGTTGATCTCCAGGGAGATCGAGGTTAGGAGAGCGGACACAGAGGACGACAGCGCGGATCCACTCACAAAGGCCTTTTTCCCAGAAGAGACTTTTATGGGATGATTGAGTATGAGATACTTCAACCACAGCTAATTATTGGGTATGTGATACCACAACAGATGGCCCTAGTGCAAGTGGGAGATTGTTAGTTATATGTATGCCCTAGAGGCCATTACTGTACATACGATGTATATTGTAGTGGATGCTAGGACATATATAGGGAGTACTTTCTTGCTCGACATGATAGTATGCTATCTGGTTGTACTTTATCTTAACATGTACTCTGATTGTCTCTATGTTACATGTTGATAAAGCCCTTAGGATATGTACTCGACTACTGGGACTATGATGAGATCATACTAGTGGGGCCACGGTAGTCGACGAGTACATCCTATAACTGTTCCTAGTCGAGGGTGTATCGAGACAGGGCATCGATACACCAGAGTAGACTAGCGTATACGCATCTTGACCCATATGATGGGCGATGGATGATCCCATATCCATCGGTGTTTGACATCAAGGATGGTGTACGAGTGCTCAGTGGAGACTGGGTACACTGGACGGACTCGCCGAGAACTCCCAGATGGTATTATACCTCACGTCAGATGGCAGTTCTCCGGTGACACTGGTACAGAGTAGTCTGTTGACCCGAGATCGTCATAGAGTCTTGTGTGATTCCCACTGTGCTTTGATTTCCATCATACCACGTCCAAGAGGGCGTGGAAAAAGGTGGCTTTTGGGTACAGTCCCGAATCATATGGAGGCAATGAGCGATAGGAGGGGATTCGTCTCTCCCGGTATAGGGAGTTGATGTTGTGCTGTGTTCGATTGGCTATAACCGAAAATCCCTGGCCAGGGTTGTT
Source organism: Agapanthus africanus (assembly GCA_030015575.1). NCBI lineage: Eukaryota > Viridiplantae > Streptophyta > Magnoliopsida > Asparagales > Amaryllidaceae > Agapanthus > Agapanthus africanus. The sequence goes on from JASDDO010000022.1 coordinate 524,155,823, forward strand.
GAGATTTACTGGTATGTGTTATCAGTAATTTCTCGAACTGTTATAGACCTCATATCGACACGACTTATCGAACTACTGGGGTCTGACGTTTACCACCCCTAGGAGAGATATGCAACATATCAGACGACGAGACCGGACTGTACGGGAGTGTTACTGTTTGGATTCACAGGAGAATGTACAGGCTTGCTTGTTGATCTTCTGAGCGCTCAATACCTGGGTAGCTGTTACGTTTAGCTGACCGCTTGCAGCTTGTGGGTGTTTGATATGATCATCACCTATTGCCAGCGTATTGACGATTCTTTAGAGTCCTACACAGAGGTTTCTTGACTCAGGAAAAACGGAGTAGGGACACATATGTGATATGTGCGGGATCGAGGATAATACGATATGAGATACCGTATTCTATTCTCGCGATATTTGATATCAACCGGGTCATCGGATCAAGTGTTGATTCGATGAATCGGTACGGATAAATATTAGTCGGTTATATGCGATATAGCCGGATTGTCGGATCAAGTGTTGATTCGATAATTTAATGTATAATAATATATATGATATATTAAATTACATTAACTAATATTAGCTCACTAAAAGATTCTTTTTCTCACTCGGGTAATACATTGATATATATGCGATATATGTTAATTGTATTATTTTGTTACGATAAATATTATATATGTGATATATAATATTGTAACATGATATGATAACTAATGCAACATGTTTAGTGGAGTTTAAACATGATTAGGGTTTGGATTAAGGTTAACACTTCTAGTTGATTCTAGAAGCTTTTCTTTTTGTAATGATAAAGATATTTTGTTATGACTCATACTTTAACCCAACCCAAACCCTAACCCTAGTTAATTCTCTACATGAGTTTAGTTGACCATGGTTGCATTATTCATCATATTAATTCATTCTATTCATCACAAAAGAAAATTCTATCATATTGTTCATCTTCTTCCTTCTTCTTTCTTCATGGAAAAAGCTTACTAGCTTTTTCCAAGTGATGAATAAATGTGAGAAAAAGATAAATAAAGAGAGCAAAAATCCTACTTCATCATCCTCATCTTCTCTTGCCATTTAGATGAAGGTGTTCACATCATTTCATGAGTGTTAACTTGTGTTAACGAAACTTCAAGGTAGATCATCTTAGTATCGAAGATCGGAAGCAAAGGTTGCATCTTTCTCTTCGTGGAACCTCTCGAGAGTCCGGAACCCGATGATCGCAGCGAAGGGACCACAACACGGAGCATATGAAGTGAAGGACCGGATCTACAAAGGTTGTAATCCCTCTCACTTAGTATTAAAATGTTTAGCATGTTAGTTTTCGCCTAATCTCTAGTTTAAAGATCCGTATTCGGGTTGTTCGGCACGGCTAATTTTTTAATCGGGCATGGTTGATGCCTCGTAGACCCTTGTGCGCATGCCTAGCAACCCTACACGTCGGTCATGCTTGAAAGCAGGCGAGCTGACTGACACCTCCTCAGGGGGAGAGAATGCATGCGATGACCCAGTCTTCCCAGGGATCAGGGCGTGGAGCTGTCCGGCGCCCAGCGGGTCATGGAATCAATCGCTGCATGCGGGTCACGGTAGCCGGAGTCGGCACGCCGGTGCTCGGTGATGCTGAGATGACCGTGAGCTAGATCGAGGGCCTGAGCTTGCCCATTTGTCCTTCTGCGGATGTCGTTATCCCGGGGATGGGGAACTGTGGCTTGATGGGTAGGGCCCGCCGTTTGAATACGGATGAGGGCATCCACCAGCGATGTGAGCCTGTCTATCTGAGCAGATAAGGCGTTGATCACGTTAGGAGGGGGAGACGAGCCTCTCCCACCTCCATTGTGGTGGCTCATATTTGGATCGTCGCGGTTGTCGCTCGCCATCGGGTCGAGGCCAGAAGATCAACTTTAGGGGTGGAGAAGCTTCTAAAATGATTCCCACAGACGGCGCCAACTGATGGAGGCTGTGATCTCCTTCAGATGTGGTCTTTCGTCGATCCTGTGATGGCGGTCTTTAACGGTTGAGATTTGGTTTGGGAATTGTCGAGCGTGTGGATCTCAATGGGCTGGTGTTGACGCCAAGCTATCTGCAAAGGAAGTCCCGGGATGGGTGACCACCGTAGGACCCTCCAACGATCAAGTTAGTGCTGAGGAATAGGTGCAGAGTTGTTAGTGATATGTATGCCCTAGAGGCCATTATTGTATATTATAGTGGATGCTTGGACGGACACATACACACACACATATAGGACTTTCTTGCTCGACATGATAATATGCTATCTGGTTGCAATTTATCTTAACATGTACACTTATTATTATTATACTGTCTCTTTGATACATGTTCATAAATCCCTTAGGATGTTAGCTTGACTACCAGGACTATGATGCAGATCATACTAGTGGGGCTTGTGTAGTCCACAAGCACATCCTTTAAACAGTTCCTATTCGAGGGAGTATCGAGACAGGGCATTGATATTCCATAGTAGACTAGTGTGTACGTTTCTTGACCCTGTATGGGGCGATGGTTGATCCCACATACATTGTTGTTTGACAACAAATATTGTACGCAGGTGCTCATTAGAGAATGGGTACACCAAACAGGACTCGCCAAGAACTCCTGGATGGTACCATAACTATCGTCAAATAGCAGTTCTCTGGTGACACTTGTACAGGTTAGTCTGTAGACCCGAGATCGTCATAGAGTCTTATGTAGTTCCCACTGTGCTTTGATTTTCTCCCTACCATGGCTCAAAGGAGTCGTGCAAACAGGTGGATTTTAGGTACAGTCCAGAGTTATATGGAGGCAATGAGCAATAGGAGGGATTTCGTCTCTCACGGTATAGGGAGTTAATGTTATGCTATGCTTGATTGGCTATAACAGCAAGTCCCTGGCCAGGGCTAATGAGATTTACCGGTAAGTGTTATCAGTAGTTTCTCGAACGGTTATAGGCCACACATCGGCATGACTTATCAAGTTACTGGGGTCTGACGATTCCACCCCTAGACTTGATATGCGACATATCAGACAAAGAGACCGGACTGTACGGTAAGTGTTGCTTATAGGCTCTACGAGAGTTTGGACAAGCTAGTTTGTTGATCTTCTATTCGTTCAATACCTGGGTAGCCGTTACGTCCAGCTAGTACCGCTGACGGTTTATGGGTGACTGATGTGATCATTACCAACTGTTGGCGTATTGACGAGTCTTTAGAGTCCCACACAGAGGTTTCCTAGCTCAAGCGAAACGAAGTAGGGCACATATGGTGATATGTGCGGGAGCTTGATTAAATACGAGTATGTGATACCGTATTCTAATCTAGCAATATTTGATATCAGTCAGGTTATATGTGATATAACCGGATTATTTAATCAAGTGTTGATCCAGTGGTATATGTATATGTTGTTAATATATATTTGATATATATTTGTGTATTTGATATTAGCCGGATTATTAAATCAAGTGTTGATTTAATAATTTAATATATATATATATATATATATATTATATATTAGCTAGTATTGAATATTAGACGGTTATATGTGATATAACCGGATTATTGAATCAAATGTTGATTTAATAATATGATATATATATATAAATAAGATATTAGTCGGTTATATATGATATAACCAGATTATTGAATCAAATGTTGATTTAATAATTTAATATATATTAATATATTTGATATATATATATATATATATATATATTAACTAATATTAGCTCACTAAACATTTTCTTCTCATTATACATATTAATATATATGTGATATATATAAATATATATGTATAGATTATTGTATCATGGTTGTTGATACATAGAACTAGGATGTATGAGAATTACACATGAGATGTGATGACTTCGAAATGGATTAATTTATGAATTAATGGAAAATGAGAATGAGTCATTTTCTTAGATACTTGTGGAAGCTTTGAGAAGCCATGACTCACTCCATTCTCTTTATTTTTATTCATAGATATTTCTACACCATCTCATCACTTCACCTCATGGCTCTCTCTCCCCTTTCAAGTTCATCCTCATCTTCATCTTCACTTTCTCTCTAGAATTTTCTTGAGGTGAAAATGAAAAAGAAAAAGAAGAAAAGATTATGAGAAAAATTTCTACTTCATCAACCTACACTTTACCAGCCCTTTAGTATAGGTTGTTTTCTTCACTAATACTTTGATTAGTGAAGAGTGAGCTTGAGTGAGAGAGACTTCAATGTGGATCATCTTCGGCCTCGAAGACGACGAAGCAATCTCATTTCTTTCACCAAGTGGAGTCTAAGAAGAGTTCTAGGGACTACTACTTAGAGCTTTAGAAGTGAAGAACCGGTCTGCAAAGGTTGTATTCACTTTTCACTTTGTGTAAAACTTGTTTGCTTACACTAAAACCCTAATTCTCTAGTTAGATTCTAGGTTAGTGTAGCTTAGCACTCTAGATTTTTAAAATTGCATACTTGATGCTTGTTTAAACCTAGTGGTGGTGCTAAAACACACATTCATGGTATCAGAGCCAAGCTAGAGCATTAGATGGTGTAATTAGAATTACGAAAACGAAACAACTCCGAAACAGTCGAACTGAAACCCTAGTTTCTGTACATTTTTTAAAGTCCTCTGAAAATTTTTTAAACAAGTGTAGAATGTTACATGTGATGTAACTAGAACACCAGAGAAAATCGAGGCCCATACTCAAAAATTTGGCCGGCCGCATGTTGTTTTTGACCGGCCTGGCCGGTCCCCCTGTTCTCTTTTGGGCTCGAGTTTCTTTGGTGTTCTGGTGTGTTGGTTTTAGGATTTCAGGTTATGTTTGTTTTGCCCAGATTGCATATGATGTTATCTTTTCTGTTAGGGCAATTCGGAGTGTTTCATAGTCGCAATTTTAACATCGTTTCGGGTTTAATTTTGATATATGATACAATAGTTGGAATCCACATTAAATTAGTTTTGTGAAAACTAGTTTATAATTGGTAAATCTAGCGTTTTAGTCTTGGTTCATCGATTGTCACGGAGTTTTGATTCGGATCAAAACTCCGTTGCAATCGCGTATAGTACGCGAACACTCGCCGGGTAACACTACTAGATAGCCACGCCCCATAGCCCCGAACAAGTGACTATAGGAGAACCCCGTTGCTAAAAGCATCCACTCGGGTGCTTGTGGCCACGGTGTTCTGCCCAAGTGTACTTCGTTGATGATATCGGGGGTGCGGCAATCTACTGAAGTTCCCGACGAGCATTCGATCATTTTATCGAGAATCTTGTTGAATTACCCGCTAGATATTGAAAAGTGTTTTCAATTCGAGACTTAAATGCAACATTTAAAGGGTTAGGCATGAAATCCGAGATATGAGATATTCCGGGTTTATGATGTCTAAGGATGATGCGGATTCTAATTATTGTAGTTTTCATTTCTTTTCTGCGACCGTAAGTGTAATATGTGGGGGTATCCCAGATCTCGTTGCTATACGTCAACGATATTCGGGATACACATATTTACTTACGTTGATGACATGTGATATTATGTATTGTTGTGATATGTTATATTGGATCGCCGTGATTGAATAGCCATGGTTTTTGCATAAGATGAGAGTTTTTCAATTTTCATTCATGTAAAATTGTATGTAATATTCTTTTATTGGGACACTTCCGGGTTGAGGATGATGTCTCCATTAATGTATATTATTTACTTTTCCGCATTAGGATAGACCCAAGGCGAGGAGCACAAGTAACCGGGTTCTAGAGTCCAGTAGGAGACCATCTCAAGGAGTCGAGATCGGGTCGCCTAACTCTAGAATCGGAATGGTCACTTTCCGCTCTCATAGGGGTCTAGGGATGTAGGTTTTGCTATTCATCATGACCATGGAATCCGTGTTTTTCATTACTGGCTTAATTTAAAACACGGACCTCCTAGTATATTTAAATTTCATATGTTGGCTTCTGCTGCTTAAGTTCTGTGATGTGATCATATAACTGCGTGAGACGAATGCTGCTATATGTATATGATATATTAGTAGACACTATATATGTTTTGCATCCGCGCTAGTCCTGACCCCGTCCTGCCTTAAGTTAAGTAACCTTACGGTGAAGGCCCAGGTCTCTGTAACGAATGCGGATGGCATATATGTGTTTTTTATTTTCGTTTCTTCTGTGATGTTTAGGAAACATAAATGATGGGACGTCATTAATGAGATTAATAAAAAGAAAAGAAACCTAAAGATATTGTAGAATCAAATTTTTCAAAAAAGTAGCTCTAGTTTTTGCTTTGCAAAGCGGTATTCCATTATGAATATGCAGCACCTCATTCGATGAGGCAAGAGCCTAGATCCCTTCACCAGGAGTGCTCTCTTTAGCAAAAATAGTAAATGCTACAACCTACTCGGTTTGTTTTGAAAACTACTCGATTTTAAAAGCGGAGCTTAAACCACTCCTTTTTCAAATCACTCGATTCTACAATGATATCAAGTTCATTACGTTAAACGTTTTCTTCAAAACCATTCGTAGTTCTCCGTCATTTCAGATAAGTGCTATTTAGTATTCGTGCCGCGTTTGTTGACCTTGTCAAAGCGTAGTGTGCGGTAGATGATTAGTGCTTATCTGCTGCATATGATGCGATTGGATTAGAGTAGTCGTACGGATTTGTTGACCTTGTTAAGGGTCGTACGGGTGGGTTTAATTCAATCACGAAATGACGGGTTGAACTTGACCAGCACTTATGATTTTTTGACCTTGTTAAGGTCATAAGTCGCTAGGGGTAAAAACAGATATTGGGAATTTCAAGTGTTGAAATTTGCAAGGAGATAGTTGGATCCCGATACCCACTGCGAGTAAGAGTTACTCCTGAGATAGTTTTCCACTTTACAATTAGCTGATCCAGTAGGTGTCTAAGAAAGGTGTTAACGGGATTATGCCCCTGCGGAAACGAGATTATTTAATTAGTTCCATACGAAAGCATGGGGAGACTTCCTCGGAGTACCAATACCTGCCTGCCTGGCCGATTGGCGAACTTGTAGGATGTAATTAATCCCGGCTAATCTTACCTTTTAAAGTTTAAAGGAACATTTGATAAAAAAAGTGGAGCCATCCTGATTAGATAAGATAATAACCAATCTAATCTTGCATGAGTGTACGCTAAAGTGTTATCTTCTCTCTCTCCAAGTAGCGACCATGACACGCATTAATCAAGATAATAATATGGATGTATTGACCGAACCCGCTTAGTATACTGGGCTGGGGAATGTTGGTTCCACTCTATCTTATGATTGTCATAAGTCTGAGCAGGGGATAGGAGAATGCACGGATTCCCATGCAACCCGAACGAAGAAAGAGCATGATGATGCATCTTCTTCGGGTGAACTATTTCTCAATTAGCTCTACGTCCTGGGTATTAGATACCGGATCATGATCCCACATTTGTAATATGTTACTAGGGTTATGAAGAAGTAGAGAACTGGAAAAGGGTGATATGTCTCTCAGAGTAGGGAACGGAGCAATTGTTGCTGCCGAAGCTGTCGGTGAATATCACCTTGTATTTCCAAATGGTAATACAATGATTTTGAACGATTGTTATTTCTTACCATCGATGATGTGAAATATAATATCTGTTTCTTTATTAGATAAAGAAGGATATAACTTTGCATTAGAGAAAAATGTTATGAACATTTTCCTAAATCAAGTGTTGATTGGGTTTGGTACGTTGTGTAACGGTATATACGTTCTGAATCAAAACACGGTTCTAAATATAAAGAACACACACAAGAGGAAAAGTTCAGAAATGAACGAAGTCTTCTTGTGGCATTGTAGACTTGGTCATATCAATGCGACCAGACTAGCTAATTTACATAAAAATGGATATTTGAATTAGTTTGAATTTACATCTTATGAAACTTGTCAATCATGTCTCAAAGGCGAGATGACCAAAACTCCGTTTACTGGACAGGAAGAAAGAGCTACTGAACTCTTGGGACTGATACATAGTGATGTATGCAGTCCTATGTCTACACATGCCAGAAATGGTTCCCCGTACTTTATTACATTCACCGATGATCTCTCAAGATTCGGACATGTGTTTCTGTTGAAACACAAATCTGAAGATTTTGAGAAATTCAAGAAATATAAGAATGAAGTAGAGAACCAGACAGGTAAAAGTATTAAAGTCCTTCGATCTGATCGAGGAGGAGAATACTTAAGCACGGAATTCCGAGACTATTTAAAAGAGAATGTGATTCTCTCTCAGCTTACTCCTCCGTATACACCACAGCACAATGGAGTTTCGGAGCGAAGAAATCGCACCCTATTAGATATGGTGTGTTCTATGATGAGTGTTGTTGAGTTACCTATTTCCTTTTGGGGTTATACACTTGAGACAGCTGCATACCTATTGAATCAAGTTCCATCAAAATCAGTGCTTAAAACACCATATGAGATATGGAGTGGAAAGAGACCATATCTTAAACGAGTTAAGATATGGGGTTGTCCGGCCTATGTTAAAAAACAGAATCCGGACAAACTCGAGGCACGTTCAGTTCTTTGCAAGTTTGAGGGATATCCAAAGAATTCACATGGATATATCTTCTACCACACAGAGGAACAAAAAGTTTTTGTTTCTCAATATGCCACCTTTTTAGAAACGGAATTTCTTGTAAAAGAAATTAGTGGTAATGGGGTAGAGCTGGAAGAAGTCCCAGCCACACAAACTATAACTGATGATTTGGTAGAACCAGAGGATTAGATAGTCTCCGACGAACCTCGGCCACTCCGTAGATCTAGTAGGGTTTCTCATCCACCTGAGAGATACTACGGTTTTCTTATAGACGGTGGGAGCGAGGATTGCATCATAGAAGATGATGACCCAACTAGTTTCGAGCAGGCCATCACAAGTGGGGACTCTGTGAAATGGCTGGAAGCTATGCGATCTGAGATGGAATCTATATACACCAACAAAGTATGGACTTTGGAAGTTGCTCTTGAAGGGGTAAAACCCATCGGGAGCGAGTGGATCTTTAAGAAGAAAATTTGTGTATATGGAAAGGTTGAGACCTTCAAAGCTAGACTTGTAGCAAAAGGTTTTCGTCAATGACCAAGTGTCGACTATGACGAAACCTTTTCTCCTGTGGCTATGCTTAAGTCTATCAGGATCTGCTTGAATGATTCTTCGTGATGTGTTTTGAAAATTGTATAAAGATCACAATCAAAGAATTTTTGTTAACCGCAATCAATAACGGTGTCGTATATAGCGCGTTAGCGAGTGCGGATCGTCCACAGGGAAAGTGTGATCCGTTCCAATTTGATTTAGATGAATTGAAGATTAAAAAGAAAAGAAAAGACAATTCAATTCAAAATTTAAAAGTGAATTTCAAGAATTATCAAAATCTAGATCTAATAACAAGAAAACATTAAAATCAAGAATCAAGAATTGATGATATCCAATCCAATTAGTAATCAAGAATCGAAGTGAGGCTCGTAGGAATCGATTGAATCTATAGACGTGATGAAAACTTGTGATTACTTTTTCTTATCCATTGATGATTTGATGCTAGATCGATGATGATCAACGAGAATTAGGGATTTCTTGCGGAAACTAGGGTTTCATCATCTATCCCTTGTCCTTTTGTTGATTTCATTCACATTCTAGCCTCTAATAAATTCAAGAATCGATCGTGGATCACTAATTAAGAGCGAACACAATCAAGAAGGCATCGCTCGAAACTAGGTCGTCGATTCTTCAATTTACTAAAGTTTACAAAACTCATAGGACTTAAGAATCGTTTCAAGATTTGTAACATCATCATCTATTGATTGTCTCGATTCCTCCACGAGCAGAGTTTTACTCAAACATCATAACAAGAAACACAATCAAGAATTGAGATCTAATCATGATGCAAGAATGTAAAGAAAGCAAGATAAAGAATTTCACCTTTTATTTATCAACAATTCGTTACACTTCGCTCAAAGACTACAAGAAATTGAGGAGAGAACTAGATTGCCGAATTGAGCGTCGCATCGTCTCCATGAGTCGTGGATCGTCTTGGACCACTTGTTCGGATGAAGATCGGCTTCGCTCCAAAAAGGTTGAAGGCTTCTTACTTGAATTGTACTCGGGGATCTTGAATTTGGCTTTGGTGATTGAATTAGGGTTAGGATTACAAGTTGTGTTACTCAACTTGTATTAGGAATTGATGGAGGGATCAACCACCTTAGAAGTGAAGCCTTAGGATCCCTTTTATAGCCTTGATTGGGATTAGCTTCCTTCAGAAGCTAGGTTTAGATTAGCTTCCCTTGTAAGCTTGGTGTTAGGTAGAAGGTTCTAGAGTTAGTTAGTTAGGGTTAGCTTCTTTCATAAGCTTGGAGGTTAGGGGGGAAGCTTCTAGGCTTAGATAGTTAAGTAGCTTGCTTTGGAAGCTTGGAAGTTTAGCTTGAACAATAAGCCTTACTGTTCTGTCAGAAACTTCTGGAGAATTATGGAATTTGCAGTTGCTTAAAAGAGTGTAGCCCTTGAGAGAAAAATTCTGAAGCTGAAATGTGCTGATGTCACCATCACGTGACCGCGGATCCGCCACACAAAGGGGGCTCTGGCCGTGGATCCGCGGCCCAATATTGGCCTCTATGCATCAAAACTCCTGAGTTGCTTTGTACTGGCTTTGTAGTACTTTTCTGATATTTGGAATATTATAATTCTCTCTATTTCACTGCCAGATCTCAAGTCTTGGACTTGGCATATTTTTAGCAGCACTTTTGACAATTTCGGCTCTTTCCTGGAATTTCCTGCACAGATTCTCGAGACAAATGTTACGCTACACAAAGATTATGCAATGCGATGATAAACACTCAATTTCCCTCAAAAATGCCGGTTTTAGTATACAACACAAGTTATTTGGTATTTTACAGATGTTTTGTTAATGTGTGCTATATTTATACCGAACACCTATAGATGAGTGCAAATGGTAAGGAAATTGTTGTGTTAAAAATGCAATATTCTCGACTGATCAAATTCCCCCAAACTTATTTTCGGTCGTCTCGAGCGAACTGTTTTATTAAAAAGAGAAGGAGAAAATAAAGAAAAAGAAAAACTAACTATCACACTTTCGTAGGCAACACGATTGCACTGAGCACGTGCAACAAGCCTTTAAACCTCTAGGTGTCCCTAGTAGGAGGAGTGTTGTCTCCTGAGGGTTTTCAGCTGATTGCACCCACAAAATCCAATAATGAAAGGAAGACCGTGAATATTACATATAAAGACAAGAATTGTAAAAGAAAGACATTGAAAATTAGAGTTTCCAGCTATACTAGCTTTTCGGTTGTCATGAGCCCTATCTTAATAGTCATGAAAAGATGTTAGAAATCACATCTTCCCTCAATAAAACATCATCTTTATTCTTCATACCTATCTTTCTTCCAAACATCGATCATATAACCCTACGTGTGTGTAATATACATCCTTACACCCGGAGAATTCAATTCAAGCTATCATACTCTTGTCCATCTGCCTCAGTACTTTTTAATTAATGAATATTTAGATGAATTTGCTCACACACTTTCATGCGACCGTTAATACTTCTTGAGGTACTAACCGACCGATTACTCATGTGCTTGCTTATACGGTGTATTAATATTTTCCTCATCTTGCACTACCTAAGGCTTAGCAGTGACTCTCAGACCAGTTGGTCTAAGGCACTAGGTGATGAAGCACCCTCGCTATATTTTTTTATTGCGGCCTTGGCGATAACAAAACCAGTGTTCATTTTTCTTTCTGCATCATTTTATATTTTCTTCATTTTTTTTTTTTCCTTCATACTTTGGCTTTTAGACATGAGCATTTCAAGGTATCCTCTACTATCCCGAGCTTCAAGACGTGTGTAAGTGCGTATAGTGGGGTATCAACGTTCAAAATGTTTGGCTTCCAGAATAGGAACTATTTTTCAGACTTATTTTTATCCTCAGATTAGTGACTTCCTTCATCTTACTAACCCTTGGGACAACGGCTCATAACTACTTATTACTAGTTCGTTTACGAAAACTTTTAATTTTCTTGGTTTTCTTAAATTTTTCCAATCTTTTGGATGTAATTTTTCACTATCTAATCTTTTATTATCTTATTTATGTACAAAAATATTTTTATTTTTTAAAGTTTTTTTAAAAAATTTTATAGGGTTTAAATTTTTTTAAAATGATATGTTTTGTGCTTATGCGAAGTATGCGAAGTGATGCGAAAAATAAGCACAAACCTCCCCCAAACTTGTTTTCAACAGTGTCATCACTGTTGCCATCCGCTAAATCTCGAAAACCTGTAAGCTTGGGAGGAAATTTATTAATGGGAGCAAAATATTTAAGTGAAAATCCTCCCCCAAACTTATTTTTGGCTCACAAAAAAAAATTTCTTTTTAGGAGCCAGATTATACCCCCCCAAACTTGAATTAAACAATGTTAAGCTTTTGAAAATCACAAGAGGGGGTCAAGATTATTGGTCGATGCCAAGCTTTGCAAAGACCGAAGGTCAACACCAACCATTCGAAAATTTTATCAATGTAGTGCTCAGGTTGGTGGAAAGCTAGAAAGACGTGGGGAAAAGGTAAGTGGTGTGAAAGAATGTGTTTGTGTCTTATTTTGGAGAGACGATGCAGTGATTGTGATGGATTACTCCTATTCTTTTTACAATCCAGAAGAAAGGGTGGAGGTTCAATTTCAATGATTGGATGATGTTTCATCTCAACACCCGTGCTTTTCAAAAATGCGAGTTCATCAGCGAAGATCTCCTCAAAAGTTTCATCAATACCCCGAAGAATAATGTCATCACAAAGTGCAGGGTGATCTTCAGACTCCAAAAACAGTTCATAATCAATGTTAGATGTTGACCCGGACAACTCAGTGGAAGAGTCCGTATGTGTATGATACATAGTTGGGTCTAACAATAACATATGAAAAGAGTCAAGATCAGTATCATGAGGATCGTCAAATTCACTGCTGTCGACATCCATTAATTCGACAGAACAGACCTGAGCAGTAGGTTCGGAGGGTACACTTCCCAACTTGTAAATGTTCAGCTCAATTGACCTATTCCCGAAGGATAGGGTCATAGATCCATTACGACAGTTGATGATAGCATTGGAAGTGGCCAAAAAGGGACGACCTAGAATCACCGGAATTTGGTTCCGTGGGTTCTCTACAGGCTGTGTATCAAGTACAATAAAGTCCACAGGGAATACAAATTCCCCGATTTTTATTAACGCATCCTCCAGTTCACCCCTAGGTTTGGTGATTGATCGGCCAGCCATCTGGAGAGTTATGCTCGAGGGCTTTAACACTCCGATACCTAACTGCTCGTAAACCGAGTATGGAAGCAAGTTAATACTAGCGCCAAGGTCAAGTAAAGTACGGTTGATGTGTTTTTCCCCAATAGAAATAGAAATAGTAGGACAGCCAGGGTCCTTACGTTTCCGTGGTAATTGTTGGGGGAAAGCCGTGTCTACAGTCTTTGCCATGAATATCTTCTTGGGCACTTGAGTCTTCCTCTTCCTAGTGCACAAGTTCTTAAGAGTTTTCGCATAGGACGGAACTTGTTGGATAGCATCTAGGAGAGGGATGTTGATATTAACTTGCTTAAACATGTCCACAAGCCTCTCCATTTGGGCATTGGGTTTGTTGGGCCTCAACCTATTTGAAAATGGAGCTCTATCAATAAGTGTTGGGTCCAAAATTTGTGGAGAAGGTTGTGGGGGTGGGAAGGATGAAGTGGGTGGAGGGTTCGAGCCTTTGGGAAAACGGAGAATAAGCTCGGAAGAAGACGGTAAATTAGATGAAATAGGGTAAGAAGTAGAAGTGGGAATGGAAGTGGAAGTGGAAGCCAGGGTGTTAATGATCAATTCATCATTATCAATTTGTTCACCCACATGATTGTCTAGCACTCTTCCAGATCTCAACGTGGTAAGTGCATCCACATTAGTGTAATGTGAAGGTCCAGGATCAGGTAAAGGTTGAGCTGGAAGATCCCTTTTTCTCTAGCACTCAATTCGGCTTTTAATCTTGCAATTTCTGCTTCCATCGATTTAATACTCTCCGCTTGAGAAGTGGAGTTTTTCTTTATATCATCGACGGAAGTCTTTATTTCAGCCGATACTTGCATGAGATTTGTCAGAAGCAAGTTTATGAATGAAGAGGATTCATCAGCACCGGTCAACTGCAAAGGATTATTTGGTGCAGGTGTGTTGACCGGATTTTGAAAGTTTTATGATTGGTAGGGGTGCTGACTCAATTGAAGTAGTTGCTGTTGTGGTAGAAGAGCCCTTTGGAAATTGTTTTGATTTGGAACCGTGTTTTGAGTTTGTGATTGGTTCCAAGCAAAATTAGGGTGATTCCTCCAATCTTGAGTATATGAGGAAGAAGAAGGATCGTTTCCAGGTTTTTGCTGAAATGCAGCATTATTGTGACCTTGAAACGGTGCATTCAAAGGACATTCTTCCGTCAAATGTGAAGGATTTGAACAGCAGCCACACACGGTTTTGGAAAGTGTGTATTGGTTTAGGGAGGCTGAAGAGATTTTGTTTTCTATAGCGTCGAGTTTCCTTTGCATTGCGGCCATTTCGGCTCTCATTATGACAGAAACATCGAGCTGATTGACATCTTCCCTAGACGGTGGTGGTCTAACACTTTCCCATTATAATGTGTTTTGAGCTAAATCTTCTAGGTATTTCCAAGCTTCACCATCATCTTTAGATAGGAATTGGCAATGACACATGGTTTCAAGCATCTGTCTAGTAGTGAGATCAATACCCTCATAGAGAATTCGACACAAATCCCATCTGGAAATTCCGTGATGAGGGCATTGTAAAAGAAGATCCTAGAACCGTTCAAAGCATTTCTAGAATGGTTCATTGGGAAGTTGGGTAAATTTGAAGATTTCGCTCCGAACACGGCTGGTCTTGTGATTGGGATAAAATTTCTTAAGGAATGCTACAACAAATTCATCCCATTTTGAAATAGAATGTGCGGTTGTATTATAAAGCCACTTCTTGGCTAAGTCGCACAAAGTGAATGGAAGAAAACGTAAACACAGAGCATCTACAGACAGTTGCGAAGTTCTAATCATTGCGCATACGTTTTCAAATTTGGAGATAAAAACGTATGCATCTTCAGAATCAAGACCGTGAAATTTGGGTAATAGTTTGATGAATTGGGGATTGATTTCAAAATATTCCCCGTTGGCTGGTAGTATAGAAAGACAGGTGGGAAGGGGAACACGTAAAGGATAGCATCTCTCTTGGAGAGAAATGCGTGGAGGATTCTGCGCACCTGCGGACGGTGGCAAAGTGGTGTAAAAGTTTGATGGAAATCTGTCCATCGCGGTGGTGGTGGGTAAAAGAAAATGTAGAAATACCGACTTTGGGGTCGATGGGTGAAAACGCAGACTAGTCGGGCACTAGAATCCTGTGTCCAGCTGAGCTTGCACTAAAGGGTTTAGCACAAGTGGCAACGTTAAGATAATTAGGGGAAATATGAAGTGGTGTTTGTTTTGAAAAATATACAGATTTTTGAAAAAATGATGCAAATCACAACAAATGCATAAGCACAACTCTAAGTCTAATGGTCACCTAGGTCAAGTCTTTAGACCGCTCCTAACTGCCAGAAGACAAATCGAAGGATCAATCCTCTACTATCTCTTTGTTCCTCCTGTGGCCAGGTAAGTGGGAGGTTCTCCACTACGTAAGTAGTGGGCCTAATTAAGTAACCACTTGCCTTAGACACACTTGCCTTAGACACCACAAAAGAAACGCGGATAAGCAATAGATTACCCACGACCTTCTCCTGTCCTAAGTGAGCGCGACGGTCCTTAGAGTCAAGTCTAGATCTTTTTTAGTTAATGAGGGTAATGTGGATGCAGTTTTGTGATTTTCGGGGCTTAGGAAGGGTAATGAACTCCCCACCTAATCTGAATTTGGTCTTTGCACCTTAATTTCCGTATTAAAAATGCAAACAACCAAGATCAAACACGCACAATTTTTATTTTTGTGGCGCTGCGAATTTTTGCAAAGAAATCTGCATAAATTGGTTAAAGGAGCAGATGAGGGAGGAGATAAGAAAGTGATAGAGTTATTGAGCAATTTCCGTACAGCGAAGCTACAGGAGCGCCGCGGATCCACCGCAATGAGCTGCTTAGGCCGCGGTTCCGCCGCTTGATGACTTGTTCACTACACAAAATTTTCACAGAATGCTTCTTTTGCCTCACTGAGCTCTCTGGACTATTGAGAAAATTTTTCCTCAAGCTCCACGGATTCCAGATTTTCTCGCAACAAATCACAACAAATCGTTTAGTGTTTGCGCGAATTTTGATCTAAAAATTCTGATGGAATAAATTTTTCAACTCAAATTTCAAAAAACGACCAAATTAGCACACGATCCCCGGCAACGGCGCCATTTGATTGAATGATTCTTCATGATGTGTTTTGAAAATTGTATAAAAATCACAATCAAAGAATTTTTGTTAACGCAATCGATAACGGTATCGTATATAGCGCGTTAGCGAGTGCGGATCGTTCACAGGGAAAGTGTGATCTGTTCCAATTTGATTTAGATGAATTGAAGATTAAAAAGAAAAGAAAAGACAATTCAATTCAAGATTTAAAAGTGAATTTCAAGAATTATCAAAATCTAGATCTAATAACAAGAAAACATTAAAATCAAGAATCAAGAATTGATGATATCCAATCCAATTAGTAATCAAGAATCGAAGTGAGGCTCGTAGGAATCGATCGAATCTATAGACGTGATGAAAACTTGTGATTACGTTTTCTTATCCATTGATGATTTGATGCTAGATCGATGATGATCAACGAGAATTAGGGATTTCTTGCGGAAACTAGGGTTTCATCATCTATCCCTTGTCTTTTCATTGATTTCATTCATATTCTAGCCTCTAGTAAATTCAAGAATCGATCTTGGATCACTAATTAAGAGTGAACACAATCAAGAAAGCATCGCTCGAAACTAGGTCGTCGATTCTTCAATTTACTAAAGTTTACAAAACTCATAGGACTTAAGAATCGTTTCAAGATTTGTAACATCATCATCTATTGATTCTCTCGATTCCTCCACGAGCGGAGTTTTACTCAAACATCATAACAAGAAACACAATCAAGAATTGAGATCTAATCATGATGCAAGAATGTAAAGAAAGCAAGATAAAGAATTTCACCTTTCATTTATCAACAATTCGTTACACTTCGCTCAAAGACTACAAGAAATTGAGGAGAGAACTAGATTGTCGAATTGAGCGTCGCATCGTCTTCGTGAGTCGCGGATCGTCTTGGACCACTTGCTCGGATGAAGATCGTCTTCGCTCCAAAAAGGTTAAAGGCTTCTTGCTTGAATTGTACTCGGAGATCTTGAATTTGGCTTTGGTGATTGGATTAGGGTTAGGGTTACAAGTTGTGTCACTCAACTTGTATTAGGAATTGATGGAGGGATCAACCACCTTAGAAGTGAAGCCTTAGGGTCCCTTTTATAGCCTTGATTAGGATTAGCTTCCTTTAGAAGCTAGGTTTAGATTAGCTTCCCTTGTAAGCTTAGTAGTTAAGTAGAAGGTTCTAGAGTTAGTTAGTTAGGGTTAGCTTCTTTCATAAGCTTGGAGGTTATGGGGGAAGCTTCTAGGCTTAGGTAGTTAAGTAGCTTGCTTTGGAAGCTTGGAAGTTTAGCTTGAACAATAAGCCTTGCTGTTCTGTCAGAAACTTCTGGAGAATTCTGGAATTTGCAGTTGCTTAAAGGAGTGTAGCCCTTCAGAAAAAAATTCTAAAGCTGAAATGTGCTAATGTCACCATCACGTGACCGCGGATCCGCCGCCCAAAGGGGGCTCTGGCCGCGGATCCGCGGCCCAATAGTGGCCTCTATTCATCAAAACTCCTGAGTTGCTTTGTACTGGCTTTGTAGCACTTTTCTGATATTTGGAATATTATAATTCTCTCTATTTCACTGCCATATCTCAAGTCTTGGACTTGGCGTATTTTTAACAGCACTTTTGACAATTTCGGCTTTTTTCTGGAATTTCCTGCACAGATTCTCGAGACAAGTGTTGCGCTACACAAAGATTATGCGATGCGATGATAAACACTCAAGTTCCCTCAAAAATGCCGGTTTTAGTATATAACACAAGTTATTTGGTATTTTACAGATGTTTTGCTAATATGTGCTATACTTATACCGAACACCTATAGATGAGTGCAAATGGTAGGGAAATTGTTGTGTTAAAAATGCAATATTTTCGACTGATCAGGATCCTACTTGCCATTACTGCATACCATGACTACGAAATCTGGCAGATGGACGTCAAGACCGCTTTTCTAAATAGTGATTTAGAAAAATGCGTGTACATGACACAGTAAGAGGGCTTCGTAGTAGTGGGAGCAGCAGAAAGGTGTGCAAGCTGCTTAAATCAATCTACGGATTAAAACAGGCATCACGGAGTTGGAACATCTGTTTTGATATGGCAGTCAAAGAGTTTGACTTCATCAAAAACGTAGATGAACCTTGTATATACAAAAAGGTTGTAGAGAGTAAGGTTGTCTTCTTCGTATTGTACGTGGATGGAATATTCTTGATAAAAAAAATGATGTTCCTATGCTACATTCGGCCAAGCTCTTCTTATCACAAAAGTTCTCCATGAAAGATCTGGGTGATGCCCCCTACATCCTAGGGATTAAGATCTATAAAGATAGATCTAAGAGGATGTTGGGATTGTCCCAATCCAGATACATTGACAATATACTAAAGAGCTTTAGTATGAAAGATTCTAAGCGTGGTAATTTACCCGCTTGCTCAGGAATCACTCTCTCCAAAGAGATGTCTCCCAAGACTAATTTTAGGAGGGCCCGCATTCAAGGGATACCCTATACTTCTGCAGTTGGGTCTATCATGTACGCGATATTATGCACCAGACCTGATGTAGCTTACGCACTTAGTGTGGTAAGTAATTATCAATCAGACCCAAGGGAGAAGCACTGGACAGCTGTGAAGAACATTCTTAAGTACTTGAGAAGGACTAAAGAGATGTTCTTGGTGTATGGTAACGGTGAACTTGTAAACCCCCGTTTCCATCAATAGAATCTTTCTATATTTTTCCCAAGTCTTCCAAATGTTTTCTCTTTCCTCGTAATTTTGCGTGAAACTGGTTGTTTAAATTTTTAGCATTTAATTTTCCAAAACAGTTTAAAATTAAAACCAAAGTTATATTAAAACCTCAGCCCAAAAACCAAAACTATATACATATTAAAAACCCCAGCCCAACAGAGAAAAAAAAACAAATGAATTACTCAAATAATTCCCCAAGCCGGCCCAGCCCATTCCCCTAAAGCCTACCCAAATGCCCGCGCCCACAAACCCGACCCGGCCCATGCCCTAACCCTTCTTCCCCACTCGTTCTTTCCCGCTCGTTTTTTTTTATTTCCCTGCGCAACCCACGTCGCCCACGTCCCCGCGTCTTCGCCAACATCCCCGACTGCGTGCCCCACGACCCCGACCACGACCGCGCACCCTCCTCAAGCACCTCTCCTCATCTCTAACACCCTTCTCCTCACACTCTCGATCTCTCCCTAACTCCTCTCCTCTCTCCAAATCCACTGCCATCATCCCTACCCCCGCCGCCGACGACGACGAGGACGACCACCTAAACCACGACAATCTCCTCGACTTTCCTCCCTCACTCCTCTCTCCAAAACTCAAACCCCTATACTGCCTCACCCCCTCGCCCGCACACCGAACCCCACCGCCAAGCTCGAAGCCTCCCCTGCACCCTCACGCCGATGAGCCCCTGAACCACCTCGTCGACTCCTCTACATCCTCAGCATCACCTCCTCCGAAACCCGAGCCCCCACTGCTTCCTCCCTCTCTCCAAAACCACCAAGCTCCGAACCCTCATTGTGCCAACCACCGGAGCGACTACCTCCGACCATCGCCGACCCCATCATGCCCCAGGAGATCCACAGCACCACACTCCGCCTCCAGTGATCGCGAGCCGTCCCCGGGCAACTCCGACGACGAACCCGAACTCGAGCCGAGGCCGTGAATCCAAACCGTGTTGTTCGTCGTGCGTTTGTGCCGTTGCCGCTGTCGTGCATCACCAAAGCGTCTCCAGGCAAGTACCCTACTTGATACATGCTAGATTATTTCCGTTACAATTCAAAATACTATAAATTCCATGTCTACGATTCTTGAAACCTTATATGACATAAGTGTTTGATGCAAAACCCGAATGAAAAATCTCCATTAAACTGACGGATCTTGATTATATATGCTGGCCCATGTGGCAATGAACATTGTAGTGAAATTTGACTGGAAAATATAATCGATACTGGCTTGTACGATCACCCCAATTACAACCGATAAAACTGAAAATTTCGCGCGTCTGAAACTTGTTAAAATCATAATTAATTGTGTACACATTTAAATGATGCGTTCGAGGGCTCAAATCGAAGCCGACTCGACGACCTGGAACTCATAAAAGTTTTACATTGTTTCTGTACTGAAAATATGATGAGAACTGGTTCGGAGAGCGGCTCTGGACTGCAGTCCAGAGCAGCTCTGGCTGTTGATTTCTATCTCGTAATGCTTACTACTTTGTTGCCTGAACTTGTATGTTGCGAAACACTACACTTTATTGAAGACAAAACTATTATCTAAATAACGCAAGTGATTTCACCCCTTTTTATCGTCGTTTACTATTTAAACTGCAATTTAAAAGAACAGGACGCATAGCAGTCCCACACAGAAACAGAACTGATACCCTAGTGTTGAACAGTATATAACTTCTGACGTAGAGATGCGATTGAGAATCCATCCAGTGCATTGGAAACCCTATTGAAAAACATAAATTTCATTAAACTGTAGCGTCCCTAAATTCTGATCCCAACTGGGTAAACATTGTGCCGCGAAACGGACGTTCAGTTCAGAAACTGAATTTCCTGCAGCGAACACTTAAATTGAAATGGCTGTAACTTGAATACCCGAAATCCGATTTCACTGAAACAAATTTTGCTGAATTTCCTACAGAGTATACTTGTTACTGTCTTTGTATTGTTTCATTGAATTCTGAACGTATGATTTACTGTATTTTTTATAAGCTCATGAGGTGCATACTAGTTCATATTACACATGACTCGTTAACTGCATAAAGGCACATATATTACCCGATTGTCACCCCCATAGTGATAGTGCATGTTATTATTTAGAGTACAATATATTATCGTGAGTGAATGATATTGGTTTAGGAGTGTCAAGTACGCCAATGGAAAAGTGAATGATTCGTGACAGTGAATATTACAGTGAACAGTGACAAAACCATATTATTGGTGCATACTTGTACACGACTAAATCATAATCATCAATAGTGTAAACCTGGGAAAAAAGGGGAAATCGAAGTGGAAAGAGCATCGTATTTAGCGAGGACCGTGATTTAGAGGATGATCATTCGAACAGCGACTTTTATATATATTAGGTAGGATCTAGCGATCCGGCTGGCAGGGTTATGTCCCGGGCGTGTGGGCCGTTGTCTCGGGTATGTATGAGACCCTCGTTAAACATGATCCTCCTTTCCACAACTCGATTTCAAACTTGACTTAGAGACTGATAGGGACACAGATCATACTTTGCATCATTTAGTGACATAGTGATTATCTGCATTTTACCTCCACTGTTATTACCTTATTTGCCTGTTTCATGTCACTATTATTATATTGCTATTACGTCGCTCTGACGACCTGAGTATGCATGCTCAAACCGCGAGGAAGAACCAGCGCAGGAGTCGGATTTACCTTTCGAGCTAGCGGAGATTTAGTCTGGAGTACCTTTTTCTTCTTTTCGGCTTCCCCTAAAGAGACCTTGTAATCGAACTCGATTAGTAGTTCTTTTCTTGCTTATTTGTAAATTGTGAACATGAAAGTTGATGTAATAATTTAGTGATGTATTTCATTTACTTCTGTGCTTTGTTTACTGATTACCATGTAATTCTAGAAGCCGAAGTGTGACTACGGCGAGATTATTCCTTGACCATAGGAGCACGGCTGGCCTAGTCATCCCTCGTTTTCCGTATTTTAGGAAGCGGGGCGTGACATGGTTTTGTTGGTATCAGAGCCGTGTTTAGTAGTAAGGGATAACATTAACTATACTGTATTACATTATTTCCGCTTCACTATTCTTGACTTTCATCCTTGTATCTAATCTTATCCTTCGAATATCTTCCAACGATATGACGTCCCCGAACGACCACCCCTCAGACTCAAGTTCTCAGGATTGCACGGAGAGGATACTTAGTGCATTGACGTCTCTCACAGAAGCTCAGGAGAGAAAGACGGACTTACTCGCCGAGGGACTCAGGGCTATTACCGCTGCAGGGGGACCCTCCACACTCATTACCGCCCCCGCCCCCGATGGCACTGCTTTTTCTGCCAGGGCTGGCACCGTGTCAGATTTCCAGAGGTTACATCCAGTGGCATTTACGGGACTAGCCGAACCATTCGAGGCCGAGCAATGGTTGGTTAATATGGAGAACTTACTGACAGCCGCCAGGGTACCAGAGGAAGATAAAGTGAATGTGATAAAGATCCAGTTGGAAGATGAAACCCGTACATGGTGGTCAGTGGAAGAAATCAGACTAGAAAGGCCGATCGAATGGAGAAAATTCAAGGAGTGCTTCTTGGAACATTATTTCCCTTCCACCACCAAGGCAGAGATGGAAGAAAGATTCATCTTACTGAAGCAGAATGGCCGCCCCGTGGACGTATACGCGGCAGAGTTCAACCGTCTGAGCCAATTTGCTCCGTACATGGTCGCTTCAGAGGCCACCAGGGCCAGACGCTTCTTGCAGGGACTTGATTTCGAGCTGCAACAGTTGATCGCGTCACTTGAGTTGCAGACTTTTGCACAGGTACTCAACACAGCGCGAATTCAGGAGAAACTGATCAACAAATTCAGGAAGCCCCCAGTCATCCCAGCACGCACCCACGCACCTTCTCGAGGAGTCATACCAGTTCACAGGCCAGGAACGACACAGATGAAGCGTCCGTTCGTGCCCCAGCATCGCCCCCAGAGCAAGAATGTAGTTTGCGGCTACTGTAACAGAGATGGGCATACCCAGAAAGACTGTCGCCGCGCCAAGGGACAGTGCTTGATTTGCGGATCCAGCCAGCACAGAGTTAGCGGTTGCCCCGAGCGAGCAGAGATACAGGGAGGGTCTGGACCACAGCAGCAGAGATCACTAAAGCAGAGGCAATCCTACACAGGCCGCGGTCAGGGACGGGCTTTCACCTTGACCGCCGAGCAGGCAGAGGCTTCATGCGAAGTGGTCACAGGTATTCTACTCGTACATTCCTTGCCAGCTAGAGTACTATTTGATTTTAGAGCATCGCACTGTTTCATATCTGCGCATTCCGTTGATACACACTCCATACCACATGAATCATTAACCAATGGCTGGGAAATACATACGGGTAATGGCGTTATAATATCTAGTCGAGAATGTAGATCATGTCCGGTTGTAGTGTGTGGCAGGGAATTCTATGCGAATTTTCTTTTGATCGGGACAGGCAGCTATGACGCAATTCTCGAGATGGATTGGATGAGTACCTTCCATGTAGTTATTGATTGCCGAGCAAGGAATGTGATCTTCCGCATTCCCAATCACCTGGAGTTTATTTTCGAAGGTGGGAGCGAATCTTTGGAGCCAGCCAAGTATAGAGCCAAGCCAAAGGAGCTGACAGCTATGGAGATTGATGAGAGCCCAGCCCCAGAGATTATCCGGGATTTTCTGGACGTGTTTCCTGAAGATTTACCGGGTCTACCACATCCACGCGTCTTGGAATTCTCGATCGATTTGACTCCAGGTACAGCACCAGTTTCTAAGGCCCCGTACAGAATGGCACCGGTTGAGTTGGCAGAATTGAAGAAGCAAATTGAAGAACACCTGGAGAAGGGATTTATCCAGCCAAGCGTTTCACCGTGGGGTGCACCAGTTCTGTTGGTGAAGAAGAAATATGGATCGATGAGGAAGTGTATTGACTATTTGACTATCGGGAGCTGAACAAAGTCACAATAAAGAACAAGTACCCAATTCCGCGCATCGACAACTTATTCGACCATGTTTACCGCCGGAAACCGGGAAAGACGGACTGTCTTGCCTGAATCTGGGGGCAGATGCTATTTGGTGCTATCCTCCCACCTCTTCAAAGATACCAAGTTGATTTATGGCACTGTGTATCGAAGGTTTAAACGGATGCGGCCGATGTAGCAGACTTCGTCAGATTCCCCCTCGTCGTGAGGTTTATGATTGTGGGGACACTCTTCCTTACAGGCGCAAGCCCCTGCAGTTAATTACGCTACCGCATTGCGGTAACAACTTTCTCCTTCTCCAGATGGTCACTTCGTATCGTGGGTGTTTGTTTTGTTTTTGGTTGCCCGTGGATTGTATACGGAGACTAATTTATGTTGTCGCCCGTAGGACGTGGATTAGTCCAAATCCGTATTATCTTAGATTTGGGTTTGGGGGTTGGCTTTAAGGATACGTTAGTCTCATTTGAGACTAAGATCAACTTAAACATTTGTTACGGATGCATTACTCTAATTTTTAGACTAAGATCGACTTAACGGGATCGTTTAGATCCAACAAAAGAGCATTTGGGCTCTATTGTTTAGTTTAAGGACATTGCGGTCGATTACCAGTTTAAAGACATGATGGTCCATCATAGTCCGTGGAATGTATGGCCGTCGGGACCCGTCACCTCTCTGAAGACGTTGAAGGATTACAACGACAAATATCAGAAGAGTTCAGAGATGTACCCTTGAACCAATGTTGGTTGGGAGATCTATAGTCCAATTTGGGACTAAAGTCTGTTTGAAAGTTTATAAGCATATGAGCTCAGTAATTAAATGCATAGCATTTGGCCTGTTAGACCTTTACTTGGGCTCTGCCCTTCTTTAATAATGCATAGAATTGGGCTCTGTATTTAAATGCATAGCATTTATATTTGGCCTGTTAGGCCTTTATTTGGGCTCTGCCCTTTTAAATAATGCACTGCATTTATAATGGTATGATAGTGCGCCACATGTCTTGTCAGGCGCTTTGCGCCAATTAAGGAGCGCAAGGCGCTAGCGCATGTGCAGGTGACACGTGTCACGCTCTGCACCAAGCGCAAGTCAGTTAGCGCAGTGCGCTGCGCCAGTGCGCTGCGCTAGTGCGCTGCTGACATGTGGCGCGCTCTGATGCAGTGCGCCAATCCAAACTGCAGTGCTCTGTTTTAGAAGTGCAAAGCGCAGATCATTCTGTGATTGACACGTGGCGTGTTCTGGTGACTTGCGCCAATCCAAGGAGCGCAAAGGCGCATTTAAGAGTGCAGGGCACTGTACAATAGCGCAAAGTGCATCTTGATCCAATTCAGATCAAAGAAATAAGTTTTTCTTGTTCTAAAGAGGTTCTACCTCAAGATTCAAGAACCAATGGTTCATCAAAAGGCTGTGCCTTTATATAGATCAAAAGATTTAGGGGTGAGGTAATTACTTCTTTAATCTTTTATGATTGGATCTTTATGATCTTTTTTCTTTTTTATATTGAAGATCTTGATCTTGTTCTTAGATCTTTGATCTTTTTAGAAAAAATTCTTCTTTTTTGTGAGGTGTTTTCATCTCTGTTCTTCCAAGAATTTAATTCTTTACCTTGAAGAAGATGATCTTCTTTCTTCAAAGGCTTGCCTTTCAAATTTTTCAGAGGGTTCTCTCTTTTCTGTATGTGTGTATCTCTGTGAGACTTGGAGTCTAGGGGCCTTTATATAGGGCCAATTGGTTTGTTAGGTTGGTTACAGAGATCTTTCTCTGATTGATCTGCGGATATTTCCCCACCGTTGGATTTTTAATCCTAAGGCCTCTGTTTTACAGAAGATAATCTTCTTATTAATAAGATTGGAAAGATCTTTCTAGAATTTTAATTCTGGTTAATTAATAATTTATTATTTAAATTCCAGTGCTGGCGCAATTGGCGCTAGCGCGCCTGCGCTTGACACGTGTCGCGCAGTGCAGAGCGCAGCGCGACTGCGCTTGACACGTGTCGCACAGCGCAGCGCGACTGCGCTAGCGCGCCACTGTTTGACACGTGGCGCGCAGCGCAGAGCGCAAATTATCTGAAGCGTTGCTTCATTTATTTTAAAATTTGAATTTTAAAACAGAGCCTTGCTCTGATTAGGGGTGCGCTGCCTTGGGCGCAACGCTCCTTGCGCCGGCGTGTCTGCTTTTGACACGTGGCACGCAGCGCAAGGAATCTGAAGCGTTACTTCAATTTTTGAATTTTGAAATTCAAACAGAGCTTTTCTCTGATTGGGGGAAACAAATGCCCCCCACCGTTGCGCTCACGTGGCGCACACGTGAGTGCGGCGGTGGCAGCATCTGATCCATTGGATCGATTCAGGCGTTGAAGGGGCGCTTGAGCGCCTATAAATAGGACCCTTGGTCCTCCTCAGATGATTATCATCTCCTTAAGATTTTTATTTTCAGAGCCTTGCTCTCATTTTCAAGAACTTCAGAGTTAGAACTCTAGAAAATTTTAGGTAAAAATTTAAACTTAATTAAAACAATTTTAATTAACAGAGCCTTGCTCTCATAGATCCTTTGATCTAAAGAAAACCCCTTTGGGGTTTCATAAACAGAGCTTTGCTCTCAAGAATTCATAGATCTAAAGAGATCTTGTTTCAGGGTATCTTAACCCATGAACAGAGCTTTGCTCATGGATTCAATATAGATCTTTTGATCTTTTGATGATGAACTCTTAAGAGTTTTTTCATGGATCTTTAAGATCTTTTAGAATTTTAATTCTTGCGAATTAATTTTCTTTGATGGATTTTCTATCATTATTACAGAGCTAGGCTCTTTAAGGAATTTTATTCCCTTGTGACCAGAGTTTGACAAGTGTCACTCTGTGACAGAGTTTTGCTCTGAAAGGGAGATTTTCTCCTTGTCTCAAGGGATTTCTCATTTAATGAGAATATTCTTTGAGGATTTCCTCATTAATTGACAGTCTCATCCAATGATGAGGCTGTCTTATTAACTGATGCATTGTCATCTGGATTTTGTGGGTCCCCCTTTGGTCCCCTCTCCACTGCATTGCAGTGTGGTACAAATTTTTAAGTATCAAGCGCCGGGATTTTAAAATTAAATTATGATACTGATAATTAAATTTCGCTTTTTCTTGCAGGCAACAAGTCTGCTGATCTTTCGTTCCCGTTTTTCCGCTCAGAGGGAGGATTTCCTTAGGCGCCGGTGGACCGGGAGGTTCTTGCTCTTATTAAGGATTACGACCCGGAGTACAAGAACCTTCATCTGTGGGGTAAGTGGTACAGCGAAATCATCAAAGGTCACCGAAGCTTTTCTTGTGCGACGCCGTCGGAACCGATCTCATCGATCCCATATGCAGATGTACCCCCGGTGAACTATGCCGTGGAGGTCGTGAATTGGAATTCGAAGGATCTTCTTCAACCTTCGATTGCCGCCATACCCATGCAGCCGCCGGCAGCCGTGGATATTTTGGGGCGGCGCATATGCCAGGGTGAGTCGCGCCCTTGGGGACAACCCTATAACATTGGATTGACCCCTTGACTTTTGGCCAGGTACTTGCAGTGGGCCAGGTACATCTTGTCAGCGAAGAAGGCGCATTTGCTGAAGATTGGTCTGTATCATGCAGTTTACGCCTCGCTGTTTGAATATTCTGCTCCCCCGACGTGGTGGATTAAGGCATTCATGGAGCAATGGAACATCCCTACGCATACCTTTCTTCTAACGGATAGGGAAGTTTCCATCACTTTGGAAGAATTTGCTGAAATTTCCGGCTTGCCGGTGAGGGGAGAGAACTATGAGGAGCTACTTCCTCTAGATGAATATGTCTTCGCCACCAAGCCGTTGGTAATGGGCCTAATGCCGAAGAATGCTATTCAGCACCAGTTTCCAAGCCTGGTAAAGGTGCTGAATATGTATGAAAGTCTCTACTTAGAATCGGGAGGCCGGGGAGTTAGTTTTGCAGATTTCATCGCCCGCTTTCTTCGACCGGAGATTCTATCACAACGGGGCGAAAAATTCGCCAAGCTCGACGACCCCTTCGGCTTTGGCTTAGATCGTCGACCAGTATTGGAGGATGACCAAAAGGGTTTTTACCTTCCCGATGCTGCAATCATGCCCTTATCGGAAATCGCCGCTCCGGACATCGACGAGGAGACCTTCTTTCTCGGGTTTCTGGGGTTATGGCTGTGCTGGTTAGCGCTCCCCATGCACCCGTGCTACATAAGGCTGTCCGTCTTCTACCCAGCGCATCGGATGGTGGCTGACCTACAATTGTCGATTGTAATCGCCGGGTTGGCCCACCTGTACCATGGTCTCAGCGTGGCGGCGGACGCAAATGAACCAGGGGTGCAACCCGCCAATTTCCCGATGCACTATTTTACTTCATGGATGGAAATGCATGTGCTCGAGATATTTGGTATTCATAAGAGGCCTTCGTTCTACGAGAAGTGCAGACTCCCGAGAGTCATGCGGTTGATTGGCGCTTCTATTGTAAATCCGCCTCCGCGGGAGGCTAGAGGGTTGCTTCTTCGTCCGCGCACGGTCGGAGCGGGCATTTATTTCATGGACAAGGTCATGACCATCGGCCCGGAGACTTCCAAGGCGGTGTTGGCGTTGCGTGATAGTTTCAAGGACGGGGCCTCCGTATTGAAAGCCCGGGAGATTCTACATTTATACTCCATCCGGCCGGGCTTCCTTGTGTTCAGGCAGAATGATTTGGCGCTTTTTATGAGGTACAACCCCTATCGCTTCGCCCAGCAGTTAAGCTATAACCAGGGGGTCCCACTGGAGGCGTTTTTAGAAGAGCCTGCGGCCACCAGGGAGGGAATACGGAGTGCACTGCATCATTTTATGCGGTTAAATGCGGGCTCCCACTTCTTTATCAGCGAGCCGACTTGCATTCCAAGGGCCCTCAATGAGTACGGGGCTTGGTATCAGCATGCGATGGGTGCTGTTATCCGGGAAGAGAAGCGGTTGCTGCTTGACCGCAAGGGTGCGCCCCCCGCCAGCGATCGCAAAGTCCCCCTAAGGCAAAGGACCCCTGTCGTTCCTCCACTAAGAGAAGATGCTGGAGCTGAGCCCCCACGCGTGCTAAGCCCTCCGCGTGGTTTGCCGCGTGATTTTGTGGACGTGCCCCCAGCGCCCCGTGCTCCGGTGGAGACGGTGAATGTGGTTTCGCCTGAATCCGGCGTGGGCTCGGACATCGGGACCTGCCGTCCCAAGATGCCCACGAAACGTAAGTTGATTTTGGGTGCGTCAGGGGTTCGTGCACAGAAGAGGAAGAAGAAGTCGGTTCTTTCTCTTGATGCCGTCCTCGGCTTAGAGCCTCAGGCCCCTCTCACCGAAGGCCTAAGTGAGTATAAAACCAATGAGGGTTTCTTCGTAGAGCCAGAAGACACTGATCTGGCGGCCGCCATCGTAGCTTCTGAGCGATTGGCAAGGCGCGACGCGTGGTTGGCTAAACTCGCGCAGTCAGGTAATCACCAGTTGTATTCTTCGTCATTTCATCATACTTTTATCATTGTTTTGACTAACGCTTTTCCTTTTTAAACAGGCATTTCTACCGAAGAAGCCATCGCTGCTTCTCTTAAAACCTTCGAGGAGGAGTAAAGGAAATGCGCTCTATCGGGCGTTGGTACGTCTCGGCTCATTGAGTCTTTATTCTCTTTTTTTATGGCCAATCTAACCTTTTCTTTGTCTCATTGCAGGGACCGCGGGACCTACTTCGCAAGTCGATGCGAGGATTCTCCCCGGGCTAGCTACCGAAGTCCCGGCCTCTTCGGGGTTGCCGCGAGAGGCCCCACTTAAAAAGCCAATGATGGATGCCTTGAAGGCTCTGGAGGCAACCCTGAACGCGGACGACGACGCTCTGCTAAAGGAGGCTTCAAAAAGGTCTGTAGCAACAGCTCAGGAGGAAAGGAAACGCCTAAGGCGCGCAGCAAAAGAGCGTAGCGCTGCTTTGGCCATGGGAGCGGGCTCAAGCGCCGTTACTCCCGCTGCTACTCCTTCATAGGAGCTCCCGGTCGCCTTGTCTACTGCTCATAGACGGGCGGCACGTGCAGCTCGGGAAGCCAACGGTCAATCCACCTCAGGTAATGTGCTTTTCGAGGCTTTGTTGTAAAAGTTGTAAAACTATCGGTTCTTATACATCTTATCCTGCAGGGCCGAGTCCTACTGAAGGGGCGGCGGCGACCGTCGAGCCTGAGGGAATGGTGGAGAAGGTAGCAGCTAATCCCGAGGAGATGGTAGGCGGTGCAGCCGTAGTCGCCGGGCCTGAGCTAGTGGCTGACGAGACAGTCACGACTACTATGCCCGAAACGGCCACTACTGCTGAGCGCGCGGTGGCGGCAGATGAGAAGGCTACTACGACCGAGCATGAGGCAGCGGCGGATGGAGCGGCTGCGACCGATGAACCCATGGCAGTGGTGAACGAGATGGCTGCGACCGCCGAGCCCGAGGTGGTAGTGGATGAGACGGGCATGATCGCTGAGCACGAGACGGCCGCTCTTTCTCAAGAGTCGGGCGCCGCTCCGATCATCGCTCTCCCCGCTTACGGCTCCTTGTCGTCTTCCGGCGTCACGAGCGTGACGACGGCTCCTGTAGAGTCGGGCGATGAGGCAACGGGAGGTGAGACCGTCCTAATGGAGGAGGAAGACGCTACCGTTACATCAAGTAATGACCTCGTTAGGGCCCTGGCCGGCGACTTTTCAGGTAAATCTTGGGTTACCGCCCTTCTTCTATTCTGCAATCTTTCCTAATAAAGCTTATCTTGTTTTCTAACACAGGTGCGGCTAGTGCTGATGCCACTTTACCTGAGGGACCGTCGTCAGTTACCGCCCTGACGGTGGCTACCTCTCTACCCTCCTTCGTACCGTCGCAGATGTTGGAAAGTATGGATTTGCGACCCATCAGTCTTATCTTGGCTGCATAATTTATGTACTGATGTTGTGCTACTGCATCCTTGCAGGAGTACTTTTTGATCACCTGTACCAGGTGCTGCACCCACACTTCTCCTTCCCGTCGGAGCTTGCTTCCTCCAGTGGCGCTGGTGAGTATAGTTTTCAATTAATGCCCTTTCTTTTTTCAATAATGGAATTATTTCTGATTCTTCCTTGCCCTGATTGCAGTGCTACAGATCGAAGGAGGAGATGTAAGATCAGTCGCGCCACAGGTCCTCCCGGCTTTGCCACCTGCTGCAGCTGGTATAGTAGATTCCGTCATTGATGACCTTTCTATATTTCTTGAACCGCCATTTGATTGTGTTTTATTTTGCAGCTGTCGTTCCGATTTCGGCCCCCTTCGAGTCTCGTATCATGATGCCGCCAGGCCCATTCTCCAGACGTCCATCCTCAAAGGGTGCTGTGATGAGTCTGAGTATGCTGAGCGGATGCGTCGAGGAGCTTGACGCAGAAGCTCCCACATCTGCCGCAGATTTCGCTGCCGAGGTTAATCCAATGCCGGCGACGCTTGTAAATTTCCACAATGAAGGTGTCGTCGAGTCTTGGGTTAATCACTGTAGGGAGATCGAGGCCTGCCTGCATCAGCTGGAGCTTATGCGTCCTGCCCCCGAGATTTTGGCCACGAGCACTCAACAGGCGGCGTGGATCGAGCAGAGCACTTCTTACTTCCGCCATATTGAACAAGAAGCGGCTTTAAAGCGAAGGGAATGCAAAGAAACCTCAAGCAAGTCTGCTCGACTGCGTGCTGAGGTCGACGCGAACGCTGCTCGGGTGAAAGTTATCTTCGAGGGCCTTCTGCAAAGTATCTCCGACGGGTTAACATTGAAGCAGAAGCTCAATGCCGTTAAGCGTGATGCCCAAGGTCATGAAGCAGCTCAGCGAGCCGTCAAAGAACAACTTTCATCCTACTTGCAGCAGCGAGCCCAGGTGGAAGCAGAGTTGGCCGCGGTAGCCGATCAGGAAGAGACGTTGAAAGAAGTGCGAGAACAGCTTGCGAATTTGTTAAAAACGCTTCCCTCTCCATGAACATTTTGTATCATTTGTAAATTTTTGAATAAAATGTATTCATTCTTTTATTCTTTCATATGATGTATTTTGTACCCAACTGCATACATGAATAAAAGATACATTTCTTTCACAATGTCTTGTGTCATCTTTCTGCTTTCTTCTCTTCTTCTTCTTTTTTTGCTGTGTTTCTTACCATGCGATTTTAGCAAGTGCGGTCTGTAAATAGCGTACAGTGGTCAGTCTTAGGCTCTATGTAGAGTGGTGATGGCTTAGAAAACAGGGTTAAGGTCTGTCACCTAAGACTTTTCAACTTTATGAGCCGTGAGGGTCTCATAAAGAATTTTCTCCCTACGGGTCGAGAGGATCCCGTAGGTGTAATTTTCTTCTTAAGAATCGTGAGGATTCCTAAGTGTGTTTTCTCTTGAGGGTCGTAAGGATTTCACAAGAGAATTATCCCTCTTACAAGTCGAGAGGACCCGTAAGCGGTTGTTTCCCTCCTTGTCGAGATTCGACTTTGGAGAGTGTGGCCCGTGAATAGTATGCAGGAGTCCATTTTGAATTGACTTGCAGGGCCCCAGTGCTCAGGAAACCGGTTTTTATCCCGATTGCCTAAGGATTTTCCCTACGAGTCGAGACGAATCCATCATTTCTTGCAAGGATATCCTAACGTCACAGTTAACCTCTGCTCTTTACGACAAAGGTCCGTTAGGGTTTGTGGTACTAGGGTTTTGTCCATCGTACCGTCGCTTTGGCTGATGTATTCCTCAATAGGAAATCTTGCTTGTTCGAGTAGCCTTGCGATTGTCGTGTCTCCGATCCCTTCGGGGGCTGGACAAGACATCTTCAAGCAATCCTCCTGGGCAGTTTGACCGTCGGAAGAGCAAGCATTAGGAATTTTGCCATGCCGCTTTTTACTTGAGGTTAGGCTCATTTTGGAGAGCCCCGATGAGTCGAAACCACTCCGCGCTGGTGTAGGATGATCTCCGATGGTCTTTCAGGTTTTATATGAGTTACCGTCGAGACCCTGAAGCTAGGAATTTGTCCTTCGCTTCGTTTGATGGCATTGCGTCTGCTGTATCGAGACGAATGTCGTAGTTGTCTCTGGGTTGCTGGTGAACCGTCGAGGTTTGGAACTAGGTATTTAGCCATGGCTCCGTTGTTTGATTGTCGCGTTTGAATCCTGCTGGAGGAAAACTACTGTGGTGACATCTCGTCTGCTGTATCGAGACGAGCGTCGAGGTGGTGACCACTCCGCGGTGGTGTGGGGTGATCTCCGATTGTCTTTCAGGTTTTATATAAGTAACCGTCGAAACCCTGAAGCTAGGATTTGACCTTCGCTTCATTTGCTGGCGTGTTCGAATCCTGTTGGAGGAAGGACGGTGTAGTGATATCTCGTCTACTGTACCGAGACGAACGTCGAGGTGGTGACCACTCCGCGCTAGTGTGGGATGATCCCCGATAGTGTTTCAGGTTTTATATGAGTTACCGTCAAGACCCTGAAGCTAGGAATTTGGCCTTCGCTTCGTTTGCTGGCGCTGCGTCTGCTGTATCGAGAAGAATGTTAAGGTGGAGTTGGGATTTTGCCGTCACTCCGCTTTGTTTCGACCGTGAGGTCTTTTGTTGACGTTGTATCTGCATCCAGCTGGATTGCGGAGGAACGCCGTCGTTGACATTTCTTCTGCTGTAACGAGACGAATGCTGAGGTGGAGCTGGGATTTTGCCGTTACTCTGCATTGTTTCGACCATGGGATCTTTCGTTGACGTTGCATCCGCATCCTGTTGGACTACGAAGGAACGCCGTTGTTGACATTGCGCCTGCTGTAACGAGACGAATGCTGAGGTGGAGCTAGAATTTTGCCGTCACTCCGCTTGGTGATGTTGCGTCCGAGTCCTATTGGAATGAGGAGGATCACCGTTGCTGATTTTTAGGTTGCAGATATTGCCGTTAAGATTTGGAACTGAGGACTATGCCGTGGCTCCGTTTCGTTGTGTCGCTTCCGTGCCTTGCTGACATAAGGAGGAACGTTGTTGTTGGTCTTCTGGGATGCAGATGTGACCGTCGAGACTTGGCTCTCTTTCTGATAAGGCTTGGTGGGATGATATGATCCTCTATTTGTTAGCGCCCCTAGATTGTATACAGGGATCGATATGATTCACCCGTAGGGCATAAATTTCAGCTTTTATTTTATCTTATTTCTTTCCACGATGCTCTATCATTTCATCTTTTATATCGCGAAGGTCGCGATTGCCCAATCATTTCGGCTATTTTTCGCGGTGCCCAATCATTTCGGCTATTTATATTATTTTTACTCGCTGTTTTTTTTATAGCGAGTTGCCCAATCATTTCGGCTAGTTCGCATGCATACATTTTCTTTTTACTTGATGATTTTTTTGCAGGTTGCCCCATCATTTCGGCTATTTCATATGCATGTACGGCTTGCTGGCTTTCTGCCGTAAGCTTGGAATTAGACACCGATTTCGGCATCAGCATCGCTACAACTAGAATATTGCCAGGAGCGAATCATCATTTACCTCTATCGATGTCGAGAAAAGGTGGCTTAGCGAACAGAGTTAGGATCCTGTCGACTAAGGCTTTTGACTTCATGAGCCGTAAGGGTCTCACAAAGGTATTTCTCCCTACAAGTCGTGAAAATCTCGTAGGTGTGTTTTCTCCTTAGGGATCGTGAGGACTCGTATGGCTTCTTGTAAGTCGTAAGGATCTTACAAGAGAGTTTTCTCCTTATAAGTCGAGAGGACTTACAAGGGTTGTTCACTACATGGACATATCCCTAGTCACGGGTGGGACTTGGTTAGGGAAATGTTTATTCGCGTCCGTGGATTGTATACAAGGGTCAGTATTGAGCCGCTTGTAGGGCAATATCGAAGGTTGTGGGGGTTGCTTAAGAACAGGTTCAGGTCTCTGTAACTTAAGACTTTCAAATCTTATGAGCCGTGAGGGTCTCATAAGAGGATTCTCCTTACGAGTCATGAGGATCTCGCAAGTGTAATTTCTCTTTAGGAATCGTGAGGATTCCTAAGTGTGTTGCTCCCTTGTGAGTCGTAAGGATCTCACGCAGGTGGTTTCTCCTCACAAGGTCGAGAGGACCCTGTAAGTGTTTTTTAACGAGGTTGCGCCCTTTCGGGTTTTCACAAACACCCGACGGTAGCCCTGCTGTTTTTACTCACGGGGCCCTTTCGGGTTTTCATCCGTGCCCATTTTGCTTATGGACATACCATTTTTTTTATTCTCTTTTTTTTATTCTAAAGAGGTTGCGCCCTTTCGGGTTTTCACAAGACCCGCCGGTAGCCCTGCTGTTTTTACTCACGGAGCCCCTTCGGGTTTTCATCCGTGCCCATTTTACTTATGGACATACCGTTTTCTCTTTTTTTTGTTTCATTTATATATATATATATATATATATATATATATATATATATATATATATATATATTAGCTTCAGGGTGTTGCGATCCGCCGTAGTTTCCTGACATCTCGGTCAACAGCTAGTTTTAGGACATAGTGGTCCGTCATTAGTTTTAGGACGTTTCGGTCTGGTGTTAGTTTAAGGACGTTTCGGTCCGTCGTTGCCGTATTTGAGGCGGATTTTTAGTTTACGGACTTTTCGGTCCATGAGGCCTTCCTTATGAATGAGCATGATGCCCCCGGCATATCCATCTTTCTCGAAGCATGCGGTTGTGGAGGGCTCACCTTCCAGTTTTCGGACAGCGCGAACTTGCCCTGTTGATATTGGTCTTCAACCCAGTTTTTGAAGACGTAGCAGTTTTCGATCGGATGGCCCAATACTTGGTGGTAAGGGCAGTAATTAGAATTGTTGATATCATTCGGTTGTAGCTGGTGTTTCGGCTCCGGTAGAGTAATAAGCCTATTATGCACTGCTAGCTCGAACAGCCTCCTTGTTTCATCCTGGGGAAATGAGTAAGGACGTTTCAACTTTTCATAGAGGGGTTGCCGCCTGTTGCTTTGGTGAACAACCGGTCTAGGGTCACTTGATTGTTGTTGAGCGTTGGCGACGAAGGCCGTTTTTTCCTTCCCTTTATCCTTTTTGTTCGATCCCCTGTTTGCTGGTCCGGGATTCTTTCCGGGTAGCATGCGATTGCACGGCTGAATGTTCTCGCAACTTCTCAATTCTTTTGTTTCAGAGATGGATTCCTTGAAGAGAGGGCCGAGGGCTATTTTTTCTTCAGAGTCGCTCCCGAAGGTGAGAACTCGCGGTCCCTCAGGATCAACCCTATGACAATTGTCGGCAATTTTTATACACTCATCTGTCTCACTTTTCTGCTGTCTATGAGCTTCACGCTTTGTCCTGTTAAAGTGTTGCCTGTGTGCTGTTGGAGATAGTGCCCTCATAGTCAATTATTGGATCGCAGGTACGTGATTGCAATGATTGCAGAGGACCTATACCGGTAGGACAGTCTTACTCAAGATGATAGTATGCTATCTGGTTTGCCTTTATCAGTCGTGTACATGTTCAGGTGACTGATTACATGTTACACTTTGATAGAGCCCTTAGGATATTGCTTTACTACCAACAGTATGATGGCGATCATATACGTGAGAGTTGGGTAGTTTATATGCATATCCTTAATTGTGGTCCCTAGTCGTGGGAGTTTCGAGACAGGGCATCGATACTCCGGAGTAGACTAGTGCATACAGTCGAGACCCCGACGAGGGGCGGTGGCCGGTCTCACAAGCCACTGGTGTCAGTTGGATCACCTAAGATGTATACAGGTGCTCATTGGGTTATGAGTACACCGGACAGGACTCACCGGGAATCTGCTACTTAGTACTATATCTATCGTCAGATGGCAGTTCCCTGGTGACATGTGTATAGGTTAGTTCATCGACCTGAGGTCGTCATTTGTCTCGTGTGAGTTCCCACTGTGCTTTGATTTCTACCCTACCACAGCTCAAAGGAGTCGTGCAAACAGGTAGTTTTTGGGTACAGTCCCGAGCCATATGGAAGCACGTGAGCGGATCGGCAGGGGATTCGTCTCTTCCGGTATTGGGGGCGAGGTCGTGCTGTGTCTAGGAGAGCCATTACACAAAGTCCATGGCCATGGCAGGAGATTTACTGGTAGGTACTCCAGTAGTATCTCAGGGTGTTATTGGGCTACACTCCGACACGACTTATACTGCTATTGGGGGTCTGACGTTACTAGCCCCCTAGGCAGATATGCGATACTCATAGATGAATGGACCGGACTGTATATACATTATCACTGTTAGGCTCAGTAGGGTTTCTGGATGAGTTCGCTCATCAGCCTCCCTTGAAGTCAGTCCATGGGCAGCCGTTACGCATTGCTAGTGCCGCTGACGGTTTGTGGTTAAACCCACTGCCAGGGTACTGACGAGTCATTAGAGTCCCCCACAGACAGTTTCCCAAGTTCGGGCGAAACGTTGTAGAGGCCGTATGGTTTTATGGCAGGTTCGGAAATGCACGTGCGTTTACGCACGTGTTATTTTTCGGGCTGATGATACTGGTCGGCTTTGGTTTAAGCCGGATCCGAGTATTATATTGAGTAGGTATAATATCTTTGTCTCAGCTGCATTTGTATTCGGTCGTAATACAAATGCGGGTATATTTATACAGTTTCGGGGTTATCCTGAAAGTTGTTTCAGGATCACTTTTGGAAGTTGCCAGTTTCCAGTTTTCTATCAGCCGTCTTTTAACATTCGGTTAAAGACGGATTTATCTTTTCTTGGATAAGGGTGAGTCATGCTTCTAGTAGGTTCTAGAAGGTGGTGACTAGATTAATTGGTGTTGTGTTTTAATTGGTTGCTTTTAATGAAAGGATGACTAAGAATATGAGTCATTGTTTTCATTATTGTTTTTTGTTAAGCTTAAGATATTTTCTCTTGATCTTTTATCCTATGGTTACCTCCCCCTCCTCCTACACTCACCCCCCACTCCTATAAGTGGCCGGCCCCCTCCTCTCTCTCTACTTCACTTGATGTTTCATTTGCAAAAGATTATGATAGTTTTCGGTGTATGGAATTCAAAGCTCATTTCATTCCATCACCCGATTCCCTCGGCAACTTCATTAACCGATCGTCCACGGATTTGGACGAAGTGAGACAAAGTCATCTACTCATTCTCTACATCATTCTTGGTCATCTCTTTTAGCAAACTTGACGACCGAGTTGCCTCGAGTCAGAGGCGGGAGCCCGTTTAAAGAATCGTCGACGTGGTGCCACCTCGACGAGCAGATCGGAGATCGATGAGATCGGAGCAGCCGCAACGGAGCGTGGGATGATGGTTAAAGAACGAAGGACTCGGATCGTTCGGTATAACCTTTCTACACTCTTTACAGTTTGTTAGTTTAGCAATAATGGCAGATCCGGGTTAAAGTATACGATAGCGTCAGTTAAAAAGTTTTTGTTCCGCATCTGGCGTCTGTAGACGGCTGGGGCGCTAGCATAGACTTACAGTGGTATCAGAGCCTCACCATTTTGCTATACTAACTTGTGCTAACGCGTTTAAAATATCGATCGAACCGGAAATCAAAAATCGCATTTTTCCAATTTGACAGTTTCTGTTGATTTTAAATGGTGTCCTAAAAATATTCCACATATCATAGAAAGTTGTGCAGGGTTTTATAAGGACACGTACAAAATTTGAGCACGTGATCTCACCAAAGCGCCGCGGATTAGCGGCCAAACCCATGGTTTGGCCGCGCATCCGCGACCATACTATGGGATCAGTGCATCAAATTTTGTCTGTGTCTTCTCTGTTGGAATTTGGGGTTTTTGGTATATATCTTTTGGGCCCAGATTTTGTTACTGTTCACCAGTTGTTCGTGGGGCCCACTTTGTGATATTTTGTCGATCGAAATTTAAACACGTAAGTTTACAGTGCTTACATTATATCTCCGACCGGGAATGTCATTTGATCGGTAAACCGCGTCTGATTGCTATAGTTCTTTTAGACGGGTTTGCGAACGTGACATTCGCGTTGATGTTCTATGTTGTGCTGTGATGTTGCGGATTTGTCGTGATGGATAGCAGTGTGCAATGGTAGTACAGTTTGAGTTTATTTGTACATTTGATATTGCGGGGCGAGCGTCCAACATGTGGACTGCCGTCATTGCCTGTTGTATAATATTCTTTTGGGGCACGACCAGGTTGCGGTCGATGTACCTGTTGTACTATTTTTCATTATTGTACTAGGTTTTACCCCAAGACGGAGTGCACAGATAGCCGGGTTCTGGGAGGCAACGGGTCCGCATCTCATAGCTTTGAGAGGCAGAGGGGTCCCACTCTAGAATTGGCAGACGATTCGCCGCACTCGTAGGGGGTACAGGTTGACCCAAGGAGGGGTGCCCAAGTTTACCGGATTCCGTGAAGTGCAGGGTGGTCCATTCACTATGCTGTAGGGGGATGCCTCGCTTTAGGTTTTTGCGGGTAACTTGCCGCACCCGTAGGGGTCTAGGTTTCATTGCACAGGCTATCCACACGACAGGGGAACGTCGGGTTTCAGCAGCGGCTCTGTGAAACCCGGGGATCCCAGATTATCTGTATTGTTCTGTGATGCTTTTTACTTTTCTGTAATGTTGCATATTATCACGCCTGGAGCGATTATTGTATATTGGTTTATATACTATTAGATGTTGTATATGTTTTACACCCGCGCTAGTCCAGTCCCCGCTCTGTCGTTAGTTAAGTAACCTAACGGGTGATGACGGGACCCAGTGACGAATGCGGATGGCATATACGTACATTTTTATTTTCGTTCTTTTCTGGTGTGATTAAATGATGGGACTGTGTTGATTCTGATCAATGCAAAGAAAAACAAACCTGTTTACAGTTGTTGGAACAAATTTAAAAAGTGTTATTGCAAAGACGTTTCCTTTTGTTTTGCATAGAGATATTCGGTTGGAATATCCTGCACCTCATTCGACGGGGCAAGGGCCGATATCCCTTCACCGGGACTGACCCCTTGGGCAGAAGTTTGCGTCAGGGTAATAACTTCACTATAGTCGATTACAAGTTGCTTTGCATAGCGGTATTCAGTGGAATATCCTGCACCTCATTCCACGAGGAAAGAGCCGAGATCCCTTTACCGGGAGTGACCTCTTTAGCAAAAGGTTTTCGCCACTATATTTTAAAAAGCTATCATGTTCCTTCAGCGATATCAAGTTCACTACGTTAAAAGTTTTTCACCAAAAACCAGCCGTAGCCCTCCGTCACTTCTTTTGGGTATTCAGTAGTATTCAAGCTATGTATTTTGACCTAACGCCAAGGCATAGTGTTTGGTAACTGCTGGGTATTCAATTTTTGCATAGATAGATGAGTTGGTTTGGGACAGCCGTTCTGCCATTTTGACCTAACGCCAAGGGCATGTGCGGGTGGGTTCAAATTAACAAGATAGTGATGGGTAGAACTTGGCATGTGACTTATGACATTTTGACCTAACGCCAAGGTTATAAGAGCATGGGGCAAAAACTATATCGGGAGTTTCTAAAGAAACTGAAACTTGCCAAGTATGCGCATACCTTCTGGAGTATGAGTAACGTGGATGCATTCCATCACGTTATCATGCGATGAGAGTTGGATCCTGATTCCCACTGATGAGTTGGTTTACTCTTCGGGTGATCCCGATTGATTCTTCTTTAGGTTTGGAGGAGAATTTGACAGGACAGTGGGAGGTTTCCGGATTAGATAAAGTGATGACCATTCTGATCTAGGTTAGAGTGCACGCAGAGTGTTTCTTTTCTCTCTCTCTCTTTGGCAGCGACCTTTGACCGACCCTAGACTATGACTCAGTAACCAGGTTGACCGAACCTTCTTAAAATACTGGCTTTTGGATTGTCTGAGTTGCATAAGTCATTGCCACTCCTTCTTTTACCCTTTGAATTTCTCAGAACACCCGTATTACTACGGACATCCACTTCCATTGGATAGATCCATCGTATGGTTATATACGAACTCGAAGGGACTTCTTCGAGGATGGATCCAGGTTCAGGAGAAATAGAATTGGTTTATTCAGTTGTCTTTTATTATCACCTTCTCTCAGGTTGCGAGGGCTCCTTGGTTTAGGAGAGTACACCTATTACGCTTATTGGATAGTCTTATTCCAAACCATAGGCTGGTGCCGAAAGGTAGGGAATGAAGAAAACCAATTAGCCTAAGTAGGGTGTGCAGAAGGTAATATGTAAAGACAAAATAAAGGGATTAGAAAGAGGGCAAAGTAAATTGCGACTGTTATCATTCACGACCAAAACCGCGTACTTCATCGCCACTCCTATTTCATCTTTAAAAAGAATAAGGAATTATTCAGTTGTCTTTTATCATCACCTTCTCTCGAGATGCGAGTACTCCTTGGTTTAGGAGGGTACACCTATTATGCTTACTGGATAGTCTTCTTCCAAACCATAGGCTGGTGCCGAACGGTAGGGAAGGAAGAAAACCATTTAGCCTAACGATGGTGTACAGAAGGTAACGACTAAAGACAAATAAAGGGATTTGGAGAGATGGCAATAAAATATACGGTTGAAGTCATGAATTGGATTATGGAAGAGGTATTACTATGAATACCAGGATACCCCTACGAAACATTTTCATGTTTCAGTGCATTGTTAAAGGAACAACTGTTTTCCCGATTAGATACTTACTGCAAGGGTATGTATTTACCTGGTTTCATTCTCATATCTGTATGGTTTTACAGATGATGAGTGGGAGTAAGTTATTGGGAATTAGGTGATTATCCTCATTATATCGGAATTCGTTGTAATTGGTGATATTTGAGGAAATCGCCAGGGTACAGTTTTCAACCTACGATGCACAGGTTTTGAGTTGTTTAAACTCAGCGGACTTATACAGAGTATTGTATGTTGTCCAGTGTCCATCAGGACAAAGGGATAGGTCCTCGTACTATGTTCTGTTTACTTATAACTTCTCTAGTATTTAGACAAGTGTTTCTTAGAAATACAAGGTCTAAGTTTTGAGAAGTTGTGGGTATAAGAATAAAGTAGAGAACCAGGTGTCACAAGTATCGGGATTCTTCAAAGAGATCGAAGATGTAGATTCTTGTGATTGGTATTCAGATGATAGTGATGGTTTTGAGAAACGTGTTTCTCTTTCAGGTTACTCATAATTGGATGGATTCCTAAGTTGAGTAATGCTGATTAGCCTCTTTCCATTAAAAATGAAATGCACTGGAGACAGCTGCATGATTTGAATATGGTTCCAATTAAATAAGTGCCAAAGTTTCTATATTGGATATAGAATAGTTTGTACCTTAAAAGATATTAAGGTACGGGGAGTTGTCCAGCTTATGCTTAAAACCAGACTCTGGATAACTCAGGGCACGTTTCTGTAATGGTTGTTTGTGGGTTGACCCTGGCTATGACGAGGGTTGATATTCTACCATTTGGAAGATCAATAGTGATATTGTTCTTGACTCGCCACAGTTTTAGTAAAATGGATCTTTTTCAGAAAACAGTAGTGGGAGTATGGTAGAACTGGAAGTGATTCCAGAACCGCGAACGATTACGGAAAATTTAATAGGACCTATATATTCAATCAGGTTTGACATTCCAATAGCCACTCCGCAGATATGATGGGTAACCTCAGACACCCGAGAGGTACTCCGGTAGCCTCAAGGACGGTGACAGGGAGGATCTTGTTTACCCAGACTTGACACTACTGTTGTTCCAGGATATGAGACCCGGTAGGAGGGTTGTCGTAGTCAGTGGGAGCAGCGGAAGCATAGTGGGCAAGATGCTTATATCTATTTATAGACTTGAGTAGTTATAGCGGAGATAGATCATCTAGTTTTGATGTGACAGTCATGGGTTTGACTTCAATCAGAATAAGGGATGGATCTGTTAAGAAGGTAGTAGGGTGTGATGTCATGGTATCTGGATAACATACACAGAGTAGGAAGTAAAATTCCTATACTACGATCGGTTGTACTGTGGTCGTCACACAGTTGTTTCTCCAGACAGGATATGGATATAATATCAGACATTATGGTTTCTAGATCTATGGTTTTAGATCTAGATTTGGGTAGTTTCCCAATGTGGGTACTTTGACATATATTCTAATGGTTTTTGGAGTAGTTGACTCCTAGCATGGTGGTGTACCTGCAGGTGATGAAATCACCCTCTCTAAAGGTGTCTTACGGACTAAAGGGGAGAGGGATGTGCATGATTGGCAGATCACTTGCTTAGGCAATTGAGTCAATCATGAGATGTCAAGTACCACACCAAATGTTGTTTTTGCACTAGATGCAATAAGTTTGTATTAATCCAATCCTGGAGAAACATAAGGAAGCAGTTTTAGAACATAAGTACATGTTCTACGGATTTGATTACGGCAGCCTCCTTCGGGGGACGGTTATCATTCCAAGCTTCAAAGGTGACATGGTTGACAGAGAGATTGTCAGAGTTATAGTTTTCTCTTTGACGAAGAGGGACAGTATTATGGACAGGTGGTTCAAGAGGATACTGTGGGTGGCATGGTGCCGGATACTGATTAGGTTCAGTGATCGATACAGTCTAAGAAGTTTGGATTTGGAGTTCATTTATGAACTAGGTCCCATCAGATATCTAGACATATTCTAAGACAGGTATTACTCGATTCAGGAGATGGCTTTCTCCGTGAATTTGAGATTAAGAGAGATATAGAAAGAAACTTCTAGGCGGATCCACTCACTGAGGCTATTTCTCGAACACAATAGTTTTACAAACGGGCTTTGTGAAACTGATTAGTAGAGGAGTTGGATGTTCGGTTTCACACGGGCTGTGAGTAGTCGACATTGCAATAATTAGCCTTGAGTGCAAGTGGGAGATTGTTGGAGATAGTGCCCTCATAGTCAATTATTGGATCGCAGGTACGTGATTGCAATGATTGCAGAGGACCTATACCGGTAGGACAGTCTTACTCAAGATGATAGTATGCTATCTGGTTTGCCTTTATCAGTCGTGTACATGTTCAGGTGACTGATTACATGTTACACTTTGATAGAGCCCTTAGGATCTTGCTTTACTACCAACAGTATGATGGCGATCATATACGTGAGAGTTGGGTAGTTTATATGCATATCCTTAATTGTGGTCCCTAGTCGTGGGAGTTTCGAGACAGGGCATCGATACTCCGGAGTAGACTAGTGCATACAGTCGAGACCCCGACGAGGGGCGGTGGCCGGTCTCACAAGCCTCTGGTGTCAGTTGGATCACCTAAGATGTATACAGGTGCTCATTGGGTTATGAGTACACCGGACAGGACTCGCCGGGAATCTGCTAGTTAGTACTATATCTATCGTCAGATGGCAATTCCCTGGTGACATGTGTATAGGTTAGTTCATCGACCTGAGGTCGTCATTTGTCTCGTGTGAGTTCCCACTGTGCTTTGATTTCTACCCTACCACGGCTCAAAGGAGTCGTGCAAACAGGTAGTTTTTGGGTACAGTCCCGAGCCATATGGAGGCACGTGAGCGGATCGGCAGGGGATTCGTCTCTCCCGGTATTGGGGGCGAGGTCGTGCTGTGTCTAGGAGAGCCATTACAAAAAGTCCATGGCCATGGCAGGAGATTTACTGGTAGGTACTCCAGTTGTATCTCAGGGTGTTATTGGGCTATACTCCGACACGACTTATACTGCTATTGGGGGTCTGACGTTACTAGCCCCCTATGCAGATATGCGATACTCATAGACGAA
Source organism: Agapanthus africanus (assembly GCA_030015575.1). Taxonomy (NCBI): domain Eukaryota; kingdom Viridiplantae; phylum Streptophyta; class Magnoliopsida; order Asparagales; family Amaryllidaceae; genus Agapanthus; species Agapanthus africanus. The sequence continues at coordinate 524,200,534 of JASDDO010000022.1, forward strand.
CGGACCGGACTGTATATACATTATCACTGTTAGGCTCAGTAGGGTTTCTGGATGAGTTCGCTCATCAGCCTCCCTTGAAGTCAGTCCATGGGCAGCCGTTACGCATTGCTAGTGCCGCTGACGGTTTGTGGTTAAACCCACTGCCAGGGTACTGACGAGTCATTAGAGTCCCCCACAGACAGTTTCCCAAGTTCGGGCGAAACGTTGTAGAGGCCGTATGGTTTTATGGCAGGTTCGGAAAATGCACGTGCGTTTACGCACGTGTTATTTTTCGGGCTGATGATACTGGTTGGCTTTGGTTTAAGCCGGATCCGAGTATTATATTGAGTAGGTATAATATCTTTGTCTCAATTGCATTTGTATTCGGTCGTAATACAAATGCGGGTATATTTATACAGTTTCGGGGTTATCCTGAAAGTTGTTTCAGGATCACTTTTGGAAGTTGCCAGTTTCCAGTTTTCTATCAGCCGTCTTTTAACATTCGGTTAAAGACGGATTTATCTTTTCTTAGATAAGGGTGAGTCATGCTTCTAGTAGGTTCTAGAAGGTGGTGACTAGGTTAATTGGTGTTGTGTTTTAACTGGTTGCTTTTAATGAAAGGATGACTAAGGATATGAGTCATTGTTTTCATTATTGTTTTTTGTTAAGCTTAAGATATTTTCTCTTGATCTTTTATCCTATGGTTACCTCCCCCTCCTCCTACACTCACCCCCCCACTCCTATAAGTGGCCGGCCCCCTCCTCTCTCTCTACTTCACTTGATGTTTCATTTGCAAAAGATTATGATAGTTTTCGGTGTATGGAATTCAAAGCTCATTTCATTCCATCACCCGATTCCCTCGGCAACTTCATTAACCGATCGTCCACGGATTTGGACGAAGTGAGACAAAGTCATCTACTCATTCTCTACATCATTCTTGGTCATCTCTTTTAGAAAACTTGACGACCGAGTTGCCTCGAGTCAAAGGCGGGAGCCCGTTTAAAGAATCGTCGACGTGGTGCCACCTCGACGAGCAGATCGGAGATCGATGAGATCGGAGCAGCCGCAACGGAGCGTGGGATGATGGTTAAAGAACGAAGGACTCGGATCGTTCGGTATAACCTTTCTACACTCTTTACAGTTTGTTAGTTTAGCAATAATGGCAGATCCGGGTTAAAGTATACGATAGCGCCGGTTAAAAAGTTTTTGTTCCGCATCTGGCGTCTGTAGACGGCCGGGGCGCTAGCGTAGACTTACATGTGCGACATACCCTTGCCACCAATACTTAAAGGAGTTGCAATCTTCAGTAGGATGTGTGATCTTCTGATGATATAAGCAGAAGTTAGGATATACGTCCGCTTTATTAAGATGTATCCCACTAGGAGAATTTTCTCTATAAGTGGGCAGCCTCATCCCCATCGATATGGCTTTGGCGAATCGTTTCCTTGTCTTGATCCTGCTTTCATTTGCGGCGGATGTACTTTGATCTGGTGGGAGTGTTTCGACCCTTTTGTCCAGTTGTCGGCGTTTGGCCTTTTCAAATATGGCCATCTCACGCTCCCGATCAGCTTTACTTCTCAGGAAAGCTTCGTTTAGGAATGCGTCGATCATTTCATCTGACGGCCCCAGAAGTTCCGATTCAGGCTTGGCCCCCAGTTTCTTTGTGCAAGGAGCCTCTTCATTGTCTAGCGATGAATGAGAAATCACATGGCAACTTGCTACGTAATCCTCAGATTTGTCCGACGATTCTTTTCCATCATCTCCGTCCTCAAGAACGTGGCTGAGGAACTCTTGGAGCATGATTGGAGTCCGCGCCTTCTGGTTATACTCTTCCAGCGCGTCAATCTGCTTTTGTAGGTCTGTGCGCTTGTCGCCAGGCTCCACGGGCTTCTTGGATTTCTTCTTCTTTTTCGAAGATTTTGACGGCTGGGTGTGAATGCTTTGGCTATCACCAGCAATATTTGGAGTTGGGCACGGCTTCAGCATCCCTTTGATGATCTCAAGTTCCAACGGGTTCTTCCATCTGATCGCCAGGCATGTCTGAAGACCCTCCAGCATTCTTTTAGTTTCGGCTGATAGGGCGACCTCCCATGGAGCTTCCTCAACAAAAGAGCACGTTGCCCCCGGTGTGTTTGTCTTCGTAGGAGTGTGAGGCTGTGGTGGGTTCACCTTCCAGTTTTCGAATAACGCGAACTTGCCTTGTTGGTACTGATCCTCGATCCATCCTTTAAAGGTGAAGCAATCTTCGATTGGATGGCTTACCACTTGGTGGTAAGGGCAGTAATTAAGATCGTTGACATTGCCTGGCTGCAACAGACGTTTTAGACTCGGCAGATTGATGAGTCTGTTGCGCACTGCCAGCTCGAACAGTCTCCTTGTTTTATCCTGAGGAAACGAGTAAGGACGTCCCAGTCTCTCCTCGAGGGATGGTCATGGATGCACGTTGTTTTGGCGAACAACCGGTTTTGAGTTGCTCGGCTGTTGTTGAGTATTGGCGACGACGATCGCTTTCCCTTTTCCTTTCTCATTTCAAGAGTCTGGCTTTGGAGGAGACGGTCTGTGACCCATCTGGTCCATTTGGGCCAGTTTGTCGATCAAGGCCTGGAAAGTAGTTGGCTTGAAGAACATCATGAACTGGGAGATGACCGCTTGAGGGTCAAGAGTGCCCACAAACATGCCTACCGCAGGTGCTTCTTCGATGCGTTGTTCGCACTTCGACTATAAGTTTCGCCACCGTATTGCGTATTGGACCCACGTCTCGCCTGGCTTCACCCTGGCATTAATCAGTGCCGTTATCGGGGCGCGTTCACTAGCACTCGCGAATCTTTGTGTAAACAGTAGCTCCATCTCTGTAAATGTTTTGACAGAGTCGTTAGGTAGCTCCGAATACCATTCGAAGGCCGTTTCCGCTAAGTTGCCGACGAATTGGTGAAGCAACAGTTTGTCGTCGCCTCCAGTGTTGCCGCATAAGGTCCTGAATTGAGCGACATGCTGATGTGGATTCCCTGTCCCCTTGTACACATGGAATTTAGGGATCGTATATCCCGACGGGTAACTGATTTGATCATACCAGCCCGGATAGGGTCGTCCGGTTCTAACAATTTGCCCAGCCGCTTCATTCGCCTGATGAACACGTATCTGCTGAGCTATATAGTCGTCTAGTGCAGCTTTGGAAATGGTTTCTTCCTTGGCTGCTAAATGAGCCGGAGGAGGATTAGATGTCTCCCCTCTATCGTCTTCAATAATGATCGGAGGTTCTTCAGCTGGAGGGTCCGGCTGTAACATCATTCCTACCATGTCTTGGAATAGAAGGGCTATTTGTTTTATATTGGCCGCTTGTTCCGCAGCCTCTTTGTCCTTCCTCTCAAGCATCCTACGAAGGAATTCGGTTTCGGTCTCGTGTTCGCGACGTTGTTCTGATGACGCCTCTGGGCTTTCTTTTGGCCCGGTGAGTGCGGCCATCGCAGTTAGCATCTCCTGGAGCTTCTGCTGCTATTGTTCCTGGGCTCTGGTAATGGATTGGGTGAGTGGTCGGTGGCCCGTAGAAGCGCGGCTATCCTCCTTCCCAGATACCATGTAAATAGTATGGACCACCATGCCCCCAGACTTGGGGCGTTTGGGCTCAGCATCTTTGTGGCCTGCCACGTTCACAGGGGCTTTCTCTGGCCTCCTTTTCTTTTGAGTGATCGAAGTTGAGGGAGCCGTCGCAGTGGGTACCCAGACAGCTTTTCGTGGCTTGGCAGGATAGCTTACTTCCTGTTGGACCTTTAGCTTCTTCTGTCGGCGGAGATAGTCTTGATCCATTACGGAGTCTTGGACTTGACGCCAGACCTTGTAAATTTTAGAGGACAGCCGTTGAGGGGGCTGTTCCAACTTCACCTTTGGGGCATTATCCAGAGGTGTAGGAGATCCTTTCAATACGGCAGTTGGTGAGTTTTTGCGTACCCTTCTTAGCGGTTCAAAGCTATTCCCGGTCGGAACAGCAGCATTAATTTCTGCCGTCGGGGCTGGTGGAGTTAGCCCAGAGGGAGAGTTGTCCCCAGCCTTCCTTACCCGGCGCCAGTGACGACGGCGAGCATGTCGTGCAATTGGAGTTGGTTTAGCCGTAGGGGTAACCTCCTCATGCCCCCTGTGTTGGTCAGAATTCGTTGGTATCAGCCTTTTAAAGACTGACGTCCGTTGAATGGGGACGGCCAACCTATCAAAAGCAGACTTCCGAGTAGGGGAAGCAACCTTGGTGATTTTGCCTGGAACGGGAGCGGAAATAGTCAGTCTTGTGAAGACCGGCCCTTTGGCAGGAGAAGCCGCCTTGACGATTTTGGGAGCAGGGATGGCTATCCGCTTCGGTATAACGCCTTCTGGTATTGCAGGCTTCTTCATGGGCCCGTTGGAGCTCTGGTCTAGTCTGTTAAAAACCGAGGCAGTAGAGTTGGGCGACCCGTTGAGAGGGGCCGCAGTAGTAGCAAGCCGATCGAATACCGACTTCTTGGGAGTTTCTTATGACAGTACAGGGACGTTGAAGCTCATGGGTGGGAGTATGGTCCCGAAGAATAGTCCAGTGGTGGCTTGAGTTACCTGTTCCACTAGCATCTTGAAAAGGGAGGCCACTTGAGGCCCATAAGTCACTCCTCCGGACGGGACAGAGTAAGGGTTGCAGTTGCAGTTAGTGCAGTTTGAAGCCATTAATCTTCTGTTTTCTGTACGGAGCAAGACACCAGATCTAAGTACCTCGAATCCACAGGCAACCATAGCAAACCGCGATTCATTCGCGAACACGACACACGAAGTGTGGAGTGGAAAGAGGAAGAGGTCCCACCGGGCGTGCAAGAATCTGTTTACCGCCGGAAACCGGGAAAGACGGACTGTCTTTCCTGAATCTGGGGCAGATGCTATTTGGTGCTATCCGTCCACCTCTCCGAAGATTCCAAGTTGATTTATGGCACTGTGTATCGAAGGTTTAAACGGATGCGGCCGATGTAGCAGATTTCGTCAGATTCCCCCTCGTCGAGGGGTTTTTGATTGTGGGGACGCTCTTCCCTGCAGGCGCAAGCCCCTGCAGTTAATTACGCTACCGCATCGCGGTAATAACTTTCTCCTTCTCCAGATGGTCACTTCATATCGTGGGTGTTTGTTTTGTTTTTGGTTGCCCGTGGATTGTATACGGAGACTAATTTATGTTGTCGCCCGTAGGACGTGGATTAGTCCAAATCCGTATTTTCTTAGATTTGGGTTTGGGGGTTGGGTTTAAAGATACGTTAGTCTCATTTGAGACTAAGATCAACTTAAACGTTTGTTAAGGATACGTTAGTCTAATTTTTAGACTAAGATCGACTTAACGGGATCGTTTAGATCCAACAAAAGAGCATTTGGGCTCTATTGTTTAGTTTAGGGACATTGCGGTCGATTACCAGTTTAAGGACATGGTGGTCCATCATAGTCCGTGGAATGTATGGCCGTCGGGACCCGTCACCTCTCTGAAGACGTTGAAGGATTACAACGATAAATATCAGAGGAGTTCAGAGATGTACCCTTGAACCAATGTTGGTTGGGAGATCTATAGTCCAATTTGGGACTAAAGTCTGTTTGAAAGTTTATAAGCATATGGGCTCAGTAATTAAATGCATAGCATTTGGCCTGTTAGACCTTTACTTGGGCTCTGTCCTTCTTTAATAATGCATGGCATTGGGCTCTGTATTTAAATGCATAGCATTTATATTTGGCCTGTTAGGCCTTTACTTGGGCTCTGCCCTTTTAAATAATGCACTGCATTTATAATGGTCTGATAGTGCGCCACATGGCTTGTCAGGCGCTTTGCGCCAATTAAGGAGCGCAAGGCGCTAGCGCATGTGGAGGTGACACGTGTCACGCTCTGCACCAAGCGCAAGTGTGCTGCGCCAGTGCGCTGCTGACACGTGGCGCGCTCTGATGCAGTGCGCCAATCCAAGAGCGCAGTGCTCTGTTTTAGAAGCGCAAAGCGCAGATCATTCTGTAATTGACACGTGGCGTGTTCTGGTGACTTGCGCCAATCCAAAGAGCGCAAAGGCGCATTTAAGAGTGCAGAGCACTGTACAATAGCGCAGAGCGCATCTTGATCCAATTCAGATCAAAGAAACAAGTTTTTCTTGTTCTAAAGAGGTTCTACCTCAAAATTCAAGAACCAGTGGTTCATCAAAAGGCTGTGCCTTTATATAGATCAAAAGATCTAGGGGTGAAGTAAATTACTTCTTTAATCTTTTATGATTGGATCTTTATGATCTTTTTTCTTTTTTATATTGAAGATCTTGATCTTGTTCTTAGATCTTTGATCTTTTTAGAAGAAATTCTTCTTTTTTGTGAGGTGTTTTCATCTCTGTTCTTCCAAGAATTTAATTCTTTACCTTGAAGAAGATGGTCTTCTTTCTTCAAAAGCTTGCTTTTCAAATTTTTCAGAGGGTTCTCTCTTTTCTGTATGTGTGTATCTCTACAAGACTTGGAGTCTAGGGGCCTTTATATAGGGCCAATTGGTTTGTTAGGTTAGTTACAGAGATCTTTCTCTGATTGATCTGGGGATATTTCCCCACCGTTGGATCTTTGATCCTAAGGCCTCTGTTTTACAGAAGATAATCTTCTTATTAATAAGATTGGAAAGATCTTTCTAGAATTTTAATTCTGGTTAATTAATAATTTATTATTTAAATTCCAGTGCTGGCGCAATTGGCGCCTGTGCTTGACACGTGTCGCGCAGCGCAGAGGCAGCGCGGCTGCGCTAGCGCGCCTGCGCTTGACACGTGTCGCGCAGCGCAGAGCGCAGCACGACTGCGCTAGCGCACCACAGGTTGACACGTAGCGCGCAGCGCAGAGCGCAAATGATCTGAAGCGTTGCTTCATTTATTTTAAAATTTGAATTTTAAAACAGAGCCTTGCTCTGATTGGGGGTGCGTTGCCTTGGGCGCAGCGCTCCTTACGCTGGCGTGTCTGCTTTTGACACGTGGCGCACAGCGTGCAGCGCAAGGAATCTGAAGCGTTGCTTCAATTTTTGAATTTTGAAATTCAAACAGAGCTTTTCTCTAATTGGGGGAAACAGACCAGTTAAGTGGGGCCAAGGTATTTTCGAAGTTGGATCTCCGTTCTGGCTATCATCAAATCAGAGTAACAGCCGAGGATATATGAAAGACGGCTTTCAGGACCCGATACGGACATTATGAGTTCCTCGTGATGTCGTTCGGTGTTACCAATGCTCCAGCGATATTCATGAATTTGATGAACAGGGTGTTTGCGAAATACTTGAACACGTTTGTCGTTGTGTTTATCGACGACATACTAGTCTACTCGAAGACCCGGGAGGAACATGTCGAGCATTTGCGCACGGTTCTACAAATTCTTCGGGGAGAGAAGCTGTATGCGAAATTGAGCAAGTGTGAATTCTGGCTCGACAAGGTTCAGTTCTTGGGACACATTGTTTCGGGCGAAGGCATCTCAATGGACCCGGCAAAGATAGAATCTGTCAGAGACTGGCCGACGCCGAAGTCAGTGGCCAAGATCAGAAGCTTTCTGGGATTGGCAGGATATTATCGGAGGTTCGTCCAAGACTTTTCAAGAATCGCTGAACCGTTGACGAGCTGACATGGAAGGATGTACCGTTTGCATGGACAGAGGAGTGTACCCAGGCATTTGAGACACTGAAGCAGAAGTTAACCACGGCGCCCATTCTTACAGTACCAGATGATTCCAGTGGTTTGGTGATACATAGTGATGCCTCAGGGAAGGGATTAGGCTGTGTTATGATGCAGCACGGTCGGGTGGTTGCTTATGCCTCTCGACAGCTGAGAAATCACGAGAGGAACTACCCTACGTATGACTTGGAATTAGCTGCAGTGGTTTTTGCATTGAAGATTTGGAGGCACTATCTATTGGACGAGAAGGTGGAGGTGTACACGGATCATAAAAGTCTGAAGTATGTCTTCACTCAGAAAGAACTAAACATGAGGCAGCGCCGATGGCTAGAACTGATGGCAGATTATGACTTGAACCTTCAGTATCACCCAGGGAAAGTAAATGTTGTACCAGATGCTCTCAGTCGCAAGCCAGCAGTCATGATGTTGACCAGTCAAAAAGCATCATTGAGGACTTTCAGATACTCGAGCTTGAGGTCGTTACACCGAGCGCACTCAGTCAATTTTGGCAACTACAGGTGCAGTCTTCTCTTGTGGATCGCATCAAGGCTGCACAAGCGGATGATCCTCGATTGCAAAAGTTCAGAGCGCAAGTAGAAGCCGGGATGAGAACGGACTTAATCATACATGAAGGCGGTTCTCTGAGATTCGGTAGCAGACTATGCGTACCCAAGGGAGATGTTCGAGAAGAGGTACCGGCTGAGGCACATAGTTCGGCTTATTCTGTGCATCCGGGAGGTACAAAGATGTATCGAGACCTAAAACAGCATTTTTGGTGGAACGGGATGAAGCGAGAAATTGCGCGGTTCGTATCTAGGTGCTTGGTATGCCAGCAGGTGAAGGCGGAATATCAGAGGACATCAGGATTGTTACAACCGCTTCCGATACCAGAATGGAAGTGGGAGCACATTACCATGGATTTCGTGACGGCCTTACCACGGAGCCCTAGGGGCAACAACGCCATTTGGGTTATCGTCGACCGCCTCACGAAAGCTGCACACTTCTTACCATTCCGAGTGGGACAGTCAACAGAGTCACTGGCACAAAGATACATGCAGGAGATAGTACGACTTCACGGAGTTCCGGTTAGCATTGTATCAGATCGAGACACTAGATTCGTTTCGCACCTCTGGAGTAGCTTACAGGAGAGTTTGGGTACCCGCCTCAAGTTCAGTACAGCTTATCACCCGCAGACGGATGGACAATCTGAGCGTACGATTCAAATGCTCAAGGATATGTTGAAGGCCTGCATGTTGGATTTTCAAGGTTCCTGGGAAAACCATCTGCATCTAGTCGAGTTTTCCTATAACAACAGTTATCAGGCTAGTATCCAGATGGCTCCTTCGAAGCACTTTACAGACGGAAGTGTCGATCCCCAGTTTGTTGGGATGATGTGGGAGAACGAAGATTACTGGGTCCCGAGCTCATTGTTCAGATAGTCGATAAGGTCCAAAAGATCAGGTGACGCATTAAGACGGCTCAGGATCAACAGAAGAGTTGGGCAGATACCAGCAGGAGAGCGCTAGAATTTGAAGTCGGAGATCACGTGTTCCTGAAGATTTCCCCTACCCGCGGAGTTATCAGGTTTGGAAGCCGCGGGAAACTCAGTCCCCGTTTCATCGGACCTTTTGAGGTGCTAGAGCGAGTAGGAGAGGTGGCCTATCGACTTGCCCTGCCTCCATCGCTAGCTGTTGTGCACAATACCTTCGACGTGTCTCAGTTGCGGTGTTACGTTCGGGATGAGAGCCATGTTCTGGACTATTCGGAGTTAGCTTTGGGTACCGATCTGTCTTACGAGGAGCAGCCCACCACCATCCTCGACCGTAAGAGAGAAAGTGCTGAAGAACAAGGTCATTCCGTTAGTCCGAGTGTCTTGGGATGGTCGTTCCCCAGGGGAATCTACCTAGGAGCGTAAGGAAGATATCCGTGCACGTTTTCCATATCTCTTTGTTTAGTACTTTTGTTTCGTTGTCTCCTCTTTAAATTTCGAGGACGAAATTTTTGTAAGGGGGGTATGATGTAAATCCCCGTTTCCATCAATAGAATCTTTCTATATTTTTCCCAAGTCTCCCGAATATTTTCTCTTTCCTCGTAATTTAGCGTGAAACTGGTTGTTTAAATTTTTAGCATTTAATTTTCCAAAACAGTTTAAAATTAAAACCAAACTTATATTAAAACCTCAGCCCAAAAACCAAAACTATATACATATTAAAAACCCCAGCCCAACAGAGAAAAAAAAACAAATGAATTACTCAAATAATTCCCCAAGCCGGCCCAGCCCATTCCCCTAAAGCCTACCCAAATGCCCGCGCCCACAAACCCGACTCGGCTCATGCCCTAACCCTTCTTCCCCACTCGTTCTTTCCCGCTCGTTTTTTTTATTTCCCTGCGCAACCCACGTCGCCCACGCCCCCGCGTCTTCGCCAACGTCCCTGACTGTGTACCCCACGACCCCGACCATGACCACACACCCTCCTCAAGCACCTCTCCTCGTCTCTAACACCCTTCTCCTCACACTCTCGATCTCTCCCTAACTCCTCTCCTCTCTCCAAACCCACTGCCGTCATCCCTACCCCCACCGCCGACGACTACAAGGACGACCACCTAAACCATGACAATCTCCTCGTCTTTCCTCCCTCGCTCCTCTCTCTAAAAATTAAACCCCTACACTGCCTCACCCCCTCGCTTGCACACCGAACCCCACCGCCGAGCTCGAAGCCTCCCCTGCACCCTCACGCCGACAAGCCCGTGAACCACCTCGTCGACTCCTTTACATCCTCAGCATCACCTCCTCCGAAACCCGAGCCCCCACTGCTTCCTCCCTCTCTTCAAAACCACCAAGCTCCGAACCCTCGCTGTGCCCACCGCCGGAGCGACCACCACCGACCATCGCCGACCCCAGCATGCCTAAGGAGATCCACAGCACCACATTCCGCCTCCAGCGATCGCGAGTCGTCCCCGGGCAACTCCGACGACGAACCCGAACTCGAGCCAAGGCCGTGAATCCAAACCGTGCCGTTCATCGCGCGTTCGTGCCGTTTCCGTTGCTGCTGCCGTGTGTCGCCAAAACGTCTCCAGGCAAGTACCCTACTTGCTACATGCTAGATTATTTCCGTTACAATTCAAAATACTATAAATTCCATGTCTACGATTCGTGAAATCTTATATGACATAAGTGTTTGATGCAAAACCCGAATGAAAACTCTCCATTAAACTGACGGAGCTTGATTATATATGCTGGCCCGTGTGGAAATGAACATTGTGGTGAAATTTGACTTGAAAATATAATCGATACTGGCTTGTACGATCACCCCAATTACAACCGTTAAAACTGAAAATTTTGCGCGTCTGAAACTTGTTAAAATCATAATTAATTGTGTACACATTTAAATGATGCGTTCAAGGGCTCGAATCGAATCCCACTTGACGACCTAGAACCCATAAAAGTTTTACATTGTTTCTGTACTGAAAATATGACGAGAACTGGTTCGGAGAGCGGCTCTGGACTGCAGTCCAGAGAAGCTCTGGCTGTTGATTTCTATCTCGTAATGCTTACTACTTTGCTGCCTGAACTTGTATGTTGCAGAACCCTACACTTTATTGAATATGAAACTTTTAGATAAATAACGCAATTGATTTCACCCCTTTTTATCGTCGTTTACTATTTAAACTGCAATTTAAAAGAACAGGACGCATAGCAGTCCCACACAGAAACAGAACTGATACCCTAGTGTTGAACAGTACATAAAATTTGACGTAGAGATGCGATTGAGAATCCGTATGGTGCGTTGGAAACTATATTGAAAAACCTAAATTTCATTCAACTGTAGCATTGCTAAATTCTGATCCCAACTGGGTGAAAATTGTGCGGCGAAACGGACGTTCAGTTCAGAAACAGAATTTCCTGCAGCGAACACTTAAATTGAAATGGCTGTAACTTGAATACCCGAAATCCGATTTCACTGAAACAAATTTTACTGAATTTCTGACAAAGTATACTTGTTACCGTCTTTGTATCTTTTCATTGAATTCTGAACGTATGATTTACTGCAATTTTTATAAGCTCATGAGGTGCATACTAGTTCATATTACACATGACTCGTTAACTGCATAAAGGCACATATATTACCCGATTACCACCCCCATAGTGATAGTGTGCGTTATTATTTAGTGTACAATACATTATCGTGCGTGAATGATATTGGTTTAGGAGTGTCAAGTACACCGATGGAAAAGTGAATGATTCGTGACAGTGAATATTACAGTGAACAATGACAAAACCGTGTTATTGGTGCATACTTGTACACGACTAAATCATAATCATCAATAGTGTAAACCTGGGGGAAAAGGGGAAATCGAAGTGGAAAGAGCATCGTATTTAGCGAGGACCATGATTTAGAGGATGATCATTCGAACAGCGACTCTTATATATATTAGGTAGGATCTAGCGATCCGGCTGACAAGGTTATGTCCCGGGCATGTGGGCCATTGTCTCGGGTATGTACGAGACCCTTGTTAAACATGATCCTCCTTTCCACAACTCGATTTCAAACATGACTTAGAGACTGATAGGGACACAGATCATACTTTGCATCATTTAATGACATAGTGATTATCTGCATTTTACCTCCACTGTATTACCTTATTTTCCTGTTTCGTGTCACTATTATTATATTTCTATTACGTCACTCTGACGACCTGAGTATGCATGCTCAGACTGGGAGGAAGAACCAGCGCAGGAGTCGGATTTACCCTTCGAGCTAGCGAAGATTTAGTCTGGAGTACCTTTTTCTTCTTTTCGGCTTCCCCTAAAGAGACCTTGTAATCGAACTCAGTTAGTAGTTCTTTTCTTGCTTATTTGTAAATTGTGAACATGAAAGTTGATGTAATAATTTAGTGATGTATTTCCTGTTAGTGTATATGCCCTTGAGGCCATTACTGTATCATACTGGTTTGTATATTACTTAATGAAAGCTTGGGATATTCACCTTGTATATATAATCTTGCTCAAAATAGTAGTATGCTACTTGGTTTGTTTCTACTTCAATGTGTACATGTGTTTATTTTAGTATATCACCTATACACATTAGTGGAGCCCTTAGGATCTTTGCTTGATTACCAGCGTTGTGATGGCAGTCACACTAGTGGGGGCTGGGTAATCTATAAGCACATCCTTATGCAGGTCCCTAGTCGCAGGACTATCGAGACGGGGCATCGATACTCCGGAGTAGACTAGCGCATGCGCTTCTCATCCCAGTGTGGGAGACGGTCTGTCCCACAGCCGTCAGTACGTCGTACTTGAGATAGTATACGGGTGCTCGTTAGGTTACGAGTACACTGGACAGGACTCGTCGGGAACTGACTAGTTGGTATTATATCTATCGTCAGTTATCAGTTCCCAGGTGACATGAGTACAGCTTAGTCCGCTGACTTGACACTGGCACTTCGCCTCGAGTGTGTTCCCACTGTACTTTGATTACTACCCTACCACGGCTCAAAGGAGTCGTGCAAACAGGTGGTAGTTGGGTGCAGTCCCGAAGCACTTAGAGGCAGTGACGGTTAGACAGGATTCGTCTCTCCCAGCATTGGGGGTTGACATCGCGCTGTGTCTAGGAGAGCCATTACACGAGTAGTCCCTGGCCAGGGCAAGCGAGATATACTGGTAGGCTTCCAGTGTTATCTCAGGGTGTTTTGGGCTTCACTCCGACACGACTTGTACCGCTATTAGGGGACTGACGTTTACCGCCCCCTAGGCCCGCCATGCGATGTATCAGACGAACAGACAGGACTGTACGGAGACTGTCACATTCAGACTCAGTAGGAGTTCAGATGGGGTTCACCTCGTCGGTCTTCTTGTCGGCATCTACCTGGGGACCGTTACGCACAGCTAGTGCCGCTTGCGGTCTATGGTTAAACCCACTGCTACCGTAGTGTCGAGTCTTTAGAGTCCCACACAGAGGGCTATTCGCCTTTGAGCAAAACTGAGTAGAGGTCGCATGGTTTTGCGACAGGGTTCGTTCTCATCCGCGCACTTGTGCACGTTTGGAGTCCGGACGGATATTACTAGCGGGCTCTGGTTTGAGCCAGATACTAGTATATGTTTTGGGGTTAGTTTTATCTCATTGTATTCATGTTCCTCGGAACAAGAATGCGGGTGTGTATGCACAGTTGATTGAGGCGGAGGAAGAGGATTTTCATTAGGGTTTCGGAACGGGTGTGTATGCACAGTTGACAGTCATCTTTTTCCAAACCCTAATGAATTTATGATATATCAATTAATAATATTAATTAAATGAAATTGTGTCATGGTTGGGTTTGTTAACTTGTTGACCATGGTTGAAACTTTGATTATCATCATTACATATCAAAGATGCTTTTGGATTCTAGCAAAACCATTTAATGTGTGTAATGATAATTGTCATTCCAAACCATCCATCAACTATTTCATTTAGATTATTATTATTAATTTGATAATTCATTTCATATTATGTTTTGCTTGTAAAAAGTTTATTCATTTTATCATAACACTTCTCTCTCCTCTCTTCTTCTTCCTCCTCCTCTAGTTCAAGGAGACTCACTCTCATGTGTTGAGAAACCCCCTCCATGAGATAAAAACACCCCAAAACCACTCTCTACTTACTCTAGGGCTAGAGGTCTAGCAAACCAAAGACCCTAGTTCTCTCAAAGTTCGAGAAAGGAGCCCGAAGGTTGAACCCTCAGGTGGATCCATCTTTGATGGAAGAAGGCGACGAGGAAAGCACCATCCAACCCCTACAAAGGTTTCAAGAAGAAGGAGTTCAAGTTAGGTATAACCTCCTTTCCGAGTAGCTAACTCTCTTTAGCTTGGTAGCTAGTTTAGTTTAGAAAAGATCCCGACTTTTGTTAGTCCATGTTGCCTAATGCGCTAAACATTTGATTTTTATACCGTTTCCGCCTCCCCGCAAGAACCGGGGTTGGCAACGTGGACTTACAGTGGTATCAGAGCCTAACTAAACTTAAACTAGCTTAGTAGTAAAGTGTATGGAAGTTCGATCGGAAAAATCACAAAAACCTAAACATCAAAACCCTAACTTTCTGTTGAAATTTTTTGTGCTCTAAAGATAAAAAGTTTTACTCCAAAAATCGGCTCAGGGTTTTGTGAAGACACCCACCAAAAACGGTCGCCTGAACCCTTCAAACCGCCACGGTTCCGCTGCAATGGGTATACATTTGCCGCGGAACCGCCGCACCCTTCAAACCGCCGTGGAACCGCCGCCGTTTTGGCTTGTCTTGTGACCGGGTTTGGTGCAGTGTTCTTCTGGTAGGGTTTTGGGATTTTTTAGATGGTTTATTTGTGCCCAGGTTTTTCAGAAAAGAAATTTGTTTTGGGGGGCCTATAAATCCGTATTTTTTGGATCGAACTTCACTATACTTTGACTAATCTGTTATATCTGTGATGTTTGTATGTATTGAACGTCGGCTAATCTCTATATGTCGATTAGTCGGAGTTATACATATCTGTGATCTGTGTTTGATGATGGTATGTGTATATGAATGCGTTGGACTGTCGCGGGTGAATAGCCGGGGTGGATGTGAGATGAGTGTTTTCTTTTTCTTTCATTCATGTAATATGTAAATTGATGTAATATTATTTGTATAGCCGCACAACCGGGTCGGGGTTGTAGCCGTCATTGTATAATTCTTTTTACTGTTTTTGCTCCTAGGATAGACCCATGGAGGGGTGCAAAAATTACCGGGTATCTCGAAGTGCCGAGTGGCCTACTCACGGCGTTGAGGGAGGTTGCTCCACTTCGGATACTTGGCAGGTAGTTTGCCGCACCCGTAAGGGTCTTGGGTGGGGTTTTGGCTATTCACCGCGACCGTGTAATCCGCTTTTCGTTGCAGGCTCGAACGGATTGCGGATTCCTAGTATATCCAATGTATTCATCTGTGATATGTAATTTCTATCATTGCTATATATTTATAACTATTTAGGCGTTTCTTATGTTTTACATCCGCGCTAGCCCAGCCCCCGCTCTGTCGTTAGTTAAGTAACCTAACGGGTGATGACGGGGCCCCGTGGAGAATGCGAACGGCATAAGTGTACGTCATATTTTGGTTGTTTTCTGCAATGGTAGGATTAATTGATGGGACACATTAAAAGAACTAATGCAAGAATATCACGCATTCAAAGAACTAATGCAAGATAATAAACCAAGCAAAGTCGTTGGAACACTTTCGAAAAATCACTCGGTTCTTTTCAAAACTAACTTTTAAATGCGGAGCTTGAGCCACTCCTTTTTAAAAGCTATCTCGTTCCATCGATCATATCAAGTTCACTACGTTCACGGTTTTACCAAAACCATTCGTAGCCCTCCGTCGTTTCGCATGAATAGGCAATAGTATTCAAGCTATGTATGTTGGCCAAAGTCAAGGCATAGTGATTGGTAGCTATTGGGTATTCATGTGTAGCATAGATAGATGCGTTGGTTTGGGACAGTCGTACTGCCATTTTGGCCAAAGTCAAGGGTAGGTACGGGAGGATCCAAATTAACCTGGATAGTGACGGGTAGAACTTGACATGTGACTTATGATATTTTGGCCAAACTCAAGGTCATAAGAGCATGGGGCAAAAATCCACATCGGGAGTTTCATAAGTACTGAAACTTGCTAGATTTGCATACCATTTAGAGTGTGATGATTCTGGTAGGATTCCTTCAGTTTCGTCACGCGATGATATTTGGATCCCGATCCTACTGTGAGTATATGCTACTCCTCGGGAAATTTCTCACTAAACGATCAATACTATAAACCAAGTAGGTGTCTAGAAAGGTGTTAGCGGGGCTACGCCCCCAGGGAAAAGAGGTTCTTAAATTAAGGAACTTCATGAAAGCGTTGGAAAACCTCCCTCGAAGTACCGACACTGGCCTGGCTGAACGGTTAAGCAAGTATTGTGCGGTGGGATTGATCCCGACTAATTCTTCCATTATGGTTTGAGGAGGGATTCGAGAGACAGTGGGAGACATCCTGTTTAGACAAACTAAAAACCATTCTAAACTTGCAAGAGCATCGTGCTGAGTGTTTCATCTCTCTCTCCTAATTGCAGCGACCAATCGACATGACTGGACTTAAGTTACTTCTAGATAAAAACATACTGACAGGGCCAAACTACAAAGATTGGCTCAGGAATGTCAAAATGGCAATCACTTACGACAAGCTGGGGTATCTTCTTACCACCAAAGCTCCCCCCGTCCCAGGTCCCACCTCCAGCGTCGCGGATAAGGAAATCCGCAAGACTTGGGAGATTGATTGCGCGAAGGCCAAGTGCCTCGTGCTTGCCTCTATGGACAACGAACATCAGAGGAGGCACGAGAATATGGACCTGGAATCCATATTTCTCCATACAAAAGAACTGTATGGAGAGCAGTCTCGTATCGCAAGATACGAAGTGTCGAAGAAGTTATTTTCGGCAAGATTGGCCGTCGGATCATCGGTAGCGGAACACGTGATTAAGATGATTGGCTACATTGAGGAGCTCGCAGAACTTGGGACCACGTTGGAGAGTGAGCTCTATACGGACTTAATTCTCCAGTCCCTTCCTTCCACTTACGCCCAGTTTATACTGAACTTCAACTTACAAGAAAAAGAAGTTGAACTTTCAGAACTCCTCAACATGCTGAGGAGCGCAGAGGGCACCCTACAGAAAGGTAGGGAAAAATCTACTTTGTTTGTAGGAGGATCTTTTTCTTCTAGGTCCAAGGCAAAAGCCAAGGGAAAGAAGAGGAAAGCCCCCGCCAAACCAAGGGGCGGTGTTAGTAAAGTGGATACGAAGGGAAAGGCAAAGGCAACAAAGATAGCGGGGAAGCTTGTGGGTAAAGAAGAATGCTTCTATTGTCATAAGAGTGGACACTGGAAGAAACATTGCAGGGCTTGGAAGGCCAGGACACAGGAACTGAAGCAGGTTGCGGCTTCAGCTTCAGGTGTGTATGTTATTGAAAACTGTCTTTCAATAAACTCTACTTCCTGGGTATTGGATACCGGATCAGGATCTCATATCTGTAATTCTTTGCAGGCGTTGAGAAACCGTAGGGTTTTGAAGGCAGGTGACATGACCCTCAAAGTTGCAAACGGAGCTAGCATGGATGCTAAAGCCGTGGGGAACTATCACCTGGGAATGTCAGATGGACATGTTTTGGTTTTGCGTAATTGTTTTTTTGTACCCAACGCAACTTGTAATATCATTTCTGTATCTTTGGTTTCTAAAGAAGGTTATGAATTTGCGTTTGTAAGCAATGTTGTAAATATTCACCTTAATCAAGTTCTGATTGGGTCAGGTACATTGAGCAATGGTATATACGTATTAAACCAACCACAGATTTTCAATGTCCAGAATACACACAAAAGAAAGTCTCCAGATATCAATCAGACTTTCTTATGGCATTGTAGACTGGGTCACATCAATGAGAGAAGGTTGACTAAGTTGCATACAGAAGGATATTTGAATCCGTTCGAATATCAATCGTATGCCACTTGTCAATCCTGTCTCAAAGGAAAGATGACAAAGACTCCGTTCACTGGACACGGAGTAAGAGCGAGCGAGCTCTTGGGACTCGTACACAGCGACATGTGCGGTCCAATGTCTACACATGCGCGAAGCGGTTATTCTTACTTCATTACTTTTACGGATGACTTTTCAAGGTACGGTTATGTCTTCTTAATGAAACATAAGTCCGAAGCCTTTGAAAAGTTCCAGGAATATAAAAATGAAGTAGAAAAACAAACCGGCAAAAGTATCAAGATTCTAAGATCGGATCGAGGTGGAGAATACTTAAGTGCCGAGTTCCTGAATTACTTAAAAGAGAATGGAATTCTCTCTCAGCTTACTCCTCCATACACTCCGCAATATAACGGTGTATCGGAGAGAAGGAACCGGACCCTATTGGATATGGTACGGTCCATGATGAGTAACGCTGAGTTACCGCGATCATTCCGGGGGTATGCACTAGAATCAGCTGCATACCTTTTGAACCGAGTTCCCACTAAGACTGTGCCTACCACACCATATGAAATGTGGTGTGGGAAGAGGCCCCATCTCAGTCACATTAAGACTTGGGGAAGTCCAGCTTTTGTCAAAAAGCAGCATGCGGACAAGCTCGAGGCACGCTCAGTACAGTGCAAGTTTGTGGGATATCCAAAGAACTCCAAAGGATATTTCTTCTACTGCGAAGAGGAACAAAAGGTTTTTGTTTCTCGTCATGCCCATTTTCTAGAACACCAGTTCTTAGAAAAGGAAATTAGTGGAAGCGCAGTAGAACTGGAAGAAATTCCAGTACCACAGACTATTACTGAAAGCTTAGTGGAACCAGAGGGTTCAAAAGAACAGGACATTCCTACGCCGCTCCGCAGGAGTAGTAGGCAGTCTCATCCGCCCGAGAGATACTACGGTTTTCTCATAGACAGGGATAGAGAGGATTTCATCATAGATTATAATGAGCCTACTAGCTTCCAGCAGGCCGTTCAGAGCGTTGACTCGGTAAAATGGCTGGATGCAATGCGGACCGAAATAGAGTCCATGTACACCAACAAAGTATGGACGTTGGACATTGCTCCAGACGGGGTAAAACCCGTAGGATGCAAGTAGATCTTCAAAAGGAAGATTGGTGTAGATGGACAGGTTGAGACCTATAAAGCTAGACTTGTTGCAAATGGTTTTCGTCAAAGACCTGGTTTGGACTATGACGAAACCTTTTCTCCAGTGGCTATGCTGAAATCCATTCGGATCCTTCTTGCCATTGCTGCCTTCCACGATTATGAGATTTGGCAGAGAGATGTAAAAACCGCTTTTCTAAATGGAAATTTAGAGGAGTGTGTCTATATGGACCAGCCAGAGGGTTTCATTCAGAGTGGGAGCAGCGGAAAGGTGTGCAAGTTGCTCAAGTCCATCTATGGACTAAAGCAGGCATTGCGGAGTTGGAACATCTGTTTTGATGAGACGGTCAAGGAATTTGGCTTTATCAAAAATCCAGATGAACCATGCATCTATAGTAGATTTGTAGCGAGAACTGTAGTATTCCTCGTTTTATACGTGGATGACATTCTCTTAATAGGAAATGGCATTCCTATGCTACAATCTGTCAAGGGGTTCTTGTCACACAGGTTCTCCATGAAAGACCTGGGTGATGCCTCATACATCCTGGGGATCCGGATCCATCGTGATAGATCCAAGAGGATATTAGGACTTTCACAGTCCAGGTACATCGACACCATACTAAAAAGATTCAGTATGGAAGATTCCAAGTGCGGTAACCTACAGGCTTGTCACGGGATCACCCTCTCTAAAGAGATGTCTCCCAAGATTGATTTGGAGAGGGGTCGCATGTCTATTATACCCTACGCTTCTGCGGTAGGCTCTATAATGTATGAGATGTTGTGTACCAGACCGGATGTAGCTTATGCACTGAGTGTGGTAAGCCGGTATCAGTCAAACCCTGGGGAGAAACACTGGATAGCGGTAAAGAACATTCTCAAGTACCTGAGAAGGACTAAGGAGATGTTCTTGGTGTATGGCGGAAAAGACCTCCAGATCGAGGCCTTTGCTGACTCCAGCTTCCAGAGTGACAAGGATGATTCCAAGTCCATGTCGGGTTTTGTCTTTACCCTCAATGGAGGGGCGGTGTGTTGGAAGAGTTCCAAACAGGAAACCGTTGCAGACTCGACTATGGAAGCGGAATACATCGCTGCATCTGATGCCGCAAAAGAAGCCGTCTGGATGAGGAAGTTCTTGAAAGAACTTCAGGTGGTTCCGTCCATTGTTGATCCAATACCTCTGTATTGCGACAACAACGGGGCTATAGCTTTAGCGAAGGAACCCAGGTCCCATCAGAAATCCGGACACATCTTGAGGTGGTATCACCTGATCAGGGAGATCGTGGATCGTCAGGAGATCGAGGTTCGGAGGGTTGCTTCAGAAGAAAACACTGCAGATCCATTCACCAAGGCCTTGCCCCAGACTCAGTTCGAGCGGCTGATCGAGATGATAGGTCTTCGATACGCCAGTACATGGCCTTAGTGCAAGTGGGAGATTGTTAGTGTATATGCCCTAGAGGCCATTACTGTATCATACTGGTTTGTATATTACTTAATGGAAGCTTGGGATATTCACCTTGTATATACAATCTTGCTCAAAATAGTAGTATGCTACTTGGTTTGTTTCTACTTCAATGTGTACATGTGTTTATTTTAGTATATCACCTATACACATTAGTGGAGCCCTTAGGATCTTTGCTTGATTACCAGCGTTGTGATGGCAGTCACACTAGTGGGGGCTGGGTAATCTATAAGCACATCCTTACGCAGGTCCCTAGTCGCAGGACTATCGAGACAGGGCATCGATACTCCGGAGTAGACTAGCGCATGCGCTTCTCATCCCAGTGCGGGAGACGGTCTGTCCCACAGCCGTCAGTACGTCGTACTTGAGATAGTATGCGGGTGCTCGTTAGGTTACGAGTACACTGGACAGGACTCGTCGGGAATTGACTAGTTGATATTATACCTATCGTCAGTTATCAGTTCCCAGGTGACATGAGTACAGCTTAGTCCGCTGACTTGACACTGGCACTTCGCCTCGAGTGTGTTCCCACTGTACTTTGATTACTACCCTACCACGGCTCAAAGGAGTCGTGCAAACAGGTGGTAGTTGGGTGCAGTCCCGAAGCACTTGGAGGCAGTGACGGTTAGACAGGATTCGTCTCTCCCAGCATTGGGGGTTGACATCGCGCTGTGTCTAGGAGAGCCATTACACGAGTAGTCCCTGGCCAGGGCAAGCGAGATATACTGGTAGGCTTCCAGTGTTATCTCAGGGTGTTTTGGGCTTCACTCCGACACGACTTGTACCGCTATTAGGGTACTGACGTTTACCGCCCCCTAGGCCCGCCATGCGATGTAACAGACGAACAGACCGGACTGTACGGAGACTGTCACATTCAGACTCAGTAGGAGTTCAGATGGGGTTCACCTCGTCAGTCTTCTTGTCGGCATCTACCTGGGGACCGTTACGCACAGCTAGTGCCGCTTGCGGTCTGTGGTTAAACCTACTGCCAGCGTAGTGTCGAGTCTTTAGAGTCCCACACAGAGGGCTATTCGCCTTTGGGCAAAACTGAGTAGAGGTCGCATGATTTTGCGACAGGGTTCGTTCTCATCCGCGCACTTGTGCACGTTTGGAGTCCGGACGGATATTACTAGCGGGCTCTGGTTTGAGCCAGATACTAGTATATGTTTTGGGGTTAGTTTTATCTCATTGTATTCATGTTCCTCGGAACAAGAATGCAGGTGTGTATGCACAGTTGATTGAGGCGGAGGAAGAGGATTTTCATTAGGGTTTCGGAACGGGTGTGTATGCACAGTTGACAGTCGTCTTTTTCCAAACCCTAATGAATTTATGATATATCAATTAATAATATTAATTAAATGAAATTGTGTCATGGTTGGATTTATTGACTTGTTGACCAAGGTTGACTTGTTGACCATGGTTGAAATTTTGACTATCATCATTACATATCAAAGATGCTCTTTGATTCTAGCAAAACCATTTAATGTATGTAATGATAATTGTCATTCCAAACCATCCATCAACTATTTCATTTAGATTATTATTATTAATTTGATAATTCATTTCATATTATGTTATGGTTGTAAAAAGTTTATTCATTCTATCATAACACTTCTCTCTCCTCTCTTCTTCTTCCTCCTCCTCTAGTTCAAGGAGACTCACTCTCATGTGTTGAGAAACCCCCTCCTTGAGATAAAAACACCCCAAAACCACTCTCTACTCACTCTAGGGTTAGAGGTCTAGCAAGCCAAAGATCCTAGTTCTCTCAAAGTTCGAGAAAGGAGCCCGAAGGTTGAACCCTCAGGTGGATCCATCTTTGACGGAAGAAGGCGACGAGAAAAGCACCATCCAACCCCTACAAAGGTTTCAAGAAGAAGGAGTTCAAGTTAGATATAACCTCCTTTCCGAGTAGCTAACTCTCTTCAGCTTGGTAGCTAGTTTAGTTTAGAAAAGATCCCGACTTTTGTTAGTCCATGTTGCCTAATGCGCTAAAAATTTGATTTTTATACCGTTTCCGCCTCCCCGCAAGAACCGGGGTTGGCAACGTGGACTTACAGTGGTATCAGAGCCTAACTAAACTTAAACTAGCTTAGTAGTAAAGTGTATGGAAGTTCGATCGGAAAAATCACAAAAACCTAAACATCAAAACCCTAACTTTCTGTTGAAATTTTTTGTGCTCTAAAAATAAAATGTTTTACTCCAAATATCGGCTCAGGGTTTTGTGAAGACACCCACCAAAAACGGTCGCCTGAACCCTTCAAACCGCCGCGGTTCCGCGGTAATGGGTATACATTTGCCGCGGAACCGCCGCCGTTTTGGCTTGTCTCGTGACCGGGTTTGGTGCAGTATTCTTCTGGTAGGGTTTTGGGATTTTTAAGATGGTTTATTTGTGCCCAGGTTTTCCAGAAAAAAAATTTGTTTTTGGGGGCCTATAAATCCGTATTTTTTGGATCGAACTTCACTATACTTTGACCAATCTGTTATATCTGTGATGTTTGTATGTATTGAACGTCGGCTAATCGCTATATGTCGATTAGTCGGAGTTATACATATCTGTGATCTATGTTTGATGATGGTATGTGTATATGAATGCGTTGGACTGTCGCGGGTGAATAGCCGGGGTGGATGTGAGATGAGTGTTTTCTTTTTCTTTCATTCATGTAATATGTAAATTGATGTAATATTATTTGTATGGCCGCACAACCGGGTCGGGGTTGTAGCCGTCATTGTATAATTCTTTTTACTGTTTTTGCTCCTAGGATAGACCCATGGAGGGGTGCACAAACTACCGGGTATCTCGAAGTGCCGAGTGGCCTACTCACGGCGTTGAGGGAGGTTGCTCCACTTCGGATACTTGGCGGGTAGTTTGCCGCACCCGTAGGGGTCTTGGGTGGGGTTTTGGCTATTCACCGTGACCGTGTAATCCGCTTTTCGTTGCAGGCTCGAACGGATTGCGGATTCCTAGTATATCCAATGTATTCATCTGTGATCTGTAATGTCTATCATTGCTATATATTTATAACTATTTAGGCATTGCTTATGTTTTACAGCAGCGCTAGCCCAGCCCCCGCTCTGTCGTTAGTTAAGTAACCTAATGGGTGATGACGGGGCCCCGTGGCGAATGCGAATGGCATAAGCGTACGTCATATTTTGGTTGTTTTCTGCAATGGTAGGATTAATTGATGGGACGCATTAAAAGAACTAATGCAAGAATATCACGCATTAAAAGAACTAATGCAAGATAATAAACCAAGCAAAGTCGTTGGAACACTTTCGAAAAACCACTCAGTTCTTTTCAAAACTAACTTTTAAATGCGGAGCTTGAGCCACTCCTTTTTAAAAGCTATCTCGTTCCATCGATCATATCAAGTTCACTACGTTCACGGTTTTATCAAAACCATTCGTATCCCTCCGTCGTTTCGCATGAATAGGCAATAGTATTCAAGCTATGTATGTTGGCCAAAGTCAAGGCATAGTGATTGGTAGCTATTGGGTATTCATGTGTAGCATAGATAGATGTGTTGGTTTGGGACAGTCGTACTGCCATTTTGGCCAAAGTCAAGGGTAGGTACGGGAGGATCCAAATTAACCTGGATAGTGACGGGTAGAACTTGACATGCGACTTATGATATTTTAGCCAAAGTCAAGGTCATAAGAGCATGGGGAAAAAATCCACATCGGGAGTTTCATAAGTACTGAAACTTGCTAGATTTGCATACCATTTAGAGTGTAATGATTCTGGTAGGATTCTTTCAGTTTTGTCACGCGATGATATTTGGATCCCGATCCTACTGTGAGTATATGCTACTCCTCGGGAAATTTCTCACTAAACGATCAATGCTATAAACCTAGTAGGTGTCTAGAAAGGTGTTAGCGGGGCTACGCCCCCAGGGAAAAGAGGTTCTTAAATTAAAGGAATCCTACCAGAATCCTGGTGGAGTCCAACGATCAATGCTATAAACCTAGTAGGTGTCTAGTCATCCCTCGTTTTCCGTATTTTGGGAAGCGGGGCGTGACAGAACTCCTGGTGGAGTCCTATACCGATTCGAGCTTCAAGAGTGATAAGGACGACAATAAGTCGATCTCGGGTTTTGTCTTTACACTCAATGGAGGGGCGGTATGTTGGAAGAGTTCCAAGCAAGATGCTGTGGCAGACTCGACGATAGAAGCTGAATACATCGCTGCCAACGATACTACCAAAGAAGCTGTCTAGATGAAGAAGTTCATTGCTGAACTTGGTGTGGTTTCATCTATTGAGCATCCAATACCCTTGTATTGTGATAACAATGGAGCTATGGCTTTGGCCAAGGAACCCCGGTCCCATCAGCGATCCAGACATATTCTTAGGCGGTATCACTTGATCCGGGAGATCGTTGATCGCCGGGAGATCGAGGTCATGAGAGTTGACACGAAGGACAACGTAGCGGATCCACTCATGAAGGCCTTCCCCCAGACGCAGTTTGAGAGACTTTTTGGGATGTTGGGTATGAGATACTACAACAACTGGCCTTAGTGCAAGTGGGAGATTGTTAGTGATATGTATGTCCTAGAGGCCATTATTGTATATTATAGTGGATGCTTGGACACATACACACACACACAGGACTTTCTTGCTCGACATGATAGTATGCTATCTGGTTGCACTTTATCTTAACATGTACACTTATTATTATAATACTGTCTCTCTGATACATGTTGATAAATCCCTTAGGATGTTAGCTTGACTACCAGGATTATGATGCAGATCATACTAGTGAGGCTTGTGTAGTCCACAAGCACATCCTTTAAACAGTTCCTAATCGAGAGAGTATCGAGACAGGGCATCGATATTCCAGAGTAGACTGGTGTGTATGTTTCTTGACCCTGTATGGGGCGATGGTTGATCCCACATCCATTGGTGTTTGGCATCAAAGATTGTACGTAGGTGCTCATTAGAGAATGGGTACACCGAACAGGACTCGCCGAGAACTCCTGGATGGTACCATAACTATCGTCAGATAGCAGTTCTCTGGTGACACTTATACAGGTTAGTCTGTAAACCTGAGATCGTCATAGAGTCTTGTGTGGTTCCCACTGTGCTTTGATTTCCTCCCTACCATGGCTCAAAGGAATCGTGCAAACAGGTAGATTTTGGATACAATCCCGAGTCACATGGAGGCAATGAGCGATAGTAGGGGTTTCGTCTCTCCCGGTATAGGGAGTTGATGTTGCGCTATGCTCGATTGGCTATAACAGTAAGTCCCTGGCCAGGGCTAATGAGATTTACTGGTAAGTGTTATAAGTAGTTTCTCGAACGATTATAGGCCACATATCGGCATGACTTATCAAGTTACTAGGGTCTGACGATTCCACTCCTAGACTTGATATGCGACATATCAAACAAAGAGACCGAACTGTACGGTAAGTGTTGCTTATAAGCTGTACGAGATTTTGGACAAGCTTGCTTGTTGATCTTCTATTCGTTCAATATCTGGATAGCCGTTAATTCCAGCTAGAACCGTTGACGGCTTGTAGATAACTGATGCGATCATTACCTACTGCTGGCGTATTGACGAGTCTTTAGAGTCCCACACAGAGGTTTCCCAGCTCAAGCGAAACGAAGTAGGGCATATATGGTAATATGTGAGGGAGCTTAATTAAATACGAGTATGTGATGCCGTATTCTAATCTAGCAATATTTGATATCCGTCAGGTTATATGTGATATAACCGGATTATTGAATTGATTCAATGGTATATGTATATGTTGTTAATATATATTTGATATTAGCCGGATTTTATTTGATATAACCGGATTATTAAATCAAGTGTTGATTTAATAATTTAATATATATATATATATATATATATATATATTAACTAGTATTGAATATTAGACGGTTATATGTGATATAACAGGATTATTGAATCAAGTGTTGATTTAATAATGAGATATACATATAAATAAGATATTAGTCGGTTATATATGATATAACCGGATTATTGAATCAAGTTTTGATTTAATAATTTAATATATATTAATATATTTGATATTTATATATTTATATAGAGAGAGAATAATGGAGGAAAGATGCCATAGGAGGGAATTTCCTTCTATGACGGCGAAAAAATACACCCTCCCTAATTTTTTCCGCCGATCGGCACCCACCAACTTCATCGTTATCATCTAAGATGTCGGTACACCGAATTTCATGTGATTCTACAATCTTTTCACCGTTGATTTAGCAATGTAAAATGTTCTATTGTCGGTAAACTGCTAATTTTGAACCCACTAAATCAACAGTGAAAAGGTTGTAGAATCACATGAAATTTAGTATACCCACATCTTAGATGATAACGATGAAGATAGTGGGTGCCGATCGTCGGAAAAAATGAGGGACGGTGTATTTTTTTGACGCTATAGGAGAAAATTCGCTCATATGACCTCTTTCCTACATTAACCTCATATATATATACAATTCCCTCACATGGCCTCTTTTCTCCATTAACCTCATATATATATATATATATATATATATATATATATATATATATCACATATATATTAATATATATAATGAGAAGAAAATAATAAATATTTTCTTCTCATTATATATATTAATATATATATATATATATATATATATATATATATAGATTATTGTATCATGATTGATATTACATAGAACTAGAATGTATGAGAATTACACATGAGATGTGATGAGTTAGAAATGGATTAATTTATGAATTAATGGAAAATGAGAATGAGTCATTTTCTTAGATACTTGTGGAAGTTTTAAGAAGGCATGACTCACTCCATTCTCTTTGTTTTTATTCATAGATATTTCCACACCATCTCATCACTTCACCTCATGGCTCTCTCTTTTCCTCCAAGTTCATCCTCATCTTCATCTTCACTTTTTCTTTTGAATTTTCTTGAGGTGAAAAAGAAAAAGAAGAAAAGATTGTGAGAAAAATTTCTATTTTATTAACCTACACTTTACCAGCCCTTTAGTATAAGTTATTTGCTTCACTAATACTTTGATTAGTGAATAGTGAGCTTGAGTGAGAGAGATTTCAAGGTGGATCATTTTCGGTCTCGAAGACGACGAAGAAAGCTCGTTCCTTTCACCAAGTTGAGTCTAAGAAGTGTTCTATGGACTATTACTTAGGGGTTTAGAAGTGAAGGACCGGTCTACAAATGTTATATTCACTTTTCGTTTTGTGTAAAACTTGTTTGCTTACACTGAAACCCTAATTCTCCAGTTAGATTCTAGATTAATGTAGCTTAGCATTCTAGATTTTTAAAATTGCATACTTGATACTTGTTTAAACCTAGTGGTGGTGCTAAGACATACTTTCAAGAGTAACGGCGTATTGGAATGAGTTCGAGTTACCTGAGTCGTCTGGGAGAGGGTTTATATAGTGGTCGCGTGGAGCCGAGATCATCGCTGTCAGTTACGTCCCCGCGTTATCCTCGCATTTAATGGCGGGATACGTCCATTAATGGGGGATGTGCTATGGCCCGTAAGTCCTAACTGCACACAACACACACCACGTGCACACACATCCATGAGATCCACGAATTTGCTCTGAAAGCGTTAATTTGCGACCGCTTTCTCTTTTGGGGTTTTTGGGGTTCGAACTCCGCACTCACCCCAATAGTGAAAGTGTCCATACCAACTGAACTACTGCTCGTTGGTTTCATTTGTACCTGTATATATAACTATTCAAAATAAATCTCTATTTTATATATGATTTTCCTTTGTTGAGAAAAAAGCAAGGCAAATGCCTATATGATATTCCTTTTTTGAGAATAAAGCGAGGCAAATGCCTATATGATTTTCCTTTTTTGAGAATAAAGCGAGCCAAATGCCTTCAGAAATGTTTAAATTATATAATATTCCTCAGGGAATCTCATAAATAGACCAACATCAAAAAAGATCAAGAGAGAAAGCAGCTTGGGCTGTATTATTGTATTCTCATGATGTCGAAAATACTCAGATATTTGGATTTGATGTACATAGGTTCATGAAAGTAGAAATCCATTTTATGATTAGGTAAAGTTAAATAGAATGCAAGATGAACAATGAAATTTCTTTTATAGAAGTGAAGATAGAATAATAAGAAAAGAATAGCACAACCAATAGCTTGCATCAACGTTTATATTATTTATCAATATTTCTTTAATCACCGTGTCCTTTGATCGTTGTTTTCTATTGCTATATAGCTATTTTCCAGTTATGCATCTCCAGATGCATAGCGCCAATAACTATCGAAACAAAATCATAAAATAGGGATGCAAGTCCGAGCTGACTCCGTATCCATATCCGTATTTTTATCCAATATAGATAGTTATTTTCATTTCCGACAACTATTCATTTATGTGTATCTGTTCCTGATCCGTATCCGATATCAAAAATAGTAATCTTTTGTTTTTATTGAGTATGCTTTACTAATATTTATTTCATATTTGTATCCGTATACGGACTTTTTTCCAAAAAGCCCTCTCATACGCTGCTAATTATTAAAAAGTCCCCTCATTCTTCGTATTTACTTAAAAGACCTTTTAAATATTTAAGTTGTACTAAAAAATTCTCTATCTAGTTTTCCATTTAAAATTAGGGTCTTGTTAGGAGAATGGAGAGCCGTTTTTTTACCTTCTAGGTATTTAGATAGGTCTTTCTCACATAAAAGGGACCCAAATCTCGTTTAGTTGAATATTGCGATTCAACGCGACTAAAAAATCGCTCTCCTTTCAAAAGAGCTTTCCTGCGAACTTGAAATTTGCAATTGAAGGGACAACTTGCACTCGACAAGCTCGTTTCTGTAGTAGGTTGAGAAAGATAAGCCGGTTTGCATAATCAATTTGAGAGATGTTTGATCGAAACCCTAATTATAAAGCCAATCTGAAAGAAAATTTAGGAATTTTGGGGAAAGAGAGGGGTTATGAAGGTTTTAAAACCCAAATCTGATACTCACCGTTAGCCTCCTAATGGAGTAATGGAGGATACCATAAATATTTTCATTTTTGGCACGTTGGGAGACTTTTAAGTGCTTTAAAATGTGTGGGGTACTTTAAGTAGATGAGAAATATAAAGGGGCTTTGTAATAATTTGCGTTGTATGAGAGCGTAAAAATCCCTAACCCGTCAGAAAACAGGAGACGTGGCTGTCCGTTGGCCTTGCACACGCCGGCCTGCGCAGGACACGAGCCCGTGCCTTTTCCCATCACCCCTCTTTTTAAAAGTTAAAATCTCGACGATGACGAAGGCGCCACTGACCTTTTGCTCTCCAATTTCTTTCTTGTTTGTTTTCTTTGATTTGTTCCCTTTTGAAGGGATCGACATCAAGTCGCCGCTATATATATCTTCTCTTCATCGAGTTCGAGATCGAGAAATCGAGAAATGGCGGGAGTTTTGCGAGAGGTTAAGGTTTTGAGGCCATTGATTCATCTTTTGATCCCCCTTTGCCTCCACTGGATCGCCGAGGAGATGACCGTCTCCGTCCTCGTCGACGTCACCGCCCGCGCTCTCTGCCCCCTTGATGCCTCCTGCTCCGAGGCCATCTATCTCACCGGCCTCCAACAGACGGTAATTACTGGGAAAGATTCCAACTTTTCTTCTCTTTTGGAAAGTTATCCTCTTTCAATTCTCTCATTTCTCAATCGATACCTCAAACCTTATACAGAAAGGATAGATCTTGCTGATTAATGAACCTTTGTAGGCCGTGTTTGGGAATGGAATTGTGTTTAGATCACCCAAGTTTCATGAAGTTATCGGGACTTAACTCCATGATCCTAACTATGTCCCATTGGACTTCCATTTTGGAGTCCGGTCATCTCAACTCCAAACTAACTAAAGTTTTCTAAACTCCAAAGAGCGAGAAGAAAACTCCCCTCATGGAGTTTAGATAACTCCAAAACAACATTTTAAGCCTCGTTTGTCGTATTAATGCTAAACTCCAAAAATTGATAGCTGAAATAAACTCCAGCTTTCCTCCATACCCAAAACACCCTCAGTTTGAAAATAACTTAATTAGATATTTGAGCATTTACTTACTTTAAGTTAACCCCCTCTATTGGCTTATTAGCGCCTAACGCCCCTGATGTTAAGAATTGATAGCTGAAATGTTTGGCTAGCTTGATTATCCGTTGGATCTAATCTGTGCGTGTTAATCAGTTAGCTCTTGTAAACTTGTATTTTCAGTGAGCATTGAAAATGATATAACAGGCCTGAGATATTTTGATATGTTTGTAGGTTGAAGGAGTTTTTAAGACAGTGGTGCTTCCGGTTTTGGGTCAACTTGCTGATGAATATGGGCGTAAACCGCTGCTTCTCGTTACTATTTCTACATCCATATTTCCATTTGGTATGATTCGTACTAATTAAATTAAGTCCTTTTCATAGTGTTATATTTAATCAGTGGCAGCATGTTTCTTGAGGCTTCAATCAGATAAATATCGATTACGTATTAAGGAGGGAGGCATGACAGTATTTAATGCTTTTTAGGTGATATCATGAATATTTGGTCAAATTTATCTTTTTAGTTTTTTAAATTTGGAGAGAACAGGTCACTCCAGTTTGTTAGATGTTGGATATTAGAATATGGAAATCAATGTTTTTAGAGAGTAAAAAATGTCCTTTCTTTGTGTATTGAACTTCTTTCGTCGACCTGTGATTATAAACTGCAGATGACTTTTCCTTCCTCATACATTCTTGCTCATTCCACACTTAATTAGTACAAAATCTCTGCATTATCTTTCTGTCCAATTTATTCCCTGTAAATTTGGATGATCAAATAGTTAACAACCCTTGAATACCACTTTTCTTCCTGCTAAATGAGGACAATGGACCTAGTGGTAATTGAACTCTTTTGATAAGGAACAAAATTTTATTCATCCCTGTAATTCTGGACTCAGATCATACTCAGAGTAGGGCTAAATCTGAAGATGAACTCAAAAATGCCTGCCAGAAATCTATCCTATGATTAGTTATTACTGTGGCACTTAAGGTGTTGTTATATTAGATATTATTTTATGAGCTTACCCAGTGCTATATCATGGTACTTTTTAGTGAACATTATATGGAAGATTCACTTTGCCATCTTGCTTCATTTTTCAGCTGTGCTAGCATGGAGACAATCAAGGACATTTGTATATGTGTATTTTGTTCTTCGTACGATTTCACATATCATTAGCCAAGGAAGCATATTCTGCATATCGGTTTCTTATGCAGTAAGTGCTCTGTCTTCATTAATTCATTGATGTATAATTGTATACAGTACATAGTTATGTTCTATGTCCTTTTGCATCCACATTTTTTTATTGCTTTTTCACGAAGAACCATTTCTTATTCAGTGTGAATCTGAAAATTGACATTTGGGCTATCATCTCTGTATATCATAAATTAGTTGGGGCTTTAAAACTCTATTTGTCTTGTAGGCGCACTCGTTGATACCAAACTGGGCATAACACCAGAAAGCAAACGGGGTTGCAAACATGCATATAACCATACCGCACAATAATTTTTAAAGTAGAAAGGGATCAAGAATCATAGATGTAATAATTGTTTTTTAGCAAAACCTTGAGAAAAGCTACTCATACAATTTAAACATGAAGATTCCATGACTAATTATCAGTAATGTGTAATCTTTAATCTATATCTTAATCGGTCATGGGGAGCTTCCAATATGATGAAAGCTCTTTTTTGATATATATATATTAGGGATACATTTATAGTCTTATAAAACCGAATTATGTAATTCAGTGTCTCCAGTGCATTCATTTGTGTTATGTTTAATTAGCATTGTTTTGTCCTCTTCCATTTATCGTAAGCTTCGATACAGTCTCTGAATAAATTTCTTTTCTTTGAGTAGGCAGATGTAGTGGAAGAGAGGAAAAGGGCTTCAGCATTTGGATTGATAACTGGCCTCTTTTCAGCATCATTTCTGTTGGGAAATGTATTTGCACGTTTTCTTCCAGAAGAATGGATCTTTGAGGTTTGTACTTCAAATGAACGAATCAAATTAGTATTATTTATTTAGTTATCTGAATGAATCATGCAAAGTTGATACAAATCGTACATTGCCATTTTAATTTGCCATTTTAGTTTTCTCCATGCTTTCCCTATTAATGGCTAATATTGTTTCAGGTATCAATAACTTTGTTGATAATCTCCACAATATACATGAAAGTATTTCTACTGGAGACCATCAGTACTAAATCTGCTAGGTCACATGAACGCGTCCCATTTCCAATCATGGTCTCTATGGTTTTCCAGGCTCGGTGGAACTCTATGAAAGATACTGTAGCCATTGTCACTACTAGGTGAATTCTCGTAGAGTTTCTGCAAAACTCAAAAATTTGTTTGGGATCTTTATACATTTTTGCCCATACCTTTCAATCTTTTTCGAAGTTGTTTCATATCTGTGTTTCTCCGTTTTAATTGTAGTTTATTTTATTTTTTTTAAAAGAAGAGTTATGCTCAAAGAGCCCGTCTCATGCATCGATACTGTTTTTTTTTTGGCTGCAGTGGAATACTTAAGCGCATCTCATTTGTTGTATTCTTCTACAAGTTAGGCATGACTGGCATCAGCAGTGTCTTACTGGTAGATATCTCATCTCAAGCTTGCTTATAATTTATATCGTATATGATTATTTGTGTGATATATCATCATATACATATGTTGGCTTGGGCATTTACATGGAGTTCTTCTTTTTGCAGTATTATCTGAAATCAGTTTTCGGATTTAACAAAAACCAGTTCTCGGAAATTCTGATGATGGTTGGCATTGGGTCCATATTTTCTCAGGTTCTGTTTTAATACTTTAGTTTCTTTCATGTTGCATTTTGATTGCTATGATGGAATTTTGAATTAGTGATTTCAAAATTTTAAAATACTATTTAAAATGGCTAGAGCTATTTGGTTTTTAGATTTTGGTGCTTCCGCTTATCAATCCATATCTTGGAGAGAAGGGGGTATTATGCCTTGCCTTGATTGCTTCCATTGCTTATGTAAGTCTTTCTCAAAATGAAATAAAAATGTGAACTGTACTCGTCAAATATTGAAATCTGTTTCGTATCCTTAATTTGACACTTCTTTGCTATGCAGGGCCTGCTTTATGGCTTAGCTTGGGCACCATGGGTATAATACTGTATACTGTCATATATTTTTAGTAGTTTATGCCGTTAACAAAGCTTAATCCATTATCACGCAGGTTTCGTATCTTAGTGCCTCATTCGGTGTTGTATATATTCTTGTGAAACCATCGGTAAGTAATTAGCGGGATGTCGAAATGGACAGTTCCTGCTTTTATTTGTACTTTGATTGACAAAATAAGTTTATATAATATTACTAAACTCGGTTCCAGTTGTATTACATAATCAAAACAAATAGGAACAAATAAGTATTTGTCCCGGATATTATTTCTTAAACTTAAGATGTGTTTAAATTTAAGTCATCCTTTTCACTGATATCTTCACCTGCGCAGACTTATGCTATTATATCGAAGGCAGTAATCGCAACTGATCAGGCATGTGTCATTGTCTTATCTTGTTGGCTTTTGCTATGATGCATGATTGAACTTGGAAAAATATTCTCCTTGTTTGTTTGCATAATTCACATTTACAACAACATACAGGGAAAGGCGCAAGGAGCTGTTGCTGGGGTGCGATCAGTTTCCAGCTTGTTATCTCCTCTTGTAATGAGTCCCTTAACTTGTGAGTAAAATCAATTCTCGCATGTATTCATTCTTGTAAACATACTGCTCTGTTAAATCAAATACATACTAGTTTTGCTGTTTTGAAATGAGAAAATTTATAAAACCTGCACATATTGGTCTAAGTCTACTTGTTTTCTTTCTTTCTTTTCCTTTCTTTCTTTTTATTTTATTTTATTTTGTTTTCTTTCTTTCTTTTCCTTTCTTTCTTTTTATTTTATTTTATTTTATTTTATTTTTTGAAATAAACGATTAGATAAAATCCCCTGCATTTTATTAAAGATATGAAAGAAACAATGTACAAAAGGAAAAGGAAAGGAAATACCACCAGGATAGAAGAAATTTATGAAACTCCTGGCATCAGCAAAAACCACACATGCTAATAAATTGTGTTACAATAATGCATCTTTTTTCCATGTAAATTGTTTGTTTTTGGTTATATGAGAAATTTTCAGTTATATTAAACATTGTCTGTTCTCATCTGTTACAGCACTGTTCATCTCAGATAAAGCTCCATTTGACTGCAAAGGTTTCAGTATATTGGTTGCATCTTTATCCATGGTCTCTCTCTCTCTCTCTCTCTCTCTGCGCGCGCGCGCGCATGGGCTTGCGTTTTCATCTATTGTTTGTTTTCATGTAGACCATAGGTTTAATTAGATCTCTATCTCTGTAGTGATCAGTTGTCTGTTTCTATATAGATCGTAGCTTTGGGCTGTGCCTCGCAGCTAGATTCAGGTAGCAAAAGCAAAAATGCAGCTGTTGAGAATGTACAAAACTCGGCGCATGAAGCAGATGTTGAGGCACCATTGCTCAATCAGAACTGTGCTCAGCCCTGATACATATATAAGGCAAGCTCTTTTATTACTACCCATCTCTTTACCATGACCATCTTCATTTGTATAGTTATGTATCTATTTTCGTGTACGATTTCTTTTCTTTCTTTTTGTTCAAATTTAGTTTGGTCTTTTGATTCTATACATGCCTTGTGTAAATTTACCATTCAAGAATAGGATTAGAATATGCAAGGTGATCGATGCTGCTGCACTGTACTTGTATATATGTATCATATTTGAAATTTCATCTAATATGTTACTATCTGTTATATTTCAATATATTATTTGGAGTCCATCTTTAGTGCATTTTTACTACGACGGAAAGTCTAATGTTACTTAGATCTTGCATACACGGGAAACAAGCGATAATGTGGGCTGTCCAGAATATGACGAAGACACATGACTTGTGCAATGTTTTCTTCTGCAACCTAACCAACCCAACCTAACCAACGGGTGTCCTCTTAAAAATATAGGTAGTTTCATCACCATCATCACAAAAATAGAGGTCAACTGAGGTGTGTTGCGAACAAACCCATTTTTTACAAAGAAACGAAAACCGATCGTCTACCACATCGTCAAGTAAACATCATGCAATAATAAACCCGCAAATTTTTAAGGCCATCGTTGCCAAAAAGTGCTGTATCCAAACCTACTTTGCCAACCACAACATCAAAACAGCACGCAACAAGCAACCTGCAAAATTTTAAGACCATCATCGCCAAAAGATGGTAGTATCTGAGCCTTCTTTGCCAACCACAACATTAAATCTCTAAAAATTCAAATCTTTTATAAAGTAAAACTCAGCCTTCGAAGAACAAAACTTTAGCAAAACCAAAAGTTGCGTTCTTACAAAAGTAACAAAAATGATAGTCATGTTCCTTACATCGTAACAAAACCCTTTTTTGCTTGTCATGTTTTTGGCAAAGTAATGAATCCTTTTTGCTCGAAAGTCTTGTTTTCACAATGGATGTTTGGATTCGGAGATGTTGATTTGTTACCTTCTTTGAAACAAAAAGAAAGGAGGAGGAATGAAAAAGTATCCCTTCATCTTACAAAATCGATAAAGAAATCAACTTTTGTATAGATAGACGGTTCTGTGTTCAAATCGAACAAAGGGCATTATTGCTATCGGCGTCTTCCTAAAATATAACTGAAAATTTGCGTTATGTGCTCTCTTGCTCCTTTAAATCAATTATTCTAATATGAGCATGTATTAGTTTGTTAATTTCTTGTTTTCCAACATCATCCATTTGTCTGTGACCGTAAAAATTGAACCCTTTCTTCTAGGAACGGCTAAATTATATGATTGTGGTTATCTTTAAAATTATATTCGTTATTAGGCAGGTACTTATTTTTGAATTTAGGATAATAGCTGCAACGGGCGATGCTCTGTTCTTACTCTCTATGACCTATCCATATGTTTCTTGTCATGCTCTCCCGCTTGAGAGTGTAAATCGCCATATTTTTCTTGCGGTCATATATATGTTTTAACGTCCGTTTTGCATATGCTAAATCCTTTTTGTATGGCATATTTGTTGAAGATATCGTACCACCTATCTTCGGTTGAAAATGTCATCTGTTATGTTTTAATACTCAAAAAGGATTTAACATTAATTAGAATGATGCTATGCTCAGATTCATAATCATCTATCGCTTGAATTGACTGGGGCTTTACTCATAGATGAATCCAATATTTATATTAGAAAGGCAAAAATATAACAGACAAAATTAATCTAGGTTAGATATTAGCAAAAGTAATAATTTATATTTGCAATTCAAGCAAACAACACATCCGCTGCACGAAGATCTATGGGGGAGGGGAAAAAAGAAAGCAAGCATGGACAAAGTTGAGACCTTAATGGCTTGAAGATGAAGACATTGAACCAGAAGAGTGCTCTTGGGACGACTGTACATATCAACAAGACATGAAGTTGGTGAGAGCGAGAGTTGCTGTTTCCCAGCGAGAAACATCAAGTCACCGAGAGTTGATGAGAGCAAGAGTTGACTGTTCAGTCAACTGTCATGAGTCGCAAGGGAGGCAATGGAGACCACCGCCGATGAGATGACTCATCGGAGAGAGAAGGTAGAAACCCACATAACCGATCTTGTTCGGTGCCAAGGAGACCATGAAGTGGGTACGCCAGCCGTAGGCCCCTTGATGAGTGAGGGCTCACTTGGGGTCGAAACCGTCCTCGGAGGAGTAGGACTCTGAAGAGACGTGTGGCGGAGGGCAACGGTCGACGGGTAAGCAAATCACCGAAGGGAAGCCACAAAGATGAAGGAGACACGAGATTGAAGCCTCCCTCATTGGCGAAGGTCCTCGGCGAGGTGGTCGGATGTGGAGCAAGACCGTCACCTGAGCAGATCCCCGAGGCGAGAGGACAAGAAGCGGACTGAGACTGAAGCAAGGAGGTTGTCAAGAGAGATGTCAGTGCGGCATGTACCCAAAGAGAAGGCAGCACCGACGTTGAAACCTCCGGTGCTGTACGTACCCAAGCATGCACCGCCGGCAGGGGACGGAACCCGCAACGACCGGAGGAAGCGTAC
Source organism: Agapanthus africanus (assembly GCA_030015575.1). Lineage (NCBI taxonomy): Eukaryota > Viridiplantae > Streptophyta > Magnoliopsida > Asparagales > Amaryllidaceae > Agapanthus > Agapanthus africanus. Next base: position 524,238,328 of record JASDDO010000022.1, read on the forward strand.
CAGCATCATCATCGATACTATCAGGGTTGATTGTCATGAAGCAACAAAGCACAAGTCAAAACTGAATACAGGGTGAAAAACCAAACTTTCGCTCTTGAGGAGGCAAAGAAGATCGTAGAGGAGGCTGCCAATCATAAGAGAGAGAGATGGAAGTCGACCCGAGTCTCATTAGGACTCATTTTTTCTCTGATGGGGGCTAGGCCGGTTGACGGGGAGGGTTGAATAGATCTCTTGCGGCGGTTAAAAACGAGGAAAATTAAATGTCATCAAAACGCTCTCATCTGATTTGCAACAGACGGCGATCTCAACGGCCACGCTAAAATGCTTCACTTGCAAGAAGCATCCAAGATTTCTATGAGTTTAAACGAACTTGTTTCAACCGTAACTCAGAAGATCACCTGCTTGCAAATCGCCCACGTCAAAGGAAGAGAAGGCAGGCTTTTGAAAATAGGAGAGTAGGAGGCCAGGAGGAAGGGGATTGCAAAGACTTTGGGGCTGATTAAATTTCTAAACTACATTGGCGAGCCCCCTTCGGGCGAGCCGGGTTATTGCAAGGATTTTACTATTGGGTGGGTAAAATCGCCGGGTTATTGCAAGACTAAAAAGGTTGAGCAACAAATACAACGGCCTCCCTTGGTCGCCAAAACCACATCGATGGGGATTCATGGCGGGTAAAAACGCTACATCACCTGGGACCTACGGCACGGCTTCACGCACGTTGGTTATTTACGCTCAAAGGAAAGAAGCGGGCCCAACAGCCCTTGGACGCCCCCAGCATGCATTTGAGGCCCAATAGCTACAACTAGCGATAGCTATGCCCAGTATTGGGCTGACACGTCGCGGTCAAGAAGCCGTCGAATACCGAAAGGATGGGTTCAGACTTCAGAGAGAGCAACAAATCAAAGGGGAGGGCTTGATGGGCCTACTAAGGGTTTATTGTATGTTGGACCAGAGGTTGATGGGCTTAGTCACCATTTAGGGCCATTTGGGGCAATTGCTTCAAGGGCCTTTGCTGATCCAATCTTGAAGGAAATTATCGAGGAGCATGAAGACACCCAATCAGAGTCGCACTCGGGGTTTTATTTAGAAGAAGAGAACTCTTGGGAGGTGAGGGAAGAAGGTCATGGCCAAAAGGAGGGATATGAAGAAGTGCTCTTGGGTAGCTCGGACGATGAAGAGGAGGGAGAGTTGAGCTTGTCTAATGGCTTTGAGAGAGACGAGGGCTGTTAAAAAAGATCGGAACCCGGCTCGAGATTGGCTTATTAAAAGTTCGGCTCGGGCTTGTTTGAAAACTAAACGAGCCAAGCTTGAAAAAAATATCTAAGCTTGGTGAAATAAATGAATGAACACGAACATGACAGGCTTGAGCTCAGTTCGCATTCAAGCTTGGCTTATTTGAGGCTCGTGTAAAGTTGGGTAATTTGTATCTTATTTCATATTCACTACGAATAAATATATGATTATTGTAAGTTCCTGGTGCTCGTGCCGCTAAATTTGCGGCCAAGACGGAATTGAAAACAATGATTTTTAAACAAGCACCAGCAACTAAAAACCCTAGAAGTCGAACAAAATACTAAACTAGTAAATTAAAAAGAGATAAACTACAAGTTGAGGGGGTAGCTGCCTTTGTAGCGTGTTCACCTTCTATGTAATTGTTGACTATAGAGCCCCTAAGGCAATTATTATAATTATAGGTAGGAGATTATGATAATTGAAAGAGTACCTATACAGGTAGAATAGTCTTGTTCGAGATGATGATATGCTATCTGATTTGTCTTTATCATGTATGTGCATATGTTTTATTATGTGTCGCTAATACGTAATGATACCCATTGGATCTTTACTTGACTATCAGGTTTATGATGGCGATCATATTCGAAGAGCTGGATAGTTCATAAGCACATTCTTAAATGTCCATAGTCGTGGGAGTATCGAGACTGGGTATCGATATTCCAGAGTAGACTAATGTATACATTTCTAGACTCCGACGAGAGGCGGTGGCAGGTTTCACAGCCATTGGTGTATGACACCTAAGATTGTATACAGGTGCTCACTGGAGATGAGTACACCAGATGGACTCACCGAAAACTTCTAGATGGTATTACACATATCATCAGATAGCAGTCTTCTGATGACATGAGTACAGAGAGTCTGTTGACTTGAGATTGTCATTTGTTTCGTGTGAATTCCCACTGTACTTAGATTACTACCCTACCACGGTTCTACTGATTCGTGCAAACAGATTTTAGTTGGGTACAGTTCCGAGCCACATGGAGATCGTGAGCGATAGTCAGGGATTCGTTTCTCCCGGTATAGGGAGTCGATATCGCGCTGTGTTTGGTTGGCTATCACTATAAATTCTTGGCCAAGGAGGATGGGATTTACTGATGAGAGATCAGTAGTTTCTCGATGGGTGATGAGCTTGACACCGGCACGATTTATTGGGTTATTAGGTGTCTGACGTTTTCCACCACCCGTAGACCCGGTATATGACACTCTTAGACGAAGAGACCAGACTGTATGGAGATTGTCACTTACAGGCTCGGTAGTGGTACGGACGAGCTTTCTTGTCAACCTTCCTTTCGTTAAATACCTAAGTAGTCCTTATGTACAGTTAGTGTCGTTGACGTGCTTGTGGTTAAACCCACTGCCAGCGTATTGTCGGGTCTTTAGAGTCCCACACAGAGAGTTTCCCGGTTCAAGCGAAACGATATAGTGTGCATATTTTGATATGTACGGGGGTTCGATTAAATACGTCCACTTGATACACGTACTTTAATCGGACATTTGGATAATACCAGCAGCTTTGAAAAACAGCCAGGTTGATCACATATGTGATTTGTGAGATAGTATTATATCTCACATTTTCTCTATTTTGGGTATTTGTATTTTGATAAGAATACAGGTATTTGTATGAATACGGGTATTTGTATGAATACGGGTATTTGTATCTTGATACGAATACGGTATTTATTTTTTGATATGGATACGGGTGTATTTTAATACATATTTGGTGTATGTATATGTATATGTATGTGTGTGTGTAAACATGCACATTCTTTTCTCTCTTTTAGAAAATTGTTTGAGAATTGTGTGGAGGGGTGAGTCATATGTGTGAGTCAATTCGATGAGTCACACATGCCCCCGTCTCCACAAAAGAAAGAGAAGAAAAAGAAAATGAATGTTTAGTTTGATCCATATTCTTTTTCTCCTCTTCTTCTTTTTGCAAGCTTTCTAAAACGAGAAAAGAAAGTAGAAAAAGACAGAGAGAGAAAGAGTTTCTTCACTTCTTACATCACTTACTTGATATTCTTATGCTTCACTTGATATTTTGGTGTGAGGCTAAAACTTGTTTTCGGTTTCTCTCTGTTGGATCATCTTCGGCATGGAAGATCGGCTTGCAAATTTATTCCCGACGACTTCGGAGCCTAGCTAGAGTCCATGAAATGGTATAGGGGTCTTCCGCAATTAAGCGGACATACTATAAAGGTAGCTAGCCCCATAAATTTCTAGTTTAGCTTGCTTGCGTTATCCTAGTTTAGCGTTTAGAATCGATTCTAGGGTTTTGATCACTAGTGTTTTCATAAAAGTTTTTGTTTTCGCTTCCACCTACACCGCAAGTCTTGTGGCGCGAGCACTAAGAACCTTACAATGGTATTAGAGTCGTGCCAAACACTTTAACTAGTTGTAGACGATACTCACATTTCGAAACCGAAATTTTAACCATATCGAGTTTCTAATTCCAAGTTTCTGTTGATTTTTCAAAATTGTATATGAAATTTTTTTAAAGTATGCGGATGGACAATTTTTGAGGTAAGAAAACATGGCACAAAACCCGAGGCCTATTGGTGAAGTTCTGGCTGCCTGGGGGATTTTTTGGTCGGCCTAAAATTTTCAAAAGGTCCCTGGATTTTTTTAGTTGTTTGGAATTTTAGAAGCTACATTTTTAGCATACCTCTTTTTGCCCCAGATTTCAGTTGGTATTATCTTTGTATTCGGGCAACTCGGGAAAACTTTCGATCAAAACTTTAGCATCGTTTATGATCCATATCTTTGTATATGTGTTGGATAACGTCGTCTAATTGCTATATATTCAATTAGACGAGATTGCACACTTTGTTCTTGTGTTGTTAGTTTGGATATATATCTTATGATGGTTTAGCCGGATTGTCATGATGGATAGCCTCTCGTGTGATTTGATTGTATAGTTTTGAATGTGTATTCATTTATTCGGGACGATCGGCCGGATTGTGTCGTTTCCTCTTGATGTATATTCTTTTATTAGGACATGTCCACGATGCGGGTGTCGTTGCATTTGTATATTCTTTCATTACTGTACTAGGTTAACTCGTGAAGAAATGCTCGAGTCGCAGGGTTCTAGAGTGCGTTATGTGGGCGTCTCATGGTGATGAGTTCAAGCCGCCTCGCTCTGGAATTGGCGGGTTGCTCGCCGCACTTATAGAGGTTTAGGATTGACCTAAGGTGGAATGTTCAAGTTACTGGATTCCAATGCCGAGTGGCCCACTCATGATATTGAGTGCGGGTTGTCTCACTTCTAGAATTGACGGGTAACTTGCAGCACTAGTAGGGGTCTTGGTTCGGTGTTATACAGGGTATCCACACGACCGGAGAACTTTGGTTTTCGTTTGCGGTTCAAACGAAACATGGGGCTCCTAATTTATCCGCTATTTCATATTGTTTATCGCATGCCTGTGATGTGTATTACTTGCCTATATATATATATATATATGTATGTATGTATGTATTAGATACTTCTATATATTTTGTATCTGCGCTAGCCTTGCTTACGTCCTACCGTAAGTTAAGTAACCTTACGGTGAAGACCTGAGACCCCGTGGTGAATACAGATGTTATATAAAAGTATCATATTTTGATTATATCTGTTGTGGCTAGAAACTTAAATGATGGGACTGCATTAATTTGGATTAATGTAAGGAAAATAAACCTAAAGTGATGTTGTCGGGACCAAATTTTAAAACTAATCAGTTTTCTTCAAAACCACTCGTTTTAAAAGCGGAGCCTAAACTACTCCTTTTCAAAGCCACTCGAGTTTCTTCAACGATATCAAGTTCGTTACGTTAAAGGTTTTTTCGCCAAAATCCAGTCGTAGCCCTCCGTCATTTTAAATAGGTAGCACTTATTATTCGTGATATGATTGTTGGCCTCCGTCAAGGCATAGTATACAGTAGCTAAGTGATACTTAGCTGCAGTATAGAGATGCATTAATTTAGGACAGCAGTACAGTTGTAACATTTCGTAAAAATTTAAAATATTTATTTTTGCATTTATTTATTAATAAAATGAATTTTTATATATGAGACAACATTTATCTTTTTTTCAAAATCTATTTTTACATGTGTCAACATGTTGTTCTTATTTGAGTTTAGTTAAATTATCTTTATTTTGAAAATGAAGAGAAGGGGATATATTAGGCTAAGTTATACTCTCACCACATCATACCATACAAATGTTTAGCAAATATCCTATATATCCTATATGTCATGGCTTATCCTCTCATTTTCTACATCTTTCTTCACAAACACTAAGGATATATCTAAGCTCTCCTTCATCCTCACTCTAACCTACCTTCCTCCATAAGAAATCATCATGTTTCTTGAGGGTTTCTTCATATAGAATGATCATGGCACCAAATTAAGTCCATGCTTCTTCTAAGATCTTCAATTAGATACCACTAAAGCTTGGATCCCTCTCAATATTCTTCAAGGAGGTAAAAATCCAATTTTTATTCTTATTGTGTTCTTATCTTACCTAGTTTATATGGTTTTGTGTATAATTTCTACTGGTTTGGAAAAAATAGAAGTGTTTTAGTACTTGTAAACTTAGTTTTAAAGTTATTGAACTAAGATTTTAGTGTTTGTGGTACTCAAATGATATCTGCTATTATTTGACAGCTCTGAAAATTTATTGCAGTGTTTTTTTGAGACAGTGAGACCAATAAGTGACCACACCCAAAGCCCTTACCCATCTGGACTTAACATGGCAGCAAATTTATTAGTGTTGGCCGCAATTTTTGGTTAGGGAATTGAGTTATGGTTTGATGTTTTTACCGTAGCTCCTAAACATCCCAAATAGATTATTGTATACTTCTTTTTGTCCCAGGTTACTTATATAAAAATCTGGAGCACTTATCTTATTGTAGTTCAACGCTTTACGTTTTAAAAGCTTTAATTTTTTAAATTGCCGGGGGTAGTTCGATATAGATAGAACGCGTTAAAATACGCAGGCCTTACGTCCTAGTTTATGTGCGTTAGAGTGTTAGTAACATTTGCGTTTCGATTCTTACGAGTGTGCTTGATTTAATGTTTAGGGTCGGTCGTGGAGACGTCCGACGTGGCAAAGAAGGGAAAAACATTCGCGAGTTTCATCTAGCACGTGTCGATTTTAGGTGAGTAGGGGGACATTTACAAGTCAAAACTTGGACGGATGTCATATAACACCCCCGACTACCAGAAGCTTTATAAAACTCTGTATCGGTTTTTAAATACTATTAGCGATACTTTACCGCAGTTCCATGTCATATACATTACATTGAGTACCATGACATTCCTAGTGTACAATTATACTTGTTAGAATAGATACATTGTATAGAACACAAGCACAATACTAATGATTCCATGTTGCATAGTTCACAACCTCATATGCTACACCACATATCATTAGTACTGTCATGACATGTAGAATTGCTATGTTTAATGGTATTACCATGTTTTATGATAGTATTAGTTGCTATTTACCATGTTCCATTATTCAAATGCTATAGTCCGTATAATTGCATGTTATAGTTGCCAAATGTTGCATGAATGAATCATTCACTATTGATTTCATAGATTTGATGTTTCTATGGATTTGAAAAACCATCTTTTTACAAACGGATTATGTGTTTCAAAAGTGTGGTTTTCTTGTGATATGATGATTTGACGTCCACCATGAGTTTTGGTTTTCATGATGAGATATCCGAATTGAGATAGGGGTTAACCAATTACGGATACATGGTAGACCCGGTATGAATCCGAGGGATGAGAAGACCGTAGGGAGGTACGGGAAGCCTAACGAGGATGATCAATACTAGAGGTGATATTGGAGCACGGCGGATATCCGAAGGATTCCGACCGTAGCTGAGTTGATATCAGGAGAGGACCGATCGGTTAGACAGTGCCTACGATATCTAGATTTTTAGTCTCGATGATGGACACAAGTTTGATGAGGATTTGATGATGATTGATATTGTTCTTATGTGACTTCATTTATATCGCACTTGCATTCATTACTACACATATAATATCATATCTCTTGTGATGTATAATTCTATTCACCGAGTTGGAAACTCACCCCTGTTATGCCTTAGCTTCTTACAGGATGGACCGCACGGACACTTAGCGGCGTCGCGGACACATACTTTGGGGTTCATCGCATATTTTGCTAGGTGGGTGACATGCATAGTGACCGCCTCTTTTGTATATGTTATACCTTATATCTAGTGTCACTCCATCAGACCACCAGTATTATATGACTTAGATCGAGTTGTAACTTTATGTATATTCTATTGGGTCGAGCTCGGATAGAGTCGACTAGTTAGCTTTACTTAAGTAGTTTATTTATATATTTGCTTGTGATCTTTCGCCTTTGAGTGTCGTATATAACTACGTGGTTGTGATTTCGCTGATTGGCGTTGAGATAGCTCCTAAGTGGGGATGCCGTTATATTTATATGTATATATACTTGTTTTTATCAAAAATTACAAAGGAGGTGCTGCCGAAATTTCAAATAACAAAAACATTTTCAACCCTATTTCAAAACACTTGACATATGCTTTTAAACAAACAATCCTTGTAAATAAAATTGTGTTTCATATTAAATACCTTTTTTGAAAACTTCACCTTGTTTATTCTTTATAAAGGTTTAGATCTTGGTTTTTGGCTTACTTGGATTGCATCGACATCTTTTGACGTCATATGATCTAAATGCCGGTCACATGCCAATTCGGGTCATGACAACAGCCTTATTGGCTTCCGTCAATGGCCAGTACGGGTGAGTCTAAATTAATTAGGACAATGACGGGGAGAACTTGACTTGTGACTTATGATTTGTTGGTCTCCGTCAAGGTCATAAACCGCTTGGGGCAAAAACCATATCTGGAGTTTTAAATATAAGGGAAACTTGCCATGTATATGCATACCTTCTGGAGTATGGTGATTTTGTTTGGCTTCCATCAAGGTTATCACGCGATGATAGTTGGGTCCCGATTCTCACAGATGAGTAAGGAATTACTCCCAAGAGATTTTCACTTCACAATTAGCTAACTTATTGGGTGTCTAGAAAGGTGTTAACGGGATTGTGCCTCTGCGAAAATGGGGTTATTTAATTAGGTCCGTGCAAAAGAATGAGAAGCCTCTCTCGGAGTACCAATACTGGCCTGGCTGAACGGTTAGCGAACTTGTAAAGTGTACATGATCCCGACTAGTTCTCATTTTTGGGTTTGAAGGAGAATTCGACGAGACAGTGAGAGCCATCCTAATTAGATTAATTAATTAACCAATCTAATATTGATAGAGTGCACGTTGAATGTTTCTTTTTTCTCTCTCTCTATATGGCAGTGACCATGATTGATCTTAAACTAAAACTCATAAACCAAGTTAACCGAACCATTTTATATCTGGTTTTAGATTGTCATGATTCACGAAAAGTCGCATATATCCCTGCCAATCCTACTTTACCCTTTGCTTTCTCCAAAACACGTCGTATCACCACGACGATCCATATTTCTTGGAATGACTATCTCGTATAGTTACATACGAACTCGAAGAAATTTATTTCAGTCCGAGAATGGTCAAAGGTTTTGGAGAAATTGAATTGTATAATTCTGTTGTCTCCACTCTTTCACTTTCTCTTTAGTTGTGAGCTCCTTGTATTAGGAGAGTATACTGGTTATTCTTGTTGGATAGTTTTCTTCCAAAGCTTAGGCATGTGTCGAAAAATAGGGAAGGAAGAAAACCAACTAGCTTAAGTTGGTGTACAGAAGGTAAGAAGTGGAGACATATAAAAGGATTGCAGTGAGGGCAAAGGAAATAGAAACTAGTGTCATGAATCTGGGTAAAAGAAAAGGAATTATTATGAATACCCGGCCAATCTCTTGAAACATTTATGTTTCAGATTTTCTTTGTAGTTTTAATTGAAAATTATTTTCACAATTAATTCTGATTCCAGGGTATGAGTATACCGGATTAGAATCTAACATCTGTATGGCGTTATAGATGCTGAAAAGGAGTAGATTATTGGGAATGGGTGATTTGATCCTCAATATCGGAATTTGTATATTAGGGTAAATCACCTGCTTTTGCCTAACGGCAAATATTTGATTTTGAATAACCGTTATTGTGCACCATTTTTCAAAACTGATATATCCGTATCTTTATTTTATAAAGTGGGATAAAATTTTTGAAAATTGTGTCCTATACATTTACCCTTATCAGATAAGGATAAGATAAGGTGCATTGAATAACGGTATAAACGTTCTTAACTAGAATACAGTTCTCAATTTACAACACAGAGTTTGAGTTAGTAAACTCAATTGGGACTTATACATGAGAATGTATGTTGTCCGGTGTCCTTTAGGACAGGAGGATGGTACTCTTACTTCATTTTTTTATGCCTATGAGTTCTCTGGTTTTTAGACATGCATTCGTTGAAATGCAAGGCCATAGATTTTGAAAGTTCAGAGGGTATAAGAATAAAGTAAAGAACTATACATTGGTTGTATCAAGATTTTTCGAAGTGATCGAAAATGTAGATACTTATACTAGGTATTCCGTCATAGTAATATTGAGAAAATTGTTTCTCTCACAGGTTACTAATCCGTAGGTGGCTCCTTGATGAGTAACGATGTATAACATTTTTCCATTAGTGATATACACTGGACACAGCTACATAATATTTAAATCTGGTTCCATGCCTTTATTCTATAAGGACATATAATGGTTGGATATTTTATAGTTGTTAAGATATAGAGTTCTCCGGTTTTTGTTTAACAGCAGAATCCAGACAAACCCAAGACACGTTTCAGTAATAGCAGTTTGTGGGTTATCCCAAGAATTAGCAAGAGTTTAACTTCTACCATTTTCAAGATTAATAGTTGGTTTGTTCTTGACTCGCTACCTTTTATAACAAAAGGACTTCTTTTTGCAAAAGAATTTAGTGGGAGTATAGTAAAACTGGAAGTGATTCAAGAACCACAAACGGTTGTTGAAAATTTGGTAAAACCTAAACATTCAATTGGAACCGACAAACCATTAGCCGCTCCGCAGATTTAGTGGGTAATCTTTAGCCACCCGATAGGTACTTTGGTTTTCTCATAGACGGTGACGAGGAGGTTTGCATACCCTACTTGCCACTGCTGCTATTCATGTCTATGAGATATGGCAGGTGGATGATTATAACGTTTTTTTAAATGAGAATTTAGAAGTGCACGTGTATATGATTTTGCCAGAGGATTGTCGTAGTCAGTGGGAGCAGCGGAAGGTATGCAAATTGCTTATGTCTATTTATAAACTAAAGCGGGCATTGCGAAGGTGGATCATATATTTTCACGTGACAGTCAAGATGTTTGACTTTATCAAAACAATATATGAACATGGTAAGAAGGATGTATGGAGTACTGTCATGGATGGCATACTCCTGATAGGAATTGGGTTCCTATACTACAATCGGTCAAACTTTGGTTATGACTGATGTTTCTCTATATAGGATCTGGATAATATATCAGGGATTCTGGTGACTAGATAGATCTAGATTTGGGAAGTGTCTCAATCCAGCTGCTTAAACACCATTCTAAAAATGTTTAGAATGGATGACTCCTAACGTGGCGGTGTACCCGCATGTAGTGAAGCCACCCTCTCTAAAGAGATGTTGATTGATGTGAAAAATTGAGTCTTTGTGTTTCCTAATTACCGCAATCAGTAACGGTGTCATAAATAGCTAGCCGATAGTGAGAACTGGTCGTCCACAGGAAAATGGTAAACTATTAATCTTGTTTTAGACGAGTAGATAGAAAAGGATTTGAGAAATATATTATAAAATTAGCTTTTAAGACCCCTTACGGAAAGTAAAGAGTTTTTTTTGTTAGTATCATCGCTTCAAAATCAATGAGAAACAAGAAGAAAGAAGATGAAATTCATTAAGAAAAACAATTCAATTTAACTAATAAAATTAAATGCGAAGAAATAAATTGCAGAAAAGTAAAGAGATAAAAAATAAAAATTACTCTACCTTTTATTAATAAAAATTTGCATTACAGAATTTAATTGGCTAAAAGTAAAGTACTAAAAAAACTAAAAACCCTAAATAGATAACCCTAGATTCTGCTCGGTCTTTTATATAGACTGTGGAACTTGAAACCCTAGATGTCATCTCGATTTATGTGACAAGAAGAGCATGCCCCTGAAAAAGTTCATCAAACGGCCACTATTTGATCGCTGAACCGCCGCCAAAATCCTTCTTCGGCCGCTAAACCGCCGCCATATGGTGAGATCTCTTCTCCAGATTTTTTTTTATCTTTCTTCTCTCGATTTTAGGAGATCTTTTCGACGATAAAATCCTAAAAATATTGTTTTGTTTTTATAGTTGCGAGAATCTTCATTTTGCTCCTAAATTTGGCAAATTTGATTTTGCTAACTTGATTTGATTTGAATCCCCTACTCATGTTTGTAGCCTTGACCCGATTTGTTATTTTAATATCTGCACAATATCTCAAATCAAATTATTAGTAGTATTTATTTTATTTGAGATAATATTCCAACAATTCATTCTCAAATAAATTACTTAATGGTTAAGAAATTCAAGAATATTTGATATGATATGATATGCACATCTTAATAATAATGGTTAAGAATCATATGGATATTTTATTTAAATATGATATGCATATATTACACCCAATTATATTAATTATAAGTTAAGAAACATATGACAAAATCTTTTTACACATAAATCCACATATGTTTTTAAATTATAAATAACACATTTTAGTAATTAAGGAAAATGATAGTAAAAATATGCAATAAATATGACTGATCAAATACCTTCAAACTTATCTTTTGATCGTTCGGAAAAAAACTGTTATATTTTTAAAAGAAAAAGAAAAACCTAACACACTTTCATAAGCAACACGATTGCACTTAGTTTGTGCAACAACTTGTTAAACCTCTAAGTGTCCCTAGTAGGAAGAGTGCTGCCTCTTGAGGGTTTTCAGCAGATATCACCCACAAAATCCCAAAATTTAGAAAATAAAGGAAAGAAGATGAAAATTACATGCAAAGATAAGAACATATAAAAGAAAAAGTTGAAAATAAGAGTTTTAAACTACACTAGCTTTTTAGTTGTCATGGGCCGTATTTTAATGGTCTTGAAAAGATATCAGAAATCACATCCTCTCTCAATAAAACATCGTCTTTAGTCTTCTTCCCTACCTCTCCTCCAAATATCGATCATATATCCTTACGTGTGTATAAAAATCATCCCTACACTTGGAGAATTCAATTCAAGTTATCATACCCTTTGTCTATATTCCTTAGTACTTTTTAGTCGGTGATGTTTTATATGGATTTGCTCACACATTCTTCATGCGACCGTTAATACTTCTTGAGGCACTAACCAACCGATTACCGAATGTGCTCACTTATTACGACGTACTTAGCAATATCTTAATCTTGCAACACTTAAAGCTTAGCAGTGACCCCCAAACCAGTTGGTATAAGGCACTAGGTGATAAGGCACTCTCGTTGTATTTTTTTATATGGTGTCTTAAGTAATTACAAAACCAGTGTTCATTTTTCTTTTAAATTTTATTTTATGTGTCATTTATATTTTATTGATTTTTTTATACTATGGTTTTCAGGCAAGAGTATTTCAAGGCATTCTCTACTATTCTAAATTTCAAGATATGTGCAAGTGCGTATAGTAGGGTATTAATATTCAGAAGTTTGGACTCAAGAATAGGAATTATTTTTCAGACTTATTTCTATCCGTAGACTAGTAATTTTTTTTATCTTACTAAATCTTGGGACAATAGTTTATGACCACGTATTACTAGCTTCATTCTAAAATATCTAATTTTCTTGCATTTCTTAAGTCTCTTCTTCTCGTTCATATGTATTTTTCACTTTCTAACTTTTATTTTCAAAATCTTCTAGTTTTTTTAAAAAATTAGTATAAAATGATACGTGAATAAATACAAACATCCTCCCAAACTTGTTTGCAGCAGTGTCCCCACTGATGTTGTTGTTCAAGCTCAAAAACCTGAAAACTTGGGTAGAGAAAGATAGGGTTAATAGTTAGTCAAATAGAAAGTCTTCCCCAAACTTGTTGGTAGCACACATATTTTTTTATGGATCTACTAATATACACACCCCCATTTTTAGTTGAAACAATGTTGCCACTGTTTGTGGCTGGAAAACCGAATCATAGAAGAGAGGCGGAGGAAAGTTAGTCATGATAAAGCGGCTCCTGCAGAAACATGAGCTCCTTTGATGGGTCAGCGGAAAAGTACGGTTTTAATCTATGGCCATTTACTTTGAAAAGGGAACCATCTTTAGGATTTTCTACATCCACTGCACCGTGCGGGTATAAATACCGCACCACAAACGGTCCCATCTAACGAGATCTCAGCTTATCCGGATGAAGATAGAGACGGGTATCGTAAAGAAGGACTTGTTATTCCGATGTGAATGTTTTTCGCAAAAGGTGTTTGTCGTGAAACACTTTTGTCCAGTTTTTTACTATAACCGCGTTATCGTAGGCTTCATCATGAAGCTCACTCAGCTCATTTAATTACAGCTTCCGATAGCTGCCCGTTTGGTCAAGATCGAAATTAAGCTCTTTAATTGCTCACATCGCCCTATGTTTAATCTCGACAAGAAGGTGGCAATCCTTCCCAAATACAAGCCGATAAGGAGACATGCCAAGATCGGTCTTATATGCAGTACAAAATGCCTAAAGAGCACCAGTCAGTTTAGAGGACCAATCTTTACGGTTCTTAGAAACCGTTTTCTCCAAAATTTGCTTGAGCTGTCGATTGGAGATCTCGGCTTGCCCACTCGTTTAGGGATGATAGGGCGTAGAAATCTCGTGGTTAATTGAATATTTCCGCATCAAAGCCTTGAAAGATTGATTGCAAAAATGCGTCCCATTGTCGCTAATGATAGCGTGAGGGTGCCCGAACCGGGAAAAGATCGTTTCTTTAAGGAACTTAACGATAACCTTGTTGTCATTAGTAAGGATCGGTATTGCTTCAACCCATTTAGAGACATAATCAACCGCTAAAAGAATGTATAAGTTCCCAAAAGAGTTGGGAAACGGGCCCATGAAATCAATTCCCCACACATCAAATATCTCAACAACCAAGATTGGTTGGAGCAGCATCTCGTTCCTCCGTGAAATCCGACCCATGTGCTGACACTGTGAACAAGTTTTGCAATAATAATGTGCATCTTTGAATAACGGTGGTCAATAAAAGCTGCATTGCAAAACTTTTTCCGTAGTTTTTCTTAGGCCAAAGTGACCGCCACATGCTTGATCATGGCAGAAGGACAATATACTCCTAAACTCATTATTAGGGACACACCGGCGAATGATCTGATTGGGACAATACTTGAACAAATAAGGTTCGTCCCAGTAAAAGTGTTTTACCTGAGATAAAAATCTGTGATTGTCTTGATTTGACCATTCGCTGGGTAGAAGTCCCGTTGCTAAATAGTTCACGATATCAGCGAACCAAGGTTCGCAAGATAAGGTCAAGATATGTTCGTCCGGAAAAGGGTCGTTTATTAGCAAGGTCAACGTTGGTGAAGATGGAAGTTATGAAAGATGGTTGGCTATGACGTTTTCACATCCACTTTTGTCTTTTATGATAAGGTCAAATTCCTGCAACAAGAGGATCCAACGTATTAGCTTGGATTTAGCATCCTTCTTTGTGAAAAAATTCTTAAGGAGGAATGATCGGTGTAAACTACGACCGGTGAGCCAATTAAGTAGGGCCTGAATTTTTCTAATACAAAGACAACTGCCAAGAGTTCTTTCTCGGTAGTTGTATAGTTCATTTGGGTATCGTTCAAGGTCCTACTCGCATAATAAATGACATGCGACATCTTATTGATATGTTGTCCTAAGACTGCATCGATAGCAAAGTTGGATGCATCACACATAAGCTCAAAAGGGTGATTCTACTCTGAAGATGATAGAATATGGGCGGTAGTGAGGGAACGTTTAAGCGATTCAAAAGCAGCCAAGCAATCCGAGTCGAAATAAAAAGTTGTATCCTTTGCCAAGAAAAGAGTTAAGGGTCTAGCAATCTTGCTAAAGTCTTTGATGAACCGTCTATAAAAACCGGCATGGCTAAGAAAGGATCGTATATCGTTGATGCATTTCGGAAGAAGAAGGTTATAAATGACATCTATTTTAGCTTTGTCGGCCTCAATGCCATTTCGTGAGATGGTATGCCCTAAGACAATACCTTCTTGAACCATGAAATTACATTTTTCCTAATTCAAAGTCAAATTCTTGTCCTTACAGCGGGTAAGAACAGCGTTAAGATGACGTAAGCATTTCTCGAAGGAATCCCCAAAGATGGAGAAATCGTCCATGAATATCTCCAGAAAATTCTCGACCATGTCAGAGAATATCCCCATCATACACTGCTGAAATGTAGCTGGAGCATTGCATAATCCAAAAGGCATGCGTCTATAAGAAAAATTGCCAAAAGAAAAAGTAAAAGTTGTCTTATCTTGATCCTTATCAGCGATGGGAATCTGGTTGTAGCCTGAGTAACCGTCCAAGAAACAATAGAACTCATGCCCAGATAAGCGTTCTAACATCTGGTCAATGAAGGGTAGAGGGAAGTGATCTTTCCTCGTCGCGGCATTGAGTATTCTATAATCAATACATACCCGCCACCCGGTTTGGGTACGAGTTGGAATCAACCCATTTGTCTCATTAGTTATGACCGTGATGCCAGACATTTTAGGGACAACATGAATAGGACTCACCCACCGGTTATCAGATATTGGGTAAATAATACCATTATCTAAGCATTTGACGATTTCCTTCTTTATCTCCTCTTTCATGACGGAATTCAACCGTCTTTGTGGGTCACGGGCTTGTTTGGCCTCATCCATCATATATATATGATGTTCAACAATCAAGGGGCTAATCCTTTTGATGTCCGCTATTGTCAAACCGAAAACTTGCTGATTTGATTTCAAGACAGACAGAAGGGATTTCTCTTGATCGAAGGCTAGAGAAGCTGAGATGATGACGGGCAAAGAATCATTCTCATCTAAATATGCATACTTAAGATGAGACGGCAGCGGCTTAAGTTCAAGTGTCGGCGAAGAGACGATAGAAGATAGGGTAAGGGATCGACGCTCGGACTCCATGAGAGGTTCATAGCTAGCATAAGAGTTTGACTCGTATAGCTCAACTAACTCATCCGAAAAGTCAAAGGATTCGAACTTGGGGAGTGACTCATTGACAGAAGGGTCCTGTGAATCTAGATCATCAAGGAAAGTGAACCCTTCATATTCCCTATTCATGTAAGAAGCGGCGGGATAAAAAAATAACGCACCAGTGATGTCGAGATCATTGTCGTAGAATAAAAACTCTTTAAATTCATAACTGTCGGGAGCTATCTCATGGACAGAGCATATATATATATCATATGAGCAGAAGGTTCAGAGGGATGACTTCCTATCTTGAAAATGTTAAGTTCAATTGTCATCTTCCCAAAGGATAGGTTCATGGAACTGTTACGACAATTGATTACCGTATTTGAGCTTGCGAGAAATGGTCGACCAAGAATCACAGGGATTTGGTTCTGTGGATTCACCACAGGCTGTGTATTTAAAATTATAAAGTTCACAAGGAATATAAATTCCCCGACTTTAATCAACACGTTCTCTGGCTCACCCTTAGGATGGGTGATAGATCGATCGGCCATTTGAAGAGATCGATCGGCCATTTGAAGAGTACAGTCCATGGGTTTCAACTCTGCTATGCTTAATTGCTTATAAACATAATAAGAGAGCAAGTTAACACTAGCACCAAGATCGATAAGACCGCGATTGATGTTTTTACCCCAATAGTTATAGAAATTGTAGGACAACCGGGGTCTTTATGTTTCTTGGGCAAATTTTGTATAAGAGCATCACCCACATTACTCACTAAGAAAACTTTTTTGGTACTTGAGTTTTCCTTTTCTTAGTGCACAAGTCCTTAAGAATTTTTGCATAGGATGGAACTTGTTGGATAATATCTAAGAGAGGAATATTAATATTAACTTGTTTCAACATTTCCACAACCTTCTCCATCTGTGGAATTGGTTTGTTGGACCTCAACCAGTTTGAATAATGAGCTTTATTAAAAGGGGTTGGGTCCAACACTTGGGGAGAAGTTTGTGGAGATGGAATGGATCCCAAAACTGGAGTTGGGGTTGCCTGAGAGTGTAATCTATTCAAGGAAGTGGATAGAGAGTTCGAGCTCAGTAGAGAACAGAGAATAGGCTCGGAAGAAGATGATTGATTAGAAGAAGAAGAAGAAGTAGAAGTAGTAGTCGGGGTGTCATCAAAGTCATCAACTTGTTCTCTAACATGGTTATTCAGCATTCTTCCCGATCTCAACGTAGTTACGACACTCACATTATGATTTTGTTGGTTAAGAATAGCGTTAATGTTTTGTGGGTAGCCGGGATTTGGTAGAGCTTGAGATGGAAGTTTCTCTTTCTCTCTTTCACTAATTACTGCGTTTAACTGTGCAATTTATGCTTTGATAGATCTGATGTTTTCATCGTGGGACGCAGTGTGTTGTACTAACGATTGGATAGAAGAAGTTAAACTAGCCGACGTTTGCGCGGATTGTTTAATAAAAGCTTCTAAGCTTCTCTCGAGTGCAGAGACTTTGTCAGTGCCGGCAGGAGGAATATTATTTTGTGGTTGGAAAGAATTGTTATAAGGAAAGTTGTTGGCCGGATTTTGGAATGGTTACTGTTAAAAGGACTGCTGAATTTGTTGTGGTAGTTGTTGTTGCTGTGGAGGAGGCCTTTGGTAGTTGTTTTGACTTTGGAACTGATTTGGAATTTGGTTTTGAGTTTGATTTTGGTTCTGAGCAAAATTAGGATGATTCCTCCATCCCGGGTTATATGTGGAAGAATAAGGATCGTTTCTAAGTCATTGCTAAAAAGCGGTATTAGTTTGTTCTTGATCTTGAGACGGATGATTCAAAGGACATTCTTCAGTTAAATGTGACGAGTCATAACAGCAACCATACACGGTTTTGGGGAGTGAATCTTGGCTTATTGAGGCTGAAGAGAATTTGCTCTCAATAGCTTCCAGTTTCTTTTGTATCGTAGCCATTTCATCTTTCATTACAATGGAAGCGTTGAGCTAATGGATACCTGCCGTAGATGAAGATGATGTTGTCGGTCTTGTGCTCTCCCACTGTGGTGTTTGTTTGGCGAGATCTTTAAGAATTTTCCACGGTTCCTCATCGAATTTTGACATGAAATGACATTGAAAAATAGTTTTTACTATTTGTTTTGTCGCTGGATTAACACCCTCATACATAATTTTGCAAAGTTATCATTTCTCGAATCCGTGATGGGGGCATTAGACAAAGAGATCTTTGAACCTTTCAAAGAATTTCCAAAAGGGTTCATTGGGAAGTTGGGCAAACTGGTTGATCTTGCTCTTAATGTGGGCAGTCTTATGATTATGATAAAAAAAATTAGGAATGCCTTAAAAAATTCATCCCAATTGCTGATGGAATGTGAGGAGGTGCTATAAAGCTACTTCTCTGTGAGATCGCACAAGATAAAAGGGAGAATTCGTAATCGCATAGCATCCCCCAAAAGTTGGGTAGTGCTTATCATTGCACATATATTTTGAAATCTGGTTATAAAAACGTAGGTATCCTCAAATTTAAGCTCGTGAAATTTGGGTAACAAGTTGATTAAGTGGGGTTTAATTTCGAAGTTATCCCCATTGGCCGGTGGAAGAGACAGACACGTAGGAAGGGGTCCGCGTGTGGGATAGCATCGGTCTTGGAGAGCGATGCATGGTGGATTTTGAATTTACGCACCTAGAGACGGTGGCATCGTGGTGTTGTTAAAACCCGGTGGAGGTCCGTCCATTTTGGGAGATATGGTAGGTGAAGGAGAAAAAGAAGGTGAAGAAGTATCGACCTCGGAGTCGATAGTGAAAACGCGGATTAAACGGACGTAGAATCCCGTGTCCAACCGAATATGCACTAAGCGGGTTTAGTGTACGTGGCAGCGTGTAAGAAAGTGGTGAGAACGATTTTAAGAATGATTTTCTTTGACAAGAATGACAGACGCAAGACTTGACTCAACTCAACCAATCACAAAATGCACAAACAGTCCCTAGAGCTAAGGTCACCTAGGTCAAATCGCTAGACCGCTCCTAGACTTCCGAAGGACAAGACGTAGGATAAATCCTCTATCACCTTCTTATCAATCTTGCAGCCGGGTAAGTTCTAGGTAAGTGGGAGGTATCCGCTATATGAATCACTGAAATAGTGGGCCTAATTAAGTAAACCACTTTCCTTAGTCATACATTCCGTAGACACCACAAGAAAAATGCAGATAAGCAATAGATTACCCACGACCTTCTTTTGTCCTAATTGAGCGCGATTGTCCTTAGAGACTTGGTCTAGATATTTTTTATTAATGTAGGATGATACGTATGCTTGTTTGTGATTTTTGGCGCTTAGGAAAGGTAATGAACTCCCCATCTAATCTGAATTTGGGTTTCTTGCCCCTTAATGTCCGTTTTAAATATGCAAAACAAACAAAAGTAAAACACGCAAAAAGATTTTTTTTGCGGCGCTGTTTGCAAATAATCCTACATGTAGAAACAGTTTATTGGAGTTTCAGAGGAGAGAGGAAGAAGAGGAAATGATACTAGAAAAATTTGGGGGCCTGACTCCACTATTTGGCCGCGGTTCCGCTGCCAAAACCACTAATCCTCCGCGGTTCCGCCGCCATATGGTGAGATCTCGTCTCCAAATTTTGACATAGAACTCCACTACTCCTCTAATTCTATTTAACAGTCTCTAAATTTTTATTGGTTCGCTCCAAGTGCTCCAGATTTCTTGCAAAACTCGCACAAGGATCATTAAAAATACAAGATGCAGTTTTTATTTTTATTTTTAAAAATGTTTTTTATTTATTAAAAAAATCAACCCGAATAACAAGAAAAATATTACCACCGTTTCCCTAACAACGGCGCCATTTGATTGATGTGAAAAATTGAGTTTTTGTGTTTCCTAATTACCGCAATCAATAACGGTATCGCAAATAGCTAGTCGATAGTGAGAACGGGTCGTCCACTGGGAAATGGTAAACTATGAATCTTGTTTTAGACGAGTTGATAGAAAGGATTTGAGAAATATATTATAAAACTAGGTTTTAAGATCCCTTACGAAAAGTAAGGTGTTTCTTTTGTCAGCATCATCGCTTCAAAATCAATAAGAAACAAGAAGGAAGAAGATGAAATTCATTAAAAAAAAATCAATTTAAGTACTAAAATTAAATATGAAGAAATAAATTGCAGAAAAGTAAAGAGACAAGAAATAAAAAATACTCTACTTTTTATTAATAAAAATTTGCATTACAGAATTTAATTGGCTAAAAGTAAAGTGCTAAAAAAACTAAAAACCCTAGATAGATAAGCCTAGATTCTACTCGGTCCTTTATATAGACTTGGAACTTGAAACCCTAGATGTTATCTCGATGTATATGAAAAGACGGTCATGCCCCTAAAAAGTTCATCAAACGGCCACTATTTGACCACGGAACCGCCGCCAAAAGCCTTCTTCCGCCGCCGAACCGCAGCCATATGGTGAGATTTCTTCTCCAGATTTTTTCCCCTTTCTTCTCTCGATTTTAGGAGATCTTTTCGACGATAAAATCCTAAAAATATTGTTTTATTTTTTTAGTTGCGAGAATCTTCAATTTGCTCCTAAATTTGGCAGATTTGATTTTGCTAACTTGATTTGATTTGGATCTCGTACTCATTTTTGTAGCCCTGAACTGATTTGTTATTTTAATACCTTCACAATATCTCAAATCAAATCATTAGTAGCATTTATTTTATTTGAGATAATATTCCAACAATTCATTCACAAATAAATTTCTTAATGGTTAAGAAATTCAAGAATATTTGATATGATATAATATGAACATCTTAATGATAATAGTTAAGAATCATATGGATATTTTATTTATATATGATATGCATATATTACACCCAATTATATTAATTATAAGTTAAGAAACTTATGACAAAATCTTTTTACACATAAACCCACACATGTTCTTAAATTATAGATAACACCTTTTAGTAATTAGGGAAAATGACCGTAAAAATGTGCAATAAATATGAATAATCAGATGTCTTCTAGAATGATGAAGAGAGGGACTTGCGTGAATGTTATTTCAATTTCTTTGGCAATTAGGTCAATTATGCAATGTCATGTACCAAACTCGATATTGCTTTTGCACTAAGTGTAGTTAGGATATATTAATTCTGGAGAAACAAAAGGGAAGCGGTGAAGAACATAATATGATGTTTTTGGTGTATGGTAATGGTAGTCTCCTACAAGAGGTGGTTACCGGTTCAGGCTCCCGAGGTGACTTGGATGACAGGGCTGTTGTCAGAGTTATAAGTTTACCCTCTCCTGAGGGGCAGTATATTGGAAAGGTTTCCAAGCGGATATTGTGGTAGGCACGACGCTGAATGCTAATTATATCAGCGGTAGCTACAGCCCAAGAAGTTTGTTGGATAAAAATGTTCGTTTGTGAACTTGGTCCCATCAGTTATTCAAACGAATTCTAAGGCAGAGTATCGCTCATTTCGGGAGATAGTTGATCCCCGCGAAATTAAGATATAGAAAGATATAGTTAGAAGTATTGCAGCGAATCCACTCACTGAGACTATTTCTCGAACAAGGACGCTTCTAAAACACAGTTTGCGAAACTGATTAGTAGAGAAGTTGGGAATTCGGTAGCACACCAGCTATGGATATGCGATACCGTAATAATTAGCCTTAAGTGCAAGTGGAAGATTGTTGGCTATAGTGCCCTCAAGGCAATTATTGTAATTTAGGGTGCAGTCTAATGGTCATACAAGTAGTCTTCTGTAGTTGCTAAAATATTTTTAGAAGACATAGAAAAAATTGACAGAAACTAGAATATCGTTGGTATTGATTTGGAGTTGTTTTGGTTTCGATAGTTTAACATCGTCTAAACAATTAGTATGCGGTTAATGGGTTGGCTCTGATACCATGTAGGGTTACGGCAGTGCCCCGGCCATCAATCCGTGGCCAAACACGGAACAAAAACTTTTAAAATCCGGCGCTAACGGAACCCTAATCGATGGATCGTACCATTAACCCTATACAAGTTAACTGTAAAGAGCTTAGAGAGGTTATACCGATCGATCCGTGTCCTTAGCTCATCGAGGCTGCCTCGACCAAGTTCGTTCCCCGGTCTCCCTCGTCGAAAATGATCCACGTCGAGGATTAGTAATACGGGCTCCCGCTTCAAAACCGAAGCAACTCAGGCATCCAGTTTGCTAGCCTAGATACCCAAGGTGAAGTAGAGAGAGTGTGTGATCATTTTGTCTCAAGACACCCAATGGTTCTCAACACATGAGATGGAATAGGTGGAGGTGAAGAAGAAGCCATTGTGAAGAAAGTTGTGAGCTCAAGTCTTGGCACAAAAGGAAAAACAACTGAAGAAAGTTCCCTGTTGTTTCTTGAGTGAGTTTGTGAGATATATGTTATTAGCAACTAAAGAAAAATTCCCACACAATCAAATATCTTTCATCTCACAATCAAATCTCACCAAACCCACACAAGACCTAACACCATGAGTCATAAGCACAATCAATGCACCATGCAAAGACTTACACTCACACTCTCCATCAAAACAATACTAAACATTTAAAGAAAACTCTAAATGTTTAATACAAAAGAAAGAAAAGAAATGACATCTTCAAAAGTAATCTCGTAATGAATCACAAGAATACTCCCCATCCTTATATACATACCCGCATCCGCATTCCGAATGAATACGAATACAACGAGATGAAAGTAATCCAACAATATAATACTAGAATCTGGTTTAAACCAAAGCCCACTAGTATTATCCGTCCGATCATGATCGGTACACAAGTGCACAAATATGATCGAACCCTGCCATAAAATCATACGGCCTCTACAACGTTTCACCCGAACTAGGGAAACCCTCTGTATGGGACTCTAAAGATTCGTAAGTACGCTGGCAGTGGGTTTAACCACAAACATGTCAGTGGCACTAGCTGTACGTAACGGCTACCTAGGTATTGAGCGAAAGGGTGACCGATGAGCAAACTCATCCTGAAACCCTACTGAGCCTGACAGTGACAATATTCGTACAGTCCAGTCCGTTCGTCTATGAGTATCGCATATCGAGTCTAGGGGGGTGGATAAAGTCAGACCCCTAATAACTTGACATTTGGTGTCGGCATGAAACCTATCACCACCTAAGAAACTACCGATCCTAGATCAGTAATTCTCATCTATCTCGGTCGAGGATTTCTGGTGATGGCCATCCATGCACTCCGCGACATCAACCCCCAATACCGGAAGAGACGAATCCCCTGACGATCCGCTCACTCCCTCCATGTGGCTCGGGACTGTACCCAATTAAAACCTGTTTGCACGACTCCTTTGAGCCGTGGTAGGGTAATAATCAAAGCACAGTAAGAACTCACACGAGACAAATGATGATCTCAGGTCGATAGACTAACCTGTACACATGTCACCAGGAAACTGCTATCTGACAATAGGTATAATACCAACTAGCATGTTTCCGGCGAGTCCGTCCGGTGTACTCATAACCCAATGAGCACCTGTATACATCTTATGTGAACCAACTAACACCAATAGCTTGTGAGACCAGCCACCACCCCTCGTCGGGGACTCGATCCGTATACACTAGTCTACTCTTGGAGTATCGATGCCTAGTCTCGAAACTCCCACGACTAGAGACACTTTAAGGATGTGCTTATAGACCACTCAACTCTCACGTATATGATCGCCATCATACTGCTGGTAGTCAAGCAAGAATCCTATGGGCTCTATCAACATGTAATAGTGATCTGTAATGTCACCTGAAGCATGTACACGATGATAAAGAAAAACCATATAGCATACTATCATCTCGAGTAAGACTGTTATACCGGTATAAGTCCTCCCTCAATCATTGCAATCACGTGCCTGTGATCCAATAATTGACTTGAGGGCACTATAGCCAACACTTCTAGATGGTATTATACCTATCGTCAGATAGCAGTTCTCTGATGATATGAGTATAGGTAGTACGTTGACCTGAGATCGTCATTTGTCTCGTGTGAGTTCCTACTATACTTAGATTACTATCCTACCACGACTCTAATGAGTCGTACAAACAGGTTTGAGTTGGGTATAGACCCGATCCACAAGTAGGCAGTGAGCGATCGTCAGGTAATCGCCTCTCTTGGTATAGGGATTCGATGTCACGCTGTGTTTTGTTGGCTATCACTATAAATCCTTGGCCAAGATGGATAAGATTTACTGATGGGATATCAGTAGTTTCTCGATGGGTGATGAGCTTGACACCGGCATAACTTATTAGGTTATTAGGGGTATGACGTTTTCCACCCCTAGACTCGGTATACGACACTCTTAGATGAAGAGACTGGACTGTATGGAGATTGTCACTTACAGACTAAGTAAGGGTACGGACGATCTTGCTTGTCGACCTTCTTTTCGTTCAATACCTGGATAGCTGTTACGTATAGCTAGTGCCGCTGACGTTTTTGGGGTTAAACCCACTGCCAGCGTATTGTCGTGTCTTTAGAGTCCCACATAGAGGGTTTCCTGGTTCAAACGAAACGATGTAGTGTGCGTATTTTGATACGTACAGGGGTTCGATTAAATACGTGTACTTGATACACGTACTTTAATCGGGCATTTTGATAATACTAGCAGGTTTGAAAGACAGCCAGGTTGATCACATATGTGATATGTGAGCTAGTATTATATCCCTCAGTTTTTCTCTTTTAGGTATTTGTATTTTGATATGAATACGGTATTTATACGAATACGAGTATTTGTATGAATATGGGTATTTGTATCTTGATATGAATATGGGTATTAGTAGCTTGATATGAATATAGGTATTTGTATTTTTGATACGAATACGGTATTTTTATTTTGATACGAATATGGGTATATGTATTTTGATACATATTTGGTGTATGTATATATGGGGGGGGGGGAGTAAACACACATATTCTTTTCTCTCTTTTAGAAGATGGTTTAAGAAGTGTTTGGAGGGGTGAGTCATATGTGTGAGTCATGTGGGTAAATCACACATGACTCCCCCTCTCCACAATAGAAAGAGAAAAAAAAGAAAAAAAAGGTTTTGTTTGATCCATATTCTTTTTCTCCTCTTCTTCTTTTTGTAGGCTTTCGAAAATAAGAAAATAAAATAGAAAAAGAGGGAGAGCAAGAGATTCTTCACTTCCTACATCACTTTCTAGTTATTCCTAGCAACCTTAGATTGTGAGTTGCTTCACTTGATATTTTGGTGTGAGGCTAAAGCTTGTTTTCGGTTTCCCTCGGATGGATCATCTTTGGCAAGGAAGATCGACTTGCAAACTTATTCCTGACGACTTCGGAGCCTTGCTAGATTCCATGGAATGGTGTAGGGGTCTTCCGCAATTAAGTGGACATTCTACAAAGTTAGTTATCCCCCTAAACTTCTAGTTTAGCTTGCTTGTGTTAGCCTAGTTTAGTGTTTATAATCAATTCTAGGGTTTTGGCTGCTAGTGCTGGCATAAAAGTTTTTGTTTTCGCTTCCACCTACGCTGCAAGTTTTGTGGCGTGAGCACTAGGGACCTTACAGGAAGACCCTCTCAAGGCTCCGAGTCGTCGGGAACAAGCTTGCAAAGCAACCATTCTTCATCGAAGATGATCCACCTGAAGGAGTTTGGACTCAAACTCTAGCTATGCTCTAAAGTGAACTTTGAGCAAGAAACTCACAAACTAAACTTGCTAGGTTAAGTATGTAAGTGACGTAGTTGTGAATCTCTTGCTTTCTCTTTTTCCTTTTCTAAATGGAAGCTTACTAATGAGAAGAGAAGAGAGAGGAGGATATGTATGTCGAAGCTAAGAATATCCTTTTCTTTCTTTCTCTTATCCTTTGTGAAGAGGTGGGTGGAATTGTTACTCACAAGAGTAAGTCATAAGCCCACACTCTTCACAAACCATCTATCCAAACAGAAAAACAAAGTATATGTATTAATACACACACACACACATACACCCGTGTATGTAACAAATACACATACACTCGTATTCGTGTCAAGATATAAATACCCGTATTCGTGTCAAGATACAAATACCCGTATTTATATAAATACACATATTCGTATAAGTACCCCTATTCGTATCAAAATACAAATACTGAAAAGAGAGAAAATGAGAGATATAATATTAGCTCATATATCATCTATATGTGACGATCCAAGTATCCTTCAAACCTTGGCTATCCTTCATACATGCTAATATTACCCAAACGTCCGATTAAAGTATATATATCAACTACACGTATTTAATCGAACTCATGTACGTATCACCATACGCACACTACATCTTTTCGCCTGAGCTGGGAAACCCTCTGTGTGGGATTTTAAAGACGCGACAATACGCTGACAGTAGTTACTAGATAAAATCCAAAACCATAAAAGTTGTACGTAACGGCTACCCGGGTATTTATCGAAAGGAAGGTTGATAAGTAAGCTCATCCGTATCCCTACTGAGCCTATAAGAAAAAATCTTCGTATATTTCGGTCTAGAGTGTCGCATATCGGGTCTAAGGGGTGGATGCCATCATACCCCTAATAACATGCCGTCATACCCCTAATAACCCGATAAGTCATGTCGATGTCAAGATCATGACCAACCGAGAAACTACCGATCATCTTATCAGTAAATCTCATCTGGCTTAGCCAAGGTCTTATGTTTATTGCCAACCGTGCATAGCGCGACATCAACTAGCTATACCGGGATAGACGAATCCCTTCTATCACTCACTGCCTCCATATGCTTCGGGAATATACCCAACTAAAATTTGTTTTCACGACTCTTTAAAGCCGTGGTAGGGTAGCAATCTAGGTACAGTAGGAGCACACATGAGACAAATGACTATGCTAGTTCTACAGACTACCATGTACTCATGTCACCAGAGAACTTCTATCTGACGATAGGTATAACACCATTTAGGGGTTCTCGGCAAGTCCGTCCAGTATAACTTATAACCTAATGAGCACATGTATACAATCTTTGGTGCCGTACACCAATGGTTGTGGGACCAACCATCGCCCCGTGTCGGGGTCAAGAAACATATACACTAGTCTACTCTGGAGTACCGATGCCCAGTCTCGATACTCTTACGACTAGGGACATTTTAAGGATGTACTTATTGATTACCCAGCCCCCACAAGTATGATCGTCATCATAGTGCTGGTAGTCAAGCAAGCATCCTACAGGCTTTATCAGCATGTATTAACGATACATAATAATAAGTAAAATATATACATATGTTAAAATAAAAACAAATCAAATAGCATACTATCATATCGAGCAAGACTGTCCTGTATATACATATCCTCAGCATCCAATACAATAATGGCCTCTAACGCATACATATCCAACAATCTCCCACTAGCACTAAGGCTAGTTATTGGCGTATCGTATACCCAACATCTCAAATAGCCGCTCGAACTGTGCTTTAGGAATGAACTTGGTGAATAGATCCGCCGTGTTGTCATTTGTGCCTACTTTCCGAACTTCGATCTCGCGGTGATCCACGATCTCCCTGAGCAGGTGATACCACCTCAAGATGTATCTGGATCGCTGATGGGATCGTGGTTCCTTTGTTAACACCATAGCTCTATTGTTATTATAATACAAAGGTATTGGATCAACAATGGACGAAACTACCTCAAGTTTAGAAATGAACTTTCTCATCTAGGCCGTTTGTTTGGCGGTATTGTTGGCAGCAATGTATTCAGCCTCCATCGTCAAGTCTGCTACGGTGTCTTATTTGGAACTCTTCCAATAGACCGTCCCTCCGTTGATGGTAAACACATAACCCGAGACAGACTTGCTGTCATCCTTTTCATTTTGGAAGTTTGAATCGGTAAATAACTCCATCTGAAGGTCTCCATTATCGACACAAGAACATCTCCTTAGTCTTTCTCAGGTGCTTAAGAATGTTATTCACAGCTATCCAATAGATCTCTCCTGGATTTGATTGATACCTGCTTACCACGCAAAGTGCGTAAGCTACATTTAGTCTGCTATGTTAGGGTTCCTAGCGCCCTAGCCACCATAACCACGACCTTTGCGGAATGGAAAACAAAAATCTAGAAGCGCTAGAAACTCGAAACCCTAGAATCTAAACCAAACACATGAACTAGTAAAACTAGCTATTGTGAAAAGAAGGTTATACCAAGAGATCGAGTCCTTCGGTCTTCACCTCCTCTTCTTTAGCTCCTTGGGGTCTTCTTGATTGAGATTAACCGCTGGTCTTCCTCTGTCGAAGATGATCTACCCGAGATATGTGGTTTATAGCTCTAGCTCCACACTAAAAACCAAGTGGAGCAACTAAACATTCTAGCTTGCTAAACAAGGATGTCTTGTGATGTAGTAGTGTTGTTCTAGAATTTTTTTTACTTCATTTCCATCATTTATTCTCAACACATGAGAGTGTAGCGAGGAAGAAGAAGGAAGAGCTCAAGAAAGGAGAAAGAAAAGAGAATGGTGAAATGAATAACTTTCATCACAATACAATAATGCTAGCATTGTTTTGATAAATGATATTTTGCAATATTAAAAACCAACCATACTTAAATAGTGTTGACAAATGAATTATAAATTCATTTGTCTACCCTATTCATCCATACCTTACACCATTCTCATGCCACCTCACCCCTCCACCTCATTTCTAATTTCTAGAAAAGAAAAACCAAGTAAATGATGTGTCCTCCTTCTAGAATATTTTCCGTATAAATACGGAATACACTCTACCGTATATAGTTACCCGTCTTCGTATCAAAATATGAATACCCAAAAGGTAGAATAATACAATGAACATAATAGTAGAATATACATATCGAAATATGTATATGGAAATTATTAAATCAATACCTGATTTAATAATCGGGCTCAACCCTAAGTCGGCTAATATTATCAACCGTCCGATCGAAAGTCCGAGTAGCTAATACAGTCATTCGATCGGAATCCTGCATGTATCAAAATACGGCTACTACATCATTTCATCTGAACCAGAGAAACCCTCTGTGTGGGACGCTAAAGACTTGACAGTATGCCGGAAGAGAGTTACTGGATAAATCCATAACCATAAACACGTCAACGGCACTAGCTGTACATAACGGTTACCCGGGTACCTGTTGAAAAGGAAGGCCGACAAACAAACTCATCCAAACCCATACTAAGCCTATCTGTGACAATCTCTGTACAGTCCGGTCTCTTCGTCTAAGAGTATCGTATATCGGGTCTAGGGACGGTAAACGTCATACCCTAATGACTCGATAATTCCTGTCGATGTGGCTCAGGACCAATCCGGGAAACTATTGATCTAACTATCAGTAAATCCCAACTGCTTAGATCAAGGTCTTATGGTGCTGGCCAACCGAAAACAGTGCGATTTCGACTCCCTATACCGTGAGACAAATCTCCAACAATCGCTCATTTCCTCTATGTGGCTCAGGACTGTACTCAACTAAAACCTGTTTCCATGACTCAGTAGAGCCGTGGTAGGGTAGTAATCTAAGTACAGTGGAAACTCACACCAGACAAATGACGATCTTAGGTCTAAAGACTAACCCGTACTCATGTCACCTAAGAACTGCTATCTAACGATAGGTATACATCACGCCTCGCTTCCTAAAATATGGAATACGAGGGGTGACTAGGCCATCCATGCTCTTACGGTCAGGGAATAATCGTGACGTAGTCACACTTCAGCTTCTAGTATTACATGGTAGTCGGTAAACAATACTAGAGTAAAGAAAATCACAGTTCACAACTTTATTACAATACAATAAAAAGAGTTTGAGATACATTTAATTTGCAGAATAAAATAACTAACCAACAAAAAACAATGTGCTCAAAGCAAAAGGGAATGGCGTTGATGTTGTGGTCTAGACCTCTGCGATCTCGAAGGGCAGGTTCTGCTCCTTGACTGGGTCCACTTCGTCCTCTGAGCATGCACACTCAGGTCGTCAGGGATACATATATAGCAATAAATATATATAATGGGTACAATGCTATTAAACATGAAAGGTGCAACAGAATACAGAACATGAGGATAATGAACATCAAATGAATATGAACAGTGCGATATAAATATCATGTCGGTAAACCAGGCAATGTGTATGTCACTACTTATCAGTCACTACGTCAATGAAATCAATTGGTGGAAAGGATGTTCATGTTTAACAAGGGTCCCGTGTATGCCCGAGACTACGGTCCACTATTGTCCGGGACATAACCCTGCAGCCGTGCCGCTAGGCCCACGACCTAATGTGTGTGTATGTGTGTGTGTGTGTATCACTAATAGCGAATGATCATCCTCTAAGTCACTGTACCTCGCTAAACATGAGTTCAATTTCACCTTAATATCCCCATTCCCCAGGTTATAGTATGTGTTCAGGTATTAGATAGGTTGTGAACAAATACGTATCGTTTTCACTTTCAATCACGTTTCCACTTATCAATATCACTTTCGTATTTGCCACAACCCAATCACTAACACTTATATATCGATAATGTACAACATTCGCTAGGTCTCAATGTAAATAATCACTATATAGAAGGTATAAAGCAAGCACAAAAATAGATAGAAATGCACTGAACCGATATTCACTACATTAAGACACCCTACGCCATATGACTTGCAAAATTCACCATAAACTAGACGTATAGAATTGACCAAAACAATATGAAAAGCATACAATGTATACTTGATTATCTACACAGTAAAATTAGTTTCATGTCAAACAGAATTTAGATTAGGGACTTATCATCATTTCAAATTAGTGATCAGTTTATGGAATTCCAGTTTCAGAACTGGAAGTCCAACTTCGCACGCAGTTTACTAGGGGTTTTGTTTAGATTCTGGTGTTACCCCAATAGAATAAAATCTAGTTCCATCTGTTAGGTTTCCAACGCATCAAACAGATTAATAATAGCCTTTCAGTCCTAGGATTTATGTCCTGTTTAATGTGAAGGTATAAGAAATGTTACTGCAGAAACTTCAGAACACGTCGATACTCTAAAATACAAACTAAATGTCAAACGATGGTGAAACTGCATGGGACCAGATTCATGTGTTAGATAACTAAATTATCTATGCGACTATATAGGACTCCGCGCATTTTCAGTTTTAGGTAAGGATGTGTAAATATTTAAATTCAGGTATCCTTAAGAAATGCCGCCCCGGACAGCAGTGTAGAGTCGCATTCCCAGTCAATTCTTGTTGCAGTAATCTATCAGTATCGAAAAATAAACTATGGATGGTTCTAGATTATCGAGTCGGCTTCAATATGAGCCATAGAACATTACATTCCAAACTGTATTGAATTTACGATGATTTTAACAAGGCAACATTGTCACGACCCGAAATAGCATGTGACTGGCACTTGAATCATGTAAAGTCTATAGGACCCCACCTAATTCAAGTAACCCAAAAGCCCAGAAATCTAAACCATTTTAAAGAAGAAGTTAAGAAAACTTGTTTTAAAGCAAGTGGTTTTAATAAATAAGTGGAATTAAACATTTAAAAGCAACGTCATATTTTCCCGAAAATTTCGGCAAAGTCTCCTTTGTAAATACTGGCCCCAAACGGGTAGAACAAATGAAATATTTATAATGAATAAAGGCATCCCCAAGAGGGAGCTAGCTCTTCGCCAATTGGCGGATATAACCACACAAGATATATAATATACAACGCCAAAGGGCGAGGATCCAAAACTCAGAAAGAAAACCAATATCCTCAAGAAAACAAAAAAAAACATAATAATACAAGCGCACGACTCTAAGGTCGAAAGAATATACACTGTTCTTCTAAGTCTACCGATAATACAAGTCTGGTTGATGGAGTTTACTAGATATAACTGAATATAAATACAGATACTACAGTGGTCACGATACAAGTGAACCCACCTATCCAAGCAATCACCCGGAAGGAAGTAGTGTGCCAGCAAGCCGCAACGAAACCTGTACGGCAAAACCTGCAAGAAACTGTGGCACAATGTGGGTGAGTTGCCAACTCATGAGTAGAAAACATCACCGAGAAGAAATCTCATGTATGACTCTATCCTAGATCATACAATAATATATCCTTAATATATAACCTGAAGCATCTAAATAATGGCAAGGGTAAACATCTATACATAAGTGTAATACCAAGTGCTCGTGTCAGTGCCTCATGTAACAACATATCATATATATGATGTATGAATGCATGAAAACAGAATACATCTAAATGAGAAAACTATTTTCTTATCTCAGTGAGATTTCTGTATAAAACCGAAATATCATCAATAAAATCAACAGAGAATCCGTATCAAGCATCGACACAAAACATATATCCCAATATCTCAATATCTCGGGCTCCGGCAATCCGGACTGGCCCATACCATCAAATCTCACTATCTCGGGCTCCGGCAATCCGGACTGGCCTCGGGCTCCGGCAATCCGGACTGGCCCAAATCATCAAATCTCACGACTACGTTGGTATCCTCCGGATATCCGCCACGTCATAAATAACTGTTCGGTAGTGCTCCCGTGCCAGGTTCAACGCCATCATCTGCGACCATCTTGCTCCGGGGTACCGCACCGAGTCCGCTATGTACCTACAGACGGTTGCTCCGCCTCCTCGAATCGGGTGTATGATACTGCTCAAGGGCCGTGAAAACTCATGATGGACATATCTCACGTCATATCATGAGAAAACCGCAATTCTATCTTTTGGAAATGATAATAAGTTTATAAAATCCTTATAGTTTCTCCAAATTCATAAATCTCATGGAAAATCCGAATTCCATAATCAAAAGTCAATAAACAGTGAACACCGGCAATAAGCCCCATAATATTGCATGACAAATGAATATAAACATGCATGAGATATCATAGTAATAAATGCAATGTCTAAGCTAGCATATGAAAACAAACGCACTACCATGTCGAAACTATCAGCTAGCAATTTATACTAATGAAGTAGTGTTTTCTAATTTGTGCGTGACATGAAAATTATCGATGATGATGCGTGTGAACCAGCAACGGAGTGTACGTAGAGCATATGCATCATTGGTAATGGTGCTGGTGTCCTGACAGCAGGGTTTCATAATAACTTACGAAACCACATTTAAGCATGCAATGCGATGCGAATAGCAAGAATATACGGAAAATGAATAGTAAACACAACAATAAAGAATATACATTATATATATGAGTCATACAGTTTTGGCATTTGAAATAACACGAATCGTGGTGTTTAGAAAATAGGGCCCGTCTTTAAAATACTCACGATTCATTAGTTTTGGAAATAAGTATGACTCGAGCCCAAATTTAACATCTACTAAGTAAACTATAGGACAAAGCTGAGAGACTAACCAAAAGGGGTAAGAAAATCCACCTAAGTCCGAGTCGATATATCTAGCAGTCGGTGATCCCGCCTCAATAGCGTCACGTACGATAAAATATATAATACGACATCCTTGAGTCACGAGTGCGGATCGATCATCATATTTGTACTTCGTACGGTAAAATCCATCATACGGCATCCCAAATCGGGGCACGGGTCAAATATCACATTTATCTATTATTTAACTGGTATCATTATCATCATATCCTGAATTAGGGGTACTGATGTAAAGTCTAGTACATTCCGATACCATCATACATATATATCCGCATGTGTATGAAAACACATCGCCCAACGATCCACTCATATATCATGTCGTATATCATAACACGACCCAATTCACATCACCGATCTTCCGGCATCATGCCCAATCACATCGACTCATCTCCAAGTATTATATACTATCCTCATCAACCATGTATACGTGTGTGTGTATATATATATATATATATACCAACGCAATCCACACACACATATATATATTTATATACATATGAACATATACACCCAAACATATCCCGTGTGTGCATGTGTGCGTGTGTGCACCTATACTCTAGGGTTCACGACTAAGAAACTATACAATAAGCACTATCTTGATAATCATCTACGTATCACAATACACATATTTATATACATATATAACGTATTCGTATACTGCACTACGAACTGCGGGGGTGCTATATGCTATCCACCCGACTTCCCCCATAGATATATATCTACCCTCCTTGATCCTTGCTTGCTGAAGTCGATGTCGCCAATCTCCTCCTTGTCATCCGAAGTCCACGTGAGGGTGCCTACATATATAAACACACAGTATCGTAAACAGAATTGGGTACGAAAACCAAAACGGTACACAAATCGCACATAGGTTAAAACCTATGGTCTACACACGCAAGAATAACCAAACATCTCCCGATATCGACGTACAAACGTCAAGTGACCGAGACAAAACACAAAATCACAAATTCAAGTCATGGACATCAAGGAATTCAAAGCAGAAACTCAAGAAAATGGTCCCAGATTTTATTTTAGGTGAAATAGTGATAAACAAGCAGTACTGGGGTGTAGTATATAGGGTATATGAGCTAAAGAACAAATCCTACAACCAAATTCCACTACTTGGCCGACCATATGCCCATGAAAACCGTCATGCTCGATTTTGGATGCTCGGAATGGGTTCGTCTTTACAGGGTGGCCTCCTAGTGCTCAATCTAGGTTAATGGTGTTGCTAGTTTTTCTTATAAATGTCTCAGGTCACTCCAGATTCCCTGTAGGCATAATATAAACACAAAACCGACATTTTGATATCTAATTCACCTTGCATGGTCTAGGATATGTTTGGTCCAGGTTTTTAGCACTAGGGGGGTTTAAGGTCACTACCAAACCTTAATTGCACCATCTCAACTCATGAAATCCCCAAAACCTCATCTAGGAATTTTCAAAAGTTACAAAACCTCGCTAAACACTTCTAAACTAATATAGATGCTAAAGGGAATGAATTACTATTCTAATGGTGAAGGAAATACTTCATTTGGCAACTCAAGAATTTTCTTGAGTCGCCCCAAGTCTTCAAAATCCCAACTTTCTTGGTTCCCCATGCTTGTAGTGAGCTTGTGCATATTTTTAATGAAAGGAATGAAGTGTTTTGATGTAATTTTGGAGTTATAGTGAGGAGGTTGAGGTGGTGGAGGGAGAAGGCAGCCATGGTATGAGAGGGAGAGAAAGAAATGATGAAGATGATGAAGATGAAGACAATGGATATGGTCAAAGGAAGACCCCTCACCCTCTCTCTCTTGCCCATACCCTTTTCTTTATTGATTTTATTTTTCTTTTCATTTTCTTTTTTCTAAAACAATAGAAAACCTAAATTAAACCATGCACAATTTGGGATTTATGCCAAGTTTTCAAAAATGTAACAAGTGTTAGAAAATATGATATGGTGCATGTCACATGCACAAAATACCATCAATGTGTGATTAGTGAACATTAATCAAGTTTAGAATAAACTTGTATATAATTAATTATAAAAATTTATAATTTGCCTAATTCACATAAATCCCTCCAATAATCACCATTCAATTTAATTCTCCAATATTTTTCAAACTATCGGTATATAATTATACCACATCATTAAAATATTCATAATATTTATTATTTTAATTATATAACTTCCCAAAAATAATATTTTATTTTTCTGAAATGTTACAGTCTTCCCCCCTTAAATAAATTTGGTCCCCGAAACCCCTCAAATACTAAAACATTTCAGTAAAATGATCAAGTCGTCGGGGCTCCGAAATCATAAATATATAAAACACATCGTAGCGCAATGCATGTGCATGGAAACGAGTATATAACTCAAAATCAAAACTCCGTCAAGCATCACGCAATCATCGGAGTTAGGGTGAAGATATCAATGTAAAAGTCCAATACGAAAACCAACATGATATACATCAAAACTATAACATGTACATAATAAGCATCGTTGTAAATTCGCAAAACATCTGAAAAGAAATGCATGCCAAACCTTTTCAAGTCGCTGTGCGATGCGCGTATCACGGCACAGTAGCGGACGTTTATTGTAAGAAAATAACTATATATATATATATCCTTTGTTTAACATACAAGTCCCGCCGTTTTGAAAATAATTTAGAAGGGTTTCCTTTGTTAATGTTTCGTGTCATCTTGGATACGTAGGTAAATACTGAGACTATAGCTCTTTTTTTGGTAATCCCTTCGGTAACTATCAATGCATGCAAAAACATATTCAGGTACTATCCCCTGACTAGTCCTGCTCAGCTACTATACCAAATAGTAAATATCATAAAACATACGGCTCCAAGAGAAATCAATCCCAAAATGTGTATAAGAATGCCACGTGTGTCTGGTGCGCACGGAAATCGAAATCAATGAATGTGTTGTACATGTTCACATAAACCAAATCTAAGTGCAGCGGGTGTGCACGAAAACACCTGTCAAGGGCAACGGTGCGCTTGACAACAATATCAGGTGCATCTGATATGCACGAAGAATCCCGATTTAGTGCATCTGGTGTGCACCAAAATCGCATCAAGCATGCCAAGTATGCGCAAGAATCCATCTCAAGTGCACAAGGTCCACAAAAATAAATGTTGAATATCGCAATCGAAATCTACGGTATACAATATACGTCAATCCAAATCAGGTATACCGTGGTTTATAATCTCACAACCACGTGCATCAGCATGCACAAAACTTTAATCAAAGTACCAAAAGTGCTTGAAAACTATACCGAAGGCACGAATCAAATCACATATCTACCATAGGCATGAAATCAAAATCGAACATCTCAAATAACATCAAATCGAAGTCGAGTGCAGCTGTGGTGCGCAAAATCTCAATCATGCAAATAAATCGCCCAAAATACCGAAATCCAAAATGACGGATACGTGATATTCGAATCACCAATCGCAAATCGTAAACACTGTTGTCGATACGTCCTTCCTTCAAAGTCGAGAAGGTGTCGGTGCATCCAAAGCTAGCAGAGCAAGATATCTTCTTGCCTCCTGTTCATGGTCTGATGTCTTGTGCCCTTAGGCTCTCGTATCTCACTGCAGATTGCCAGTTACATAACTTCTCGGCTCAATAGCCCAAAATGGAAATGATGACGGAAACAGTTTTTCTCCGGCATATCCTCTAAAGATCTCTGGCCAACTATCATGGTCACTCGTAACATGTCTCGTCGATGACGCCAAACTCTGGCCTACTGGGTGCGCGTAATACGACCGATTCTAGGTCCAAATCTTCTCATGTAGTATTCCAGAAAGATTCTGTTGGGGTCTCTCCCAAATATCGTTTCTGCTGAACTGCCCAGAAGTTATCACCCTTTACTTAATCTATTTCTTATTCCGGAATGGCTGCATACTCATCACGACTCCTTCTGGAAGGTATATCCATATTCAACGCCTCTGCATGCATATCACATCTCTGATGTCAACGGAGTGGAGCGTCATCTCATCAAAATCTCGTACGAACCTCTTACTCCACTTTTCTCTAATGTCGACTGATTCAGACTCGTCTCTTCGTAGCTGTATAGACTGCGCTACAACGGCTATACTCATACCCAGAATCTCCCAAGTAATGTATCCCATCACATGATATCCGGATGACGTTGAACTTTTCGATCGATTCATCAAAGTCCCATAATTCCCCGACAGCTCAACGCTTGAGCACAGTTTAATAGTATCCAGTATATACCATAGTACCTATGGACCAGCTGTAGAAGGGAAAACCCAAGCGTCATTAATGGCACCGCGGAACTGCCGCAAAGCCTAAGGTTCAAAAGTGTTTCCATGGTTATTATGTCGAGTTAGTGTTTCATTCTTCTAGAAAGTTCACAAAATTACATGCATGTTTTTCTGAATACCTTAAACTTGGAAAAATGGGTTTCTAACATTCGATCGTTTTCTATCGACTCTCAACGTACCTGCGTGAAGTCTTCTCTAGCTGAAATCAATCAATCTGATGACCTCTCATCGGGGTATGCAAACGAACCACATCTCCTAGTCATTCATCCATGGGTGACTAGCGATCTTCTATCATATCTCTAAGTACAACTCGTGCTGCATTAGCTTCCAACATCTGGGGCGATATCTTGTCAGTCGCAGCAACAACTGGATCATTTGTCCGCATGCTAAACAATGCCTCAATCATTAAGAATAAACGGTGCATTGACGGTTATCACAATCTAGCCAGCCTCTAACAGTGGCCCAATCCTCTGGTGCTGATCTGCACGTTCGAGAAATTTTAGTAAAAGCAATCCATCAAACGCTCATGGCACGAAATACATAATAAAACGACACATGTATGTAATCGTGTATCACCGGAATTATGCCCTGATCAGTCCTCGTCCAAGACGAGCTCATACTGACCGCAACTCTAGCCGCAGCTCTCTCTGCCTATGCAATCGTGGTAACAAAACTACCAACCG
Organism: Agapanthus africanus; assembly: GCA_030015575.1. NCBI lineage: Eukaryota > Viridiplantae > Streptophyta > Magnoliopsida > Asparagales > Amaryllidaceae > Agapanthus > Agapanthus africanus. The sequence goes on from JASDDO010000022.1 coordinate 524,277,159, forward strand.
ATATCGATGAGGATAGATCATATGAATGAATAGAATACTGTGCAAGGAAATGTACATCCTAAGGCTTCTTAAGCGGAGTAACGTATCGTAAATATGCCGCGGAACATACACATGGTACATCACTCTACTTAATTCACATATTCCATCAACCAAGGTCAACCTATGCGACGAAAGTTCAGGTCTAATACCCCCTCGACCAAGTCTAAGTTCCGTAAGGTCAAGCCTAGGTTCCGAATATAAATATACGCCCTAGACACCGCATAGTCAAACATAGACTCGAACCAAGGTTAAACCTAGCGCTCTGATACCAACTTTGTCACGACCCGAAATAGCACGTGACTGGCACTCGAATCATGTGAAGTCTATAGGACCCCACCTAATTCAAGTAAGCCAAAAGCCCAGAAATCTAAACCATTTTAAAGAAGAAGTGAAGAAAACTTGTTTTAAAGTAAGTGATTTTAATAAATAAGTGGCATTAAACATTTAAAAGCAACGTCATATTTTCCTGAAAATTTTGGCAGAGTCTCCTTTGTAATTACTGGCCCCAAACGGATACAACATATGAAATATATATAATGAATAAAGGCATCCCCAAGCGGGAGCTAGCTCTTCGCCAATTGGCGGTTACAACCATGCAAGACATATAATATACAGCGTCGAAGGGCGAGGATCCAAAACTCAGAAAGAAATCCAATATCCTCAAGAAAACCAGAAAAAAAAACATAATAATACAAGCGCGCGACTCTGAGGTCGAAAGAATATACACTGGTCTTCTAAGTCTATCAATAATACAAGTCTGGTTGATGGAGTTTACTAGATACAACTGAATATAAATACAGATACAACGGTGGTCACGATACAAGTGAATTCACCTACCCAAGCAATCACCCGGAAGGAAGTAGTGTGCCAGCAAGCCGCAACGAAACCTGTACGGCAAAATCTGCAAGAAATTGTGGCACAACGGGGGTGAGTTGCCAACTCGTGAGTAGAAAACAACACCGAGAAGAAATCGTATGTATGACTCTATCTTAGGTCATACAATAATATATCCTCAATATATAACCTGAAGCATCTAAATAATGGTAAGGGTAAACATCTATACATAAGTATAATACCAAGTGCTCGTGTCAGTGCCTCAGGTAATAACATATCATATATATGATGTATGAATGCATAAAAACAGAATACATCTAAATAAGAAAACTGTTTTCTTATCTCAGTTAGATTTCTGTATAAAACCGAAATATCATCAATGAAATCAACAGAGAATCCGTGTCAAGCATCGACACAAAACATATATCCCAATATCTCAATATCTCGGGCTCCGGCAATCCGGACTGGCCCATACCATCAAATCTTACTATCTCGGTCTCCGGCAATCCGGACTGGCCTAAATCATCAAATCTCATGACTACATCGGTATGCTCCAGATATCCGCTGCGTCATAAATAACCGGTCGGTAGTGCTCCCCTGCCAGGCTCAACGCCATCATCTGCGACCATCTTGCCCCGGGGTACCGCACCAGGTCCACCATGCACCCGCAGACGGTTCCTCCTCCTCCTCGAATCGGGTGTATGATACTGCTCAAGGGTCGAGAAAACTCATGGTGGACATATCTCACATCATATCACGAGAAAACTGCAATTCTATCTTTTGAAAATGATAATAAGTTTATAAAATCCTTGCTTCAAAATCCATAAATCTCATAGAAAATTCGAATTCCATAATCAAAAATCAATAAACAGTGAATACCGGCAATAAGCCCCATAGTATTGCATGACAAATGAATATAAAAATGCATGAGATATCACAGTAATAAATGGAATGTCTAAACTAACATATGAAAACAAACGCACTAGTACCATGTCGAAACTATCAGCCAGCAATTTATACTGATGAAGTAGTGTTTTTTAATGTGTACGTGACATGAAAATTACTGATGATGATGCATGTGAGCCAGCAAGGGAGTGTACGTAGAGCACACGTATCATCGGTAATGGTGCTGGTGTCCTGACCGCAGGGTTTCATAATAACTTACGAAAACACATTTAAGTATGCAATGCGATGCGAATAGCAAGAATATACGGAAAATGAATAGTAAACGCAACAATAAAGAATATATATTATATATACGAGTCATACAGTTTTGGCATTTGAAATAGCACGAATTGTGGTGTTTAGAAAATAGGGCCTGTCTTTAAAATACTCACGATTCGTTAGTTTTGGAAATAAGTATGACTTGAGCCCAAATCTAACATCTACTAAGTAAACTACTTGACAAAACTAAGAGACTAACCAAAATGGGTAAGGAAATTCACCTAAGTCCGAGTCGATTTATCTTGTAGTCGGTGATCCCGCCTCAATAGCGTCACGTACGATAAAATATATAATACGACATTCTCGAGTCACGAGTGCAGATCTGTAAGTCTACGCTAGCGTCCCGGCCGTCTACAGACGCCAAATGCGGAACAAAAACTTTTTAACTGGCGCTATCGTATACTTTAACCCGGATCTGCCATTATTGCTAAACTAACAAACTGTAAAGAGTGTAGAAAGGTTATACCGAACGATCCGAGTTCTTCGTTCTTCAACCATCATCCCACGCTCCGTTGCGGCTGCTCCGATCTCGTCGATCTCCGATCTCCTCGTCGAGGTGGCACCACATGATCGGTTCTTTAAACGGGCTCCCGCCTCTGACTTGAGGCAACTCGATCGTCAAGTTTGCTAAAAGAGACGACCAAGATTGATGTAGAGAATGAGTAGATGACTTTGTCTCACTTCGTCCAAGTCCGTGGACGATCGGTTAATGAAATTGCCATTTTAATCGGGTGATGGAACGAACCGAGATATGAAATTTCCATACACCCAAAACCATAGTCTTTTCTCTCCAAAAATTAAAATCAATCTCTCTCTCCTCTCAAGGGTGGCCGGCCAAAAATATATCATGAGGGGGGTGATGGTAGGAGGAGGGAGGTGACCATAAGAAATAATATCATGTATGAAAACAATGAATGCAAAAACCATGAGTCATTAGAAACAATGAACCTTAAAACCCATAGTCATCATTGCATTAATGACACCATTAATGCACTAATGACTCACTAGCCTCATCATCACTTCTAAAAGCTTCTAGAATGATGACTCACCTCAACTGAAGAAAAGATAAATCCGTCTTTAACCGAATGTTAAAAGACGGCTGATAGAAAACTGGAAACTGGCAACTTCCAAAAGTGATCCCGAAACAACTTTCAGGATAACCCCGAAACTGTATAAATATACCCGCATTTGTATTACGACCGAATACAAATGCAACTGAGACAAAGATATTATACCTACTCAATATAATACTCGAATCCGGCTTAAACCAAAGCCGACCAGTATCATCTGTCCGAAAATCGACAAGTGCGTAAACGCACGTGCATTTTCCGAACCCTGCCATAAAACCATACGGCCTCTACAACGTTTCGCCCGAACTTGGGAAACTGTCTGTGGGGGACTCTAATGACTCGTCAGTACCCTGGCAGTGGGTTTAACCACAAACCGTCAGCGGCACTAGCTATGCGTAACGGCTGCCCATGGACTGACCTCAAGAGAGGCTGATGAGCGAACTCAAGGAAGGCCGATGAGCGAACTCATCCAGAAACCCTACTGAGCCTAACAGTGACAATGTATATACAGTCCGGTCCGTTCGTCAATGAGTATCGCATATCTGCCTAGGGGGCTAGTAACGTCAGACCCCCAATAGCAGTATAAGTCGTGTCGGAGTGTAGCCCAATAACACCCTGAGATACTACTGGAGTACCTACCAGTAAATCTCCTGCCATGGCCATGGACTTAGTGTAATGGCTCTCCTAGACACAGCACGACCTCGCCCCCAATACCGGGAGAGACGAATCCCCTGCCGATCCGCTCACGTGCCTCCATATGGCTCGGGACTGTACCCAAAAGCTACCTGTTTGCACGACTCCTTTGAGCCGTGGTAGGGTAGAAATCAAAGCACAGTGGGAACTCACACGAGACAAATGATGACCTCAGGTCGATGAACTAACCTGTACACATGTCACCAGGGAACTGCTATCTGACGATAGGTATAGTACTAACTAGCAGATTCCCGGCGAGTCCTGTTCGGTGTACTCATAACCCAATGAGCACCTGTATACATCTTAGGTGATCCAACTGACACCAGTGGCTTGTGAGACCGGCCACCGCCCCTCGTCGGGGTCTCGACTGTACACACTAGTCTACTCCGGAGCATCGATGCCCTGTCTCGAAACTCCCACGACTAGGGACCACAATTAAGGATATGCGTATAAACTACCCAACTCTCACGTATATGATCGCCATCATACTGTTGGTAGTAAAGCAAGATCCTAAGGGCTCTATCAAAGTGTAACATGCAATCAGTCACCTGAACATGTACACGACTGATAAAGGCAAACCAGATAGCATACTATCATCTCGAGTAAGACTGTCCTACCGGTATAGGTCCTCCGCAATCATTGCAATCACGTACCCGCGATCCAATAATTGACTATGAGGGCACTATCTCCAACAATCTCCCACTTGCACTCAAGGCTAATATTGCGATGTCGACTACTCACCGCCTGTGTGAAACCGAACATCCAACTCCTCTACTAATCAGTTTCACAAAGCCCGTTTGTAAAACTATTGTGTTCGAGAAATAGCCTCAGTGAGTGGATCCGCCTAGATGTTTCTATATATATCTCTCTTAATCTCAAGTTCGCGGAGAAAACCATCTCCCGAATTGAGTAATACCTGTCTTAGAATATGTCTGGATACCTGATGGGACCTTGTTCATAAATGAACTCCAAATCCAAACTTCTTAGACTGTATCGATCACTGAACCTAATCAGTATCCGGCACCATGCCACCCACAGTATCCTCTTGGACCACCTGTCCATAATACTGTCCCTCTTCATCAGAGGGAAAAACTATAACTCTGACAATCACTCTGTCATCTATGTCACCTTTGAAGCCTGGAATGATAATCGTCTCCCGAAGGAGGCTGTCGTCATCAAATCCGTAGAACATGTACTTATGTTCTAAAACTGCTTCCTTATATTTCTCCAGGATTGGATTAATACAAACTTATTGCATCTAGTGCAAAACCAACATTTGGTGTGGTACTTGACATCTCATGATTGACTCAATTGCCTAAGCAAGTGATCTGCCAATCATGCACATCCCTCTCCCCTTTAGTCTGTAAGACACCTTTAGAGAGGGTGACTCCATCACCTGCAGGTACACCACCATGCTAGGAGTCAACTATTCCAAAAACTATTAGAATATCTATTAAAGTACCCACATTGGGAAACTACCCAAATCCAGATCTAAAACCATAGATCTAGAAACCAGAATGTCAAATATTATATCCATATCCTGTCTGGAGAAACAACTGTGTGACAACCACAGTACAACCGATCGTAGTATAGGAATTTTACTTCCTACTCTGTGTATGTCATCCAGATACCATGACATCACACCCTACTTCCTTCTTAACTGATCCATCCCCATTCTGATTGAAGTCAAACCCATGACTATCACATCAAAATTAGATGATCTATCTCCGCTATAACTGCTCAAGTCTATAAATAGATATAAGCATCTTGCCCACTATGCTTCCGCTGCTCCCACTGACTACGACAACCCTCCTATCGGGTCTCATATCCTGGAACAACAGTAGTGTCAAGTCTGGGTAGATAAGAACCTCCCTGTCACCGTCCTTGAGCCTACCGAAGTACCTCTCGGGTGTCTGAGGTTACCTACCAAATCTGCGGAGTGGCTAATGGAATGTCAAACCTGATTGAATATTTAGGTCCTATTAAATTTTCCGTAATCGTTTGTGGTTCTGGAATCACTTCCAGTTCTACCATACTCCCACTACTGTTTTCTGAAAAAGATCCATTTTACCAAAACTGTGGCGAGTCAAGAACAATATCACTATTGATCTTCCAAATGGTAGAATATCAACCCTCGTCATAGCCAGGGTCAACCCACAAACAGCCATTACAGAAACGTGCCCTGAGTTATCCAGAGTCTGGTTTTAAGCATAAGCTGGACAACTCCCCGTACCTCAATATCTTTTAAGGTACGATCCATTCTATATCCAATACAGAAACTTTGGCACTTATTTAATTGGAACCAGATTCAAATCATGCAGCTGTCTCCAGTGCATATCAACTTAATGGAAAGAGGCTAATCAGCATTATTCAACTTAGGAATCCATCCAATTATGAGTAACCTGAAAGAGAAAACTCGTTTCTCAAAACCATCACTATCATCTGAATACCAATCACAAGAATCTACATCTTCGATCTCTTTGAAGAATCCCGATACTTGTGACACCTGGTTCTCTACTTTATTCTTATACCCACAACTTCTCAAAACTTAGACCTTGTATTTCTACGAAACACTTGTCTAAATACTAGAGAAGTTATAAGTAAACAGAACATAGTACGATGACCAACCCCTTTGTCCTGATGGACACTGGACAACATACAATACTCTGTATAAGTCCGCTGAGTTGAACAACTCAAAACCTGTGCGTTGTAGGTGGAAAACTGTACCCTGGCGATTTCCTCAAATATCACCAATTACAACGAATTCCGATATAATGAGGATGATCACCTAATTCCCAATATCTTACTCCCACTCATCATCTGTAAAACCATACAGATATGAGAATGAAACCTGGTAAATACATACCCTTGGAGTAAGTGTCTAATCGGGAAAACAGTTTTTCCTTAACAATGCACTGAAACATGAAAATGTTTCGTAGGGGTATCCTGGTATTCATAGTAATGCTTCTTCCATAATCCAATACATGACTTCAACCGTATATTTTATTGCCGTCTCTCCAAATCCTTTTATTTGTCTTTAGTCGTTACCTTCTGTACACCATCGTTAGGCTAAATGGTTTTCTTCCTTCCCTACCGTTTGGCACCAGCCTATGGTTTGGAAGAAGATTATCCAGTAAGCATAATAGGTGTACCTTCCTAAACCAAGGAGTACTCGCATCTCGAGAGAAGGTGATGATAAAAGACAACTGAATAATACCTTATTCTTTTAAAGGTGAAATAGGAGCGGCGATGAAGTACGCGGTTTTGGTCGTGAATGATATCAGTCGCAATTTACTTTGCCCTCTTTCTAATCCCTTTATTTTGTCTTTACATATTACCTTCTGCACACCCTACTTAGGCTAATTGGTTTTCTTCATTCCCTACCTTTCGGCACCAGCCTATGGTTTGGAATAAGACTATCCAATAAGCGTAATAGGTGTACTCTCCTAAACCAAGGAGCTCTCGCAACCTGAGAGAAGATGATAATAAAAGACAACTGAATAAACCAATTCTATTTCTCCTGAACCTGGATCCATCCTCGAAGAAGTCCCTTCGAGTTCGTATATAACCATACGATGGATCTATCCAATGGAAGTGGATATCCGTAGTAATACGGGTGTTCTGAGAAATGCAAAGGGTAAAAGAAGGAGTGGCAATGACTTATGCAACAAAGACAATCCAAAAGCCAGTATTTTAAGAAGGTTCGGTCAACCTGGTCACTGAGTCATAGTCTAGGGTCGGTCAAAAGTCGCTGCCAAAGAGAGAGAGAAAAGAAACACTCTGCGTGCACTCTAACCTAGATCAGAATGGTCATCACTTTATCTAATCCGGAAACCTCCCACTGTCCTGTCAAATTCTCCTCCAAACCTAAAGAAGAATCAATCGGGATCACCCGAAGAGTAAACCAACTCATCAGTGGGAATCGGGATCCAACTCTCATCGCATGATAACGTGATGGAATGCATCCACGTTACTCATACTCCAGAAGGTATGCGCATACTTGGCAAGTTTCAGTTTCTTTAGAAACTCCCGATAAGATTTATGCTCCATGCTCTTATGACCTTGGCGTATGTCAACAAATCATAAGTCACATGTCAAGTTCTGCCCGTCATTATCTTGTTAATTTGAACCCACCCGTACATACCCTTGACGTATGCCAACAAGGTAATACGACTGTCCCAAACCAAATCATCTATCTATGCAACAAATGAATACCCAGCAGCTACCAAACACTATGCCTTGACGTATGCCAACAAACATAGCTTGAATACTACTGACCATCCATAAGAAACGACGGAGGGCTACGGCTGGTTTTTGGCGAAAAACCTTTAACGTAGTAAACTTGATATCGCTGAAGGAACCTGATAGCTTTTTAAAATATAGTGGCGAAAACCTTTTGCTAAAGAGGTCATTCCCGGTAAAGGGATCTCGGCTCTTTCCTCGTGGAATGAGGTGCAGGATATTCCACTGAATACCGCTATGCAAAGCAACTTGTAATCGACTATAGTGAAGTTATTACTCTGACGCAAACTTCTGCCCAAGGGGTCAGTCCCGGTGAAGGGATATCAGCCCTTGCCCCGTCGAATGAGGTGCAGGATATTCCACTGAATACCGCTATGCATAACAAAAGGAAACGTCTTTGTAACAACACTTTTTAAATTTGTTCCAACAACTGTAAATAGATTTGTTTTACACTGCGTTGATCAGAATCAACACATGTCCCATCAATCGATCACACCAGAAAAGAACGAAAATAAAATGTACGTATATGTCATCCGCATTCGTCACTGGGTCCCGTCATCACCCGTTAGGTTACTTAACTAACGACAGAGCGGGGACTGGACGAGCGCAGGTGTAAAACATATACAATATCTAATAGTATATAAACCAATATACAATAATCGCTCCAGGCGTGATAATATGCAACATTACAGAAAAGTAATAAGCATCACAGAACAATACAGATATTCTGGGATCCCCGAGTTTCACAGAGCCGCTGCTGAAACTCGACGTTCCCCTGTCGTGTGGATAGCCTGTGCAATGAAACCTAGACCCCTACGGGTGCGGCAAGTTACCCGCCAAAACCTGAAGCGAGGTAGCCCCCTACAGCACAGTGAATGGACCACCCAGCACTTCACGGAATCCGGTAATCTTGGGCACCTTGCCTTGGGTCAACCTGTACCCCCTACGAGTGTGGCGAATAGTCTGCCAATTTTAGAGTGGGGCCCCTCTACCTCTCAAAGCTATGAGATGCGGACCCGTTGCCCTTCAGAACCCGGCTATCCGTGCACTCCGTCTCGGGGCAAAACCTAGTACAGTAATGAAAAATAGTACAACAGGTACATCGACCGCAACCTGGTCGTGCCCCAAAAGAATATTATACAACAGGCAGTGACGGCAGTCCACAAGTTGGACGCTCGCCCCGCAATATCAAATGTACAAATAAACTCAAACTGTACTACCATTGCACACTGCTATCCACCACGACAAATCCGCAACATCACAGCACAACACAGAACATCAACGCGAATGTCACGTTCGCAAACCCGTCTAAAAGAACTATAGCAATCAGACGCAGTTTACCGATCAAATGACATTCCCGGTCGGAGATATAATGTAAGCACTGTAAACTAACGTGTTTAAATTTCGATCGACCAAATATCAAAAAATGGGCCCCACGGCTTACTGGTGAACAGTAACAAAATCTGGGCCAAAACGATATTTACCAAAAACCACAAAATCCAAAGAAGAACCCACTGACAAAATTTGAGAGCACGAGCTCACCACGTGGCCGCGGATGCGCGGCCAAACCATGGATTTGGCCGCGTTTCCGCGGCGCTTTGGTGGAGACACGTGCCCAAATTTCGTCGTGGTTCTTAGAAAAGCCTGAACAGATTTTTAAGACATGTAGAATTAATTTTTGAGACCATTTAAAATCAACAGAAACTGTCGAGCTAGGATTTTGCAATTTTCGATTTCCGGTCCGATCGATGTTTTAAACGCGTTAGCACAAGTTAGCATAGCAAAATGGTTAGGCTTTGATACCACTGTAACTCTACGCTAGCGCCCCGGCCGTCTACAGACGCCAAATGCGGAACAAAAACTTTTTAACTGGCGCTATCGTATACTTTAACCCGGATCTGCCATTATTGCTAAACTAACAAACTGTAAAGAGTGTAGAAAGGTTATACCGAACGATCCGAGTCCTTCGTTCTTCAACCATCATCCCACGCTCCGTTGCGGCTGCTCCGATCTCGTCGATCTCCGATCTCCTCGTCGAGGTGGCACCACATGATCGGTTCTTTAAACGGGCTCCCGCCTCTGACTTGAGGCAACTCGATCGTCAAGTTTGCTAAAAGAGACGACCAAGATTGATGTAGAGAATGAGTAGATGACTTTGTCTCACTTCGTCCAAGTCCGTGGACGATCGGTTAATGAAGTTGCCATTTTAATCGGGTGATGGAACGAACCGAGATATGAAATTTCCATACACCCAAAACCATAGTCTTTTCTCTCCAAAAATTAAAATCAATCTCTCTCTCCTCTCAAGGGTGGCCGGCCACAAATATATCATGAGGGGGGTGATGGTAGGAGGAGGGAGGTGACCATAAGAAATAATATCATGTATGAAAACAATGAATGCAAAAACCATGAGTCATTAGAAACAATGAACATTAAAACCCATAGTCATCATTGCATTAATGACACCATTAATGCACTAATAACTCACTAGCCTCATCATCACTTCTAGAAGCTTCTAGAATGATGACTCACCTCAACTGAAGAAAAGATAAATCCGTCTTTAACCGAATGTTAAAAGACGGCTGATAGAAAACTGGAAACTGGCAACTTCCAAAAGTGATCCTGAAACAACTTTCAGGATAACCCCGAAACTGTATAAATATACCCGCATTTGTATTACGACCGAATACAAATGCAACTGAGACAAAGATATTATACCTACTCAATATAATACTCGGATCCGGCTTAAACCAAAGCCGACCAGTATCATCTGTCCGAAAATCGACACGTGCGTAAACGCACGTGCATTTTCCGAACCCTGCCATAAAACCATACGGCCTCTACAACGTTTCGCCCGAACTTGGGAAACTGTCTGTGGGGGACTCTAATGACTCGTCAGTACCCTGGCAGTGGGTTTAACCACAAACCGTCAGCGGCACTAGCTATGCGTAACGGCTGCCCATGGACTGACCTCAAGGGAGGCTGATGAGCGAACTCAAGGGAGGCCGATGAGCGAACTCATCCAGAAACCCTACCGAGCCTAACAGTGACAATGTATATACAGTCCGGTCCGTTCGTCAATGAGTATCGCATATCTGCCTAGGGGGCTAGTAACGTCAGACCCCCAATAGCAGTATAAGTCGTGTCGGAGTGTAGCCCAATAACACCCTGAGATACTACTGGAGTACCTACCAGTAAATCTCCTGCCATGGCCATGGACTTAGTGTAATGGCTCTCCTAGACACAGCACGACCTCGCCCCTAATACCGGGAGAGACGAATCCCCTGCCGATCCGCTCACGTGCCTCCATATGGCTCGGGACTGTACCCAAAAGCTACCTGTTTGCACGACTCCTTTGAGCCGTGGTAGGGTAGAAATCAAAGCACAGTGGGAACTCACACGAGACAAATGACGACCTCAGGTCGATGAACTAACCTGTACACATGTCACCAGGGAACTGCTATCTGACGATAGGTATAGTACTAACTAGCAGATTCCCGGCGAGTCCTGTCCGGTGTACTCATAACCCAATGAGCACCTGTATACATCTTAGGTGATCCAACTGACACCAGTGGCTTGTGAGACCGGCCACCGCCCCTCGTCGGGGTCTCGACTGTACACACTAGTCTACTCCGGAGTATCGATGCCCTGTCTCGAAACTCCCACGACTAGGAACCACAATTAAGGATATGCGTATAAACTACCCAACTCTCACGTATATGATCACCATCATACTGTTGGTAGTAAAGCAAGATCCTAAGGGCTCTATCAAAGTGTAACATGCAATCAGTCACCTGAACATGTACACGACTGATAAAGGCAACCAGATAGCATACTATCATCTCGAGTAAGACTGTCCTACCGGTATAGGTCCTCCGCAATCATTGCAATCACGTACCCGCGATCCAATAATTGACTATGAGGGCACTATCTCCAACAGGATCAATCATCATATTTATACTTTGTACGGTAAAATCCATCGTATGGCATCCTAAATCGGGGTACGGGTCAAATATCACATTTATCTATTATTTAATTGGTATCATTATCATCATATCCTAAATTAGGGGTACTGATCTAATGTCTCGTACATTCCGATACCATCATACATATATATCTGCGTGTGTATGAAAACACATCGCCCAATGATCCACTCATATATCATGTCGTATATACCTAATTCACATCACCGATCTCCCGGCATCATGCCCAATCATATCGACTCATCTCCAAGTATCATATACTATCCTCATCATCCGTGTGTGTGTGTGTGTGTGTATACCGATGCAATCAACACACACACACACATATAAACATATACACCTAAACATATCCCGTGTGTGCATGTGTGCGTGTGTGCACCTATACTCTAGGGTTCACGATTAAGAAACTATACAATAAGCATTATCTTGATAATCATCCACGTATCACAATACACATATTTATATACATATATAACGTATTCGTATACTACACTACGAAACTGCGGGGGTGCTATACGCCATCCACCCGTAGATATATATCTACTCACCTTGATCCTTGCTTGCCAAAGTTGATGTCGCTAATCTCCTCCTTGTCATCTGAAGTCCACGTGATGGTGCTTACATATATAAACACACAGTATCGTAAACAGAATCGGGTATGAAAACCAAAACGGTACACGAATCGCACATGGGTTAAAATCTATGGTCTACGCACGCAAGAATAACCAAACATCTCCCGATATCGACGTACAAACGTCAAGTAACTGAGACAAAACACAAAATCACAAATTCAAGTCATGGACATTAAGGAATTCAAAGCAGCAACTCAAGAAAATGGTCCCAGATTTTGGTTCAGGTGAAATAGGGATAAACAAGCAGTACTGGGGTGTAGTATATAGGGTATATGAGCTACAGAACAAATCCTAGAACCAAATTCTACCACTTGGCCGGCCACATGCCCATGAAAACCGGCCTGCTCAGTTTTGGATGCTCGGAATGGGTTCGTCTTTGCAGGGTGGCCTTCTAGTGCTCAATCTAGGTTAATGGTGTTGCTAGTTTTTCTTGTAAATGTCTCAGGTCACTCCAGATTCCCTGTAGGCATAATATAAACAAAAAACTGACATTTCGATATCTAATTCACATTGCATGGTCTAGGATCTGTTTGGTTTAGGTTTTTAGCACTAGGGGGTTTAAGGTCACTACCAAACCTCAATTGCACCATCTCAACTCATGAAATCCCCAAAACCTTAACTAGGAATTTTCAAAAGTCACAAAACCTCACTAAACACTTCTAAACTAATGTGGATGCTAAAGGGAATGAATTACTATTCTAATGGTGAAAGAAATACCTCATTTGGAAACTCAAGAATTTTCTTGAGTTGCCCCAAGTCTTCAAAATCCCAATTTTCTTGGTTCCCCATGCTTGTAGTGAGTTTGTGCACATTTTTAATGAAAAGAATGAAGTGTTTTGATGTAGTTTTGGGGTTGTAGTGAGGAGGTTGAGGTGGTGGAGGGAGAGGGCAGCCATGGTGTGAGAGGGAGAGAAAGAAATGATGAAGATGATGAAGATGAAGACAATGGATATGGTCAAAGGAAGACCCCTCACCCTCTCTCTATCTCTTCTCTCTCTTGCCCATACCCTTTTCTTTATTCATTTCCTTTTCCTTTTCATTTTCTTTTTTCTAAAACAATAGAAAACCCAAATGAAACCATGCACAATTTAAGATTTAAGCCAAGTTTTTAAAAATGTAATAAGTGTTAGCAAATATGATATGGTGCATGTCACATGCACAAAACACCATCAATATATGATTAGTGAACATTAATCAAGTTTAGGATAAACTTGTATATAATTAATTATAAAAATTTATAATTTTCCTAATTCACATAAATCCCTCCAGAAATCACCATTCAATTTAATTCTCCAACATTTTCCAAACTATCGGTATATAATTATACCATATCATTAAAATATTCATAATATTTATTATTTTAATTATATAACTTCCCAAAAATAATATTTTATTTTTCTGAAATGTTACAAACATGCGTGGTAAAATTTCAGATTTAGTGTCGCCTTTACGGAGCGACTTTACATGGTTATACGATATTTTGCCTCCGAATTTCTAAACGATATTCGTAATTAGTAAAAAGATTTAACTATCACAGGTTCCACCATAATAAGATATGTTTTGGTTTATAGTTCGCATCAAACACTTAGGGTAGCGTTTGGAAATCGGTCGAAAACACAAGATTTTTTTAACCAATAAGCGATCGTTAATTCTTAAAAATTCTAAATTACATCAATACGGCTAACCAACCGAGTTAGGTTCGATTCATCACTACCAACATGATAGCTCAAGTATAAGTGTTCGATTGTAACCTAACACTATGTCGATGTATATATATTTACCTACACACATATACACTTATATTAAAAGTAATTTAACATTGTTATTTAATCTAGATATTGTAATAGCATGAGCAACAAGAGATGGGTTTTCTCTTGCCTGGAGACACATATAAACTTATATTAAAAGTAATTTAACATTGTTATTTAATCTAGATATTTTAATAACATGAGCAACAAGAGATGGGTTTTCTCTTTCCTGGAGACGGCGGTGGCACGACGACGATGGTGATGGCACGGACATGACAACAGTTATTAGCTTGAGTGCTCGATGAACGGCCGGGCTCATCGGCAATGGCGATGGCATGGTGACGGCACGGGCAGTAGGTCTGCAGTGGTGGCGTGGGTGATGTAGCATGACGGTGAGGTATAGCGGAGCTCCGGGGTGCTGCAGGGGATGAACGGGTTCGGTGGTGCACGGTGGGGAGTCGGCGGTTGGACGGGACGATGATGAAGATGCAGCCCGGTCGAGGTTGGGGATCTTGGCTTAGGTGATGGGTGCGGGAGTGCTCAGGTGGTCGCGGTATTGGATATAGTGCCCTCAGAGTCAATTATTGGATCACAGGCACGTGATTGCAATGATTGAGGGAGGACCTATACCGGTAGGACAGTCTTACTCGAGATGATAGTATGCTATCTGGTTTATCTTTATCATCGTGTACTGCTTTAGGTGACCTTATAGGTTACTATTGCACGTTAATAGAGCCCCTAGGATTCTTGCTTGACTACCAGCAGTATGAGGGCGATCATATATGTGGGAGATGGAGTATATAAGCAAATCCTTAAAAGGTCCCTAGTCGTGGGAGTTTCGAGACAGGGTATCGATTCTCCAGAGTAGACTAGTGTATACAGTCGAGACCCCGACGAGGGGCGGTGGCCGGTCTCACAAGCCATTGGTGTCAGTTGGTTCACCTAAGATGTATACAGGTACTCATTGGGTTATGAGTACACCGGACAGGACTCGCCGGGAACCTGCTAGTTGGTCTTATACCAGACATCAGATAGCAGTTCCCTGGTGACATGTGTACAGGTTAGTTCATCGACCTGAGATCGTCATTTGTCTCGTGTGAGTTCCCACTGTACTTAGATTACTACCCTACCACGCTCAAAGGAGACGTGCAAACATGTTTTAGTTGGGTACAGTCCCGCGCCACATGGAGGCAGTGAGCGGATCTGCATGGGTTCGTCTCTCCCGGTATTGGGGGTGAGGTCGCGCAGTGTCTAGGAGAGCCATTACACAAAGCCCTCGGCCGAGGCAGGAGATTTACTGGTAGGTATTCCAGTAGTATCTCAGGGTGTTCTGGGCTACACTCCGACACGACTTGTACCGCTTTTGGGGGTCTGACTTTTACCAACCCCCTAGGCCCGCCATGCGATGCTCATAGACGAACAAACCGGACTGTACGGATATTGTCACTGACAGGCTCAGTAGGGTGTCAGTATGAGTTCGCTCACAGACGTCCCTTTTAGTCAATAGCTGGTGGCCCGTCACGTATGGCTAATATCTCTGACGTGCTAGTGGTTAAATCCACAGCCATAGTATTGACGAGTCTTTAGAGTCCCCCACACAGACAGTTGCTCAAGTTTCGGGCAAAACGCTGTAGAGGCCGTATGGAGATATGGCAGGGTTCGATCCGATACGTGCGGTATTGCACGGATCACGATCGGACGGATAATACTAGCGGGCTTTGGTTTAAGCCGGATCCTAGTATAGTACAGTGTAGATTTTGTCTCATTGCATTTGTATTTCGGTCGGAATACAAATGCGGGTATGTATATACACTAGCTGGGTTTTTCTGTAATTTATTACGGGATCAGTTTTCTGAAGTTGCCAGTTTGCATTCCGTTCCGGCCAGTTTTCCTTTGTTCTTTCCCGGCCGGACTTTTCCGATGGAGGGGGTAATTTGCAATTGTGCAAATTACTTATTGTGGAGGGGGTTTCTTGCATATGAGAGCTTCATGATAGTTCCTTCATGATGAGATTCCATTTTGGTCTCTTCCTTTGCATTAAATGTGATGGTTTGTGATATGATGAGATTAGAAGTGAGTGTGACCATTTTTCTTCTCTTTTATCATGCTTATTCTTTCTTGCATTATTCCATTCTCTTCCCATCACCATTTTGAGAAGAGGGGCCGGCCACTTTGTGGGAGAGGAGAGGGAGTTCATTTTTCATGTGGGAAAAATTATCATTCATCTCATTCTATGTTTGCAAAAAGGACTAGCTCCATTTCTCATTGCTCCTTTTCATTCTCCTCCTCATTCGTCCATGGCAACTTCACTACCCCAAAGAGACATAGATTCTACACTACACCTACAGTACCCTTGGACGCTTCGGCTTGCCAACTTCGCGCCCGAGTTGCCTCGGTCCAGAGGTGGGAGCCCGTAAAAGAAATCGGCTACGTGGTGCCCTTTCCGACGAGGAGGTGACGAACGGAGATTCCGTGGGAGATCGGGACGACAACGAGAAGACCGAAGGACATGGATCGCTCGGTATATCTCTCTACCCCATCTTTTAGTTTTCTAGAGTTAGTTTAATGGCCCGATCCGGGATAAAAGTGCGCGGTGGTGCCGGTTTACTAGTTTTTGTAAAGTTTTTCGTTTCCGCATATCCGGCGTCGGATTGACGGCCGGGGCCCCACCGTGCACTTACATTGGTATCAGAGCCACTCCATTAACCTTGTCTAGCTTGCTCTAATGTGTTTAAAAGTTCGATCGAGTGGATTTTGGAAAATGCCCGTTTCCAACTCCAGTTTTCTGTCGAATTATTTTTAGCTCGAAATTTTTTTTAAAGTGTTGCAGAAAGACAAGGAGGGAGTTCTAAGACTTCTGTGAGAAAATGGTACAGTGATCCTTTATACTGGCCGCGGAACCGCGGCGAAATCCCTCTTCTGGCCGCGGTTCCGCCGCAGTTGTATTAGATCACCCTGCCAATTTTTTCCAGAGGGTCTTGGACATGGAAATGGGGGTTTTGAAATGTTCTGTTTGGGCCCAGAATTTCTTTGAGTGCTACAGTTGTGCTTGGGGCCCACTTCGGTAAATTTGATCGATCGAATAATTTAAACATGCTAGTTCACAGTATTTACATTATATCTGCGACCGTGAATGTCATTTGATCGGTAAATCCTGTCTAACTGCTATAGCCCTTTTAGACGGATTTGCGAACGTGACATTCACGTTGATGTTCTGTGTTATGCTGTGATGTTGCGGATTGGTCGTGGGGGATAGCCTGGTTGCAGTGGTAGTACAGTTTTGTTTTATATGTACATTTGATATTGCGGGGCGAGCGTCTGACATGTGGACTGCCGTCACTGCCTGTCTGTATATTATTCTTTTTTAAGCACGACCGGGTCGAGGTCGATGTACCCGTTGTATGTATATTTTACTTTATGTACTAGGATTACCCCAAAGTGGGGTGCACGGATAGCCGGGTTCTAGAGGGCAACGGGCCCGCATATCATGGCGTTGAGACGGAGGGGGCTTCACTCTAGAATTGGCGGGCTATTCATCGCACTCGTAGGGGGTATAGGTTGACCCAGGAGGGGTGCCCAAGTTACCGGATTCCGTGAAGTGCTGGGTGGTCCATTCACGTTGCTGAAGGGGGCTGCCTCGCTTCAGGTTTTGGCGGGTAACTTGCCGCGCCCGTAGGGGTCTAGGATTTCATTGCACAGGCTATCCACACGACCAGGGGAACGTCGGGTTTCAGTAGCGGCTCTATGAAACCCGGGGATCCCAGATATCTGTATTCTTCTGTGATGCTGATTACATTTCTGTGATGTTGCATTTTTATCACGCCTTGAGCGAATATTATATATTGATATATATACTAGTAGATGTTGTATATGTTTTGCATCCGCGCTAGTCCAGTCCCCGCTCTGTCATTAGTTAAGTAACCTAACGGGTGATGACGGGACTCAGTGGCGAATGCGGATGACATATAAGTACATCATTATTTTCGTTCTTTATTGGTGTGATCAATTGATGGGACTGCGTTGATTCAGATCAATGCAAGATAAACAAACCTATTCTGATGTTGTTGGAACATTTTTCAAAAAGCTGTTATTGCAAGGGCATTCTCTTTTGTTTTGCACAGTGGTATTCGGTTATGAATATCCAGCACCTCAGTCGACGAGGCAAGGTCCGAGATCCCTTCACCGGGAGTGACCCCTTGGACAAAAGTTTGCGTCAGGTCCGAGATCCCTTCATTTTTATCACCCCTTGGACAAATGTATGGCAATAACTTTGCATTGTGGTATTCAGTTGGAATATCCTGCACCTCATTCTACGGTGAAAGAGCCAAGATCCCTTCACTGGGAGTGACCTCTTTAGCAAAGGTTTTCGTCACTATATTTTTATAAAGCTTTCCGGTTCCTTCAATGATATTAAGTTCATTACGTTAAAAGGTTTTTCGCCAGAAACCATTCGTAGCCCTCCGTCGTTTCAGAAGGGTAGCACGTAGTATTCATGCTATGTTTGTTGGCCTTCGTCAAGGCATAGTGTATGGTAGCTGCTTGTTACCTTTCTGCTGTATAGATAGATGCGTTGGTTTGGGACAGTCGTATAGCCTTGTTGACCTTCGTCAAGGGCTTGTACGGGTGGGTTCAAATTAAGCTGGACAATGACGGGTAGAACTTGACATGTGACTTATGATTTGTTGACCTTCGTCAAGGTCATAAGAGCATGGGGCAAAAATCACATCAGAAGTTTCTAAAGAAACTGAAATTTGCCAGATATGCGCATACCTTCTGGAGTGTGATGACGTGAGCGAAGTCCGTCACGTTATCATGCGATGATAGTTGGATCCCGATTCCCATTGATGAGTAGGTTTATTCCTCGGGTGATCCCGACTAATTCTTCTTTCAGGTTTGGAGGAGAATTTGACGTTACAGTGGGAGGTTTCCAGATTAGATAAATTGGTAACCATTCTGATCTAGGTTAGAGTGCACGCTGAGTGTTTCTTTTCTCTCTCTCTCTGGCAGCGACCATGACCCGACCCTAAGACTATAACTCAGTCACCAAATTAACCGAACCTTCTTAAACACTGGCTTTTGGATTGTCAGAGTTGCAAACCACATTGCCACTCCTACTTTTACCCTTTTCTCCAGGACACCCCGTACTACTACGAACGTCCACTTCCATTGGACAAAACCATCGTATGGTTATATACGAACTCGAAGGAATTTATTCGAGGATGGTTTCCGGTTCTGGAGAAAACGAATAGGACTATTCAGTTGTCTTTTCCTTTTTACCTTCTCTCAAGTTGCGAATACTCCTTGGTTTAGGAGATAGTACACCTATTACGCAAATTGGATAGTCTTCTTCCAAACCTTAGGCTGGTGCCGAACGGTAGGGAATGAAGAAAACCAATTAGCATAACGATGGTGTGCAGAAGGTATTAAGTAAAGACATATCAAGGGATTAGTAAGAGGGCAAAGTAAATTGCGACTGATATTCACGACCAAACCAGGTATTTCATTACCACTCCCACTTCACCTTTGTATTTCTCCAGGACACTCCGTATCACTATGAAGATCTACAGTTTATTGGATACTCCATCGTATGGTTATATACGAACTCGAAAGGAACTTGTTCCAGGTCGGGGATGGATTCTGGTTCAGGAGAAATAGGAATAAGGTTTATTCAGGTGTCTTTTATCTTCACCTTCCCTCGCGTTGCGAGTGCCCCTAGGATTGGGACAGTACACCCATTACGCTTATTGGATAGTTTTCTTCCAAACCATAGGCTGGTGCCGAACGGTAGGGAAGGAAGAAAACCATTTGGCCTAAAGGGGTGTGCAGAAGGTAATGACTAAAGACATATGAAGGGATGTGGAGAGATGGCATAGAAATATACGGTTACAGTTGTGAATCTGAATAATGGAAGAGGCATTACTAGGAATACCCGGATACCCCATCGAAACATTTCAATGTTTCAGTTTCACTGTGTACTGTTAAAAGAAAATTGATTTCCCAATTAATCCTTGCTCCAGGGTATGTATTTACCAGGTATGATTCTCACATCTGTATGGTTTTATAGATGATGAGTGGGAGTAAGTTATTGGGAATTAGGTGATCATCCTCATTATATCGGAATTTGTTGTAATTGGTGATATTTGAGGAAGTCACTTGGGTTGTTTGCCGGTCGGCAAATATTTGGTTTTGAATATCCGTTGTTATGCACTAATTTCAAATTGATATATCTGTACGTCTATTTTCATAGAGTGAGATATACCTTTTTGAAATTATGTCTATGATATTTACCTATATCAGTGGATGGTTAGGTAGGGAGCATTAAACAGCGGTGTAATTCTTATTAACCATAAGTACAGTTTTCAACCTACGACATACAGTGAATGAGTTATTAGACTCAGGGGACTTATACAGAGTATTGTATATCGTCCAATGTCCATTAAGACAGAGGGGTTGGTACTCGTACTATATTCTGTTTACTTGTAATTTCTCTAGTTCTTAGACATGTGTTTCGTAGAAATGCATGTTCTGAGTTTTGAGAAGTTATAGATATAAGAGTAAAGTAGAGAACCAGATGTTGCAAGTATCGGGATTCTTCAAGGTGATCGAAGATGTAGATACTTGTGTGTGGTATTCAGATGATAGTAATGATTAAGAGAACTTGCTTCTCTTTTAGGTTACTCATAATTGGAATCTCTCCTAAGTTGAGTAATGCTGATCGGCCTCCTTCCATTTAGTTGACATGCACTGGAGACAGATGCATGATTTAAATCTGGTTCAATTAAATCAGTGCCTCTGTTTCTGTATTGGATATAGAACAGTTCGTATCTTAACGATGTTAAGGTACGGGGAGTTGTCCGGCTTATGCTTAAAACCAGACTCTGGATAACTCAAGGCACGTTTCTGTAATGGCTGTTTGTGGGTTGACCCAGGCTATGACGAGGGTTGACTTTCTACCATCTGGAAGATCAATAGTGATATTGTTCTTGACTCGCCACAATTTTAAAAGAAATGGATTTTTTCAGAAAACAGTAGTGGGAGTATGGTAGAACTGGAAGTGATTCCAGAACCGCAAACGATTACTGAAAATTTGATAGGAACCTAAACATTCAATCTGGTTTGACATTCCATTAGCCACTCCGCAGATATGGTGGGTAATCTCAGGCACCCGAGAGGTACTCCGGTAGCCTCAAGGACGGTAGCGGGGAGGTTCTTGTTTACCCAGACTTACCATTGCTGCTGTTCCAGGCTGTGAGACCCGGCAGGAGGATGAGTATAGCGTCGTTCTAAACTAGCTTTAGAAGTACACATCTATATGACTCTGCCAGAGGGTTGTCATAGTCAGTGGGAGTAGCGGAAGCATTGGTGGACAGGTGGCTTATGTCTATTTATAGACTAAAGCAGATATAGCGGAGATAGATCATCTATTCTTGATGTGACAGTCATAGGTTTGACTTCATCAGAATAAGAGATGGATCTGTTAAGGAGGTAGTAGGGTGTGATGTCCTGGTATTTGGATGACATACACAAAGTAGGAAGTGAAATTCCTATACTACGATTGGTTATACTTTGGTTGTCACACAGTGGTTTCTCCATTTAGGAATTGGATATTATATCAGACATTCTGGTTACTGGATCTATGGTTTTAGATCTAGATTTGGGTAGTTTCCCAATCTGGGTACTTAAACAGCATTCTATGAGCATTTAGAATGGACGACTCCTGGCACGGTAGTATACTTGAAGGTGATGGAGTCACCCTCTCTAAAGGTGTCTTATAGACTAAAGGGGAGGGGGATGTGCATGATTGGCAGATCATTTACTTAGGCAATTGAGTCAATCATGAGATGTCAAGTACCACACCAGATGTTGTTCTTGCAGTAGATGCGATAAGTTGATATTAATCCAATCCTGGAGAAACGATAGGAAGCAGCTTTAGAACATAAGTGCATGTTCTAAGGATATGATAACGACAGCCTTATTCAGAAGACAGTTATCATTCCAGGCTTCCAAGGTGACATGGATGACAGAGTGACTGTCAGAGTTATAGTTTTCCCTCTAACGAGGGGCAGTATTTCGGACAGGTGGTCCAAGGGGATACTGAGGGAGGCATGGCGCAGGACACTGATTAAGTTCAGTTGTCGATACAATCTGAGAAGTTTGGATTTGGAGTTCATTATGAACTAGGTCCCATCAGATATCCAGACATACTCTAAGACAGGTATTGCTCATTTCGGGAGATGGTTTTCTCCGCGAACTTGAGATATAGAGAGACATAGAAAGAAACATCAAAGCGGATTCACTCACTGAGGCTATTCCTCGAACGCAATAGTTTCGCAAACGAGCTTTGTGAGACTGACTAGCACAGGAGTTGGGTGTTCGGTATCACACGGGCTGTGAGTATGCGACATCGCAATAATTAGCCTTGAGTGCGTGGGAGATTGTTGGATATTGTCACGACCCAAAGTCTGGCCCGTGACCGGCACTTAACCACGTAACGTCTACAGGCGTAACGCGACTAAGTAAGCCGAAACCCAGAAATCTAAAACCCTTAGTAAGAATAAGTGAAGAAAACATGTTGAAATCAAGGTTTTTAAATAACTAAGCCGAAGGTGCGTTTTAAAAACCGTGAATCTTTTGTAAAAATTTCGGCAGAGTTCCTTTTGTAAAACTGGCCCCGAATGGGGTACAACAAGAATGACAATATATATATGCAATGATAAAGGCATCCCCAAGCGGGAGCTAGCTCTTCGTCAATAGACGGTCACAACCACACATGCAACAATAATATACAACGCCAAGTGGCGAGGATCACACCCAAAAGAAAGCTCAAGCAACAAGAAACCGCAATACTACTAAGCGCGACTCTAGGTCGAATAATACCACACTGTCTCTAAGTCTGAAAGAATATACAAGTTTTTGGTTGATGGACAATTTCTAGATACAATAAAATAAAATACAATACAACGGTGGTTCTTGATGCGAAAGAATCCACCTACCAAGAGCAAATCACCCGCAAGAAGGTAGTGTGCCAGAAATGCCGCAATAAAACCTGTACGGCAGAACCTGCAAGAACTGTGGCACAACGGGGGTGAGTTGCCAACTCGTGAATAGAAATATCTACAAGTAGAAACCGAATGCAAGACATAAACCTAAGTCAACGATCAGTAATATAATCTACAAGAGTACATCTGAGTGTAATAAGGTGGCAAGGTAACATCTAATTATGTATGCAGTGTCAGGTACTCAGGTAATAACATGTCATCAGTGTAAGGTATGTCTGCATGAAGTAAGTATGATAAAGCATCAAGTATATCAATACACATATATTAGCGTCCCATACCACTAATATTGGTGTAAGGGTATATATAACAGCGCCCTCATACCCTGTTATATATACAAATAAAGTATGATCAGTGTAAATCCAGTCTGTATATGAACCATGTCTGTATATATGTGGAACCCGTCCACCTGTCACCCACTGACAATAAGCATCATGTATGCAATGCATAAACAATAAATAGGGGATAAGGGAGATATAATGTACCATCTACCACAAAGGCCCCGAGCACATAGGCTCCTCTCCAATCGAGCTCATAGGCTCCCATCACATCGAGCTCATAGGCTCCGAGCACATAGGCTCCTCTCACATCGAGCTCATAGACTCCGAGCACATAGGCTCCTCTCACATCGAGCTCATAGGCTCCCATCACATCGAGCTCATAGGCTCCCATCACATCGAGCTCATAGGCTCCGAGCACATAGGCTCCTCTCACATCGAGCTCATAGGCTCCGAGCACATAGGCTCCTCTCACATCGAGCTCATAGGCTCCCATCACATCACATCGAGCTCATAGGAATAACATATCTCAATGCGGATAATCAGAACATGACATATGCGACATATAAATGAAGGTAAGCATATCAGAAGTCATGCACATATAGGTAAGCTACAATGCTATGATCCAATGTGATATAAGTAATCAAGTATGAATATCAAGTCATGTCACATATAGGTAAGCTACAATGCAATGATCCAATGTGATATAGGTATCAAGTATGAATATCAAGTCATGGCACATATAGGTAAGCTACAATGCAATGATCCAATGTGATATAGGTATCAAGTATGAATATCAAGTCATGGCACATATAGGTAAGCTACAATGCAATGATCCAATGTGATATAGGTATCAAGTATGAATATCAAGTCATGTCACATATAGGTAAGCTACAATGCTATGATCCAATGTGATATAAGTAATCAAGTATGAATATCAAGTCATGTCACATATAGGTAAGCTACAATGCAATGATCCAATGTGATATAGGTATCAAGTATGAATATCAAGTCATGTCACATATAGGTAAGCTACAATGCAATGATCCAATGTGATATAGGTATCAAGTATGAATATCAAGTCATGTCACATATAGGTAAGCTACAATGCTATGATCCAATGTGATATAAGTAATCAAGTATGAATATCAAGTCATGTCACATATAGGTAAGCTACAATGCAATGATCCAATGTGATATAGGTATCAAGTATGAATATCAAGTCATGGCACATATAGGTAAGCTACAGTGTAGTGGCATGGCAATTATCGATGATGAAGTGTGTGAGTCGGCAAATAGTGTACGTGAAACATACGCATCATCGATAATGGTGCTGGTGTCCTAACAGCATGATAATAACATAATAATGAACATATACCGCAATGCGAACAGTAGGAAAATACAGGTATCTAGTAGTCAACACCACAGTGAAGTATCTACTATGCAAACTACATCTAAGTATCCGGTCAATCAGGAGGGGTAGGTGTGGAAACCACCTAAATCTGAGTCAATGTATATATATATAGTCGGTGATCTCGCCTCAATGTCGTATCATAAGATATCCTCGAGTTATGAGTGCGGATCTATCATCAATATCGGCTCGTACGGTAAATCATCGTACGGCATTCCCAAAGGCTGAGTACAGGTCAATATCTCACTATCTCGTCACATAACAGGTATCACTATCATCAGATCACATAGCCTGGGGTACTACTCTATGTCTAGCACCAAACGATACCATCAGTGAAGTATGCATGCGGGGTAAACACATATCCCAAGCCCGCAAGAGATCACAAGTCATATCCCACAATGAATCGTATCCAATCACCGATCCCACGTCATCAAGCCCACATCATCGACTCATTACCAACGTCATCCCATATCATCAAACGCCGTGCAAGTACAAGTAATATGCAAGGGTGTGTGTGTAGGTGTAAGTTCTATCCTAGGGTTCGCGACTATGAACTACACTAGTCACTTCTACCCTATACTATCCATAATACTTCTAACACAAAGCTACTACACACTAAGACTATCACACATCTACTATATGTATACTAACTACGGACTGCGGGGGTGCTATACGCCATCCACCCGACTTCCCCCTGTAGATATGATCTACTCACCTTGCATCATCATTTGCGGACGTCACCATGCATTTGCTTGTCGTCCCGAAGTCTTCATGGGTACCTACACATCAAATATCGCATATGCGCATTAAAACCAAATCCAAGCTAAAACGGCGCATGAAATCCAAAACGATACGATAAGGGGGCCTATAGGTGAGAACCTATGGCACGCCTTCAAAACCATCAACAAATCCTCTATATCGTCGTATCAACGACAAATAGTCGAGGCAAAACACAATCCACCATTTCAGAATCAAAAATACGGAATACGGAAACACGAATCCAAAACAGCAACATAGGAAATATGTCCCAGATTTCATCCTAGGTCTGTTTATACAAATCTATATATACCAGGGGACTAACATGAACATGTAGGAGCTACAGAACCAATACGAGCCAAGGAGGTGGGACCCAGGCCGCAATTGGCGGCCAAAAGAGGGAATTTGGCGGCCGGAATAGGGAGTTGGGGGCTAGGGTCTTGGGTGTTGCCTCTATGGTGCCTGCACATCTCAATTTCCACTCAATATTATTTTAGGGGTCTCGGGGTGATAGCAGATTCCATTTTACCTGCACAAATTACACAATTTCCCCGATATCGGTTTCTAAAATCCGTATTCTGTGTTTGGGTTCCAGGTTTTGGGTTTCAATTCATGCACTAGGGTGTTTACAAGTCCTCTACTGAGCTCAATTTCACATTACAACTCAAGTTCCTCTCAAACCCTAACTAGGTTTTCATCAAGTCCATAATATCACACAATATCGATATATTCTTAACATGGGGTTAAAGGAAATGCTAAAACTAAGCAAATGGTTCAGAAATTACCTTAATTGGCAACTCAAGAAAGTTCTTGAGTTGCCCTCTAGTGGCCAAATCCATGCTTTCTTGGTCCATCTTGTAGATCTCAAGCTTGTGCATCTTTTTCGTGAAACCGATATATAGTTTTGGTGTTGTTTTAGAGATGAAAAGAGGGATTGAAGAGGGGGAGAATGATGAGGAAGAGGCAGCAGCAGCAAGGGAAGGAAGTGGGAGGGAAAAATGAAGGGAAAACAATGGCTAAGGCTTTGTCAAAGATGCCCATACCCTCTCTCACCAACTCCATTCTAATTTCTTTTTCTTTTTCTTTTCTTTTCCTCTTTTAATCCTTAATCCAACCCTTCTCACCTCAATAGTAACCCCAAATAAGAAAATCATGAAGAAAATGCATAAGTGTGAGAAAAAGTGATATGTGCAAGTTTTGCACAAAATTGTCAAAAACCCGATTAGTGATTTTAATCGCGATTGGCGCTAAATTAGTGTCAAACTAATCACAAAAACTTAAAAATGTCATAATTCACTAATTTACCCTATTTTCGAATTTTCCAAATTTTTTCCTAATTTTTCTAACATTTTTCCTATTTATTTGCATTTAATTATTAAAATAATCAATAAAATAATATTAAATAATAAAAATTCCCAAAATTAATATTTTATATTTTAGAAAATGTTACAATCTACCCTCCTTAAAGAAATTCGGTCCCCGAATTTAAATTTAAACCCCCACTACTAAAACAATTTCAGTAATAATCCGTTTGTCGGGGATCCGAAAACATCAACACATAAGAATATCATAAAAAAAATGTACTACTCTACTAGAAATCAATCCCCAAAATGCATATATAAGAATATCCTATGCGTCTGGTGCGCAAGGAATCAAAATCCATATATGTGTCAAACAGGTATAGAAAACTACATCTAGGTGCAACGGGTGTGCACGAAACATCTGTCGTAGGCAACGTGTGTGCCTGACAGCAAAAAATCAGGTGCATATGAAATGCACGAAGAATTTCGATTTAGTGCATCTGGCGTGCACCAAAATCGTATATCAAAATACTAAAGATGCATGAAAGCTACGCTGGAAGTGCAAATCAAATCACTGAATACGATAGGCACGAAATCTCAATCAATATCTCAAATGTAATAACTCAGCGCAAAATATATAAATATCCAGTGGGTGCATGAAACGAATATCATGAAACTCAGTCATCAAACTAAATCATGTAAACAGAACGCCCAAAATACCGAAATCCAAAATGACGGACACGTGATAATCGAATCACAAAATCACAAATCATAAATACCGTCGTCGGTAGTTCCTCCTTCAAGGTCGAGAAGGAGTCGGTGCAATCCACTGCTAGCAGCGCAGGATATCTACGTGCCTCTTGCTCGCGGTCTGGCGTCTTCTGACTCTGGGTCCTTATCTTCTCTGTGGATTTCCTATCTCGCAGTCAATCGGCTCATCGGCCCTGTCAGGTGTGCTAACGGGGACGATTCCGTTCTGGCACTTCTCTGGTCACCTCTCGGTCAATCCTCATGACCACTCGTAAGGCAGCATATCACTGGCGTCGGCTTCTGGCTCTCCGAATGTACGTCACACATCTAATCCTGGGTGCAAACATCATTGCAGCAATGTCCTGGGAGGAATCCTGCTCAAGGTCTCTTTCAATCACGTCGATGCCGATCTGCACAGAGGATGGCTCTCTTGTACTACCTCTTCTCGCTTGAAGACACCTGTGTCCTCAGCACACTATTTCTCAGAAACTGGTCACATCCCAACGCCTCTGTAAGCAAATCAGGTCTCTAGTCTCGACGGGAAGTAATGACAGCTTGTCAGTGTCTCACACGAACCTCTGGTTCCACATGTCTCTATCATCGTCCACTATGACGTCACGCCAAGCCACCTTGCACTGCACTGTTCTCGGCCACAGCCAATCTGAAGTCTCTCGCACGGACTCGAAATCGCGTACTCTGTAGCTTCACCATTCTGTAGAAGATGTCAGGCCGAACTGGTCCTTGGGAACACGTCCCAACCATCGGAGGAATACTCATCACTCGTCCGCCCTTGATCAATTCGCAACGCATCTGGGTAAGTTCCTTTATCCGAACCTGGTCAACTACCTCGTCGACAATGCCGAACTCTGGCCTGCTGGGTGTGCGCAACATGACCACTCCTGGGTCCAGATCTTCTCGTATCATTTTCCGGAAGGGTCCTGTCGAGGTTCCTTTCTCAAATCTCAATCCTGCCGAAATGCCCGGAAGTCATCATCCAATGTTGAAGCTAAAGCTCATTCCGGAACGGCTGCATACTCATCGCGCTTCTTTCTGGAAGATATATCCATATACCACGCCTCTGGGCGCGTATCACATCTCTGATGTCAGCGGAGTGGAACGTCATCTCGTCGAAATCTCGTACGAACTCTTTTCTTCACTCTACTCAAATGTCGACTGGTTAGGACTCGTCTCATCGTGGCTACACGAACTGCGCTCCGACGGCTGCGCTCGTATCTGGAGTCTCCCAAGCAGTGTCCCATCACGATATCCGAAAGATGTCGAACCATCCGATCGACTCGTCAGATCCTCATAATCCCCCAAGAGCTCACATCTCGGGTACAGTTTAATAGTATCGAGTACATGCCACAGCGTCGGTGGTCCAGCCGTAGAAGGGCAAACCCAAGCCTCACTGATGGCGCCGCGGAACCGCCGTAAACCCTAAGGTTCAAAGGCTGTCACACGGTCATTAGTCGAGTTAGGGTTTCATTCTTCTAGAGGGTCCATAGAATCACCTGCATGTCTTTCCGTATACTTTAAACTTGGAAAATGGCTCCTGACATTCGAGCGTCTCAATCGACTCTCAACGAACCTGCGTGAAATCGTCTCTAGCTGGAAACAATCTATCTGATGACCTCGCATCGGTAACGAGCGAACCACATGTCCTAGTTTCATCCTCAGGTGACTAGCGACTCGCTATCATCTCTCTGAGTATATGCTCACGCATGCAACAGCTCCAATCATCTGGGCGATATCTCATCATTTACAGCAGCAACTGGCTCATACGCCTGTACGCCGAACAATGCCTCAATCCTCCAGGAAGGGCAATACATAGGCGGTCATCTCTGGATCGGTCTGCTCTAGATCTGAGTAAGATTCTCCACACTGGAATTCTTCAACTCAACTGGGCCCGCTCTGGCGCAAAATCGGACGAATCACCTTCGTCTCTCAAATCGGGTAGACTAGCTATCATCTGTCTCATATCTGCCTGAAAGCTCCGGCAATCTCAGCTCGTAAGCTCCGAAAGCAATATCTTGTCGATCTCAGCAACAGCTGGTCCATCTGTCTGCACGGTAGACGACATCACAATCTCTGAGGTATGCTGTACATCAACAGTCCTCTTTCAACTGGCAGTTCTAACAGTGGCCCGATCATCCGGTGCAAATCCAAGCACTCGCCTCCCCTAGAGGTCACAATCAACCATACTAACTCGAGACATTCCCATGTCACCAGAAAACACAATGGTCGGCCCTCGTACCAAACGAGCTCACACCGGCCGTAACCCTAGCAGCAGCCCAAACTGCGCTCAAACATGGTGACAGGAATCTCAATCGAGCATCAACGAGAGCACATCAGTGACAAGAAGAAAACAACAGATCCAAAGTGGATACATGATCATAGGGAGGAACAGCATCAATGGAGATATGATCATGAAACTAATAGAATCGGGGATCTCAAATGGACGTATAATCCTGGATATGAAGAGAATCATTGATCTCGAAAAGTATGCACATCCTAAGGTTCCTTAAGCGGAGTGGCGTGTCGTAAGTATGCCGCGGAACATACCAACGGTACGTCACTCTACTTTAGTCACCTATTCCATCAACCAAGGGTCATCCTAAAACGACGAAAGTTCGGGTCTAATACCCCCTCGACCAAGTCTAAGTTCCGTAAGGTCAAGCCTAAGTTCCGTATATATATATAAACGCCCTAGGCTCCACATAGTCAAACTCAGACTCGAACCAAGGTCAACCTAGCGCTCTGATACCAACTTTTTCACGACCCAAAGTCTGGCCCGTGACCGGCACTTAACCACGTAACGTCTACAGGCGTAACGCGACTAAGTAAGCCGAAACCCAGAAATCTAAAACCCTTAGTAAGAATAAGTGAAGAAAACATGTTGAAATCAAGGTTTTTAAATAACTAAGCCGAAGGTGCGTTTTAAAAACCGTGAATCTTTTGTAAAAATTTCGGCAGAGTTCCTTTTGTAAAACTGGCCCCGAATGGGGTACAACAAGAATGACAATATATATATGCAATGATAAAGGCATCCCCAAGCGGGAGCTAGCTCTTCGTCAATAGACGGTCACAACCACACATGCAACAATAATATACAACGCCAAGTGGCGAGGATCACACCCAAAAGAAAGCTCAAGCAACAAGAAACCGCAATACTACTAAGCGCGACTCTAGGTCGAATAATACCACACTGTCTCTAAGTCTGAAAGAATATACAAGTTTTTGGTTGATGGACAATTTCTAGATACAATAAAATAAAATACAATACAACGGTGGTTCTTGATGCGAAAGAATCCACCTACCAAGAGCAAATCACCCGCAAGAAGGTAGTGTGCCAGAAATGCCACAATAAAACCTGTACGGCAGAACCTGCAAGAACTGTGGCACAACGGGGGTGAGTTGCCAACTCGTGAATAGAAATATCTACAAGTAGAAACCGAATGCAAGACATAAACCTAAGTCAACGATCAGTAATATAATCTACAAGAGTACATCTGAGTGTAATAAGGTGGCAAGGTAACATCTAATTATGTATGCAGTGTCAGGTACTCAGGTAATAACATGTCATCAGTGTAAGGTATGTCTGCATGAAGTAAGTATGATAAAGCATCAAGTATATCAATACACATATATTAGCGTCCCATACCACTAATATTGGTGTAAGGGTATATATAACAGCGCCCTCATACCCTGTTATATATACAAATAAAGTATGATCAGTGTAAATCCAGTCTGTATATGAACCATGTCTGTATATATGTGGAACCCGTCCACCTGTCACACACTGACAATAAGCATCATGTATGCAATGCATAAACAATAAATAGGGGATAAGGGAGATATAATGTACCATCTACCATAAAGGCCCCGAGCACATAGGCTCCTCTCCAATCGAGCTCATAGGCTCCCATCACATCGAGCTCATAGGCTCCGAGCACATAGGCTCCTCTCACATCGAGATCATAGGCTCCGAGCACATAGGCTCCTCTCACATCGAGCTCATAGGCTTCCATCACATCGAGCTCATAGGCTCCCATCACATCGAGCTCATAGGCTCCGAGCATATAGGCTCCTCTCACATCGAGCTCATAGGCTCCGAGCACATAGGCTCCTCTCACATCGAGCTCATAGGCTCCCATCACATCACATCGAGCTCATAGGAATAACATATCTCAATGCGGATAATCAGAACATGACATATGCGACATATAAATGAAGGTAAGCATATCAGAAGTCATGCACATATAGGTAAGCTACAATGCTATGATCCAATGTGATATAAGTAATCAAGTATGAATATCAAGTCATGTCACATATAGGTAAGCTACAATGCAATGATCCAATGTGATATAGGTATCAAGTATGAATATCAAGTCATGTCACATATAGGTAAGCTACAATGCAATGATCCAATGTGATATAGGTATCAAGTATGAATATCAAGTCATGGCACATATAGGTAAGCTACAATGCAATGATCCAATGTGATATAGGTATCAAGTATGAATATCAAGTCATGTCACATATAGGTAAGCTACAATGCTATGATCCAATGTGATATAAGTAATCAAGTATGAATATCAAGTCATGTCACATATAGGTAAGCTACAATGCAATGATCCAATGTGATATAGGTATCAAGTATGAATATCAAGTCATGTCACATATAGGTAAGCTACAATGCAATGATCCAATGTAATATAGGTATCAAGTATGAATATCAAGTCATGTCACATATAGGTAAGCTACAATGCTATGATCCAATGTGATATAAGTAATCAAGTATGAATATCAAGTCATGTCACATATAGGTAAGCTACAATGCAATGATCCAATGTGATATAGGTATCAAGTATGAATATCAAGTCATGGCACATATAGGTAAGCTACAGTGTAGTGGCATGGCAATTATCGATGATGAAGTGTGTGAGTCGGCAAATAGTGTACGTGAAATATACGCATCATCGATAATGGTGCTGGTGTCCTAACAGCATGATAATAACATAATAATGAACATATACCGCAATGCGAACAGTAGGAAAATACAGGTATCTAGTAGTCAACACCACAGTGAAGTATCTACTATGCAAACTACATCTAAGTATCCGGTCAATCAGGAGGGGTAGGTGTGGAAACCACCTAAATCTGAGTCAATGTATATATATATAGTCGGTGATCTCGCCTCAATGTCGTATCATAAGATATCCTCGAGTTATGAGTGCGGATCTATCATCAATATCGGCTCGTACGGTAAATCATCGTACGGCATTCCCAAAGGCTGAGTACAGGTCAATATCTCACTATCTCGTCACATAACAGGTATCACTATCATCAGATCACATAGCCTGGGGTACTACTCTATGTCTAGCACCAAACGATACCATCAGTGAAGTATGCATGCGGGGTAAACACATATCCCAAGCCCGCAAGAGATCACAAGTCATATCCCACAATGAATCGTATCCAATCACCGATCCCACGTCATCAAGCCCACATCATCGACTCATTACCAACGTCATCCCATATCATCAAACGCCGTGCAAGTACAAGTAATATGCAAGGGTGTGTGTGTAGGTGTAAGTTCTATCCTAGGGTTCGCGACTATGAACTACACTAGTCACTTCTACCCTATACTATCCATAATACTTCTAACACAAAGCTACTACACACTAAGACTATCACACATCTACTATATGTAT
The DNA here is from genome assembly GCA_030015575.1 of Agapanthus africanus. Taxonomy (NCBI): domain Eukaryota; kingdom Viridiplantae; phylum Streptophyta; class Magnoliopsida; order Asparagales; family Amaryllidaceae; genus Agapanthus; species Agapanthus africanus. The sequence continues at coordinate 524,310,890 of JASDDO010000022.1, forward strand.
ACTAACTACGGACTGCGGGGGTGCTATACGCCATCCACCCGACTTCCCCCTGTAGATATGATCTACTCACCTTGCATCATCATTTGCGGACGTCACCATGCATTTGCTTGTCGTCCCGAAGTCTTCATGGGTACCTACACATCAAATATCGCATATGCGCATTAAAACCAAATCCAAGCTAAAACGGCGCATGAAATCCAAAACGATACGATAAGGGGGCCTATAGGTGAGAACCTATGGCACGCCTTCAAAACCATCAACAAATCCTCTATATCGTCGTATAAACGACAAATAGTCGAGGCAAAACACAATCCACCATTTCAGAATCAAAAATACGGAATACGGAAACACGAATCCAAAACAGCAACATAGGAAATATGTCCCAGATTTCATCCTAGGTCTGTTTATACAAATCTATATATACCAGGGGACTAACATGAACATGTAGGAGCTACAGAACCAATACGAGCCAAGGAGGTGGGACCCAGGCCGCAATTGGCGGCCAAAAGAGGGAATTTGGCGGCCGGAATAGGGAGTTGGGGGCTAGGGTCTTGGGTGTTGCCTCTATGGTGCCTGCACATCTCAATTTCCACTCAATATTATTTTAGGGGTCTCGGGGTGATAGCAGATTCCATTTTACCTGCACAAATTACACAATTTCCCCGATATCGGTTTCTAAAATCCGTATTCTGTGTTTGGGTTCCAGGTTTTGGGTTTCAATTCATGCACTAGGGTGTTTACAAGTCCTCTACTGAGCTCAATTTCACATTACAACTCAAGTTCCTCTCAAACCCTAACTAGGTTTTCATCAAGTCCATAATATCACACAATATCGATATATTCTTAACATGGGGTTAAAGGAAATGCTAAAACTAAGCAAATGGTTCAGAAATTACCTTAATTGGCAACTCAAGAAAGTTCTTGAGTTGCCCTCTAGTGGCCAAATCCATGCTTTCTTGGTCCATCTTGTAGATCTCAAGCTTGTGCATCTTTTTCGTGAAACCGATATATAGTTTTGGTGTTGTTTTAGAGATGAAAAGAGGGATTGAAGAGGGGGAGAATGATGAGGAAGAGGCAGCAGCAGCAAGGGAAGGAAGTGGGAGGGAAAAATGAAGGGAAAACAATGGCTAAGGCTTTGTCAAAGATGCCCATACCCTCTCTCACCAACTCCATTCTAATTTCTTTTTCTTTTTCTTTTCTTTTCCTCTTTTAATCCTTAATCCAACCCTTCTCATCTTAATAGTAACCCCAAATAAGAAAATCATGAAGAAAATGCATAAGTGTGAGAAAAAGTGATATGTGCAAGTTTTGCACAAAATTGTCAAAAACCCGATTAGTGATTTTAATCGCGATTGGCGCTAAATTAGTGTCAAACTAATCACAAAAACTTAAAAATGTCATAATTCACTAATTTACCCTATTTTCGAATTTTCCAAAATTTTTCCTAATTTTTCTAACATTTTTCCTATTTATTTGCATTTAATTATTAAAATAATCAATAAAATAATATTAAATAATAAAAATTCCCAAAATTAATATTTTATATTTTAGAAAATGTTACAGATATAGTGCCCTCAGAGTCATTATTGGATCACAGGCACGTGATTGCAATGATTGAGGGAGGACCTATACCGGTAGGACAGTCTTACTCGAGATGATAGTATATTATCTGGTTTATCTTTATCATCGTGTACTGCTTTAGGTAACCTTACAGGTCACTATTGCACGTTGATAGAGCCCCTAGGATTCTTGTTTGACTACCAGCAGTATGAAAGCGATCATATACGTGGGAGCTGGAGTCTATAAACAAATCCTTAAAAGGTCCCTAGTCGTGGGAGTTTCGAGACAGGGCATCGATTCTCCAGAGTAGACTAGTGTATACAGTCGAGACCCCGACGAGGGGCGGTGGCCGATCTCACAAGCCATTGGTGTCAGTTGGTTCACCTAAGATGTATACAGGTGCTCATTGGGTTATGAGTACACCGGACAGGACTCGCCGGGAACCTGCTAGTTGGTCTTATACCAGACGTCAGATAGCAGTTCCCTGGTGACATGTGTACAGGTTAGTTCATCGACCTGAGATCATCATTGGTCTCGTGTGAGTTCCCACTGTACTTAGATTACTACCCTACCACGCTCAAAGGAGACGTGCAAACAGGTTTTAGTTGGGTACAGTCCCGAGCCACATAGAGGCAGTGAGCGGATCTGCATGGGTTCGTCTCTCCCGGTATTGGGGGTGAGGTCGCGTTGTGTCTAGGAAAGCCATTACACAAAGCCCTCGGCCGAGGCAGGAGATTTACTGGTAAGTATTCCAGTAGTATCTCAGGGTGTTCTGGGCTACACTCCGACACGACTTGTACCGCTTTTGGGGGTCTGACTTTTACCAACCCCCTAGGCCCGCCATGCGATGCTTATAGACGAACGGACCGGACTGTATGGATATTGTCACTGACAGGCTCAGTAGGGTGTCAGTATGAGTTCGCTCACAGACGTCCCTTTTGGTCAATAGCTGGTGGCCCGTCACGTATGGCTAATACCTCTGACGTGCTAGTGATTAAATCCACAGCCATAGTATTGACGAGTCTTTAGAGTCCCCCACACAGACAGTTGCTCAAGTTTCGGGCGAAACGCTGTAGAGGCCGTATGGAGATATAGCAGGGTTCGATCCGATACGTGCGGTATTGCACGGATCATGATCGGACGGATAATACTAGCGGGCTTTGGTTTAAGCCGGATCCTAGTATAGTACAGTGTAGATTTTGTCTCATTGCATTTGTATTTCGGTCGGAATACAAATACGGGTATGTATATACACTAGCGGGGTTTTCCTGTAATTTATTACGGGATCAGTTTTCTGAAGTTGCCAGTTTGCATTCCGTTCCGGCCAGTTTTCCTTTGTTCCTTCCCGGCCGAACTTTTCCGATGGAGGGGGTAATTTGCAATTGTGCAAATTACTTATTGTGGAGGGGGTTTCTTGCATATGAGAGCTTCATGATAGTTCCTTCATGATGAGCTTCCATTTTGGTCTCTTCCTTTGCATTAAATGTGATGGTTTGTGATATGATGAGATTAGAAGTGAGTGTGACCATTTTTCTTCTCTTTTATCATGCTTATTCTTTCTTGCATTATTCCATTCTCTTCCCATCACCATTTTGAGAAGAGGGGCCGGCCACTTTGTGGGAGAGGAGTGGGAGTTCATTTTTCATGTAGGAAAAATTATCATTCATCTCATTCTATGTTTGCAAAAAGGACTAGCTCCATTTCTCATTACTCCTTTTCATTCTCCTCCTCATTCCTCCATGGCAACTTCACTACCCCAAAGAGACATAGATTCTACACTACACCTACAGTATCCTTGGACGCGTCGGCTTGCCAACTTCGCGCCCGAGTTGCCTTGGTCCAGAGGTGGGAGCCCGTAAAAGAAATCGGCTACGTGGTGCCCTTTCCGACGAGGAGGTGACGAACGGAGATTCCGCGGGAGATCGGGATGACGACGAGAAGACCGAAGGACATGGATCGCTCGGTATATCTCTCTACCCTATCTTTTAGTTTGCTAGAGTTAGGTTAATGGCCCGATCCGGGATAAAAGTGTGCGGTGGTGCCGGTTTACTAGTTTTTGTAAAGTTTTTCGTTTCCGCATTTCCGGCGTCGGATTGACGGCCGGGGCACCGCCGTGCACTTACACGCGGTTGGGGAGAGACGGTCAGTGGTGGGGACGAGGAGGTGATGGGGATGAAAGTGTTTATTACCACCACCACAGGGTTTTACTAGGATCAAGCATGCCATTTAAAAAAATTTTGGGGTGCTAATTAACACTAACCTAGAATCTAAACTAGATGATTAGGGTTTTAGGTTGATATCAAGAAAACAACATAAAGAGAATAAGGCTAGAATCTTTTTAGACCGTGTCCTTCTCTTCAAAAGCTCCATGTAGTAGTCCACGCGACTCCACTAGGCTCCACTTGAAGTTGGATCGAACTTTCTTTGCGATCTTCGTACCGAAGATGATCCACCCGAAACTCAACTAATCCAAGCAACCTCTTCACTAAACTCTTTAGTGAAGGAATCACTCTACACTTAATTTCTAATCAAGTGTAGGATGGTGAAGTAGGGGTTCTAAACTCACTAGGGTTCTCACAAGCTCAAGGTTTCACAACTCATGTGAGGGATTGAGCTTGGAGATGATGGCGAGGAGGATGAAGGAGTGCTGAAGAGCAACTGAGCTCATGTCAAGAAAAAGGAACAAGTGTGAATCAAATTGTGTAGAATGGCTTCACATTTTACTTCACTTATTGAAGCATGCAATTCTCATCAATAAAGAATTGTCACCATGCTTCAATAATGTGAAGTAAATGAATAAAAAAATACACAAGCCATGCTACACCTATTCCACCAAAGTCTCCCCACTTTCCACCTCATCATTTCTATTTTCCAAAAATAGAAAATGCCATGCTTCATTTTAATATATATATATACATATATATCATATATATATAAAGTAAATAATTAGTGAGCAATAATATTAGTTAATATATAATTATATCAAATATAAATATATATCATATTATTAAATCAACACTTGATTCAATAATCCGGTTATATCACATATAACTTACTAATATCATTTATTTGTATACCACATTATCAAATCAACACTTGATTCAATAATCCAGTTATATCACATATAATCTGACCGATAACAGATAACCGCCGGATTAGAATACGGTATCTCATACTCGTATTCAATCAAGCCCCCGCATAAATCAGCATATGTACCCTACTTCGTTTCGCTTGAACTAGGAAACCTCTATGTGGGACTCTAAAGACTCGTCAATACGCCAGCAGTAAGTGATGATCACATCAGTCACCCACAAGCCGTCAGCGGTACTAGCTGGACATAATGGCTACCCAGGTATTGAGCAAATAGAAGATCAGCAAGCAAGCTTGTCTAAAATCTCATAAAGCCTATAAGTAACACTTACTGTACAGTTCGGTCTCTTCGTTTGATATGTCGTATATCGAGTCTAGGGGTGGAATCGTCAGACCCCAGTAACTAGATAAGTCATGCTGATGTATGGCTCATAACGGTTCGAGAAACTACTGATAATATTTACCAGTAAATCTCATCAGCCCTGGCTAGGGACTTACTGTTATAGTCAATCGAGCATAGCGCAACATCAACTCCCAATACCAGGAGAGACGAAACCCTTCCTATCTCTCATTGCCTCTATGCGACTCGGGATTGTACCCAAAATCCACCTGTTTGCACGACTCCTTTATGCCGTGGTAGGGAGGAAATCAAAGCACAATAGGAACCACACAAGACTCTATGACGATCTCGGATCTACAGACTAACCTGTACCAGTGTCACCAGAGAACTACTATCTGACGATAGGTATAGTACCAACTAGGAGTTCTCGGTGAGTCCTGTTCAGTGTATCCTTTCTCTAATGAGCACATGTGTACAATCTTTGATGTCAAACACCAATGGTTATGAGATCAACCATCGCTCCATACAACGTCAAGAAACGTACACACTAGTCTACTCTGGAATATCGATACCCTATCTCGATACTCCCTCGACTAGGAACAATTAAAGGATGTGCTTGTAGACTACATAAGTCCTAGTAGTATGATCCGCATTATAGTCCTGGTAGTCAAGTAAACATTCTAAGGGCTTTATCAACATGTATCAGAGAGACAATATAATAATACTAGTGTACATATTAAGATAAAGAACAACCAGATAGCATATTATCATGTCGAGCAAGAAAGTCCTCTATATATATGTCCAATCATCCACTATATCATTCAATAATAGCCTCTAGAGCATACATATTCCTAACAATCCCCCACTTGCACTAAGGCCAAGTGTTATAGTATATCATACCCAACATCCTAAAAAGTCTCTCAAACTGTGTCTGGGGGAGGGCCTTCGTGAGTCGATCTGCTGCGTTGTCCTTCATGTCAACTCTCCCGACCTCGATCTCCTATCGATCTACTATCTCTTGGATCAGGTGATACCGCCTAAGAATATGTCTGGATCTCTTATGGGACCAGGGTTTCTTGGCTAAAACCATAACTCCAGTGTTATAACAATACACAGGTATTAGATGCTCAATGGATGGAACCACACCAGGTTCAGCAATCAACTTCTTCATCCAGACAGCCTCTTTGGCAGCGTCGTTGGTAGCGATGTATTCAACCTCCATCGTCGAGTCTACTACGGTATCTTTCTTGGAACTATTCCAACATACCGCCCCTCTATTGAGGGTGAAGAAAAAACTCGAGACCGACTTATAGTCGTCCTTATCACTTTGGAAGCTCAAATCGGTAAAGGACTCCACTTAGAGTTCACCGTTACCATACACCAAGAACATTTCTTTAGTCCTTCTCAAGTACTTAAGAATGTTCTTCATAACTGTCCAGCACTTTTCCCAGGATCTGATTGATACCTACTCACTATACCTGGTGAGTAAGCTACATCCGGTCTGGTACATAACATCGCATACATGATAGCCCTGACTGCCGAAGCGCAGGGTATCCCTTACATGCGAGCCCTCTCCAAATCATTCTTGGGAGACATCTCTTTGGAGAGAGTGATTCCTGAACAAGCAGGTAAATTACCACGCTTAGAATCTTCCATACTAAATCTCTTTAGTATGGTGTCAATGTACCTGGATTGTGACAATCCCAACATCCTTTTAGAACTATCTCTATAGATCTTATCCCCAGGATGTAGAAGGCATCATCTAGATCTTTCGTGGAGAACTTGTGTGATAAGAAGAACTTGACCGAGTATAGCATAGGAACATCATTTCCTATCAAGAGTATGTCATCCACATACAATACGAGGAAGACAACCTTACTCTCTACAACCTTCTTGTATTTACATAGTTCATCTACATTTTTGATGAAGTCAAACTCTTTGATAGCTTCATCGAAACAGATGTTCTAGCTCCGTGATGCATGCTTTAATATGTAGATTGATTTAAGCAGCTTGCACATGCTTCCGTTGCTCCCACTGTTTAAGAAGCCCTTTGGCTGTGTCATGTACACGCTATCTTCTAAATCACCATTTAGAAAAGCGGACTTGACGTCCAACTGCCAGATTTCGTAGTCATGTTATGCAGCAATGGAAAGAGGATCCTGATGGACTTAAGCATAGTGACATGAGAAAAGGTTTTATCATAGTCAACACCTGGTTGTTGACGAAATCCTTTTGCTATAAGTTTAGCTTTTAAAGTCTCAACTTTTCCATCTACACTGTAACAACTCTAATTTTAGTGTACAGAAATTTATTTAAAAATTAATGTATACTTGGGGTATTTGCATTTCCTGTGAGTACTATAAGTAATTTTTTTCTTTTTACTAGTAAGAAAGGGCTTGTACCTCATTGGTAAGATCTTGCACTGCTGAACTAAAGCACCAGAGTTCAAATCCCATCACCCACATTATATTTTAATATTGTTTTCTTTTAATTTTTAGAATCCCAAGAGTCTACACATGCTAAACCTGTAAAACCAAAAGTCACATATAAAATAAACTGACCCAGGGGATACACTAAGAGACGAGGGACACGTGGCCCCCATGACTCGGCTTGACTCGGCCGAATCGGGACGGCGGCGCGGCTGACTCGGCCGGCGCCGTCGGCCGAACTCGGTCGGATCGTCGAGTTGCCTTCTTGGGAGTTCTGTCTTTTGGCCTTCTGGTAACCCCTGTATAGTTTATTTCACCAGCATAGTAACAGAAAAATTAAAAACTCTATTAAACTATTTTTAAATACAATTTTTAATACAATTTTCATACAACCTTTCATCTACCCTAAAACCCTAGATTACCCTATAAATACCACCCCTAAACACCCCCCTTCACTCATAAATTCTGTCCAAACTCTCAAGAAAACTCTCTAGAAATTTTGTGTGCAAGTGGAGTTAGCGAAGGGCGAAACACTAACGAATTTCCGACGACGACACTAGGAGCTCCCGGTGACGAAACGACGCACCGGAACCTACTACCAATCCCTCTCCCTCTCCTCTAATCTGAAATCCCGTAAGTCCCTCCTCCCTCTCCTCTTTTCTATTCTTAAAACAAGTATTCCTAAAACCCGACGGAAGCGGAGTCAATCCGACTTCCGATTCGGTTTCCTTTAAAAAGTCCAATTTTCTTAAATACAACAATACCATACTTGCATATCATGAATATTAATCATAACAAGACATATTGAACAAGTTCCGTATCAAAAGAATTCTATTTTAATTTTTATCGCAATTTTACAGAAAAATACCATGTAGTTTAGTTTTGACATTAAACATCATATTTCTTGCTTTACTTTTAATTAGATCACGAGGTAATGACCTACCTCCTCACAACACTCATATGTAACATAGCACGATATCTTTCGAGAACATAGAATACGGGATTACGAATTTACAATTAAATACCTTTAACTTATAAAAACCATTTTCTACAAGATTACATATTTTTAAACAAATCTTTGCAAAGCGCCGCTATAACCCATTTGGAGAACCCGTTCGGGATGGTACGGATTATCGCACATCCTCGGGCTTATTAGTGCGAGATGCAGACCTCCGCAAGGAGCATTCGGTCTCGAAAGATTTAAAATACAAATATCTTAAGAAAATGTGATTTTTAGATAAATAATAAATTTAATTATTTTATGAATATCTATATATGTATTATCAAAACATCTATTGTTGATATATTATAAATATTCCAACTTTTCTAAATCACAAGAATCACCTTACATGAAAATTCCATGCAATTCCATACAAGTTCAACACTTTACAATTAAATACCATGTTTTATGAAAAATAGGTTTATTCACTAGAAATGTCACAATGATAAAATCTACAGCTATGAAAACTTTAAAGACGATAATAAGATACTTGAGGTGTATTTTAAAAATTATACAAAATTGTTTTTACGTAAAACCCCCTAAAGTTCTATAAATTACCCTGAGGACCCTAGTAAATATAAGTTTAAGCGGGACCAATCTCTTGAGCCTCAGGGAGCCGGAGAAGTGGGAGCTTGCCTATTTAAGGTAGACAACTTAATAAACGGTGTTATCAACATGATAATCATCTTTGAAAAAGACACAAATCCTGCCGTTCATGTGCAGCGGTTACCGATAACACCAAAACCTAATTCAGGACTTCAATTTCTTTGCTAATTGTCCTGACTCAGACTGAGTCTCATTATAATAATCTGACTTGAATTTGATTCAAGTACAAACTACAATTCAATATGAATCCATGAGTCCATATAATCAATCTGTTCCTTTTATTCAATCTGTATTGACTAAACCGAATCATGGATATACTTCCATTTACATGATTCTCCAGTTACATCCATTTACTGATATCATGGTTTCGGTAAGTCATCCATCTATACAAGAAAATACAATTTACAATATAATACAACAATACAATTAAGACATCGCGGGGTTTAAGGGGTAGATTGGTATAGAAGGTGTTAGAAGTGGCACGAGACAGCAACCTTTAAGACACCTAATCTGAATTCATTTGCCGTTGTACCGTGGAATAAACGGTTCCTTGTACTCCACTTGCCTTTAGTCTCTGGCATATAGAGACTCCTCTCGTATACACTGGCATTCTTCTGTACTAAGCTACAAACAACAACGTTAACATTAAATACAACAGTATACAATATAATACAATTTTAAAAGTTACTCTCTCTCTGTCTATTCTATTTCTTCCTTATCTTTGGGACTTACCGAGCGATTGTTCGCTGACGACATTCTTTCTCTTTCTTCTTTGAAATGTTGTCAGGTGATTCGGACCTTCAAGAGATCGAGCCCAGTGTCGAAGACTTGGACCAGTTTACTGAAGATCCCGAGCTATAGTTTCACTTGTACTTTTTCTTTTATATTCTGTATTTTCCTTTTCTGTTATGCCACTGTTTAGGCATTGCTTTCATTCAGATGTATTTACTTTTCCATGCATTGTACAAAAGAATATTAATAAATAAAGTTGTTGTTCATTACTTTTGTCTCTTGTGTATATTTCTTTCATATTGCTTAGATACGCTTAGCGTGTTTGCTTCAGAGTACACACGTAGCGGCCTCGTCACGCCCTCTGCCCGTATCCTGGGAAGCAGGGCGTGACAGGTTTTGTTGGTGGCCCATGCAGGTCAGAGCTGTATGGAACACTACCATGCAGTTCTGTTCTGCATGAACAACCTAAGAAATATAACATAAGAACCAGCAACTAAAAACATTCTTTACAATTCATGTTCCTTGAATCTTACAATTTCATATACTTTGAATCTTTCATGGCCTAAATTTTTCATTCAAGGTTATGGATTCCCTGAACAACACCAGCACTAACTTCAACAACACTCCACCTCCACTACCGATCACACCTGCCGTCTTTGCTCCGTTCAACGAGCAGACGGTTCTGCTTGAGACGATCCGCAACCTCCTAGAAGGACAGCAGTAGCAGACTGCTCTTTTAATGAACCGTTCCGAGGAAGAAGCACCTGGGGTGAAGCAATTCAGGGCTTTGCACCCCAAACAGTTCTCAGGAAAGGAGATCCCACTGGAAGCTGAGGAAGGGGCTTAGAGCATCGAAGATGATCTGGAAGCGGTACAAGTGCCAGAGGTAGCTTAGGTCCGTGTTGCGAAACTGCAGCTCACTGACAATGTACGGAATTGGTGGAAGGCGGAAGAAAGCCGTCTTGAACAACACATCGAATGGAAGACTTTCCGCGACATGTTCGACGCAAAGTACTTCACTGAGACTGTCAGGTTCGACATGGAACAACAGTTCATCCATCTGCAACTAGGTTCAATATGGACCAAACCAGTAGATGAATATGACGCTGAGTTCACCATGCTCAGTCGGTAAGATATGTCTCAATAATTTGAATTTTCAATATATCACATACTATACAGCTAACACAATACTTTAACAGATTTGCAGCACACCTGATACCGACGGATGAGATCAGAGCCCGTCGATTTCAACAAGGTTTAGATTCGGAGATCCATGCTGCACTAGCCACAGGAGATTTTCTGACTCATGAATCGGCTCTGAAAGCTGCCCGCCGTTATGAGGCAGTGGTAAAGACGAAGGGAAGACCTCAATCTGCTGGATTTAAGCGCCCTGCCAACCAGATGGCAGGAGGAGCCTCGTCAAGGCCATCATTTGTGCCAAGAAGACCGGGAGTACCGAACAACCATCCCAGCCCAGCCTTTTGTAACTACTGCAAGAGAGATGGGGATCTGATGAAAGACTGCCGGCGTGCAAACCGCTTTTGCTTAGTCTGCGGCTCAGCTACTCACGATATTGTGTCTTGTCCTCGTAGACAAAACTCATATACTGCACCCAAGCCAGCAATCACTTACCCGCAACGCCCAGCCATCCAAGCACCTGCTCCAAGACTTGCTCTCCCTGCTCCACCACCTAGAGGACCACCGACTGCACCTCCTCCTCGTCAGTTCCATCAAGCTCAACGGAACGTTCCGAGGAATGCTCCTCCGGCCAGGAGGAATGTACTACGACGACATGCTTTCATGATGACCGTGGAAGAAGCTGAGGCCACTGGCTAAGTTATCACTGGTAACCCTTTCATCTCAATCTTTTCTTTCGGTCTTAATACCTATCCACATATTTTTCTATACCTAAATCATATCCCATATACCTTAGGTACAATCTTAGTAGCCTCACTCCCTACACTAGCACTATTCGATCCTGGAACATCTCACTGCTTTATGTCGCAATGGTTCGTCCGAACACATGTGATTCTAGTCACTCCTCTTGTATCCAGTTGGAATGTCAGTTCAGGAAACGGCGTTCTAAAGGCAACAATGGGATACAGCTTGTGTCCAGTAGTCGTCTGCAGCAAAGAATTCTATGCTGACTTCAAGGTGCTGGACATACCAAACTTCGATGTGGTTCTAGGTATGGATTGGCTCGGAACTTTCTATGCTACCATCGACTGTCGTCAAAGGATGGTAGTATTCGAGATTCCAGACCATCCGGTCTTCCATTTCAAAAGTGGAGACCGTACCCTGGAGCCAAGTACTTACAAGGCGAAACCAAAGAAGGAAGTAATTGCAGCAACTCAAGCAGAGGAAGGATCAAAGCCTGAAGTGGTTCGAGAGTTCAACGATGTGTTTCTTGACGATATATCAGATTTGCCTCCCGATCGAGTTCTTGAATTCAACATTGATTTAGTACCAGGAGCACAACCGGTGATCAAAGCACCTTATTGATTAAGTCCGGAAGGTTTGAAGGAAGTCCGAACTCAGTTGGACGAATTATTGGCGAAAGGATGGATTCGTCCCAACACTTCAAGTTGGGGATCACCGGTACTGTTTGTGAAAAAGAAGGAAGGTCCATACAGAATGTACATCGATTATAGAGCCTTGAACGAAGTCACGATAAAGAAAAAGTATCTGCTACCGCATCTCGATGATTTATTCGATCAGCTAAGTGGATCTTGTGTTTTCTCTAAACTAGATCTTCGTTCAGGTTATCATCAGGTGAAGGTCAAGGAAGCTGATATTCATAAAACGGCTTTTAGAACTCACTATGGTCATTACGAATTTTTAGTGATGCCATTCGGAGTGACCAACGCACCAGCAATCTTCATGAACCTGATGAATCAATTTTTCCAAGAGTACTTAGACAGGTTTGTTGTCGTCTTCATCGACGACATCCTGGTGTATTCAAAGAGTCGGAAAGAGCATGCCGAACACCTACGAATTGTCCTGGAAACTCTACGACAACATCAACTCTACGACAAGTACATCAAGTGCGAGTTTTGGCTAAATCAAGTTGGTTTTCTCGGACATATCGTATCAGGCGAAGGAATTTCTGTGGATCCAGTAAAAGTTTCAGCAGTAAGAGAATGGCCGACACCAAAGTAAGTGAAGGACATTCGGAGTTTCTTGGGTCTAGATGGATATTACAGAAGGTTCATTGAAGGCTTCTCAAAGATAGCAACATCCTTGACCAAGTTCACACGTAAAGATGAAGAATTTGTGTGGTCAGAAGCATGCGAACATGCTTTCGTACTCAAGTCAAGGTTGACATCAGCGCCTATTCTCGTTATACCGGACCAATCTGGAGGTTTTGAAGTGCATTGTGATGCATCCGGTAAGGGATTAGGATGTGTTCTATATGAGCACAGTAAGGTTTTGTCTTATGCTTCAAGACAGCTGAAGATTCATGAGCGCAATTATCCGACGCATGATTTGGAGTTGGCAGCCATTATCTTTGCTCTTAAGATTTGGTGCCATTATCTTCTTGGTGAACGAGTGAACATATACAAAGATCACAAGAGTCTGAAATATGTGTTTACTCAGAAGGAGCTTAATATGCGGTAGAGATGATGGTTAGAACTCATGGCAGACTTTGACATCAACCTGCAATATCACCCAGGGAAGGTGAATGTGGTACCTGATGCCCTTACTCGCCAACCATTAGCAACAAATCTCACCGCTCAATGGAAGCTTCAACAAGACTTGCATCAGATGGAGATTGAAGTAGTCATGCCAGGTAACGCTTCAAGTTTGATGAATTTACAAATTCAATCTACCATTGTCAATCAGATCAAAGCAGCTCAAGCAAGTGATTCTAAATTGCAAAAGATCAGAGAACAAGTAGAGAATGGACTCAGAACAGACTTCATCATCCATGAAGACGGATCTTTGAGGTACGGCAGCAGATTATGTGTACCAAAAGGTTCTATTCGGGAAGAGTTAAAGAAAGAAGCTCACAACTCTCCCTACTCAGTACACCCTGGAGGTACAAAGATGTACAAAGATCTACGTCAGAATTACTGGCGGCATGGAATGAAGCGCGAAGTAGCCAGAAGCGTCGCTAAATGCTTGGTGTGTCAGCAAGTAAAGGCTGAACATCACAGGACTGCTGAATTACTTCAACCGTTACCGATCCTAAAATGGAAGTGGCAACAAATCACAATGGATTTTGTGACTGCACTCCCTCGCAGCACAAAGGGTAACGATGCGGTATGGGTCATTGTAGATCGACTCACAAAGTCGGCTCACTTCATCCCATTTCGAGTTGGCCAATCAACTGAGATATTAGCAAAGAAGTACATGGAGGTAAGAATCTACTTAAGATTTAAACTCTTCAAATATGTACTATCTCTGATACCCATGAACTCATACAGGAAATTGTGAGACTTCATAGAGTACCGGTCTGCATTGTCTCTGATCGTGACACCAGATTCCGATCGCAATTTTGGCAGAGTCTGCAAGCAAGCTTGGGAACAAGTCTGAACTTCAGCACGACTTATCATCCACAAACAAATGGTCAGTCTGAGCGAACTATTCATATCTTGGAGGATATGCTCAGAGCGTGTATGTTGGACTTCAAAGGATCGTGGGAAGATCACCTACATCTTGTGGAGTTTTCGCACAACAACAGCTACCAAGCAAGTATTGGAATGACATCTTTTGCAGCGCTATATGTAAGGAAGTGTCGATCGCCATTAAGTTGGGACGACATCGGAGATAGGGAACTTCTTGGACCTGAGTTGATAGTAGCAACTGTTGATGTGGTTCGTACTATCAGGGAAAGAATGCGCATAGCCCAAGATCGACAGAAGCATTGGGCTGATGCAAAGCGACGTCACTTGGAGTTCCAGCTGGGAGATCACGTATTCTTAAAGATATCTCCGAACCGTGGAGTGATCAGATTTGGAAGATGGGGTAAGCTAAGTCCAAGGTACATTGGACCGTTCGACATACTCGAACGAGTCGGTGAAGTGGCATACCGCTTGGCACTTCCACTTTCATTGGAAGGAGTGCATAATGTGTTCCACATATCCCAACTCAGAAGCTATGTGAGTGACCCCAGCCATATTCTCGATCATTCCAAGTTCACTGTACAACCCGACTTATCTTGTGAGCAACAACCTATGGAGATCCTGGATAGGAAAGTGAAGTCACTTCGGAACAAGAAAGTCAACTTGGTTAAAGTGATGTGGCGAAAAGACACTCCAGGAGAATCAACATAGGAAAGGGAAGAGGAGATGCATGCAAGATACCCCCACCTATTTGTAAACTAGTCCTTAAAATAAAATTGTAAATTTCGAGGACGAAATTTTTGTAAGGAGGGTAGACTGTAACAACTCCAATTTTAGTGTACAAAAATTTGTTTAAAAGTTAATAAATACTTGGGCTATTTGCATTTTTTGTGAGTACTATAGGTAATTGTTTTGCTTTTTAATAGCAAGAAAGAGCTTGTAGCTCATTGCTAAGACCTTGCACTACTGAACCAAAGCACCAGAGTTCAAATCCCATCACCCACATTATTTTTTAATATTGTTTTCTTTTAATTTTTAGAATCCCAAGAGTCTACACGTGCTAAACCCGTAAAACCAAAAGTCACATATAAAATAAACTGACCCAGGGGATACACAAAGAGACGAGGGACACGTGGCCCCCCTGACTCGGCCGAATCGGGCCGGCGGACCGGCTGACTCGGCCGGTGCCGCCGGCCGAACTCGGTCGGTGCCGCCGGCCGAACTCGGTCGGATCGCCGAGTTGCTTTCTTGGGAGTTGTGTCTTTTGTCCTTCTGGTAACCCCTGTATAGTTTATTTCACCTGCACAGTAACAGAGAAATTAAAAACTCCATTAAACCATTTTTAAATACAATTTTTAATACAATTTTCATACTACCTTACATCTATCTTAAAACTCTAGATTACCCTATAAATACCACCCCTAAACACACCCCCATCACTTACAAATTCTGTCCAAACTCTCAAGAAAACTCTCTAGAAATTTTGAGTGCAAGTGGAATTAGCGAAGGGCGAAACTCCGGCGAATTTCCGATGACGACCCTACGACTACCCTAGGAGCTCCCGGCGACGAAACGACGCACCGGAACCTACTACCAATCCCTCTCCCTCTCCTCTAATCTGAAATCCTGTAAGTCCCTCCTCCCTCTCCTCTTTTCTATTCTTAAAACAAGTATTCCTAAAACCTAACGGAAGCGGAGTTAATCCGACTTCCGATTCGGTTTCCTTTAAAAAGTCCAATTTTCTTAAATACAACAATACCATACTTGCATATCATGACTATTAATCATTAACAAGACATATTGAACAAGTTCCATATCAAAAGAAATTCTATTTTAATTTTTATCGCAATTTTACAGAAAAATACCATGTAGTTTAGTTTTGGCATTAAATATCATATTTCTTGCTATACTTTTAATTAGATCACGAGGTAATGACCTACCTCCTCACAGCACTCATATGAAATATAGCACGATGTCTTTCGGGAGCATAGAATACGGGGATACGAATTTACAATTAAATACCTTTAACTTATAAAAACCATTTTCTACAAGATTATGTATTTTTAAACAAATATTTGCAAAGCGCCGCTACAACCCATTTGGGAAATCCGTTCGGGATGGTGTGGATTATCGCACATCCTCAGGCTTAGTAGTGTGAGATGCAGACCTCCGCAAGGAGCATTCGGCCTCGAAAGACTTAAAATACAAATATCTTAAGAAAATGTGATTTTTAGAAAAATAATAAATTTAATTATTTTATAAATATTTATATATGTATTATCAACACATCTATTGTTGATATATTATAAATATTCCAACTTTTCTAAATCACAAGAATCACCTTACATGAAAATTCCATGCAATTCCATACAAGTTCAACGCTTTACAATTAAATACCATGTATTATGAAAAATATGTTTATTCACTAGAAATGTCACAATGATAAAATCTACAGCTTTGAAAACTTTAAAGACGATAATAAGATACTTGAGGTGTATTTTGAAAATTATACAAAATTATTTTTACGTAAAACCCCCTCAGTTTCTATAAATTACCTTAACGACCCTAATAAATATAGGTTTAAGCGGGACCAATCTCTTGAGCCTCAGGGAGCCGGAGAAGTGTTAGCTTGCCTATTTAAGGTAGACAACTTAATAAACGGTGTTATCAACACGGTAATCATTTTTGAAAAAGACACAAATCCTGCTGCCCATGTGCAGCGGTTACCGATAACACCAAAACCTAATTCAGGACTTTAATTTCTTTGCTAATTGTTCTGACTCAGACTGGGTCTCATTATAATAATCTGACTTGAATTTGATTCAAGTACAAACTACAATTCAATATGAATCCATGAATCCATATAATCAATATGTTCCATTTATTCAATCTGTATTGACTAAACCGAACCATGGATATACTTCCATTTACATGATTCTCCAGTTACATCCATTTACTGATATCATGGTTTCGGCAAGTCATCCATCTATACAAGTTTAACAGCCCTAAACTTTCTGTATAAATTTTTCAAAAAATACAGAAAGGGGTATTTTTGCCTGAGCACAAGATATAAGTTTGATTTGCTTTTTAATAGCATGAAGGAGCTTGTAGCTCATTGGTAAAACCTTGCACTGCTGAACCAAGCCACCAGAGTTCAAATCCCATACCCCATATTATTTTTAATATTGTTTTATTTTGAACTTTTAGAATACCAAGGGTTTACACGTGCATAACTCACAAAAACCCCACTACACTTAAAAACCTAACAGTACCAGAGGCTACATGAACCAACAAGGGACCTTCCGACCACCCGACTCGGCCGGGATCGGCCGAATCGGCCGGCGACTCGGAACCGCCGAGTCCCCAACATGAAAGAGTTGTCTTTTCACATCCTCTGTACACCTGCATACTTTATTTCTTCAGACCAGTAACAGAGACACTTTAAAACACCAATTACTCCACTTTTAATACATTTTATCACATTTTTTTCATTTCAACCTTTCACCTACCCTAACCCTAGCCTTACCCTATAAATACAACCCCTACACACACACCCTCACTCCAAAATTCTGAACAAAACTCTCAAGAAAATTCCTAGAAGCTTAGTGTACTTTTGGAATTAGCAAAAGGTGAAAGCTTCGGTGATTTTCCGACGATAACTCTAGGAGCTCCCGGCGACGAAACAACGCACTGGAACTTACATTCACTTCCTCTTCCTCATACCTAACATCTAAGCTAGTAAGTCCCACCTCCCTCTTCTCTATTCTAATCTAAAACTTTGTAAAACTAAAACCCGACGGAAGCGGAGTTAAATCCGATTTCCGATTCGGTTTTCTTTATAAAGTTTAATTTTCCTTAACATAACTATATTAAACTCTTACATCTTGACTATTAATCATTAACAAAACATGTTGAACAAGTTTCATAGCAAAACATTTCATTTTGTAACTTTTACCGCTTTTTTTCAGTAAAATACCATGTAGTATACTTTTGACTTTAAAACATCATTAATCTTGCTATACCTTAAAATAGATCACGAGGTAATCAACTACCTCTTCACAACACTCATATGCAACATAGCACAATACCTTTCGGGAAATATAGAATACGGGAAAATGAAACTTTACATATAAATACCAAAAACTATTAAAAACCGTTTTCTGTAAGAATACGTATTTTTTTATAAATCTTTGCAAAGCGCCGCTACAACCTACTTTGGGGAACCCGACTGGGATAGTGCGGATTATCGCACATCTCTGGGCTTAGTAGTGCGAGATGCAGACCTCCGCAAGAAGCATTCGATCTCGAGAGATTTAAAATACGCATATCTTAAGAAAATGAGATTTCTAGAAATATAATATATACTAAAATTATTTTATATATATATATATATGTGTGTGTGTGTATGTGTGTGTGTGTGTGTGTGTCATTAGAATATCTATTTTGTGATAATATAAATTTTCCAACTTTCTTCTAAAAATCATAAGAATCACTCTACATTAAAATACCATGAATTCCATACAAGTTCAATATTACAATTAAATACCATTTATTATGAAATTAGGTTATTTTCACTAGAAATATCACAAATATAAAATCTATATCTATGACAACTCTAAAGACGATAATTAAATACTTGGGGTGTATTTTGAAAAGTATACAAAAATTATTTTACATATAACCCCTTAAGTTTTATAAATTACAATAAGGACCCTAGTAAATATAGGTTTAAGCGGAACCAATCTCTTAAGCCTCAGGGAGCCGGAGAAGTGGGTGCTTGCTTATTTAAGATAGACAACTTAACAAACGGTGTTATCAACACGGTAATCGTCTTTGAAAAAGACACAAATCCTGCCGCCCATGTGCAGCGGTTACCGATAACATCAAAACCTAATTCAGGACTTCAATTTCTTTTCTAATTGTTCTGACTCAGACCGAGTCTCAATATAATAATCTGACTTGAATATGATTCAAGTACAATCTACAATCTACAATTCAATATGAATCCATGAATCCATATATTCAATATAATCAATCGGATCAATCTATTCAATCTATATTGACTGAACCGAACCATGGATATACTTCCATTTACATGATTCTCCAGTTACATCCATGATTCTCCAGTACATCCATTTTACTGATATCATGGTTTCGGCAAGTCATCCAAATATACAATCTACATTACAATTCAATTACAAGTTGAAATACAATACAAACAATACAAATAAGACATCGTGGGGTTTAAGAGGTAGATTGGTACGGAAGGTGTTAGAAGTGGCACGAGACAACAACCATAAGACGTAATTACATCAATGCCGTTGTTCCGTGGTATTATTGACGGAGCCTTGTACATTCCGTTTGCCCTAATCTCTAGCATATAGAGACTCTGCTCGTATACACTGGCATCCTTCTGTACCAAGCTACAAATAACAGCGTTAATGAATACAACAGTATAACAATATAATACAACTTTAAAAGCTACACTCTCTCTCTTTCTGTCTTTTCTACTTCTTCCTTATCTTTGGGACTTACCGAGCGATTGTTCGCTGACGACATTCCTTTTCTTTCTTCTTTGGAATGTTGTCAGGTGATCTGGACACTCAGGAGATTGAGCCTACCAGCGAGGACTTGGATCAGCTTGCCTACGACCCAGAGCTCTAGCTTCATTATACACATTTTATTTCAGTACTTTCCATTTCTGTTATGCCACCGTTTAGGCATTGCTTTCATTCAGATGTATTTACTTTTCCATGCATTGTACAGAAGAATGTTAATAAATAAAGTTGCTGTTTTATTATATCTTTTGTCTCTTGTGCATTATCATTTATATTGCTTAGATACGCTTAGCGTATTTACTTCAGAGTAAATACGTAGAGGCCTCGTCGTGTCCTCTTCCCGTATACCGGGAAACGGGGTGTGACAACAAGACAATATAATTTACAATATAATACAACAATACAATCAAGACATCGCGGGGTTTAAGGGGTAGATTGGTACGGAAGGTGTTAGAAGTGGCACGAGACAACAACCTTTAAGACACCTAACCTGAAGTCATTTGCTGTTGTACCGTGTCATAAACGGTTCCTTATACTCCACTTGCCTTTAGTCTCTGGCATATAGAGACTCCTCTCATATACACTGACATTCTTCTGTACTAAGCTACAAACAACAGCGTTAACACTAAATGCAACAGTATACAATATAATACAACTTTAAAAGCTACTCTCTCTCTATCTCTGTATATTCTACTTCTCCCTTATCTTTGGGACTTACCGAGCGATTGTTCGCTGACGACATTCCTTCTCTTTCTTCTTTGGAATGTTGTCAGGTGATTCGGACCTTCAAGAGATCGAGCCCAGTGCCGAGACTTGGACTAGTTTACCGAAGATCCCGAGCCGTAGTTTCACTTGTACCTTTTCTTTTACATTCTGTATTTTCCTTTTCTGTTATGGCACTGTTTAGGCATTGCTTTCATTCAGATGTATTTACTTTTCCATGCATTGTACAAAAGAATGTTAATAAATAAAGTTGATGTTCATTACTTTTGTCTCTTGTGTATATTTCTTTTATATTGCTTAGATACGCTTAGCGTGTTTGCTTCAGAGTAAACACGTAGCGGTCTCGTCGCGCCCTCTGCCCGTACACTGGGAAGCGGGGCGTGACATACACAAAGTTTCTTCTTAAAGATCCACTTGCTCCTGATGGGTTTTACCCCTTCAGGAGCAACTTCCAAAGTCCATACTTTGTTGGTGTACATGGATTCCATCTCAGATCGCATAGCATCCAGCCATTTCACAGAGTCTCCATTTGTGATAGCTTGCTCGAAACTAGTTGGGTCATCATCTTCCATGATGCAATTCTCACTCCCACCATCTATGAGAAAACTATAGTATCTATCAGGTGGATGAGGAACCCTACTAGATCTGCGGAATGGCTGAGGTTCGTCGGGGACTACTGAATCCTCCGGTTCTACCAAATTGTCAGTTATTGTCTGTGTAGCTGGAACTTCTTCCAGTTCTACCTCATTGCCACTAATTTCTTGCATAAGAAATTCCTTTTCTAAAAAGGTGGCATGTTGAGAAACAACACTTTTGGTTCTTCGGTACGGTAGAAAATATATCCATATGAATCATTTGGATATCCCACAAACTTGCACAAAATAGACCTTGTCTCAAGCTTGTCCGGATTTTTCTTTTTAATATAGGCCGGGCAACCCCATATCTTAACTCATTTTAGAGATGGTCTCTTGCCATTCCATATCTCATATGGAGTGGTAGGCATAGATTTGGTCGGAACTCTATTCAATAGGTATGCGGCTGTCTCAAGCACATAACCCTAAAAATAAATAGGTAACTCAGCAGTACTCATCATAGAGCGCATTATATCTAATAGGGTGCGATTCCTGCGCTCAGATACACCATTATGCTATGGTGTATACGGAGGAGTAAGCTGAGAGAGAATCCCATTCTCTTATAAATAATTCAGGAACTCCGTACTTAAGTATTCTTCTCCCTGATCAGATCGAAAGATTTTAATAGTTTACCCGTTTGGTTCTCTACTTCGCACTTATATTCCTTGAATTTCTCAAAAGCTTCAGACTTATGTTTCAACAGGAACACATGTCCGTATCTTGAGAGATTATCGGTGAATGCAATAAAGTACGAGGAACCATTTCTGGCATATGAAGACATAGGACCGCATACATCACTATGTATAAGTCACAAGAGTTCAATAGCTCTTTCTCCATGTCCAGTAAACGGAGTTTTGGTCATCTTACCTTTGAGACATAACTCGCAAGTTTCATAAGATGTAAATTCGAACGGATTCGAATGTCCATTTTTATGCAGCTTAGCTAGCCTTGTCGCAATGATATGATCTAGTCTACTGTGCCACAAGAAGGCTTCATTTATTTATGAGCTTTTCCTCTTGTGTGTGTTCTGTATGTTTAGAACTGTGGTTTGATTCAGAACGTATATACTGTTACATAACGTACTAAACCCAATCAACACTTGATTTAGGAAAATGTTCATAACATTATCCTCCAATACAAAGTTATATCTTTCTTTACGTAATAAAGATACTGATATAATGTTGGACATCATTTTTGGTACATAATAACAGTCGTTCAGAATCACTGTATTTCCACTTGGTAATACAAGGTGATATTCTCCAACTGCTTTGGCTGCAAAAATTGCACAATTCCCTACTTTTAGAGACATATCACATTTTCCTAGTTCTCTACCTCTTCTTAGCCCATGTAACAAATTACATACGTGGGATCCTGATCCGATATCTAATATCCAGGACGTAGAGCAAACTGAGAAACGGTTCTCGGTAACGAACACACCCGAAGACGATGCATCAGCATGCTCATTCTTCGTTCGAGTGGCGTGGGAATCCAGGTATTCCCCTATTCCTTGCTCAGACTTATGATAATCATAAGAAAAATCATAATCAACGTTCCCCAGCTCAGTATAATAAGCGAGTTCGGTCAATACATCCATATTATTATCTTGATTAAGGCGTGTCATGGTCGCTACCAGGAGAGAAAGAGAAAAAAACGCTTTAGCGTGCTCTCTTGTAAGATTAGATTGGTTATTATCTTATTTAATCAGGATGACTCCCACTATTTTTATCAAATCTTCCTTCATACCATAAAAGGTAAGATTAGCCGGGATTAATTACACCCTACAAGTTCGGTAATCGTTCAACCAGGTAGGTATTGGTACTCCACGGGAGTCTCCCATGCATTTTCATAGAACTAATTAAATAATCTCGTTTCTGCAGGGGCATCACCCCGTTAATACCTTTCTTAGACTCTTAATGGATCGGGTAATTGTAAAGTGGAAAACTCTCCCAGGAGTAACACTTACTCGCAGTGGGTATCGAGATCCAACTATCTCATAGAAGGTATGCAATCTCATTGCAAATTTCAACACTTGAAATTTCCAATATTTGTTTTTACCCCTAGCGTCCTATGACCTTGACGAAGGTCAACAAACTATAGGCCGCTAGTCAAGTTTATCCCGTTCATTTCTTGATTGAATTAAATCCACCCGCACGACCCTTGATGAAGGCCAACAAAGTCGCATGACTACCCTAATCAAACCGCATCACATGCCGCAGATAAGTTCTAATCATCTACCGCACACTACGCCTCGACGAAGGCCAACAAACGTAGCACGAATACTAAATAGCACTTATCTGAAATGACGAAGGGCTACGACTGGTTTTGAAGAAAACCTTTAACGTAATGAACTTGATATCTTTGTAGAATCTAATGATTTGAAAAGGACTTTTTTTTGTAGTTTTTGCTAGTTTTGCTAGAGTGGTGTAAAGGGATCTCGGCTCTTTCCTCATCGAATGAGGTGCTAGATATTCATCAAGGAATACCACTATGCAAAGTATGAACTAGAGAAGCTATAAAAAAAAACTGAGTGGGTTGTAGCATTTGCTAGTTTTGCTAAAGTGGTCACTCCCGGTGAAGGGATCTCAGCTCTTTCCTCATCGAATGAGATGCTAGATATTCATCAAGGAATACCACTATGCAAAGCAAGAACTAGAGCTACATTTTTTTTTTAAAATTTTGATTCTACATCATCTTTAGGTTTCTTTTTTCCATTAATCTCATTAATGAAGTCCAATCATTTATGTTTCCCTAAACATCACAGAAAAGAAACGAAAATAGAATGTACGCTTTTGCCATCCTCATTAGCCACGGGCCCTGTCATGCACCGTTAGGTTACTTAACTAAAGGCAGAGCGGGGGCTGGACTAGCGCGGGTACAAAACATAAGCAACATTTATTATATATATATATATATATATATATATATATATATATATATATAGATATGAGAATAATGGAGGAAAGAGAACATAGGAGGGAATTTCCTCCTATGGAGTCAAAAAAATACCCCTTCCATCATGTTTTCTGACGATCGGAATCCACCATCTTCATCGTTATCATCTAAGATATGGGTACGCCAAATTTCATGTGATTCTACAACTTTTTCACCATTGATTTAGCAATGTAAAAAGTTCTATTGTCGGTAAACCGTTAATTTTCAACCCACTAATTCAACAGTGAAAAGGTTGTAGAATCACATGAAATTTGGTATACCCACATCTTAGATGATAACAATGAAGATGGTGGGTGCCGATTGTCGGAAAACACGATGGAGATTGTAATTTTTCGACGCCATAGGAGGAAATTCCCTCCTATGGCATCTTTCCTCTATTATTCTCTCTCTCTCTATATATATATATATAGCATTCGTCTCACACAGTTATATGAGCACATCATAGAACCAAGCAGCAGAAGTCAACATATGAAATATTGGATATACCAGGAGGTCCATATTTTAAATTTAGCCAGTAATGAAAAACACGGATTCCATGGTCATGATGAATAGCCAAACCCACATCTCTAGACCTCTGTGAGAGCGGTAAGCAATCCTGCCAATTCTAGAGTTAGGAGACCCGGTCTTGACTCCTCGAGATGGCCTTCCACTAGACTCTAGAACCCGGTAACTTGTGCTTCCCGCCTTGGGTCTATCCTAATGCGGAAAAGTAAATAATATACATCAATGGTGATATCATTCTCAACCCGGAAGTGTCCCAATAAAAAAATATTACATACAAATTTTACATGAATGAAAATTGAAAAACTCTCATCTCACGCAAAAACCCCGGCTATTCAATCACGATGATCCAATATAACATATCACAGCAACACATAACATCACATGTCATCAACGTAAGTAAATATGCGTATCCTAAATTCCATTGACATATAGCAACGAGATCGGAGATACACCACATACTACACTTACGGTCGCAGAAAAGAAATTAAAAACTATAATATTTAGAATCTGCAGATACCTTAGACATCATAAACCCGGAATATCTCATATTCCGAATTTCGTACCTAACTTATAAACCTTGCTTTTTAGTCTCAAATTGAAAACTCTTTTCAATAACTTAGTCGGGTAATTCAACAAGATTCCCGACTAACATAATTGAATACTCGTCGGGAAGTTTAGTAGATGGTCGTACCCCCGATGTCGACGACGAAGTGCACTTAGGCGAAACACCGTGACCGCGAGCACCCGAGTGGAAGCTATTGGCAACGGGGTTCTCCTACAGTCACTTGGTCGGGGCAATGGAGCATGGCAATCTAGTATAGTTATCCGGCGAGTGTACGCATACTATACGCGATTGCGACGGAGTTTTGATCCGAATCAAAACTCCGTGGCAATCGATCAATAGAGACTAAATTGATAGATTTACAATTAGCTAACTAGTTTTCACACAACTAATTAAATGTGGATTCCATATATTGTATCACATATCAAACTTAAACCCGAAACGATGTTAAAACACGACTACGAAACACTCCGAATAGTCCTAATAGAAAAGTTAATATCACATGCAAACTGGGATAAACAAACATAACCTGAAACCCTAGAACCAACACCCCAGAACACCAAAGAAACATGAGGCCAAACAAGATGAACATGACCGACCAAAATGGCTTTCTCGCCGGGTCATTTTGGAATTTTGGCATCAAATATCTCTGGTGTTCTAGTTACATCACATGTAAGCTTTTGCAGTTATTTAAAAAATTTTCAGAGACTTCTAAAAAATCGATAGAAACTTGATTTCGCGGGTAACAGTTTCGGGGTTGTTTCATTTTCGTAATTTTACAAATATCGTATAATCTTATATCTTTGGCTCTGATACCATGAAAGTGTTTATTACCACCACCATAGGGTTTTACTAGCATCAAGCATGCCATTTAAAAAAATTTTGGGGTGCTAATTAACACTAACCTAGAATCTAAACTAGATGATTAGGCTTTTAGCTTGATATCAAGAAAACTACATAAAGAGAATGGGGCTACAATTTTTGTAGACCGTGTCCTTTTCTTCAAAAGATCCGTGTAGTAGTCCACGCGACTCTACTAGGCTCCACTTGAAGTTGGATCGATCTTCCTTTGCGATCTTCATGCCGAAGATGATCCATCCGAAACACCACTAATCCAAACTAGCTCTTCACTAAACTCTTTAGTGAAGGAAACACACTACACTTAATTTCTGATCAAGTGTAGGATGGTGAAGTAGGGGTTCTAAACTCACTAGGGTTCTCACAAGCTTAAGGTTTCACAACTCATGTGAGGGATTGAGCTTGGAGATGATGGTGAGGAGGAAGAAGGAGAGCTAGAGTGCAAATGAACTTATGTCAAGAAAAAAGAACAAGTGTGAATCAAATTGTGTAGAATGGCTTTACAGTTTACTTCTGTCACGACCTGAAAGTACGGAACGTGACCGGCACTTAGATTATGAAACGTCTAGAGGCGCAACGTAACCCAAGTAAGCCGAAGCCCAGAAATCTAAACCATATAAAAGAAGAAGAAGTAAAAGAAAACATGAAGAAAACAAGTTTAAAAGCATCAGCAATTTTTCCCAAAAATTTCGGCAGAGTCTCCTCTGTAAAAACTGGCCCCAAACGGGTACAACAAGTATAATATACATAAACAATAAAAAGCATCCCCAAACGGGAGCTAGCTCAACGCCAACAGGCAAAAACAACCACAACAAGCACAATAATATACAACGCCAAAGGGCGATGCTTAAAACTCAAAAGAAGACAAATCCACCAAATCAGAATAATACATGCGCGACTCTAAGGTCGAAATAAATAAATGGTCCAGTAAACTATCAAGAATACAAGTTTGGTTGATGGAGCTTTCTAGATACAAATGAAATAATAATAAAAATATAACGGCGGTCCAGATACAAATGAACCAACCTACCGTGCAAATCACCCGGAATGAAAATGATGTGCCAGCAACTGCCAAGGAACCCTGTAGATCAACCTGTAATAAAATTTGGCACAACGGGGGTGAGTTGCCAACTCATGAGTAGAAGACATCTACGAAAAGAAATCGAATGCACGACGCTATCCTAGGTCATAATAATATACTAATATACTCCTAGTCATCAAGTAAGACAGGATAATAAGCTACGTGTAATTGCAAATACTCCGCGCTCGTGTCAGTGCCTCATATAGTATTATGTCATATGAATGAGTATGCATGCACCATGAATATAAAATAACCAATCCTGAAATCTAGGTATATCTGTATAAGAAATCTTTAGCTTTTATCATAGTAAAATGTGTATAGAAATCTGAAATATCAACAATGAAATCCATGGAAATCCGTGTCAAGCATCGACACAAAGCATGTAAATCTCAAGTCTCAATACCTCATAATCTCAATATCTCATAGTCTCAATATCTCGGGCTCCGTCAGTCCGGATCGGCCCATATCATCAAATCTCACGACAAGGGTCGGTATCCTCCGGATATCCGCCGCGCCAGACATCACCGGTAGGTAGCCTTCCCCTGCCAGGCTCATCGTCTACAACTCGATCTTCTTGCCCCGGGGTACCATACCGGGCCCACCATGTACCCGAGACGGTTCATCCACTCCTCGAATCGGGTCTCGAAATCCAACAGAAAACATGAAAACTCATGGTGGACGACACATACATCACGAGAAAACCGCATCTTATGTTTTAAAAAGAAAGGAGGAGAGAGAGAGAGAGAAGTTTTTATATATCCTTGCGGTTTTCCCCAAAATCCAAAAATCTCATAGAAAACCAAAATCCCAAAATCATGAGTAAGTATATGATAAGTGCCGGCATATGCCCATAATACTGCATGAAAACATGGAAATATGAATGCATGAAATGTCTAAGTAATCAATGCCATGTCTATACTAACACCAGAGAGCAATCACGATATTATATCAATCTAGCTGTTAGCTGATTGCATCAATAAACGAGAATATGATCTAAAGTGTACGTGACATAGCAATTACCGATGATGATGTGTGTGAGCCGGCAAATAAGTGTGTGTGGAATATGCGCATCATCGGTAATGGTGCTAGTGTCCTAACAGGCAGAGTTTTATACTGATATAGAAATATATGTATGAACATGCAACATTATGATTACAGTATGAATGTAAAGACGGATGTGAATAACTACTCATCTGCGATATACAAGTACAACTACCAGTATGAATCGAACCTAAACTAGTGTCCATCTAACCTCCTAAGGAACTAAACCTAGGAAACTAGTCAATAAGAAACAAGAGTCCACCTAAGGTCTGAATCCATATCTCTAATAGTCGGCGATCCAGCCTCAATAGCGCCACGTACGTAGTACGGCTTCCTCGAATCAAGAGTGCGTATCAATCATCATATCTATGCCTCATACGGTAAAATCCATCGTATGGCATCCCTATATCGGGGTACGGGTAAAGTATCTCCTAGGTGTCTCATCATTCGTATAATATCATCATCAACCCATGTCATGATCAAGGTGCTATACTGTAATCGCATACATCAATCATATATCATTGCCATCATAAATATACATCATTAATTTGTTGGAGATAGTGCCCTCATAGTCAATTATTGGATCGCAGGTACGTGATTGCAATGATTGCGGAGGACCTATCCCGGTAGGACAGTCTTACTCGAGATGATAGTATGCTATCTGGTTTGACTTTATCAGTTGTGTACATGTTCAGGTGACTGATTGCATGTTACACTTTGATAGAGCCCTTAGGATCTTGCTTTACTACCAACTGTATGAGGGCGATCATATACGTGAGAGTTGGGTAGTTTATATGCATATCCTTAATTGTGGTCCCTAGTCGTGGGAGTTTCGAGACAGGGCATCGATACTCCGGAGTAGACTAGTGTATACAGTCGAGACCCCGACGAGGGGCGGTGGCCGGTCTCACAAGCCACTGGTGTCAGTTGGATCACCTAAGATGTATACAGGTGCTCATTGGGTTATGAGTACACCGGACAGGACTCGCAGGGAATCTGCTAGTTAGTATTATATCTACCGTCAGATAGCAGTTCCCTGGTGACATGTGTACAGGTTAGTTCATCGACCTGAGGTCGTCATTTGTCTCGTATGAGTTCCCACTGTGCTTTGATTTCTACCCTACCACGGCTCAAAGGAGTCGTGCAAACAGGTAGTTTTTGGGTACAGTCCCGAGCCATATGGAGGCACGTGAGCGGATCGGCAGGGGATTCGTCTCTCCCGGTATTGGGGGCGAGATCGTGCTGTGTCTAGGAGAGCCATTACACAAAGCCCACGGCCGTGGCAGGAGATTTACTGGTAGGTACTCCAGTAGTATCTCAGGGTGTTATTGGGCTTCACTCCGACACGACTTATACTGCTTCTGGGGGTCTGACGTTACTAGCCCCCTAGGCGGATATGCGATACTCATTGACGAACGGACCGGACTGTATATACATTGTCACTGTTAGGCTCAGTAGGGTTTTCGGAGGAGTTCGCTCATCGGTCTCCCTTGAGTTCGCTCCTCGGCCACCCTTGAGGTCAGTCCATGGGCAGCCGTTATGCATAGCTAGTGCCGCTGACGGTTTGTGGTTAAACCCACTGCCAGGGTACTGACGAGTCATTAGAGTCCCCCACAGACAGTTTCCCAAGTTCGGGCGAAACGTTGTAGAGGCCGTATGGTTTTATGGCAGGGTTCGGAAAATGCACGTGCGTTTACGCACGTGTCAGTTTTCGGGCAGATAATACTGGTCGGCTTTGGTTTAAGCCGGATCCGAGTATTATATTGAGTAGGTATAATATCTTTGTCTCAGTTGCATTTGTATTCGGTCGTAATACAAATGCGGGTATATTTATACAGTTTCGGGGTTGTCCTGAAATTTGTTTCAGGATCACTTTTGGAAGTTGCCAGTTTCCAGTTTTCTATCAGCCGTCTTTTAACATTTGGTTAAAGACGGATTTATCTTTTCTTGGATGAGAGTAAGTCGAGCTTCTAGAAGATTCTAAAAGGTTCTAGAATTGGTGACTAAGCTTTGTGACTCATGCTTTGATTTCATTACTTTCTTGTTTTGCTTAAGATCTTTAAGCAAGATATTTGTAAGTGTTCACATATGATATTTATCATATGGTCACCCCCCCTCTCCTACGGTCACCTCCCTCCTTCATATATATGATAAGCCTCCTCTCTCTCTCATTCTCTCACTCACTTGATTCATTTGGAAAAGGTTATGATAGATATTTGGGGTGTATGGAATTCACAGATCATTTCATTCCATCACCCGATTTCCACGGCAACTTCATTAACCGATCGTCCACGGATTTGGACGAAGTGAGACAAAGTCATCTACTCATTCTCTACATCAATCTTGGTCGTCTCTTTTAGCAAACTTGACGATCGAGTTGCCTCGAGTCAGAGGCGGGAGCCCGTTTAAAGAACCGATCATGTGGTGCCACCTCGACGAGGAGATCGGAGATCGACGAGATCGGAGCAGCCGCAACGGAGCGTGGGATGATGGTTGAAGAACGAAGGACTCGGATCGTTCGGTATAACCATTCTACACTCTTTACAGTTTGTTAGTTTAGCAATAATGGCAGATCCGGGTTAAAGTATACGATAGCGCCAAGTTAAAAGTTTTTGTTCCGCATTTGGCGTCTGTAGACTGCCGGAGCGCTAGCGTAGACTTACAGTGGTATCAGAGCCTAACCATTTTGCTATACTAACTTGGGCTAACGTGTTCAAAACATCGATCGAACCGAAACTCAAAAACGACAAAATCCTATATTGACAGTTTCTGTTGTTTTTAAACGGTCTCAAAATTGATTTCTGTACATCTTAAAAATCCGTGCAGGGAATTCTAAGACCCACGACAAAATTTGGGGTCGTGATCCCTCCAAGTCGCCGCGGAAGGGCGGCCAAACCCATGGTTTGGCCGCGCAACCGCGGCCACGTGGGGAGCACGTGCTCCCAAATTTTGTCAGTAGGTTCTGTTTGGGATTTTGGGGTTTTTGGTATATAAAGTTTTGGCCCAGATTTTGTTACTGTTCACCAGTAAGCTGTGGGGCCCACTTTTTAATATTTGGTCTTTGGTCGATCGAAATTTAAACACGTTAGTTTACAGTGCTTACATTATATCTCCGACCGGGAATGTCATTTGATCGGTAAACCGCGTCCGATTGCTATAGTTCTTTTAGACGGGTTTGCGAACGTGACATTCGCGTTGATGTTCTGTGTTGTGATGTAATGTTGCGGATTTGTCGTGGTGGATAGCAGTGTGCAATGATAGTACAGTTTGAGTTTATTTGTACATTTGATATTGCGGGGCGAGCGTCCAACTTGTGGACTGCCGTCACTACCTGTTGTATAATATTCTTTTGGGGCACGACCAGGTTGCGGTCGATGTACCTGTTGTACTATTTTTCATTACTGTACTAGGTTTTGCCCCGAGACGGAGTGCACGGATAGCCGGGTTCGGGAAAGCAACGGGTCCGCATCTCATGGCTTTGAGAGGCAGAGGGGCCCCACTTCAGAATTGGCAGACTATTCGCCGCACTCGTAGGGGGTACAGGTTGACCCAAGGAGGGGTGCTCAATTTACCGGATTCCATGAAGTGCCGGGTGTTCCATTCACTATGCAGTGGGGACTACCTCGCTTCAGGTTTTGGCGGGTAACTTGCCGCACCCGTAGGGGTCTAGGTTTCATTGCACAGGCTATCCACACGACAGGGGAACGTCGAGTTTCAGCAGCGGCTCTGTGAAACTCGGGGATCCCAGATATCTGTATTGTTCTGTGATGCTTATTACTTTTCTGTAATGTTGCATATTATCACGCTTGGAGCGATTATGTATATTGGTTTATATACTATTAGATGTTGTATATGTTTTACACCCGCGCTAGTCCAGTCCCCGCTCTGTCGTTAGTTAAGTAACCTAACGGGTGATGACGGGACCCAGTGACGAATGCGGATGGCATATACGTACATTTTATTTTCGTTCTTTTCTGGTGTGATTGAATGATGGGACTGCGTTGATTCTGATCAACGCAAAGTAAAAACAAACCTGTTTGAGTTGTTGGAACAATTTAAAAAAGGTGTTATTGCAAAGACGTTTTCTTTTGTTATGCATAGCGGTATTCGGTGTGAATATCCAGCACCTCATTCGACGAGGCAAGGGCTGATATCCCTTCACCGGGAAAGACCCCTTGGACAGAAGTTTGCGTCAGGGTAATAACTTCACGATAGTCGATTACATGTTGCTTTGCATAGCGGTATTCAGTGGAATATCCTGCACCTCATTCCACGAGGAAAGAGCCGAGATCCCTTTACCGGGAGTGACCTCTTTAGCAAAAGGTTTTCGCCACTATATTTTAAAAAGCTATCAGGTTCCTTCAGCGATATCAAGTTTACTACGTTAAAGGTTTTTCGCCAAAAACCAGTCGTAGCCCTCCGTCGTTTCTTATGGATGGTCAGTAGTATTCAAGCTATGTTTGTTGGCATACGTCAAGGCATAGTGTTTGGTAGCTGCTGGGTATTCATTTGTTGCATTGATAGATGAGTTGGTTTGGGACAGTCGTATTACCTTGTTGGCATACGTCAAGGGTATGTACGGGTGGGTTCAAATTAACAAGATAATGACGGGCAGAACTTGACATGTGACTTATGATTTGTTGGCATACGTCAAGGTCATAAGAGCATGGGGCAAGAAAATGATATCGGGAGTTTCTAAAGAAACTGAAACTTGCCAAGTATGCGCATACCTTCTGGAGTATGAATAACGTGGATGCATTCCATCACGTTAACATGCGATGAGAGTTGGATCCCGATTCCCACTGATGAGTTGGTTTACTCTTCGGGTGATCCCGATTGATTCTTCTTTAGGTTTGGAGGAGAATTTGACAGGACAGTGGGAGGTTTCCGGATTAGATAAAGTGATGACCATTCTGATCTAGGTTAGAGTGCACGCAGAGTGTTTCTTTTCTCTCTCTCTCTATGGCAGCGACCTTTGACCGACCCTAGACTATGACTCAGTGACCAAGTTGACCGAATCTTCTTAAAATACTGGCTTTTGGATTGTCTGAGTTGCATAAGTCATTGCCACTCCTTCTTTTACCCTTTGCATTTCTCAGAACACCCGTATTACTACGGATATCCACTTCCATTGGATAGAGCCATCGTATGGTTATATACGAACTCGAAGGGACTTCTTCGAGGATGGATCCAGGTTCAGGAGAAATAGAATTGGTTTATTCAGTTGTCTTTTATTATCACCTTCTCTCAGGTTGCGAGAGCTCCTTGGTTTAGGAGAGTACACCTATTACGCTTATTGGATAGTCTTATTCCAAACCATAGGCTGGTGCCGAAAGGTAGGGAATGAAGAAAACCAATTAGCCTAAATAGGGTGTGCAGAAGGTAATATGTAAAGACAAAATAAAGGGATTAGAAAGAGGGCAAAGTAAATTGCGACTGATATCATTCACGACCAAAACCGCGTACTTCATCGCCGCTCCTATTTTTCCTTTAAAAGAATAAGGTATTATTCAGTTGTCTTTTATCGTCACCTTCTCTCGAGATGCGAGTACTCCTTAGTTTAGGAGGGTACACCTATTATGCTTACTGGATAGTCTTCTTCCAAACCATAGGCTAGTGCCGAACGGTAGGGAAGGAAGAAAACCATTTAGCCTAACGATAGTGTACAGAAGGTAACGACTAAAGACAAATAAAGGGATTTGGAGAGAAGGCAATAAAATATACGGTTGAAGTCATGAATTGGATTATGGAAGAGGCATTACTGAATACCAGGATACCCCTACGAAACATTTTCATGTTTCAGTGCATTGTTAAAGGAAAAACTGTTTTCCCGATTAGACACTTACTCCAAGGGTATGTATTTACCAGGTTTCATTCTCATATCTGTATGGTTTTACAGATGATGAGTAGGAGTAAGATATTGGGAATTAGGTGATCATCCTCATTATATCGGAATTCGTAGTAATTGGTGATATTTGAGGAAATCGCCAGGGTACAGTTTTCAACCTACGACGCACAGGTTTTGAGTTGTTCAACTCAGCGGACTTATATAGAGTATTGTATGTTGTCCAAGTGTCCATCAGGACAAAGGGGTAGGTCCTCGTACTATGTTCTGTTTACTTATAACTTCTCTAGTATTTAGACAAGTGTTTCGTAGAAATACAAGTTCTAAGTTTTGAGAAGTTATGGGTATAAGAATAAAGTAGAGAACCAGGTATCACAAGTATCGGGATTCTTCAAAGAGATCGAAGATGTAGATTCTTGTGATTGGTATTCAAATGATAGTGATGGTTTTGAGAAACGTGTTTCTCTTTCAGGTTACTCATAATTGGATGGATTCCTAAGTTGAGTAATGCTGATTAACCTCTTTCCATTAAGTTGATATGCACCGGAGACAGCTGCATGGATTGAATCTTGGTTCCAATTAAATAAGTGCCAAAGTTTCTATATTGGATATAGAATAGTTCGTACCTTAGAAGAAATTAAGGTACGGGGAGTTGTCCAGCTTATGATTAAAACCAGACACTGGATAACTCAGGGCACGTTTCTGTAATGGCTGTTTGTGGGTTGACCCTGGCTATGACGAGGGTTGATATTCTACCATTTGCAAGATCAATAGTGATATTGTTCTTGACTCGCCACAGTTTTAGTTAAAATGGATCTTTTTCAGAAAACAGTAGTGGGAGTATGGTAGAACTGGAAGTGATTCCAGAACCGCGAACGATTACGGAAAATTTAATAGGACCTATACATTCAATCAGGTTTGACATTCCAATAGCCACTCCGCAGGTATGGTAGGTAACCTCAGACACCCGAGAGGTACTTCGGTAGGCTCAAGGACGGTGACAGGGAGGTTCTTATCTACCCAGACTTGACACTACTGTTGTTCCAGGCTGTGAGACCCAGTAGGAGGGTTGTCGTAGTCAGTGGGAGCAACGGAAGAATAGTGGGCAAGATGCTTATATCTATTTATAGACTTGAGCAGTTATAGCGGAGATAGATCATCTAATTTTGATGTGACAGTCATGGGTTTGACTTCAATCAGAATAGGGGATGGATCAGTTAAGAAGGTAGTAGGGTGTGATGTCATGGTATCTGGATGACATACACAGAGTAGGAAGTAAAATTCCTATACTACGATCGGTTGTACTGTGGTCGTCACACAGTTGTTTCTCCAGACAGGATATGGATATAATATTTAACATTCTGGTTTCTAGATCTATGGTTTTAGATCTGGATTTGGGTAGTTTCCCAATGTGGGTACTTTGACAGATATTCTAATGGTTTTTGGAATAGTTGACTCCTAGCGTGGTAGTGTACCTGCAGGTGATGGAGTCACCCTCTCTAAAGGTGTCATATAGACTAATGGGGAGAGGGATGTGTATGATTGGCAGATCACTTGCTTAGGCAATTGAGTCAATCATAAGATGTCAAATACCGCACCAAATGTTGTTTTTGCACTAGATGCAATAAGTTTGTATTAATCCAATCCTAG
Source organism: Agapanthus africanus (assembly GCA_030015575.1). Taxonomy (NCBI): domain Eukaryota; kingdom Viridiplantae; phylum Streptophyta; class Magnoliopsida; order Asparagales; family Amaryllidaceae; genus Agapanthus; species Agapanthus africanus. Next base: position 524,346,618 of record JASDDO010000022.1, read on the forward strand.
AGAAACATAAGGAAGCAGTTTTAGAACCCTAGTACATGTTCTATGGATTTGATAACGGCAGCCTTTTTCGGGAGACGGTTATCATTCCAGGCTTCAAAGGTGACATGGATGACAGAGTGATTGTCAGAGTTTTAGTTTTTCCTCTGACGAGGGACAGTATTATGGACAGGTGGTCCAAGAGGATACTGTGGGAAGCAAGGTGCCCGATACTGATTAGGTTCAGTGATCGATTCCGTCTAAGGAGTTTGGATATGGAGTTCATTTATGAACTAAGGTCCCATCAGATATCCAGACATATTCTAAGACAGGTACTACTCAATTCGGGAGATGGCTTTCTCCGCGAACTTGAGATTAAGAGAGATAAAGAAAGAAACTTCTAGGCGGATCCACTCACCGAGGCTATTTCTCGAACACAATAGTTTTACAAACGGGCTTTGTGAAGCTGATTAGTAGAGGAGTTGGATGTTCGGTTTCACACGGGCTGTGAGTAGTCGACATCGCAATATTAGCCTTGAGTGCAAGTGGGAGATTGTTGGAGATAGTGCCCTCATAGTCAATTATTGGATCGCAGGTACATGATTGCAATGATTGCGGAGGACCTATCCCGGTAGGACAGTCTTACTCGAGATGATAGTATGCTATCTGGTTTGACTTTATCAGTTGTGTACATGTTCAGGTGACTGATTGCATGTTACACTTTGATAGAGCCCTTAGGATCTTGCTTTACTACCAACTGTATGAGGGCGATCATATACGTGAGAGTTGGGTAGTTTATATGCATATCCTTAATTGTGGTCCCTAGTCGTGGGAGTTTCGAGACAGGGCATCGATACTCCGGAGTAGACTAGTGTATACAGTCGAGACCCCGACGAGGGGCGGTGGCCGGTCTCACAAGCCACTGGTGTCAGTTGGATCACCTAAGATGTATACAGGTGCTCATTGGGTTATGAGTACACCGGACAGGACTCGCAGGGAATCTGCTAGTTAGTATTATATCTACCGTCAGATAGCAGTTCCCTGGTGACATGTGTACAGGTTAGTTCATCGACCTGAGGTCGTCATTTGTCTCGTATGAGTTCCCACTGTGCTTTGATTTCTACCCTACCACGGCTCAAAGGAGTCGTGCAAACAGGTAGTTTTTGGGTACAGTCCCGAGCCATATGGAGGCACGTGAGCGGATCGGCAGGGGATTCGTCTCTCCCGGTATTGGGGGCGAGATCGTGCTGTGTCTAGGAGAGCCATTACACAAAGCCCACGGCCGTGGCAGGAGATTTACTGGTAGGTACTCCAGTAGTATCTCAGGGTGTTATTGGGCTTCACTCCGACACGACTTATACTGCTTCTGGGGGTCTGACGTTACTAGCCCCCTAGGCGGATATGCGATACTCATTGACGAACGGACCGGACTGTATATACATTGTCACTGTTAGGCTCAGTAGGGTTTTCGGAGGAGTTCGCTCATCGGTCTCCCTTGAGTTCGCTCCTCGGCCACCCTTGAGGTCAGTCCATGGGCAGCCGTTATGCATAGCTAGTGCCGCTGACGGTTTGTGGTTAAACCCACTGCCAGGGTACTGACGAGTCATTAGAGTCCCCCACAGACAGTTTCCCAAGTTCGGGCGAAACGTTGTAGAGGCCGTATGGTTTTATGGCAGGGTTCGGAAAATGCACGTGCGTTTACGCACGTGTCAGTTTTCGGGCAGATAATACTGGTCGGCTTTGGTTTAAGCCGGATCCGAGTATTATATTGAGTAGGTATAATATCTTTGTCTCAGTTGCATTTGTATTCGGTCGTAATACAAATGCGGGTATATTTATACAGTTTCGGGGTTGTCCTGAAATTTGTTTCAGGATCACTTTTGGAAGTTGCCAGTTTCCAGTTTTCTATCAGCCGTCTTTTAACATTTGGTTAAAGACGGATTTATCTTTTCTTGGATGAGAGTAAGTCGAGCTTCTAGAAGGTTCTAAAAGGTTCTAGAATTGGTGACTAAGCTTTGTGACTCATGCTTTGATTTCATTACTTTCTTGTTTTGCTTAAGATCTTTAAGCAAGATATTTGTAAGTGTTCACATATGATATTTATCATATGGTCACCCCCCCTCTCCTACGGTCACCTCCCTCCTTCATATATATGATAAGCCTCCTCTCTCTCTCATTCTCTCACTCACTTGATTCATTTGGAAAAGGTTATGATAGATATTTGGGGTGTATGGAATTCACAGATCATTTCATTCCATCACCCGATTTCCACGGCAACTTCATTAACCGATCGTCCACGGATTTGGACGAAGTGAGACAAAGTCATCTACTCATTCTCTACATCAATCTTGGTCGTCTCTTTTAGCAAACTTGACGATCGAGTTGCCTCGAGTCAGAGGCGGGAGCCCGTTTAAAGAACCGATCATGTGGTGCCACCTCGACGAGGAGATCGGAGATCGACGAGATCGGAGCAGCCGCAACGGAGCGTGGGATGATGGTTGAAGAACGAAGGACTCGGATCGTTCGGTATAACCATTCTACACTCTTTACAGTTTGTTAGTTTAGCAATAATGGCAGATCCGGGTTAAAGTATACGATAGCGCCAAGTTAAAAGTTTTTGTTCCGCATTTGGCGTCTGTAGACTGCCGGGGCGCTAGCGTAGACTTACATAATTTATCCTCAGAAATATCATGTCATATGTATCATATTGTGATTAAGTCACACTTATATCATATCATCATCAAGTCACACCTATATGATGTCGTAATCAAGTCGCACATATATATATCAGAATATCAATCACATGTTACGGTCCGGATGCTATTTTAGAGTCCCATGTACCTCAATATCATCACCACCCATTATAATTTATGTATACTTGTTCATTATCTCATTCTGTAATGATCCGTTTAACACTTTAATACGACTGTATAGCCAAGAATCACGGCATCAAGTCCAGTTATACTGTTTCATTCCCGTGTATCATGTCACACCATTGTATCCCATATATATATATATATACCTATACCTAGTCCTATATATATATATATATATATACACATACACGTATACACCACGTCGAGTTTCAGTGTGTGCGTGTATGTGTATCTGCCTGAAACCTACGAATCTCTTCCAAGGTATTCATCCTCTGGTATGGTCTTCCTAAATCAGTCTAGTCCAGCCTAGGGTCATTACTAGGGTCCTACTCATTAAGAATCTAGGGTCACATCTGGCTTCCTAATGTCAATAAGTACTATTACTATTCTACGTTGCGGGGGTGCTAAACGCCATCCACCCGACTTCCCCCCGTAGATATACATCTACTCACCTGGTCCATGTCTGCCGAAAACGGTGTCGCCATCCTCTTCTTCATCACCCGCAGTCCACATGAGGGGTACCTATACGCAAACATATAGTATCGTAAACTAAATCACGGACAAAAGTCAAAACGACACACGGAACGCGCATAGGTTAAAACCTATGTCCCGTTCACGCAAAAGAACCAAATATCGCTCGATATCGGCGTACAAACTCCGATTAATCGAGATAAACATCAACAAACAACTCATGGTTTTAAAACTCATTACTTATAATATAAAACAGGGTTTAAATCATTAAAATCTTAAAATCAATCAAATCGTTCTATTTCGCAAAACCTAGAAAGCGGAAATTAACCGTTTCATTTTAAAACTTGATGTTTAAACGAAACTAATGGTCATAATATTCACTAAATAAAATAACTAGGTTATATAAACCATTTCTATAATTTATTCTCATCAATTTGTATCGAATTGTAAATTCTAGTTTGCAAAAATATCAAATTTTAATACTTTTGAAAGAAAAATTTACAATTCAACAACAAAGATAGATTTTGCATATTTTTAAAATGCTAGACCACTCATGAAAACCTTAATGATGTGCTAAAAACGCTAACTAGATTTTAATCTCACATATTTTGATTATTCCTAAAATCTAGTTTACAAAATATCTTAATTAAGACAAATTAAAAAATAACAATTTGCAAATTAGCAATTAGCTTAAATTCTAGCATGCTTAAGATGTGAAACTACACATCACAACCAATATCAAGTGATCAAACCCTGCTTCAATTCAAAACTCTCACTTGAATTTCTTAAACTAGAAATTTAAACCATATTACTAACTAAATATGTTTGATCTAAACTATTTAAACAACAATTTAACTATAGGGTTAGGATTATACCTCAAAATCATGAGATCTAGCATGAATCTTAGCCTCCCAATTTTCCATCTTTCTCCTTTATTCATGCTAGCTTGGACCAAGGAAAAATGGTTAGAGATTTAATTGAAGAATTAATGAGGTTTTTGTTGATTTTAAATGGATTTTTTTTGTGGTGAGAAGAGGAGGAGAAACAAAGGAGAGAGCCTGCTAGAAATTGGAGGGGGCTCGGCCTTGCATTGGTAGAAGGAGAGAGAATGAGGTGTGTGTGAGTTTATGTGGAAGCTTCACTAATTAATACAAATCTTTAACTCATTTATCAATTCCTTTGTTATTAATTTATTAAAGTATAAAGAGGGGACAAATGGGATGGGGGGTTTGTGCTCGGCCAGGTCTTTAAAAGGGGTGTGGGTGTGTGCATGGAAATTTTCCATGTCAAGAAAACACCCACATCAATCATACCCTAACTCACTTCCATAATTACTTCATTTTATTTTATTTTCATATTTATCTCATCCAAGAATTTACTAGAACATTGGAGACAAATGGAGGAAAATAGAATATGTTACAAACTTTTTATTATATTGTCATGGTTCACATTTGCATATTTAACCCATTTCAATTTGTAATTACCACTAATTTAAATGTATAAGTAAAAGCTTACAATAATATTTAAAATAATTAATTAAGGAAAAATATTTAATTAAACCAATAATTTATAAGTGACCAATTAAATACCAAATACTAGCAATTACATAGTTAAAATACGTGTTTTTAAATCTATGATGAAAAATAATTGTAGTTGAGTTTTACGGAAAATACGGTTTATTTTACCGATTATCTGAAAATTCACCTAAAGGATTTTATTTATTTAATTATTTATGTATTTATTTTTAAAACGCTACAACTTCATTTATTGAAGCATACAATTCTCATCAATAAAGAATTGTCACCATGCTTCAATAGTGTGAAGTAAATGAATAAAAAAAATACACAAGCCATGCTACACCCATTCCACCAAAGTCTACCCATTTTCCACCTCATCATTTCTATTTTCCAAAAATAGAAAATGTCATGCTTCATTTGAATATATATATATATATATATATATATATATATATACACATATATCAAATATATATTATTATATATATATATATTAAGAAAATAATTAGTGAACAATAATATTAGTTAATATATAATTATATCAAATATAAATATATATCATATTATTAAATCAACACTTGATTCAATAATCCGGTTATATCACATATAATCTACTAATATCATTTATCTGTATACCACATTATCAAATCAACACTTGATTCGATAATCCGGTTATATCACATATAACCTGACCGATAACAGATAACCGCCAGATTAGAATACGGTATCCCATACTCGTATTCAATCTGGCCCCTGCACATATCAGCATATGTGCCCTATTTTGTTTCGCTTGAACTAAAAAACCTATATGTGGGACTCTAAAGTCTCGTTAATACGCCAGTAGTAGGTGATGATCACATCAGTCACCCACAAGCCGTTAGCGGTACTAGCTGGATGCAACGGTTACCCAGGTATTGAGCGATTAGAAGATCGGTAAGCAAGCTTGTCCAAAATCTCATAAAGCCTATAAGTAACACTTATCGTACAGTCCAGTCTCTTCGTCTGATATGCTGCATACCGAGTCTAGGGGTTGAATCGTCAGACCCAAGTAACTAGATAAGTTATGCCGATGTATGGCTCATAACGGTTCGACAAACTACTGATAACATTTACCAGTAAATCTCATCATCCCTGGCCAGTGACTTACCGTTATAGCCAATCAAGCATACCGCAACATCAACTCCCAATACCGGAAGAGATGAAACCCCTCCTATCTCTCATTGCCTCCATGTGACTCGGGACTGTACCCAAAATCCACCTGTTTGCATGACTCCTTTGAGCCATGGTTGGGAGGAAATCAAAGCACAGTGGGAACCACAAGACTCTATGACGATCTCGGCTCTACAGACTAACCTGTGTTAGTTATATGTATGCCCTAGAGGCCATTACTGTACATTGGATGTATATTGTAGTGGATGCTGGGACATATATAGGGAGGACTTTCTTGCTCGATATGATAGTATGCTATCTGGTTACTCTTTACCTTAACGTGTATACTGATTGTCTCTCTGTTACATGTTGGTAAAGCCCTTAAGATGTGTACTTGACTACCTGGACTATGATGCGGATCATACTAGTGGGGACATGGTAGTCTATAAGTACATCCTTCAAAGTCCCTAGTCGTGGGTGTATCGAGACGGGGCATCGATATACCAGAGTAGACTAGCGTATACCTTCTCGACCCATACAGATGGGCGATGGATGATCCCATATCCATTGGTGTTTGACATCAGAGATGATATACGGGTGCTCAGTAGAGACTGGGTACACTGGACGGACTCGCCGAGAACTCCCAGATGGTATTATACCTTACGTCAGATGGCAGTTCTCTGGTGACACTGGTACAGGTTAGTCCGTAGACCCGAGATCGTCATAGAGTCTTGTGTGATTCCCACTGTGCTTTGATTTCCACCTTACCACGTCCAAGAGGGCGTGCAAAACGGTGGCTTTTGGGTACAGTCCCGAATCACATGGAGGCAATGAGCGATAGGAGGGGATTCGTCTCTCCCGGTATAGGGAGTTGATGTTGCGCTGTGTTCGATTGGCTATAACCGGAAATCCCTGGCCAGGGTTGCTGAGATTTACTGGTAAGTGTTACCAGTAGTTTCTCGAACTGTTATAGACCTCATATCGACACGACTTATCGAGCTATTGGGGTCTGACGTTTACCACCCCTAGGCAAGATATGCGACATATCAGACGATCAGACCGGACTGTACGGTAAGTGTTACTGGTTGGATTCACAGGAGTGTGAGCGGGCTTGCTCGTCGATCTTCTCATCGCTCAATACCCGGGTGGCCGTTACGTTTAGCAGACCGCTTGCGGCTTGTGGGTGTTTGATATGATCATCACCTGCTGCCGGCGTATTGATGAGTCTTTAGAGTCCTACACAGAGGTTCCCTGGCTCAAGCGAAACGAAATAGGAGCGCATATGAGATATGTGCGGGACCGAGAATAATGCGTGTATGTGATACCGTATTCTATTCTCGCGATGAATGTATCGATTGGTTGTATGCGATATAACCTAGATATCGAATCAAGTATTGATTCGATAAGCCGATACATAGGATACTAGTCGGTTATATGCGATATGACCGGATCGTTAAATCAAGTGTTGATTTAATGATTTAATGTATAATTATATATTTGATATATTACTTTGCATTAACTAGTATTGATTCATTTTAAATGGATTTTCTCACTTGGATGTACAAGTTGTATATGTGATATACTTTTTGTGCAATTGATTGTATCATGTTTGATGATACATGCTTACTTGGTTAAGTGTAAGGAATTAAACCATGGTTAAACTAATGATTAGGGTTTTGTTTATCCATTACTTATTTATTCATTTTCTTTTTCATTTTGGAAAGGATAAATGAATGGTGGATTGGTTTGTTTGTTAGTTGAAGCTTCATGAAGCTTTGACTAAGTCATCATTCTTGTCTTATACTTAACCCCAACCATTCAAGTTAACCATGGTCTATTCTCTACACTCAACTAAGGTTAGTATTATGATAAGTATTCATTTTCATTTCTATTTTTAAGAGACCTTATCATAATATTATCATCTTCTTCTTCTTCTTCTACATAAGAAGAAAAGCTTGCTTCATCAATGGTGATTTGATGAAATCAAGTGAGAAATCCAATTCTAAAGTGAACCCACTTCCTATTTCTTCATCCTCTACCTCTTGCCAAGTAGTATAGGGTGTTATCTTCACAAGTTTCATGACTTGGTGAAGTGGGAGCTTGATCTTGTGATGCCTCGACGTAGATCATCTTCGGCATCGAAGCCGACGACCAAGCCCGCCCATTTTTCCGATGGAGCCGATGCCAGAGTCCGGGATCCGATTTGGACAGCGGAGGGACATCATCGCGGAGCTATGGAGGTGGAGAACCGGATCTACAAAGGTTGTATTTCCGTTCTTTTAGTTAAGTTGTTAACTACTTATTGTTTTCGCCTAAAATCTAGTTAACGATCCGTATTAGGGTTTCTCGGCACATGTAATTTTGAAATTGGCATGGTTGATGCCTTGTGAGACCACATTAGTGTGCCTAGGGACCCTACAACCTGTACCAATGTCACCAGAGAACTGCTATCTGATGATAGGTATAGTACCAACTAAGAGTTCTCGGCGAGTCCTGTTCAGTGTACCCATTCTCTAATGAGCACCATTGTACAATCTTTGATGTCAAACACCAATGGTTATGGGATCAACCATCGCCCCATATAGGGTCAAGAAATGTACACACTAGCCCCATATAGGGTCAATCAAGACTGGTCGACTGTATCCGGCGTGCTACGATCAAATACAGTACCCGCCAGAATATATACTTCCGACGTTCCACATATACAAAGGAACCAGGATTCCTCGCGAACACATCGTTGGATTTAAATCTATGTACGGCAACACTGGAGGAAATGATATACTGCTCCTTCGACAGTTCGTCAGCAGTTTGGCAAGCACTGCGTTCAAATGGTAAGCAAAACTCCCAAATGACTCCATGAATACCTTCGATGAGATGGAGATGCTCTTCTATCAGAGATTCGCTAGTGTGAATAAACGCACTACCATAACAACGTTGGTCAATGAAAGGGTTAGACTGAATGAGATCTGGGTTCAATATGCTACCCGATCGCGAAATCTCTGGTCAAAATGCGAGCAACGCATCGACTAAACTGTAGCCATGGGAATGTTCATAACCACCCTTGACTCAAATTCAAAGGTGTTCCCATATATGGCCTTCTTCAAGCTGACGAACTTCCAAGAGCTCATAGATAAAATGGCTCGATTGGATCAGATGGGTCAAGACCTTTCCTATTTCAATGAAGATGTATGAAAAGAAATGGCAAGGTGACGTTTGTCACCAATGCTCAATAAAGAATGAGCGGCTTCGAAGAAACATGTCACCAAAATAGCGACATCACAGGTTCTTCCCTTCGAAAGATTGGGGCGCAAATACTCGCTCCCCCGGGATATATGCAGGAGGCATATTGGTCACTGGCAGAATAATCTCTATGCCAGATAGTCATTTTTTAAAAAAACAGGAAGGATGTTAAAGGACCTACAAACGGGTAGAATATCCCGCTTGAACCAAAAAACCATGGAAGGGGTTTGGAATTCTTGTCCCACTTTGAATCAGATAACGAGGGGAAAACCCCCTAAGTCAAGTTCATTCTTCCAAGAAAGAAGAAGCCTCGGCAGATAGAATGACGTGATATCTCGTTCTTTCGTTTATGAAGAAGATGCTCCATCAGTATCAGAAAGTGACATTGATGAGCAGAAGGTAGGTTCCATGTAAAATGGCCGGTATTTTCCGAAAAAACAACCCGATTGCTACAATGGTAAAATAAGCAGTCCAAGAGGGTGAAAATAGCCTAAGGCGTGCAGTGTCCATGCATACAAAGGACATGCAGCAGCGTCTCGGTAAGTAAGAGTTGGAAGGAATGAGTTATGCAACTCCCTGACCAAATGATAAATATTAGACCGAAACGTTCCTAAACTAGCGCGTCACCCCAAACAGGGCGATGATAGACCGAGATGTCCCTAAACTAGCATTTCATCCCGAACATGGGAATGATGGACCGAAATGTCCCTAAAGGAGCGCATCACCCCAAATATAGCAATGATGGACCGAAATTTCCCTAAACTAGTGTGTTTCCCTAAATACAGTGATATGCTCCTTGAGATCTACATTGCAATTGAAGTCCCAATGATGAAGATTGCAACTCAAATCCCGCCAGCTACACAGCCACTCCAGCAATGAAGCCAACCCTAAGTCCTACTGGAAAATAGATGGGTCATCTGCAGTGAAGCTACTTTCGATAGTTCCATCATTCGCAAAAAAATGGTACGTCCATAAGAGAAATGGGCACGGATGAAAACCCGAAAGGGCGCCGTGAGTAAAAACAGTAAGACTGCCGGCGAGTTTGTGAAAACCCGAAAGGCCGCGAACTCGTTAAAAAAATGCACTTGCAAAGTCCTCACGGCTTTGTAAGGATAAAACACCTGCGTGAGATCCTTATGACTCACAAAAGAGCAACACACTTAGGAATCCATACGATTCCTAAGGAGAAAGCACACTTACAAGATCCTCACAGCTCGTAAGGAGAATTCTCCCCTATGAGACCCTCACGGTTCATGGGATTCAAAAGTCTTAAGTTATAGGGATCTAAACCTATTCTTAAGCCGTCATATTCCCTAAGTTACCCTACAAGTAGTTTGAGACCGACTCTTGTATACAGTCTACGGGCACCAACAAATTATGTTCCAACTGAGTTCTACCAATAGCGAGAAAGATCCCCATACGGTGAACGACACTTATAAGTCCTTTCGACTTACAAGGAGAAAAAACTTTTGTAAAATCCCTACGACTTACATGAGAAAATACCACTTAAGAGTCCTCACTACTTCTAAAGAAAACATACACCTACAAGATCCTCTCGACTCGTAGGGAGAAATACCTTTATGAGACCCTTACAGCTCATGAAGTCAAAAGTCTTATTTGACAAGATCCTAACCCTGTTTGCTAAGCCAACTTTGTCCAAATCAATAAAAGCAAATGATGATTCGCTCCTGGCAATATCTGGTTGTAGCGATGCTGATACCTAAACAGAAATCAAACTCCATGTCTTTTCATGGCAAATGATGATTCGCTCCTGGCAATATTCCAGTCATAGCGATACTGATACCAAAATTAGTATCAGGACCCAATTCCCCAACTCGCAACAAAATCAATGAGTATGAAATAGCCAAAATGATAGGGCAACTCGCAATAATAATCAACGAACAAAAAAAATATGCATATAAAAATAGCCAAAATGTTTGGGAAACTTACAATAAAAAGTAGTGAGTAAAAATATTTAAAACAATAGACGAAATGATTGGGCAGCGCGAATAAAAAATCCGAGATGATTGAGCAATCGTAACTTTCGCGATATGAAAAGCTGAAAAGATAGAGCATCGCGGAAATAAATAAAAAAATGAAAATGAAACCTTTTCTGCCCTACAGGTAGGTCCACACCGTCCCTTGTACACGATCCATGGGCTTAAACAAAATAAAGGGAACCATATCTTCCCACCAGGATCCGTCAAAAGGAGAGCCAAGTCTTAACGGTAAATCTACAACCTAAAGACTATCCCAATGTTCTTCTCATTCCGACAGGGTGCATACATGACGTCAATAAGGACCCAAAGGTCAAATAAAAGTAGAGTGATGGCAAAATCCTAGCTCAAGGTTTTGATGGCAATCTATGCAGCCTAAAGACCAATTTGACGTCTCTCGTACTCCAGTAAAGTACAAACTGGGTGTCGACAAGGCTTCATGGAGCCAAGTCAAAAAGAAGTAATGGAAAAATCCTAGCTCCAGCTCGAGGTTCCTTCTTGGTACAGACATAACGTCAACAAAGACCAAAGGGTGAAACATATAAAAGTGGAGTGACGGCAAAATCCTAATTTCAGATCTCGATGGCAACATCTGTTAGTTATATGTATGCCCTAGAGGCCATTACTGTACATACGATGTATATTGTAGTGGATGCTTGGACATATATAGGGAGGACTTTCTTGCTCGACATGATAGTACGCTATCTGGTTGCTCTTTATCTTAACATGTACTCTTATTGTCTCTATGTTACATGTTGATAAAGCCCTTAGGATATGTACTCGACTACCAGGACTATGATGCGGATCATACTAGTGGGGACAGTGTAGTCGTCAAGTACATCCTTCAAATGTTCCTAGTCGTAGGTGTATCGAGACAGGGCATCGATATACCAGAGTAGACCAGCGTATGCGCTTCTTGACCCATATGATGGGCGATGGATGATCTTATATCCATTGGTATTTGACATCAGAGAAGGCATACGGGTTCTCAGTGGAGACTGGGTACACTGGACAGACTCGCCGAGAACTCCTAGATGGTATTATACCTCACTTCAGATGGCAGTTCTCTAGTGACACTAGTACATGTTAGTCTGTAGACCCGAGATCGTCATAGAGTCTTGTGTGATTCCCACTGTGCTTTGATTTCCATCATACTACGTCCAAGAGGGCGTGCAAAAAGGTGGCTTTTGGGTACATTCCCGAATCACATGGAGGCAATGAGCGATAGGAGGGGATTCGTCTCTCCCGGTATATGGAGTTGATGTTATGCTGTGTTCGATTGGCTATAACTGAAAATCCCTGGCCAGGGTTGTTGAGATTTACTGGTAAGTGTTATCAGTAGTTTCTCGAACTATTATGGACCTCATATCGACACGACTTATCAAGCTACTGGGGCCTGACGTTTACCACCCCTAAACGAGATATGCGACATATCAGACGAAGAGACCGGACTGTACGGGAGTGTTATTGATTGGATTCGCAGGAGAATGTACAGGCTTGCTTGTTGATCTTCTGATTGCTCAATACCTGGGTGGCTGTTACGTTTAGCTGACTGCTTGCAGCTTGTGGGTGTTTGATATTATCATCACCTACTGCCGGCGTATTGACGATTCTTTAGAGTCCTACACAGAGGTTTCTTGGCTCAGGAAAAACGGAGTAGGAGCACATATATGATATGTGCGGGACCGAGAACAATATGAGTATGTGATACCGTATTAGATTCTCGCGATATGAGATATCGGCCGGGTATATGTGATATAGCCGGGTCATCGGATCAAGTGTTGATTCGATGAACTGATACAGATTATATTAGTCAGTTATTTATGAAATAGCCAGATTATCAGATCAAGTGTTGATTCGATAATTTAATGTGTAATTATATATTTGATATATTAAATTACATTAACTAATATAAGCTCACTAAAAGATTCTTTTTCTCACTCGGGTAATACATTGATATATATGCGATATATGTTAATTGTATTATTTTATTTTGTTACAATAAATATTGTATATGTGATATATAATATTGTAACATGTTAGGGTTATTAATGCAACATGTTTAGTGGAGATTAAACATGGTTAGGATTTGATTTGGGTTAATCTTTTCTAGAACCTTCTAGAAGGTTTTGTTTTGTTTTGTGCAAAGATATTTGTTTTGATATTTTGCAAGATATTTGTTTAACCCATCCCAACCCTTTAACCTTAGTTAAATCTCTACAAGGGTTACATATACCATGATTGCATTTCTAACGTCACTTGGCTTTTCATTATTCATCACAAAAGGATTGATTCTTCTTCTTCTTCTTCCTTCTTGCTTAAAAAACTTTCTAGCTTTTTGAGAGGTGATGAAAATGAGTGAGATTAAGAAAATAAATGAGAGCTAAAATCCTTCTTCATCATCCTAATCTATCCTAGCCATTTAGATTAGGGTGTTCACTTCATTAGTGAGTGAGAGCTTGTGTTATAAAAACTTCAAGGTAGATCATCTTAGTTATCAAAGATCGGAAGCAAGCTTGCATCTTTATCTTCGTGAAGCCTCTCTAGAGTCCGGGTACATGATGATCGCAGCGAAGGGGCCTCAACACGGAGCTTTATAAGTGAAGGACCAGACTACAAAGGTTGTAATCCCAAACCCTTAGATGTTAAAGTGTTTAACATGCTTTGTTTCGCCTAATCTCTAATTTAAAGATCTTGGTTAGGGTTGTTCGGCACGTCTAAATTTTGAATCGGACATGGTTGATGCCTTATAGACCCTTGTGAAAGTGCCTAGTAACCCTACAACATATATAGCCTAGAGATCAACTTGACGTTCCTTCTCAGTGCAGACGCGACGTCAACAAAGACCCAAGGGTTGAACAAAAGAGGAGTAATGGCAAAATCCTAGCTACAGCTCGATGTTCCTTCTCAGTGCAGATGCGATGTCAATAAGGACCCAAGGTTCAAATAAAAGTGGAGCAATGCCATATTCCTAGCTCCTGATCTCAATGAAAACATCTACAGCCTAGAAATTAACTCAACATCCTTCTCATTCTAGCAAGGTGCAGATGCGACACCAACAAGAACCCAAGGGTCAAACAAAAGTGGAGTGATAGTATATTCTTAACTCTAAGTCTTGATGGCAATATATGCGGCCTAAAGACCAATTCGACATCCCCCTTACTCCAGCAGAGTGCAGACATAGTGTCAACAAAGCTCTAAGGATCCAAATCAAAGCAGATTAATGGAAAAACCCTAGCTCAATTCGACGTCTCTCTTACTCCAGCAGGGTGCAGATACGACATCAACAAGGACCTAAGGGTCGAATAAAAGAGGAGTGATGGCAAAATCCTAGCTCCTGATCTCAATGGGAACATCTACAGCCTAGAGATCAACTCGTCGTTCTTCTCATTCCAGTAGGGTGCGGACGCAACAGTCAGACAAAAGTGAAGCGACGATATATTCCTAGCTCCAGATCTCGATGGCAACATCTATAGCCTAGAGATCATCTCGACGTTCCTCCTCATTCCAGTAGGATGCAGACGTAACTGTCAAATGAAATTGGAGCAATGGCATATTCCTAGCTCTAGATCTCGTTTGCAATACATACAGCATAGAAGCCATATGGATATTTACCCGACTTCGGCGAAGAATCGGTACGACATCATCAAAACAAAAACGGAGTGACGACATATTTCTAGTTTCGGGTCTTGATAACAATACATATAAAGCCTAAAGACCATTGGAGATCATCCTATCCCGGAAAGGTGTGATTATGACTCATCGGGACTTCAAATTAAGCCTAACCTCAAGTAAAAAGCGCCATGGCAAATACCCATCGCTTGTTCTTCTGACAGTAACATGGATATTCTGACCTAAGAAAATTATTTGAAGATGACTTGTCCAACCTTAGAAAGGATCAGAGACATGACAGTCGTGGGGCTACTCGAGCAGCAACCTAAGAAACTGCATATCGAGAAATACATCAGCCAACACGACAGTACGATGGACTTAAACCGAGTACCATAAAGCTAACGGACCCCTATCAAAAAAGGGGGTTATCTATATTTCACGCTAGAATATACCTGCGAGATCCTCTCATGTAGCGATTCTGAATTTACTGTACAGAATTTTCTAGTTTAATGTGCAAAAATGAGTTATACAGCTTGAGATTGAGTTATAAGTAATTTTTGTTAAAGAACAGCAAGAAACAACTTGTAGCTCACTGGTAAAACTTGCACGGCTATGACGTAGCCCCTGTGTTCAAATCCCATCAGACACATTATTTTTTCTGATTTTCATTTTAAAGTTTTTGGAAGTCCAAAAGTTTACACATGCAATACACACAAAATGAAAATACATAAAAATCAAACATGTGCACAAGGATTTAAATACAGACTTGAACACGTGGCTCCAATCCAACGGTCCCGCCCCCTTGATCTACCGGCGGATCTTCATGTTTGGCCGGCACCGACGGTTGGCCCGAGCCCAATGAGGCCCGGTCTTTGCACACAAAACCTTTGCTCTACCCCTAACTCCTTTGCATTGTTTGATTGCAGGACAGAACCCCTTTAATTCCCAATTTATCACCTTTTTAATGAATTTTAATTCACCATTTTAATTCTAAAACCCTAATTCTATACTATAAATACTACCCCATGCCCTAGCCTTCATCATTCTGAAATTCCTAGACAAAACTCTCAAAAATTTTCTAAGTACAAGTGGAGTTAGCAAGCGGTCAACTTCCGACGAAAAATCGAAGCAATTCCGGAGCTCCTGCGACACCGCGACGACAACCCTCTCTTCTCCTACCTTTCTTTAATCTAAATAACTTATAATTCCTTCCCAATCTTCCTTTCTATTTCTTGAATTTCGTTTTAATCAAAATCGGTAAAAAATGGAGTTATTACCGATATTCCTTTTTCTAAAGCATATAACCCCATTTTCCTTGACCTTTTGATCAAAAAAATTGTACCACATCACTTATAAGCTTAATACTCATGCCTAGAATTAATTTTACCAAGAATCTTTTGTAAAACAATCACAATTTAACTTGTTCATTAAAATACCCTGAACTTTAGATAACACCTCTTTTCGTATTTTGTTAATACTTTACCTTTAGATAACATCGTGGGGTAATGACCTACCCCTCACATACACACATGTTTCAATAGCACGATATATCCTTATATGAATTTTTGTTACGAATACAATATTACAAGAAAATACAATTTACTATAAAAACGGTTTTCTTTTGAAATGTATTTTAAATTCCTTTGCAAATATATCTCTACAACCATCTTTAGGGGACCCTCTATTGGATGGTGCGGATTATCGCACATCCTTGGGCTAGTAGAGCGAGATGCAGACCTCCTCACGGAGCATTCGGTCTCGAAGGGTTTTAAATATGGTTGTTAAGAAAAACGCATTTTTCTATTTAAATAAAAAAATAATTTTAAATAATTATATAAAATTACAAAATTCATATATTTTCAAAATGTAATAAACTTACATTTTTAAAAAATAAAAGAATTACAAGTTTTCACTAAGATACCAACAAAAGTCAAGATTTACAATAAAATACCATGAACTTTCCAAACTATGTAATTATCTCTGAAATACCTCAAATCCTTAAAATTCACATCCATGAAAACCCTAAATAATATAAATAACTTTTCGAGGTTATTTTTAATTATATTAAAAATATTTTCATAAAATCCCCTCGAGTTATATAAAACAATATTTAAGGATTTTAGTAAATATAGGTTTAAGCGGGATCAATTTTCTTGAACCCCAGGGAGCCGGAGAAAGTCAGTGCTTGCTTATTTAAGGTAGAAAAACTTAACAGAGTTATCAATGGTAATTGTCTTGGAAAAAGACATAAATCCTGCCGTCCATGTGCAGTAGTTACCGATGTCTCCCGAACCTAATTCAGGATCAAAATCAGTCAAGTGTCTGACTTAAGTCTGAGTCTATATCAAACTTGAATCCAAACTCAAATCAGAGTCCAATTCAAACATAAATCCAAACTCTAACATGTATACTTGAACATGAACCTGAATACCTGAATTCAAATATCAATATCAAACATCAATGCATGAATTGACTTGACCGAACCATGGCTATAACTTGACATGACTACAAGATTATATCCTGAACCTGACTACTTGAACAACTTGTATTTATGGTCTTGGCAAGCCTTGTAATATAATTTATACAATACATTACGTGGGGATAACGGGGTAGATTGGTACGGAACGTATTAACGCGGCACGAGATGGTCACTTAAAAGACACCTACACAAACTCTCGTGCCGTTGTCCCGTGTGTTTTGACGGGGCCTTGTACTAAATATTACCATAGTCCACGGGGTAAGATGGACTCTTCTTGTATACAAAAATACCTTCTGTATCAAGTTACAAACAACTATGTTAGAATAACAAACATATACCTGTACAACTTGCCAGTTCCATTTCACATTACTTGTTCTATTTCATTCTTTCTTTTGGGACTTACCGAGTGCTAGTTCGCTGAAGATATTCATGTCTATTTCTTTCTTTGGAATGTTCGTCAGGAGAACCGGACTCTCAAAAGATCGAGCCGAGCCAGGAGGACTTAGACCAGTTCACTGCCCAGCCGGACTTCTAGCTCATGTTGTACTTTTTTCAATTTGTATGCCACTGTTTAAGTATTGCTTTATATCATTGTATCTTTCTTTTTCAAAGCAGTTGTATTGAAAAAATGAATGTTAATAAAAGTTGCTATTTATTTTTTCTCTTGACATTCTTGTGCATTTTTTTTTCATTTATTGCTTAATTACGCTTAACGTATTTATTTCTTAGTAAATACGTTGCGGGCTTGCCACGTTACCGCTTCCGTACACTGGGAAGTAGGGCGTGACAGGTTTTGTTGGCGGCCCATACAGGCCCGTTCTGCATGAAGTTTTAAGTAATATATCACAAGAATTATAAGAATCGGCAACTATACATTCCTTACATTTCAAATTCCTTGAATCTATCCTAACCATTCTTTTCTTTCAAGGTCATGGATTCTCCCAACAACACGAGCATGAACGCCAATGGAAACACTCCACCACCTGCTCTACCACCACCACCTACTGTTGCAGCTCCCATCAACGAGCAAACGGTACTTCTTGAGGCAATAAAGAGCCTCTTAGAGGGCCTGCAGCAGCAGACTGCTATCCTCAAGCACCGTCCAGAAGTCGAGGCACCCAGAGTCAAGTAATTCCAGGCACTGCACCCGGAACATTTCTCTAGGAAAGAGAGCCCACTGGAGGAGGAAGAATGAGCTCAGTCAATAGCAGATAATTTGGCAGCAGCACAAGTACCAGAGATTGCTTAGGTGATAGTTGCGAAGCTACAACTAACAGATAACGCCAAAATCTGGTGGAAGGCTGAAGAAAACCGACTCGCCCAACCGATTGAATGGAAGATGCTTCGCGATATGTTTGACGCGAAGTACTTCCCTGAGACTGCCCGTTTCGACATGGAACATCGGTTCATCCACTTACAATAAGGCTCGATGTGGAGCAAGTCCGTGGATGAATACGATGCTGAGTTTACCATGCTTAGCAGGTAAGATATTGTCTCAAATTCAAATTCCCAAATTCACTCAATACACTACTAACACAAGGTCGTAGCAGGTTCGCGACACACTTGATTCCTACTGCTGAGATCCGGGCATGATGATTTCAGTAAGGGTTGGACCCGGAAAACCAAGCTGCACTCGCTACAGGGGATTTCCCAACCCATGATCTTGCTCTGAAGGCTGCCCAACGCTATAAGGCAGTGGTGAAGAAGAAGGGCAGACCGTAGACTGCCGATGTGAAATGCCCTGCCACACAGATGGCAGGTGGAGCTTCTTCCAGGCTAACTTTTGCACCCAGGAGACTGGGATGATCACTTAATCGGCCCAGTCCAAACTTTTGTTTCTACTGCAAGAGGAATTGAAGCCTGGAGAAGGACTGCAGGCGTGCGAATGGCCTGTGTTTGGTTTGTGGCGCATCTACTCATGCCATAGGAGTATGTCCATATCGACTCAACCCAGCTCCAGCACCAAAAACCGCAATCACAGTCCCGCAGCGGCCAACTATTCAGACTCCTCTGCCTTGACTGGCTCTACCTGCTCCACCTCCACGTGGACCTCCTGCACAGCCTCCTTATCTATTCCATCAGGCACAGAGGAACATGCCTCAAGGGCAAAGAAACATGCCCTAAGGACATAAGAGTGTGCCTCCAGCAAAGAGGAATGTACCCAGACATCAGGCTTTCACAATGACAGTTGAGGAAGCCGAAGCCACTAGCCATGTAATCACTGGTAATTCCCAATCCTTTCACATCTTTTCAAATCCTTGTATATCTCTATAAATTTTCTTATATTTAAAACCAACCTCACACAATTTAGGTACTATACAAGTAGACACCCTTCTTACACTCGCACTGTTCGACACTGGAGCGTCACACTGCCACATATCGCAACGATTCGTGAGAACGCATGCGATTCCCGTGAAGCCACTCATTTCAAGATGGAATGTTAGTTCCGGGAATGGAGTATTGAAAGCAACTATGAGATTTGATCAGTGTCCGGTTGTAGTTTACGGACGGGAATTCTACATGAATTTTAAAGTACTGGAGATCCTAAATTTCAATATTGTGTTGGGGATGGACTAGGTGAGAGTTTTCTATGCTATGATTGACTACCGTCAAATAAGGGTAGTATTTGAAATACCAGATCACCCAGTCTTCTATTTCAAGAGTGGAGATAGAACATTGGAGCCAAGAATCTTCCATGCTAAACCGAAGAATGCAGAAGTATTTACTCTACCGGCAGAAGAAGAAACGCCAAAGGTAGTTTGAGAGTTCAAGGATGTATTCCCTATAGATATAACAGGTTTGCCTCCCGATCGAGCTCTTGAATTCAGCATTGATTTATTACCTGGTGCTCAACCGGTAATCAAAGCTCCATACCGGTTAAGTCCAGAAGGATTGAAGGAGATCCGTACTCAGTTGGACGAACTTCTGAAGAAAGCTTGGATTCGTCCCTGTACTTTAAGTTGGGTATCTCCAGTTTTGATCGTGAAGAAGAAAGAAGGTTCATACAGAGCTCTGAACGAAGTGACGATTAAGAACAAGTATCCACTACCTTGCATCGATGATCTTTTCAATCAGCTAAGTGGGTCTTGTGTATTCTCAAGGCTAGATCTTCGTTCGGGTTATCATCATGTGAAGGTCAAAGAGTCTGATATTCCGAAGACGGTGTTTAGAACTCGCTATGATCATTACGATTATCTCGTGATTCCATTTGGAGTGACCAATGCACCTGCTATATTCATAAATCTAATGAACCAAGTTTTCCCAGAGTACTTAGACAGGTTCGTTGTCATCTTCATCGATGATATCCTGGTGTATTCAAAGAATCGGAAAGAACACGCCGAGCATTTATGGATTGTCCTGGAGACATTGCGACAACATCAACTCTATGCCAAATACAACAAATGCAAATTTTGGCTAGATCAAGTCGGATTTCTCGGACATATCGTTTCAGGCGAAGGAATCTCAGTAGATTCAGCTAAGGTGTCAGCTATCAGCGAATGTCCGACAGCAAATACGGTGAAAGATATATGAAGTTTCTTAGGATTAGCAGGATACTACCGAAAATTCATTGAAGGCTTTTCGAAGATTGCAGCACCCCTGACCAAGCTCACACGTAAAGATGAAGCATTCGTGTGGTTAGAAGCATGTGAACAAGTTTTTGTCGAACTCAAGTCGAGGTTAACTTCTGCTCCTAACCTTGTAATACCGGATCAATCTGGAGGATTCTTCGTACATTATGATGCGTCCGGTTAGGGATTAGGATGTGTTCTACACCATCATGGAAACGTTGTAGCTTTTGCATCAAGACGGCTGAAAGTTCACGAGCGCAACTATTCAACACATAATCTGGAGTTGGCAGCCATTATCTTTGCACTTAAGATTTGGCGCCACTATCTTTTTGGATGAACAAGTGGATATATACACTGACCATAAGAGTCTGAAGTATGTATTTACTTAGAAGAAATTGAACATGCGACAGAGAAGATGGCTAGAACTCATGGCGGACTTTGACATCAACTTACAGTATCATCCAGGGAAGGTGAATGTAGTTCCTGATGCACTTAGCCGCCAGCCATTAGCAATGAATCTCACCGCTCAGTGGAAGCTACAGCAGGAATTGCATAGAATGGAGATCGAAGTAGTTATGCTACGTAACGCTTCGTATTTGATGAACTTACAAGTCCAGTCTACTATTGTCAATTAGATCAAAGCATCTCAAGCAAATGATGCCAAGCTATAAAATATTAGAGAACAAGTAGAAAGTAGACTTCGAACTGATTTCATCATCCACGAATATTGGTCCTTGCGATATGGAAGTAGATTATGTGTACCAAACGGCTCAATTCGAGAAGAGTTGATAAAAGAAGCTCACAACTCTTCTTATTCTGTACACCCTGGTGCTATAAAAATGTACAAGGATCTACGGCAACAGTACTGGTGGCATGGAATAAAGCGCAAAGTAGCCAGAAGTGTAGCCAAGTGTTTGGTGTGTCAGCAAGTGAAGGGTGAACATCGCACAACTGTTGTTCTACTTCAGCCGTTACCAATCTCAGAATAGAAATGGCAGCACATTACTATGGACTTCGTGACTGCCCTTCCTCGCAGCATGAAAGGTAACGACGCAGCATGGGTTATTGTTAATCGACTCACCAAGTCGGCACACTTTATTCCCTTTCGAGTTGGCCAATCTTCCGAGACGTTAGCAAAGAAGTACATAGAGGTAACCATGAATCTAAAGTACGATTTAACCTTAATATGTACTATATTTGATAGCCATGAACTCACACAGGAGAATGTGAGATTACATGGAGTACCAGTTTGCATCTCTCCGATCGTGATACCATATTCCGATCACAGTTTTTGCAGAGTTTGCAAACTAGCCTGGGAACGAGTTTGAACTTCAGCACGGCTTACCATCCACAAACGGACGAACAGTCCGAGCGAACAATTCAGATTCTGGAGGACATGCTAAGAGCTTTTATGTTAGACTTCGGAGATTCGTGGGAAGATCACCAACACTTTGTGGAGTTTTCATACAACAACAGCTACTAGGCAAGCATTGGAATGGCACCACTCGCAGCTCTCTACGAAAGGAGGTGTCATTCACCACTAAGTTGGGATGACATTGGAGATCATGAACTCCTTGGACTAGAGATGATCGTGGCAACTGTGGACGTAGTTCGCACGATCAGGAAAAGAATCCGCATAGCCCAAGACCGACAGAAACATTGGGCAGATGCAAAGCGCCGATATCTGGAGTTCCAACCTGGAGACAATGTTTTCTTAAAGATATCCCTAAACAGAGGAGTGTTCCGCTTTGGAAAAAGGGGTAAGCTCGGTCCCAGATACGTAGGACCGTTCGATATACTAGAACGAGTTGGAGAAGTGGCCTACCGTTTAGCACTACCAGCTTCATTGGAAGGAGTGTACAACGTATTCCACATATCCCAGTTATGACGATATGTGAGCGACCCCAGCCACATACTTGATCACTCAGAGCTCACAGTCCAGACCGACCTGACTTGCGAGCAAAAACCTGTTGAGGTCCTAGATCGAAAGGTGAAGATACGGAGGAACAAGGAAGTAAACTTGGTCCGAGTGATGTATAGAAAAGATTCACCAGGAGAATCAACGTGGGAACGCGAAGAAGACATGCATACAAGATACCCTCACTTATTTGTAAATTAGTCCCTATGTAAATGTAAATTTCGAGGACGAAATTTTTGTAATGAGGGTAGAATGTAACGACTCTGAATTTACTGTACGGAATTTTCCCGTTTAATGTGCAGAAATGAGTTATACAGCCTGAGATTGAGTTATAAGTAATTTTGTTAAAGAACAGTAAGAAACAACTTGTAGCTCACCGGTAAAGCCTTGCACTGCTGTGGCGTAGCCCCTGTGTTCAAATCCCACCAGACTCATTATTTTTTATGATTTTCTTTTAAAATTTTTGGAAGCCCAAAAGTTTACACGTGCAATAAACACAAAAATGAAAAGATAGTAAAATCAAACATGTGTATAAAGATTTAAATACAGACTTGAACATGTGGCTTCAATCCAACGGCCCTACCCCCTTGATCGACCGGCGGATCTTCATGTTTGGCCGGCAACAACGGTTGGCCCGAGCCCAATGAGGCCAGGGCTTTACACACAAAACCTTTCCCCTACCCCTAACTCCTCTGCCCTCTGCAATCAAACAGAGCCCCTTCAATTCCCAATTTATCACCTTATTAATGCATTTTAATTCACCATTTTAATTCCAAAACCCTAATTCTACATTATAAATACTACCCCATGCCCTATCCCTTCATCATTCTGAAATTCCTAGACAAAACTCTCCAAAATTTTCTAAGTACAAGTGGAGTTAGCAAGCGGTCAACTTCCGGCGAAGAATCGAAACAATTCCGGAGCTCTCGCGACACCGCGACGACAACCCTCTCTTGTCCTACCTTTCTTTAACCTAAACAACTTGTAAGTGCCTCCCAATCTTCATTTCTATTCCTTGAATTTCTTTTTATCAAAATCGGTAAAAAGTGGAGTTATTAGTGATATTCCTTTTCCTAAAGCATATAACCCCATTTTTCTTTATCTTTTGATCAAACATTGTACCACTTCACTTATAAGCTTAATACTCATGTCTAGAATAAATTTCATCCAAGAATCTTTTGTAAAACAATCACAATTTAACTTTTTTCATTAAAATATCATGAACTTTAGATAACACCTCTTTTCGTATTTTGTTAATACTTTATCTTTAGATAACTTCACGGGATAATGACCTACCCCTCACATACACGCATGGTTCCATAGCACGATATATCCTTGTATGAATTTTTGTTACGAGTACAATATCATAAGAAAATACCATTTACTATAAAAAAAACGGTTTTCTTTTGAATTGTATTTTAAATTCCTTTGCAAATATGCATTTACAACCCTCTTTAGGAGACCCGCTATTGGATGGTACAGATTATCGCACATCCTTGGGCTAGTAGAGCGAAATGCAAACCTCCTCACGGAACATTCGGTCTCGAAAGGTTTTAAATACGGTTTTTAAGAAAAACACATTTTTCTATTTAAATAAAAAATTATTTTTTAATAATTATATAAAATTACAAAATTCATATATTTTCAAAATATAATAAACTTACATTTTTTAGAAATAAAAGAATTACAAGTTTTCACCAAAATACTATCAAGAAACCAACAAAAGTCAAGCTTTACAATAAAATACCATGAACTTTCCAAGCTGTGTAATTATCACTAAAATATCTCAAATCCTTAAAATTCATATCCATGAAACCCCTAAATAATATAAATAAATTCTCGAGGTTATTTTTAATTATATTAAAAATATTTTCATAAAATCCCCTCGAGTTATATAAAACAACATTTAAGGATTTTAGTAAATATAGATTTAAGCGGGATCAATTCTCTTGGGCCCTAAGGATCCGGAGAAAGTGAGTGCTTGCCTATTTAAGGTATACAAACTTAACGGAGTTATCAATGGTAATTTTCTTGGAAAAAGACATAAATCCTGCCGTCCATATGCAGCAGTTACCAATAACTCCCGAACCTAATTCAGGATCTAAATCAGTTATGTGTCTGACTCAAGTCTGAGTCTAAATCAAACCTGAATCCAAACTCAAATTAGAGTCCAATTCAAATATGAATCCAAACTCTAAGATGTATACTTGAACATGAACCTAAATACCTGAATTCAAACATCAATATCAAACCTGAATGTATGACTTGACTTGACCGAACCATGGCTATAACTTGACATGACTACATGATTACATCCTGAACCTGACAACTTGAACAACTTCTATCTATGGTCTCGGCAAGCCTTGTTATATAATTTATACAATACATTACGTGAGGATAACGGAGTAGATTGGTAAGGAACGTATTAACGTGGCACGAGATGGTCACTTAAAAGACACCTACATGAACTCTCGTACCATTGTCCCATGGGCTTTAATGGGGCCTTATACTACATGTTACCATAGTCCACGGGGTATGATGGACTCCTCTCGTATACACAAATACCTTCTGTACCAAGCTATAAACAATTACGTTAGAATAACAAACATATACTTGTACAACTTACCAGTTCCATTTCACATTACTTGTTCTATTCCGTTCTTTCTTTTTGGACTTACTAAGCGCTAGTTCGCTGACGACATTCTTGTCTATTTCTTTCTTTGAAATGTTCGTCAGGAGGACCGGACTCTCAGGAAATCGAGCTGAGCCAGGAAGACTTGGACCAGTTCACTGCCCAGCCTGACTTCTAGCTCATCTTATACTTATTTCAGTTTGTATGCCACTGTTTAGGCATTGTTTTATATCATTGTATCTTTCCTTTTCAAAGCAGTTGTATTGAAAAAATGAATGTTAATAAAAAATTTTGTTTATTTTATCTCTTGACATTCGTGTGCAATTTTTTCCCATATATTGCTTAATTATGCTTAACGTATTTATTTCTTAGTAAATATATTACGGGCTTGCCATGTCACCGCTTCCGTACACTGGGAAGCGGGGCATGACATTTCGACTCGTCTCGACTCATAGAGAAAAACATCTTTATGAGACTCTTGAGGCTCATAAAGGTGAAAAGCCTTAAGCGATGGGGATATTAACCTGTTTCCTAAGCACTGTTGCCCTACAAGGAGATCAAGACTGGCTCTTGTATATTATCCACGGGCCACATTCTCCAAAGTTTTATCCAATGAGGAGAAGAAACCACTTACGGGTTCTCTCGACTCGTAAGGGGAAAATACTCTTGTAATATCCTTACGACTCTCATGAAAAAACACACTTAAGAGTCCTTACGACTTCTAAGTAGAAAATATACCTATGGGATCCTCTCGACTCGTAGGGAGAAACATCTTTAAAAAACCCTCACGGATCATAAAATTGAAAAGCCTTAGGCGACAGATCTAAACTTGTTTCCTAAGCCATCACTGCCCTATAAGTAGTTCGATATTGACTCTTGTATACTATCCATGGGCCACATTCGTCAAATTTACATGTCAATAAAATGAAGAAGCTATTTACGGGTCCTTACGACTCATACCTAAGTGAGATCCTTATGACTCATAAAGGTGATGAACACTTAGGAATCCTCACGATTTCTAACGAGAATATGCAACTATGAGATCCTCATGACTCATAGGGATAAAAACCTTCTTGAGACACTTACGGCTC
The DNA here is from genome assembly GCA_030015575.1 of Agapanthus africanus. Lineage (NCBI taxonomy): Eukaryota > Viridiplantae > Streptophyta > Magnoliopsida > Asparagales > Amaryllidaceae > Agapanthus > Agapanthus africanus. Next base: position 524,373,145 of record JASDDO010000022.1, read on the forward strand.
ATGAAGATGGAAAAGGTCTTAGGTTACAAAGATCCTAAACTTGTCTCATAAGCCATCAATTCTATATCGATGCATATCCTTGCACTATTTAACCCACGTACATACTTACGTAAGAAAAGTATTAGGGTGCATTTGTTCCCGCCAAATTTTTAGGCCAAAGCATGTTGTTCCTTTTATAAAAATAGATGGCAGCGCCCCACGTGTAAAGCACGTGAGCACTCACGTGCGAAGCACGCAAGTACCTGTGGCAATTTAGATTAAATTCTATAGCAGCGCCCACGTGTTAAACATGTAAGCATTTACCTGCAAAGCATGTGAGTATCGGCTTCAAATAGGATTAAATCCTATGATATCCCCCATGCTAGCATGCACGTGTTAAACACGTGAGTTGCCTTGTTGCATTCTTTTGGCAGCGCTCACATACAAAGCACGTGAGCGCCACTGCCATATATGTATATAGCAGCACTCGCGTGCAACACACGTGAGCGTCCCAATTTAAAAATGCTCTTATCTGATAGAATTAAATTCTATGTGATATAATTAAATTCTATCTGGAAAATATCTTCCCTGATCTTTATAATATAGAAAGATCTTTTTCTAACAGAAAATCTTGAATTTAAAATCCAATAGTGATAAAATCACTAATTAAACCATCTGATAGAATTAAATTCTATGTAGGAAATATTTCCCTGATCTTTTTAAAATAAGAAAGATTTTCTCTGTTAAACAGAGGACTCTTAGATCAAAAATCCAATGGTGATTATAAAATCACCATCTGATCATCTGATAGAATTAAATTCTATCTTAGGAAAATATTTTTCTAATTTTGTTAAATAAATAAGAATGATCTTCTTTGTAAAATAGAGAGCCCTTGGATTAAAATCCAACGGTGATTAAAATTCACCGGTTGATCTTTAACTTCATTTCGATTGATTCTAAATCAATCATGAACTCTCAATGAGAGATTTCCTCCAACAGATTGATTTTTCTTTTCTCCTATAAATTGGCGCAGAGAGATACAAAAGAGAGAAGAGACCACCCTAAAAACTTATGTAAAAAAATATACAGAACATTCTCACAAGCTTCCACAAAACAATATAGAATTTAATTCTCAATAAAGAAGATCGTCTCCATCCTCAAAACCCTAGGTAAAGAAAACACCGAGATCAAAACATGTTCTTTACCCAACATATCTAAGGGTTTAACCCTTCTCAATGAACTTAGTTCTTTCTCTAGATTTGATATTCACAAGAAAAATCTTCCACAAGTTGAGAATTTAATTCTCATCGGGAAAATCTTGTTATGGAGAATCAAAGATTCATGGGAGAACATGGTACATGGACATGAAGATGATGGAGTCCATAATACTCCAGGAACTTAGTTCCTTCAAATCAAAAACTTATTTCTTACAGAACCCGATCCCAGATCCTTAAAATAGTGATCTTGGCGGTCGTTAAAGGTCAAAATACCATTAACAGAGCTTTAAGTTCTCTAAAAACATCAACAGAGATTAAATCTCCAAAAGAACTCGGTGCCTCACGTGAAAAGCATGTGAGCACTCAAGGCCAAGTGCGCCTCACGTGAAACACACGTAAGCGCTATAAAAGAATAGTGCTTAGCACTATTTTAGCACCTCACGTGAAACACACGTGAGCGTTAGAGAAAAATTAGTGCATAGCACTAATATAGCACCTCACGCGATATACATGTGAACGCTATATGCAACTGAGTGCTTAGCACTGCTAGGTGTTATAGAAACCCAATCTTAGCCCTAATCGGCTAATCTTATGTTCGTGATATCCAAACTGATTTTAGTCCCATATATGACTAACAATCTTCATCTCATATTTTCTAAGTTAATTTTAGTCTCATATAAGACTAACGATTCTTAGATCCACCATGATCTTTGCCCTCAAATACAAGATTTGGTTCAAAGGTATATCTCTTCACACCTCTAATATATGTCTTTGTAAGTCCTCAATGTCTTCAGAGAGATGGTGGGTCCCAATAACCAGCAACTCCTCTTCCTTTGTCCCCAAAATAGGAATGTTGGACCGAAATGTCCTTAAACTAATATCCGTCCCAAACAGAGAACGTTGGACTAAAATTTCCCTAAACTAATAATGGACCGAAATGTCCTTAAACTAATACTCGTCCCAAACACGGCGATAATGGACTACGGTGTCCTTAAACTAATATAATTGAGCTCATGTGCTTATTTGTTTCTAAATCTATTTTAGTCTCAAATAAGACTAAAGATCCTTAGATCAAACCCAAATATCCCATGAACTGACGGACCTCATTTATTTGAGATCTGCGTCCTAAATTCATTCTCGTTGGCAAACCAAGCCACCAACGTAGACCCCATCAAGAAAATCCTTGACCCAAACCCAAATATAAAATATACGGATTTAGACTAATACACGCCCTACGGGCGACAACATAAACTAGTCTCCGTATACAATCTACGGATAACAAAAATGAACCAAACATAACACGGCACAAAATGACCTACTGGAGCAGGAGAAAGTTGTTATCGCAACGCGATAATATAATAAACTGTAGGGGCTTGCACCTATTGAGAAGAGCTTCCCCATAATCAAAAACCCCTCACAAATGAGGGGGAATCTAATGAAGTCTGCTATATCGGTCACATCTATCCAAACCTCCGATATATGGTGCCATAAATTAACTTGGTATTTTTGTAGAGGTTGATGAATATGTCAAAATAGCATCTGTCCCCAAATTCAGGCAAGACGTTCAATTCCATTTCGTCTTTGTTTTCAGCGGTAAACAGCACCATTTAGCATGAATTCTAAGTAATACTCGTAGGAAATGACGGAGGGCTGCGGCTGGTTTTTGGCGAGAAACTCTTAACATATTTAACTTGATATCGTTGAAGGAACTAAATAAATTTCAAAAGGAGTAAGCTCCGGTTTAAAATGAGTGGTTTTGAAGAAAACCGATTGATTTTTTAAAAAAAGGTTGCAACAACATCATTTTAGGTTTATTTCTTTGCAATAATAAGAATTAATACGGTCCCATCATTTAAGTTCCTATCACACCAGAAACAACGAAAATACAATGCAAATATATGCCATCTGCATTCGCTACGAAGCCTCGGGTCTTCACCGTAAGGTTACTTAACCTACGGCAGGGCGGAAGCAGGGCTAGCGCTGTTCATCACGAAAAACTGTATTTTAATACCACTCATTCATTATCATTTTTGTGATATATCGGTACTATTAATTCGTGTCTGCTGAATAAGTACAGATTACAGGTATTCATGACAAAATACTGGAAACACATTCAAATGCACATATACGACATTTATGAGCCGATACTGCAACCAGAACGGAAAAATGATCAGTATTCAAGAAGATATTGCATGGAAACAAGTGTACAACTTATTTTATCCAAAATGGTCTAACTTGATGCAAGTTGTATATGACACAATATTTGAATGCATGAACCTTGGTGGGCAGCTATGATGATGATGGTATGAACTCAAGTGGGTAAGTGTATTGAGAAAGTGGTCATGAGTGAAGAGATAAAGTTGTGATGTGATGGTTTGAATCTAGATAATTTCCCTCCAAATATACAGATTAAAACTCAAGTGTTTATAAAAGAATCAAACATTTCCAGAAAGATAGTAAAGAGGACATGAGATCATCACACAAAGACGGGCCCCACCAACCGCAAGAAAACCGGCCAAATTCCTTGTTTCCATACTACCATCGGTTTTTGATTCTCCAAAGTGCCTCGTTTTTCTTCTGATCATTTCTCATTGTCACATCATTTCTTTTTTATTGTTTATTTATTTTGTTGAAGTGCTTATAAATACTACATCAGACGAGATGCAAAGGGTCCAAGTTTTGTGTCAAGACCACATTCTTCACTTTATAGTTGTTATTTTGTAATTTTCAGTTGTATCTTAAGTTCTTGCCCCTTTCTCTTGACCTTGTAACTTCTTAGTTGAACTTACAAGCTTAAGTTATAGGTTCTTGAACTCAATTAGTTTGTATCTCTTTTGTAAGTTTAATAAAAAGTTCTTTTGGTTATTCATATCATGTCACGCTCATTTAAACTTGTGAGATCTTTTGCTTTTGTTTGATCTTGCAACCTCTTAAGTGAGGTTGTAAGTTTAAAATTTGGTATTTGATTTCATAATAATATTTGGATTCAAAGGACAATTGAAGACTTCATATTGGACATATCGGTTTCCTTAACTCTTGTGTTCCCTGCCGAAACACGGAGACGCGACCGCATAGGTCCGTCTCGCCTGAATATCGGGGACAGATGCTAATTGGTGCTATCCGTCCACCTCTCCGAAGATGCCAAGTTGATTTATGACACCATGTATTGAAGGTTTAAACGGATGCGTCCGATGTAGCAGACTTCGTCAGATTCCCCCTCATTTGAGGGGTTTTTGATTGTGGGGACGCTCTTCCCTGCAGGCGCAAGCCCCTGCAGTTAATTAAGCTACCACATCGCGGTAACCACTTTCACCTTCTCCAGATGGTCATTTCGTGTCGTGTGTGTTTGTTTTGTTTTTGGTTGCCCGTGGATTGTATACGGAGACTAATTTATGTTGTCGCCTGTAGGGCGTGGATTAGTTCAAATCCGTATTTCTTAGATTTGGGTTTGGGGGTTGGGTTTAAGGATACGTTAGTCTCATTTGAGACTAAGATCAACTTAAACGTATGTTAAGGATACGTCAGTCTAATGTTAGACTAAGATCAACTTAAACGTTTGTTAAGGATACGTCAGTCTAATGTTAGACTAAGATCAACTTAAACGTTTGTTAAGGATACGTTAGTCCAATTTTAGACTAGGATCAACTTAACGGGATCGTTTAGATCCAACAAAAAGAGCATTTGGGCTCTATTGTTTAGTTTAGGGACATTGCGGTCGATTGTTAGTTTAAGGACATTACAGTCCAATGTTAGTTTAAGACATCTCGGTCCAAGGTTAAGGACATCATAGTCCATGGGTTTAAAGGGACCCCACAGTCCGAGGTTAAGGACATCATAGTCCATGGGCTTAAGGACCCCACAATCCGTAGTTTAAAGACGTTATAGTCTATAAAGTTTAAGTACATCATAGTCCATGATTTTAAGGACCCCACAGTCCATGGAATTATTGGTTATCAAGACCTGTCACCTCTTTGTAGACGTTGAAGGATTACAACGACAAATCTCAAAGGAGTGAAGAGATGTACCCTTGAACCAAAGTTGATTGGGGAATTTGTAGTCTAATTTAGGACTAAGATCAATTAACTAGATTATGAGAACATTGACTCAGTTAAATCTGAATTGAGGACTTATGGCCAACTTGGGCTAAGTCCAATTAAGTTTGAAATGTTGGCCCATTGTTAGACTGTTGAACATTTGTCTGGGTTCAGCCCCTCATTATTTAGCAATGCTAAACAATGTTTGGGGGCTCTGATAACATTTTGTCTTTGGCTGAGCACTAACCATTATAGCTCTGGATTTTAAGGTTCATTTGAAGGGGAGATTTGCCTCTTGGAAAATTTAGCCAATTTGGGCTAAACTTGGCTTTAAAATAGTGTCAAACACTAGAGGATATTTGGCGATCATGTGCTCCCACGTGATGTGCTGAAAATAGTGTTAAACACTAAGGACAAAGCGCTTAAAGTAGTGTTAAACACTAAAATTGGATTGGTCACGTGGGGTCACGTGAGGCATCTGAAGATGGGGCCAGACTTCCTTTATTTAATTCTCAGAGTATTCAAATAAGTGTTAAACACTTTTGGTCTTTTGAAATCATCACGTGTGGACACGTGACAATGCATCTGCGTTGGGCATCAATTCCTCTGTCTTCCCCTATTTTATTCTTTTGAAAAGGGTATTTTTCAGGGGTCACATGGGGGCACGTAAGGCGCCCTAGATCAGTATTGCCTTCGGCTTTGTTCTCTTTTATTTTAAGGGTCACATGGGAGTACGTGAGGCATTGCCTCTGGGCTAATTCCTTCTTATTTGAGGAGTCCATTAAAGGGTCGCGTGGGGGCACGTGAGCATGCCTTATTCATTCCTTTTTGTTCGTTGGGATGAAGGGTCACGTGTTACCACGTGATCATGTTGGATACTTTTACGTGCATGGAGAGCTTTAAGTCTCTTTTTTTTAAACCCTAGTTCTGTTTAGAGGAATTAAATTCCTGTGTATATGGACGAATTAAATTCTTATGTAGGGTTAAACCCTAATTTCATTTGGAGGAATTAAATTTCTATGAATTTGAAAGAATTAAATTCTTGTGTAGGGATAAACCCTAGTTTCATTTGGAGGAATTAAATTCCTATGAATTTGGGGGAATTAAATTCCCTAAACTCAATTCTCCCTCTAAGTTTTGGATCTGCATGGCAGAATCTCCCCGATGAGAATTAAATTCTCAACTTGTGGGGAGATCTGCTTCTGCAGATCTTCAACCAAAGGAAGAAATAAGTTCTTATTCAGAAGAGTTAAACACTTAAATTGAGAATTAAATTCTCTTTTTTGTTTTATGGAGCTTAGATCTCTTTCCATTTCTCACCTAGGGTTTCTTTCTCTTCTGAGGAAGTCTTCTTTTCTCTCTGTTGTTGTATTTCTCTAAAAAAAATTCCAAGGATCCTTCTCTTCTTGGCTCCTATTTATAGGAGAAAGAAAAGAATCAGTTTGTTTAGTCAATCTTTCATTGAAAGATTTTAATTGATTTTGTAACCAACATGATCTTTTAGATCACTCAGTGAATTTTATTCACCATTGGATTTTTAATCCAAAAGATCTTTTATCTGTTATTCTTGGTGAATTTCAGAGAAATCTTTGCTTATATAGAATCTTTCTATAAATTGTTGATTTTTAATCGCCATTTGATTTTTTAATCCAACGGTGCTCCACTTTACAGAGCACAATATTGTTTTGTTTGGAAAGATTTAGAGAGATATTTTCCAGTTAGGGTTTTTGATTCCTTTTTAATTAGAATTTAATTCTATTAGTTTGGAAGGCTTAAAAGCCTATCACGTGTTGGCACATGATCCCATTGTTTGATTATTCAAATAGAATTTAATTCTATTAATTAAAGAGCTTAGGAACCTATCACGTGTTGGCACGCGACCCCCTTGATTAAAATTTTAACCAGAATTTAATTCTGCTGTTTTAAAGAACTAAGGAATCATCACGTGTCTGCACGTGACCCTTGGTCATGTGTAGACACGTGATACCTCATTGTGATCTTTCCTCGTTATTTTATTATACTTTTAATTCTTTTCAGTGGGTTTAAAGGCCCATCACGTGTGGGCACGTGACTCCTGTTGATTAGAATTCAATTCTATTATAGCAAAGTCCCTAAGAAACTATCACGTGTGAGCACGTGACCCTTGGTCACGTGTGAGCACGTGATGCCCCATTGGGGTTTTTCTTGATATTTTTATGAGGAAAAAAATGCCTCCACAACGTTGTTCTCACGTGTTTGCACGTGAGTGCAACGCCGTCAGCTTTTGTGGCCGTTGGATCTGCCTAGGAAAGAGGGTAGATGAACCGTTTCCCATCACATCCTATAAATACAGGGGTCCCTTCAGAAGCGCCTCTACTTTTTCCATCTTCTTCCTTGCTCTTTTTCTTCTGAGAATTTAATTCTTTTTCCCAGAGCTCAGTTCTCTGTCCTAAAAACTTCCAGAGTTTAACTCTGTCAACAAAAGATTTCCTTTTTCAGGTAAGGATCTTGAACGACTGAAGAACTTCTTGTAGAAACTTTCTTTGGATTTTAAATCCACACCAAAGGTTTTTCCCTTTAACAAGAACCCATCTTTCCAAGTTCTCTAAAATAATGTCTAACCTTTAAATAATAAACTCCTTAAGGCTTCTCTGATCTCAGGGATCGATGGTGATACTTGTCATCTCTCTGGAATTTAATTCCATTCCAAAGAGCTTTAGCTCTGAAAAATATTTTCTGGGAATTTAATTCCTCCATTCAAAAGGAATTTAATTCCTTTAAAGAACTCAGTTCTTCACAGAGAACTTCTTGGGATTTTCTTGCCCTGAGTTGTTCTTTGCAAAAATGCTTCCATAGGGACCCTTCATGATTTACATAGAGTTCTTGCAGTGGGTTTTCTCCCTGGGGAATGTGTAGAGTTGTTTGCAATCCACTGTTCATTTACTGAGAATCTTCCTTTTATTCCTATAATGATTACCCTGCCTCATCATTAGTGAGCTACCATTTTGATTTCGTGGGGCCCCTGTGTCGTGTAACCAATGATCTCATAAAATAAGTTGTTTATCGTTTTCTTCCACTGTCCTTTTATATATATATATATATATTTATTTATAAAAATATATATACACGTGTGGGCTTCATTAACAGTTTCCTTTCATCTGTTTCAGGAATAATGGCTTCTCTTCCGTACTTCCCTTTCACCCGCTCGAAGGCTGCCTTTCCTCAGTCACCATCTGATGAAGTGGTGATGGCGATGATTAGAGCTCACGACCCTAATTGCACTAATTTGCTTTTATGGGGGAGCTGGTACGGTCATATCATCCATGATCACCATAGCTTTCTTTGCGAGATACCAACGGAGCCTACCTACCCATTTTTGCCGATGGAACGTCCACGAACCGCTTTTGCTATGGAGATGTCGAACTGGACCCCTACAGGACGACTCGAGCCGTCAACAACTGGAATTCCAAACCACCCTGTGCCAGCTATAGACATCTTAGGGCGTCGTATCTGCCAAGGTGAAGCCCAGCCCTGGGGATAGGTTTACAAAATAGGGCTTACTCCTCGAAAACCCACGGGTTACCTTCTCTGGGCTCGTTATATCCTGTTTGCCCATCGTGCGCGACTGCAGAGGGTTGAGCTCTATCAGGTGGTGTATGCGTCTCTCTTCTACTATCAGTCCCCCCATGTCTGGTGGGTTAAGGCTTTCTTAAATCAATGGAATCTTTCCACTAACACTTTCTTGCTAGGGGACCGCGAAGTCTCAATTTCTCTGGAAGAGTTTCGCGAGATCTCAGGGTTGTCGATCAGGGGGACGCTCTATGAAGAAGTGCTGCCTCCTGATGAGTATGGTTTTGAAACCGAGACGGCTATGCTTGACAGCTTGTCGACTAAAAATGCCTTCCGCCACAAGCACCCAAGTCTAATCAAGACTCTGAGCATTTTTGAGAAGCTGTTCACAGAGTCAGAGGAACAGGGCATCACCTTCAAAAGCTTTATCGCCTGCTTCCTTCGCGGGGACATTCTATCAAAGACGGCTCCAAAGTTTGCGCGTATCAACGACCCCTTCGGGTCGGCTTAAATAAGCTACCGGCTAAAGAAAAGGATTTGCCGCAGTTCTACATTCCAATCCTGTCGGTTGTACCTTTTGAGTTTATCGCAGGTCCTGGCATAGATGAAGAGACTTTCTTCGTGGGTTTTATTAGTGTCTGGCTCAGCTGGTTCGTCATTCCAACGCACCATCGATTCATGAGAGCTTCAGTCATTTACCCTGCTCATCACATCGCTGGAGGGACGCGACTAGCCGTGGGCATTGCGGAGCTAGCGCATCTATATCATGGGCTAAGCGCTGCAGCCAATACCTTAACCCCAGGCATGAACGTAGTGAGTTTCTCTCTTCATTACTTTACGTCATGGATTGAGATCCACATGCTAGGGGCATTTGCTGCGTATCAGAGACCCAACTTTTATGACGCCTACACTTTTCCGCGGCTTATGAGGTTGGTTGACGCCTCTGCTCCAGATCCGACTCAGTCCGGAGCTATTCGTGTGCTGCTTAGTCCTTATGCCAATGAGGGCGGGATGGTATTCAACGATCGAGTCCTTTCTGCTCCTTCAGGACCGATTCAACAGCTTTGTGACTCGTCGAAAGAGGGAGTACCCTCTCTGAAGCCCAAGGAAGCCACGCACTTATATTCGATCAGACCGGGTTATCTGGTATTTCGTCAAAACGGTGCGGCCCTTTTTATGCGGTACAACCCACACCGCTTTGCTCGGCAATTGGGATATGACCAGGGTGTCCCTTTTGAGGCGTTTACAGTGGAGCCCAGCCCGTCGTCGAAAGTTGTCCGTGACGCCGCTCATCACTTCATGCAGCTGAACACTGGCTCTCGCTTCATGATTCCTGAGGCAGACTACATTCCTCGATGTGTAGGGGCTTTCACGGGCCAGTACCTCCACCGAGTCAGTCCCATTATTGCTGAGGAGAGGAGGATGCTCCTTGGATATAGGGCTCCCACTCCGATCCCGGCTACGAGAGTCCCGCCGCGACCGCGAGCAGTGGTTCGCCCTCCTTTGAGAGATACTGGTATCGTGCTTATTCCTGAGGCGGCGAAAGTGGATTTAACTCCCACAGCTGGTATGCCGCTGCGTACTAGAGCTCGAGCAAGGGCCAATAAGGCGCCGGTAGCCGTATCATCAGCTGTGGCATCAGCAATGGCGGTGTCGTCATCGGTAGCACCACCGAGTGAGGATATTGAAGGCGAAGTGGGTCAACGCCGCGCCAAGGCACCAAGGGGAAGGAAGCGATCATCTTCTAGTGTTAGTTCTGGGTCCAAGAGGCGAAGGAAGACGGCCACCAATCTTCTCGACTTTTTAGTGGAATCCGAGCCTATTCTTCAGGATGAGCCAGTAGCTATGCAAGAGCCGGATGGTGGTCTTCTTTTTCCCGGTTCATCTGCCGAAGAAGCCGTGCAATTGGCTGAGGCTATAAAACGCTCTCAGGATGAAGCTGAGAATGTAAGGGTCCCGAAGAGGCCATATCCTGCCGTCATCTTCTACGAGGATCCTCCATCGATACGGCGGATATTCATAGGTCCTTTGGAAGAGGGAGGCGAGATAGCACTTAAACAGCCTATCTCGGCCGATGCCGAAGATACGCTTTCGTTGTGGACCGGTGGCCACAAGTCTACCCTCGAACCCCGGCGAGCATACCTCCTCCGGAAGGAACACCGGCTTGAAAAATCCATACTAGAGGCTCCTTTGCGCATTGGTATACTCATATATCTTTTTGTAATATTTTGTACTGCTCATATACATATATATATCCTTATTTTCATGAGAACTTTGCAGGGACTTCGGCAATGGTAGAGGATCTGAGTTCGAGCCGCGTCTTGGCTATGGACTCCACAAATATCCCCGATGAGACACCAGTAAGTGTGGAGGGGGTTGATACAACTGTTGTTCCTGCCACAGAGCTCCCATCGGTGATTTCCGTTCCCCCGGTGCTTGCTTCCCCGGAAGAGGCATCTTCATTGGCCGTAGATTCAATGTACCTTTCTAGGGACGGCCCGGAGACTATGGGACAGGTGGTCAAGGCCACTGCCCTTTCATTGGAGCCTGCGGTGATGGCCACTGCTTCTCAATCGGAAGTTATTATACCGACCTACATCCCCGATGAGGTTCCTGAGGGCGTGGAGGAGGCCGCCGAAGCTGCTATCCCTCCAGTCCAGAGTGGGAGGAGCATCGAAGGTAGCCTTCTATATTTTATATTAATAATCTCTCCATGATCTGAACCTTTCTGTATTTTCCGAGCTACGAGGATTGGCGGCGTCCATCGTGGACTTGTCCCTTAGGAAGTCTTTCCAGCGTCTGCTAGAGATGGCCGCTCCGCAGGCGATATTCCCTCAACGCATCGTCCTCTCTTCCGGGCAAGGTTAGCGTTATTTTCCTTCTCCTCGTGCCATTATTATTATTTCATATAACGATATTGATGTCTTCTCCAGTTCTGGAGGCCGATGACGAAGTTGAGATTCTTGATGGGCCTGGGGAGCCTTCAGACCCTTCTTGCATGACTGTAGGTAAGTAAAGTTTCGACACTTTTCCACCTGCTCTTTGCTTGCAAGTATCGCTGATTTCTTTTTATGAATCTTAATAGCTTTATCAGTTCTTACCACGCTGGAATCTCGCATCGTCATGCCGCCCGGCCGTTATGCTCCACGTGCTTCGGAACGGATGGCAAAGCTAAGCCTTCACTCCTTGTCAGCTTTGATTGAAGACCTTCGTGCTGGCAGTCTGATCACGGCCGAAGCATTTGCCGCTGAAGCCAACGGTTCTCTTCCCTTTCTTGCTACTTACCATAGCGAAACATTGGTGCAAGTCTGGGTTGAGTTCTGTCGTCAGGTGGAGGCTTGCTTGCATAGTCTTGAATGTACATGCCTTCCTTCAGAGGTTGTGGCTGCAAAGGTGAGCTTACGGGGGCTGATTGAGCGGTGCGCTGCGAATATGCTGTCATGCGAGAAGAGGCACAGCCGAAAATTTTCAGAGAGGAAGCTGGCTTCAACTGCGCTAGGGGAACTTCAAGCTAATCTTACGGCCAAGACCACTCGGGCATATGATCTTTGGCGAGGGCTTCAAGAGGCTATCAAGGAGGTGGTAGCCATTGATAAAGCCACCATTTTCACTCGCGAAATGGTCGAAGCTCATAAGGTTACCGAGAAAGAGCTTGAAAGTCGGCTTGCCTCATACCAGGCTCAGCAGTCTCAAGCAGTGGCCCGTCTCTTAGCCATAATGAATTATGAGGCTGAGGCCTAGCGGAAAAAGGATGAATTGGAAAATCTATTGAATCGTCCGCCGGCTTGAAGGATTGTATATTTTTTATTCTTCTTTTGTACATACTCCTGAATGAGAGTATATTCTTTTTATTCTTTCATAAATTGTACTTTGTAATCATTCTGATTCATGAATAAAAGACATATTTTGTTTCACGATGGTGTGTCCCTTTTAGTAAATGCATTTTGTGGATAATCTATTTTGATCTTCTTGCAGGACAGCGATGGCTTAGAAGTCAGGGTTAGGATCTGCCTCCTAAGACTTTTCAACTTTATGAGTCGTGAGGGTCTCATAAAGAATTTTCTCCCTACAGGTCGAGAGGATCCCGTAGGTCTAATTTCTCCTTAAGAATCATGAGGATTCCTAAGTACGTTTTCTCTTGAGAGTCGTAATGATCTCACAAGAGAATTTTCTTCCTCACAAGTCGAGAGGACCCGTAAGTGATTATTTCTTTCCTTGTCGGAGAGTGTGGCCTGCAGAAAATCTACCTTGACCTCTCTGCGAAGTAACGACGGCTTGGGAGACAGGGTTAGGATCTGCCTCCTAAGACTTTTCAACTTTATGAGCCGTGAGGGTCTCAAAGAATTTTCTCCCTACAAGTCGAGAGGATCCCGTAGGTGTAATTTCTCCTTAAGAATCGTGAGGATTCCTAAGTGCGTTTTTCTCTTGAGAGTCGTAAGGATCTCACAAAAGAGTTTTCTCCCTTACAAGTCGTGAGGACCCGTAAGTGATGGATGAGGTTGACATTATCCGCATTTCACGGAATCAGGGATTGACTTTATCCGCATTTCACGGAGTCAGGAGGTTGCTCTGGCCATTTCTCATGGGGTCAAGATTGACTTTAACCGTGTTCTATGGGACCAGGATTTGCTCTGGATGCTTCTCACGGGGTCAGGATTGACATAAACCGTGTTCCACAAGGACCAGGTTCCGCTCTGGATGCTTCCCACGAGTCAGAATTGACATAAGCCGTGTTCCAAGAAACCAGGATTTGCTCTGGACGCTTCCCACGGGGTCAGGATTGACATAGTCGTGTTCCGAAAGGACCAGGATCCACTCTGGACGCTTCCCACGGGGTCAGGATTGACATAAGCCGTGTTCCACGAAACCAGGATTTGCTCTGGATACTTCCTACGGGGTCAGGATTGACATAACCGTGTTCCGCAAGGACCAGGATCCGCTCTGGACGCTTCTCACGGGGTCAGGATTGGCATAGGCCATGTTCCACGAAACCAGGATTTGCTCTGGATGCTTCCCACGGGGTCAGGATTGACATTAGTCGTGTTCCTCAAGACCAGGATCCGCTCTGGACGCTTCCCACGGGGTCAGGATTGACATAAGCCGTGTTCCACGAAACCAGGATTTGCTCTGGATGCTTTCTACGGGGTCAGGATTGACATAAGCCATGTTCCACAAGGACCAGGTTCCGCTCTGGACGCTTCCCACGGGGTCAGGATTGACATAAGCCATGTTCCACGAAACCAGGATTTGCTCTGGACGCTTCCCGTGGGGTCAGGATTGACATTGCCGTGTTCCGCAAGGACCAGGATCCGCTCTGGACGCTTTCCATGGGTCAGGATTGACATAAGCCGTGTTCCACGAAACCAGGATTTGCTCTGGATGCTTCCCACGGGGTCAGGATTGACATAGCCGTGTTCCGCAATGACCAGGATCCGCTCTGGACGCTTCTTACGGGGTCAGGATTGACATAGGCCGTGTTCCACAAAACCAAGATTTGCTCTGGATGCTTCCCACGGGGTCAGGAATTACATTAGCCGTGTTTCGCAAGACCAAGATCCGCTCTGGATGCTTCCCACGGGGTCAGGATTGATATAAGCCGTGTTCCACGAAACCAGGATGGGTTGACGTTATCCGCATTTCACAGAGTCGGGGGTTGACTCTCGGTTGTCTGTGCACCGCTGAGCCATGGAACTGGGAATTGCCGCAGTTCCAATTTGTTGATGTTGCGTCTTGTTGTAATGAGATGAATGTTGAGATGATCTCCAGGCTGTCTGTGAACCGTCGAGATTTGGCTTCATTTTCTGATGGAGCCTGGTGAGAAAGTATGTTTCCCTCTTTGTTTATGCCCCTGGATTGTATACACGGATCGCTGTGATCTCACCTGTAGGGCAAAATTTTTTATTTTATATATTTTTCTTTCCATGATGCTCTATCATTTCAGCTTTTTATATCGCGAAAGTCGCGATTGCCCAATCATTTCGGCTATTTATCGCGGTGCCAAATCATTTCGACTTTTTGTTTTATTTACTCGCTGCTTTTTATTATGTGTTGCCCAACCATTTCGGCTATTTTGCATGCATACATTTTTACTTGCTGATTTTGCTGCAAGTTGCCCCATCATTTCGGCTGTTTCATATGCATTTGTAGCTCGCTGGCTTTTCACTGCGAGTTTGGGATTTGATACCGATTTAGGCATCAGCATCGCTTCTACTGGGATATTGCCATGAGCGAATCATCATTTGCCTTCGTCGATGTCGAACAAAGGTAGCTTAGTGAACAGGGTTAGGATCCTGTCAACTAAGGCTTTTAACTTTATGAGCCGTAAGGGTCTCATAAAGGTATTTCTCCCTACGAGTCGTGTGGATCTCGTAGGTGCGTTTTCTCTTTAAGAACCATGAGGAGTCTTAAGTGTATGGTCTCTTATAAGTCGTAAGGATCTTACAAGAGTATTTTCACCTTATAAGTCGAGAAGAGTTATAAGGGTTGTTCACCATATGAGCATATCCCCAGTCGCTGGTGGGACTTTGTTAGGGAAATGTTTATTCGCGCCCGTGGATTGTATACAAGGGTCAATATCGAACCTCTTGGAGGGCAAAATTGGAGATTGTGATGGCTTAAGAACAGGGTCAGATCCCTGTAGCTTAAGGCTTTTCAATCCTATGAGCCGTGAGGGTCTCAAAGGGGAATTCTCCTTACGAGTCGTGAGGATCTCGTAAGTGTGTTTTCTTCCTAGGAATCGTGGGGATCCCTAAGTGTGTTGCTCCTATGTGAGTCGTAAGGATCTTACGCAAGTGGTTTCTCCTCATAAGATCGATAGGACCTGGCAAGTGTCTTTTAACAAGCTTGCGCCCTTTCTGGTTTTCACAAAAACTGTAAGTGCACGGCGGCGCCCCGGTCATCAATCCGAGGCCAAAATGCGGAAACGATGCTATACTTTAAACTTTATAACCGGCACCACTGCGCACAAAATTCCTGGATCAGGCCATTAAACTAAATCTAGCAAATTAAAAGATGGGGTAGAGAGATATACCGAGCGATCTGAGTCCTTCGGTCTTCTCGTCGTCGTCCCGATCTCCCGCGGAATCTCCGGTCTTCACCTCCTCGCCGGAAGGGCACCACGTTGCCGGCTTCTTTTACGAGCTCCCACCTCTGGACCGAGGCAACTCGGGCATGAAGTTGGCGAGTCGACGTACCCAAGGATACTGTAGGTTGACTGTAGAACTTATGTCTCATTTGGGGTTGTGGAAGTTGCCATATGGTGGAGGAAAAGAGATAAGCCTTTTGGAGATGGAGCAATGGGAATTTTGCAAGCCAAAAGAGATCAAAATTCCCACACTAAAAATTTGGACAGCCCTTATCAGATTTGGCCGGCCCCCATGAGGTGAAGGAAGTGAGAGAGAGTCAAAAGGGGGGGTGAGTGTGTATCAATAATGCAAGAGAGAGAAACATGTGATGATGATGAATAATCATCACAACTAAAGCCACACTCAAAGAAAGCCCATCATCAACCCATGTCATGAAAATGTCAACCCATGATGAGGTCAAGAAGTCAAATGAAGTCAAGGTCAAACAAGAGCTATCATGAAGCAACAATATGCAAAGACCACCTCCCACAATACTTATTTGCACAATTGCAAATAAGCCCTCCTCCACCAATTTTCAGCCAAGGAAAGATACAAAGAAAAATGGCCGAAACGGAAAGCAAACTGGCAACTTCAGAAAACTGATCCCGTAATAAATTACAGGAAACCCCGCTACTATATAAACATATCCGCATTTGTATTCCCACTGAATACAAATGCAATGCGACAAAATCTACACTGTACAATACTAGGATCCCGCTTAAACCAAAGCCCGCTAGTATTATCCGTCCGATCATGATCCGTGCAATACCGCACGTATCTGATCGAACCCTGCCATATCTCCATACGGCCTCTACAACGTTTCGCCCGAAACTTGAGCAACTGTCTGTGGGGGACTCTAAAGACTCGTCAATAATATGGCTGTGGATTTAACCACTAGCACGTCAGAGGTATTAACCATACGTGACGGGCTACCAGCTATTGACCAAAAGGGACGTCGATGAGCGAACTCATCTTGACACCCTACTGAGTATGTCAGTGACAATATCCATACAGTCTGGTCCGTTCGTCTATGAGCATCGCATGGCGGGCCTAGGGGGTTGGTAAAAGTCAGACCCCCAAAAGCGGTACAAGTCGTGTCGGAGAGTAGCCCAGAACACCCTGAGATACTACTGGAATACCTACCAATAAATCTCCTGCCTCGGCCGAGGGCTTGTGTAATGGCTCTCCTAGACACAGCGTGACCTCACCCCCAATACCGGGAGAGACAAACCTCTGAAGATCCGCTCACTACCTCCATATGGCTCGGGACTGTACCTAACTAAAACCTGTTTGCACGTCTCCTTTGTGCGTGGTAGGGTAGTAATCAATGTACAGTGGGAACTCACACGAGACAAATGACGATCCTCAGGTCGATGAATTAACCTGTACACATGTCACCAGGGAACTGCTATCTGACGTCTGGTATAAGACCAACTAGTATGTTCCCGGCGAGTCCTGTCCGGTGTACTCATAACCCAATGAGCACCTGTATACATCTTAAGTGAACCAACTGACACCAGTGGCTTGTGAGACCGGCCACCGTCCCTCGTCGGGGTCTCGACTATATACACTAGTCTACTCTAGAGTATCGATGCCCTGTCTCGAAACTCCCACGACTAGGGACCTTTTAAGGATGTGCTTATAGACTACCAGCTCCCACGTATATGATCGCCCTCATACTGCTGGCAGTCAAGCAAGAATCATAGGGGCTCTATCAACGTGTAATAGCGACCTGTAAGGTCACCTAAAGCAGTACACGATGATAAAGATAAACCAGATAGCATACTATCATCTTGAGTAAGACTGTCCTACCAGAATAGGTCCCCCTTCAATCATTGCAATCACGTGCCTGTGATCCAATAATTGACTTTGAGGGCACTATCTCCAACAATCTCCCACTTGCACTCAAGGCTAATTATTGCGATGTCGCATATTCACAGCCCGTATGATACCGAACACCCAACTCCTCTACTAGTCAGTCTCACAAAGCTCGTTTGTGAAACTAATGCGTTCGAGAAATAGCCTCAGTGAGTGGATCCTCTCTAATGTTTCTTTCTATGTCTCTCTTTATCTCAAGTTCGCGGAGAAACCTATCTCCCGAAATGGGCAATACCTGTCTTAGAGTATGTCTGGATATCTGTTGGGACCTAGCTCATAAATGAACTCCAAATCCAAACTTCTTAGACTGTATCGTCAGCTGAACTTAATCAGTATCCTGCGCCATGCCTCCCTCAGTATCCCCTTGGACCACCTGTCCAAAATACTATCCCTCGTCAGAAGGAAAACTATAACTCTGACAACCTCTCTGTCATCCAGGTCACCTTGGAAGCCTGGAATGATAACTGTCTCCCGAATGAGGCTGTCGTTATCATATCCCTAGAACATCCACTTATGTTCTAAAACTGCTTCCGATTGTTTCTCCAGGATTGGATTAATGTCAACTTCTTGCATCTACTGAAAAAACAACATCTGGTATGGTACTTGACATCTCATGATTGACTCAACTACCTAAGCAAGTGATCTGCCAATCATGCACATCCCTTTCCACTTTAGTCTGTAAGACACCTTTCGAGAGGGTGACTCCATCACCTGCAGGTACACTACCGTGCCTGGAGTCGTCCATTCTAAAACACCTTCAGAATGCTGTCTAAGTACCCTGATTGGGAAACTACCCAAATCCAGATCTAAAACCATAGATCCAGTAATCAGAATGTCTTGATATTATATGCAAGTCCCATGTGGAGAAACCACTGTGTGACAACTAAAGTATAACCGATTGTAGTATAGGAATTTCACGTCCTACTCTGTGTGTGTCATCCAAATACCAGGACATCACACCCTACTACCTTCTTAACAGATCCATCCCATATTCTGATGAAGTCAAACCTACGACTGTCATATCAGAAATAGATGATCTATTTCCGCTACATCTGCTTTAGTCTATAGCTAGACATAAGCCACTTGTCCACCAATGCTTCCGCTGCTCCCACTGACCACGACAACCCTCTGGCAGAGTCATATACACATACACTTCTAAAGCTAGTTTAGAACGACGCTATACTCATCCTCCTGCCGGGTCTCGCAGCCTGGAACAACAGCAATGGCAAGTCTGGGTAAACAAGAACCTCCCTGTCACCGTCCTTGAGGCTACCTGAGTACCTCTCGGGTGCCTGAGGTTACCCACCTTATCTGCGGAGTGGATAATGGAATGTTAAACCAGATTGAATCTTTAGGTTCTTATCAAATCTTCAGTAATCGTTTGCGGTTCTGGAATCACTTCCAGTTCTACCATACTCCCACTACTGTTTTCTAAAAAAATCCATTTTTGTTAAAACTGTGGCGAGTCAAGAACAATATCACTATTGATCTTCCAGATGGTAGAAAGTCAACCCTCGTCATAGCCTGGGTCAACCCACAAACAGCCATTACAGAAACGTGCCTTGAGTTATGCAGAGTCTGGTTTTAAGCATAAGCCGGACAACTCCCCGTACCTTAACAACGTCAAGATATGAACTGCTCTATATCCAATACAGAAACAGAGGCACTAATTTAATTGAACCAGATTCAAATCATGCAACTGTCTCCAGTGCATGTTAACTAAATGGAATGAGACCGATCAGCGTTACTCAACTTAGAAACGCTTCCAATTATGAGCAACCTGAAAGAGAAGCAAGTTCTCTTAATCATTACTATCAACTGAATACCATACACAAGTATCTATATCTTCGATCACCTTGAAGAATCATGATACTTGCAACACCTAGTTCTTTGCTTTATTCTTATACCTATAACTTCTCAAAACTCAGACCTTGTGTTTCTACGAAACACTTATCTAGGAACTAGAGAAGTCATAAGTAAACCGAATATAGTACGAGGACCAACCCCTCTGTCCTAATGGACACTGGACAACATACAATCCTCTGTATAAGTCCCTTGAGTCTGATAACTCAATCCCTGTGTGTCGTAGGTTGAAAACTGTACTTATTGTTAAGAAGAATTACACCGCTGTTTAATACTCCTTACCTAACCATCAACTAATATAGGTAAATGTCATCGACATAATTTCAAAAAGGTATATCTCACTCTAAAAAAATAGACGTACAGATATATCAATTTGAAAATGGTGCATAACAGCGGATATTCAAAACCAAATATTTGCCGTCCGGCAAACAACCCAGGTGACTTCCTCAAATATCACCGATTACAACGAATCCCGATATAATGAGGATGATCACCTAATTCCCAATAACTTACTCTCACTCATCATCTGTAAAACTATACGGATGTGAGAATCATACCTGGTAAATACATATCCTGGAGTAAGGACTAATTGGGAAATCAGTTCTCTATTAACAATACATAGTAAAACTGAAACATGTAAATGTTTCGTAGGGGTATCCTGGTATTCCTAGTAATGCCTCTTCCATTATCAGATTCACAACTGTAACCGTATATTTCTATACCATCTCTTCATATCCCTTCATATGTCTTTAGTCATTACCTTCTGCATATCCCTTTAGGCCAAATAGTTTTCTTCCTTCCCTACCGTTCGGCACCAGCCTATGGTTTGGAAGAAAACTATCCAATAAGTGTAATGGGTGTATGTTTCCTGATTTAAAATCAGGAAATCCTACGGAAAAGGCTTCAGAAAAGGATCGCGTGCTTATACGTGACCAGCAGTCACGTGTTGGCACGTGACATCTAAAGGCATCGGCAAGGCAGATTCAGCTCCCCGGCTACATCAAAGAAAAGGGGTTCAGAAAGGGTCACGTGCTCCCACGTGACCAGGGTCACGTGTTGGCACGTGACATTTAAAAGCGGCTTCAAAGGCACATCGGTTCACTGATCAAATCAAGGAAAAGGCTTCAGAAAAGAGGTCACGTGCTCCCACGTGACTAGGGTCACGTGTTGGCACGTGATAATCAAAAGCAGCAGATTTGTTCTCCGGTTAAACCAAGAAAAAGAGTCCAGCCAAGGGTCACGTGCTCACACGTGACCAGGGGTCACGTGGCGGCACGTGACAGCTAAGCGGCGACAAGAAAGCAGAGCGCAAAAAGAAAGAAGAAAGCTCGTCCCAAGGGGGTCACGTGCCCACACGTGACTAAGGGTCACGTGGCCACACGTGACCGGTTTTCAAAGCTTATCTTTCAAAAGAATCAAATTCCGAGGAGAGATCACTTAAATCTTTCCAAAGGAAAAAGATTATAAGCAATCGATTAAATTAAAGATGTAGAGGTGATTAAATATCATCTATCTATAGGAAAATCTCAAATTTGGAAAGATTTCCCCTTTAAATCTAACCGAAATAATAAAGGAGAATCTCTGGATTTAAAATCCAATGGTGAATAAAATTCACCTAATAATCCAACGGTCCAAAACGAATGATGGATGCAAATCAAATCTCTCAATGAAAGATTCATCAAAAACCAATTGACTCGGCTGCTTCTCCTATAAATAGGAGCCAAGAGACATACACAAAGGATATAGATGCGGAGGGAAGAAAAGAGGGAGAGCCTTAATACTTTGAAGAATTTGAATCTTCTGCAAAAGAAAACCCTAGGTAAGAAAGGGAAGACTTTTTGAAAGAAAAGAGAAATTAATTCTCAACAGAGTTTAACTCTGATATAAAACAGAAGAACATGGTTCTCTCTTTGATGGAGGATCTGTAAAGTGCACATCTCCCTTTGAGTTGAGAATTTAATTCTCAATGGGTTGAGATCCTGCCATGCAGATCCAAAGCACAGAGAGAGAATGCAAGCACGAGAATTTAATTCTCACAGAACTATAGGAATTTAATTCCTTTAAAAATAAAATTAGGGTTTGACCCTGTGTTATGGGAATTTAATTCCTTCAGAATGAAAAGAATCAGGGTTTAACCCTAACTAGGAATTTAGTTCTGTGAAAACAACAAGAATTTAATTCCCTTAATCCTACTCCCCAGAATAATTCTCTAACAGAGAGTGGGAGTTTAATTCCTTAAAGCTTTTATTAGGGTTTAACCCTATTCAGTTCTTTACATATATGAGGAATTTAATTCCTACAGAAAATTCAGAGTTCAACTCTTCAAAAGGAACTAGGAATTTAATTCCTCTGAAATTATTGTCAGGGTTCAACCCTACAAGGAATTTAATTCCTGAAAGGGATTAACAAATCTTCTAAACAACTACAGAAAAGAAGGGTCACGTGTCACCACGTGACCCCCCCCAAAAGATCTACAGAAAGCCCTTTAAGGCAGTGCCTCACGTGACCCACGTGACCCTTGGCAGAAGCTTTAACATACTCCATTCAAACACCCGTCGCGTTATGACACGTGATGCTCCAAAAGATGCGATCTTTTCAGCAGAACAAACGAAGGGAGGGCGCCCTCACATGCTACCACGTGACCCCTCTTGCCTTAGCGTCTAACGCTAAAATGGAACCCCCGAATCCAGTGTTAAAACACTGTTGGGCCTTAGTGTTCATCACTAATCGAAGAAATTTATTTGCAGTGTTCAACACTGATTACCTTAGTGTTTAACACTAATGTGAGATCTCTGTTGCCAGTGTTTAACACTAATCTGTTTTAGTGTTTAACACTAATTTGAGAGCCTTGTTGCTGGTGTTTAACACCAACTATCTGTTAGTGTTAAACACTAACTTGTCAATCTCATTCCCAGTGTTCAACACTGATTGGTCTGTAGTGTTTAACACTAGGCATTAGCCCAATTGGCTAAATGGCCAGAGGCAAACTCTCTCCTTCAATGGACCAACAGGAAGCCAATATTCCAGACCTGATTGGACTTAGCCCAAGCTGGCCATAAGTCCTCAATTCGTAATTAACTGGGCTAATAGGCTCATAACATAACTAATTGGTCTTGATCCCAAATTGGGCCAAAGACTATTTAATCCACTCCGGTTCCAGGGTACATCTCTTCACTCCTTTGATACTTGGCGTTGTAATCCCTCAACGTCTTCAAAGAGGTGACAGGTCCCGATGACCACATATTGATACGGGCTGTGGGGTCCTTAAACCCATGGACTACGACGTCCTTAATCTCGACCGAGATGTCTTAAAACTAACAACGGACTATGGGGTCCTTAAACCCATGGACTACGACATCCTTAACCTCGACCGAGATGTCTTAAAACTAACAACGGACTGTGGGGTCCTTAAACCCATGGACTACGACGTCCTTAACCTCGACCGAGATGTCTTAAAACTAACAACGGACTATGGGGTCCTTAAACCCATAGACTACGACGTCCTTAACCTCGACCGAGATGTCTTAAAACTAACAACGGACTGTAGGGTCCTTAAACCCATGGACTACGACGTCCTTAACCTCGACCGAGATGTCTTAAAACTAACAACGGACTGTGGGGTCCTTAAACCCATGGACTACGACGTCCTTAACCTCGACCGAGATGTCTTAAAACTAACAACGGACTGTGGGGTCCTTAAACCCATGGACTACGACGTCCTTAACCTTGACCGAGATGTCTTAAAACTAACAATGGACCGCAATGTCCTTAAACTACCATGGACCGCAATGTCCTTAAACTACCAATGGACCGCAATGTCCTTAAACTACCAATGCCCATGTCCCTAAACTGGAACAATAGAGCCCCAAATGCTCTTTTGTCGGATCTAAACGATCCCGTTTAAGTTGATCTTAGCCTTAAATATGGCTAACGTATCCTTAAACCTTTCAAACAGACTTTAGTCCCAAATTGGACTATAGATCCCCCCAATTAACTCTGGTTCAAGGGTACATCTCTGAACTCCTCTGACATCTGTTGTTGTAATCCTTCAACGTCGTCAGAGAGGTGACGAGTCCCGACGGCCATACATACAATGGACCACTATGTCCCTAAACTGGAACAATGGAGCCCAAATGCTCTCTTGTCGGATCTAAATGATCCCATTAAGTTGATCTTAGTCTCAAGATAGACTAACGTATCCTTAACAAACGTTTGAGTTGATCTCAGCCTCAAATATGGCTAACGTATCCTCAAACCAAACCCCCAAACCCAAATCTAAGATAATACGGATTTAGATTAGTCCACGCCCTACGGACGACGACATAACTCGGTCTCCGTAAACAATCCACGGGCAACAAAACATAAAACAAACACACACGACACGAAGTGACCATCTGGAGAAGGAGAAATTTGTTACCGCGATGCGGTAGCGTAATTAACTGCAGGGGCTTGCGCCTGCAGGGAAGAGCGTCCCCACAATCAAAAACCCCTCAAACGAGGGGGAATCTGATGAAGTCTGCTACATCGGCCGCATCCGTCTAAACCTCCGATACATGGTGCCACAAATCAACTTGGCATCTTCGAAGAGGCGGACGGATAGCACCAATTAGCATCTGCCCCGAACCCCAGGCATGGACGTCACCGCGTCCCGGCCGCCGTTCGGAGGGGAACAGTGTACTGTCCCAATCCTAGGAGCACTCGCAATGCGAGAGAAGGTGAAGATAAAAGACAACCGAATAAACCTTATTTCTATTTCTCCTGAACCAGAATCCATCCCCGAACTGGAACAAGTTCCTTTCGAGTTCGTATATAACTATACGATGTAGTATCCAATAAACTGTGGATCTCCGTAGTGATACAGAGTGTTCTGGAGAAATACAAAGGTGATGTGGGAGTGGCGATAAAATACTTGGTTTGGTCGTGAATATCAGTCGCAATTTACTTTTCCTACCTTCTAATCCCTTTATTTGTTTTTACATAATACCTTCTATACACCATCGTTAGGCTAATTGGTTTTCTTCATTCCCTACCGGTCGGCACCTGCCTATGGTTTGGAAGAAGACTATCCAATTTGCATAATAGGTGTACTATCCCCTAATCTAAGGAGTACTCGCAACCTAAGAGAAGGTAAAAGGAAACGACAACTGAATAGTCCTATTCGTTTTCTCCAGAACCGGAAACCATCCTCGAATAAATTCCTTCGAGTTCGTATATAACCATACGATGGTTTTGTTCATTGGAAGTGGACGTTCGTAGTAATACGGGGTGTCCTGGAGAAAAGGGTAAAAGTAGGAGTGGCAATGAGGTATGCAACTCTGACAATCCAAAAGCCAGTGTTTAAGAAGGTTCGGTTAATTTTGGTCACTGAGTCATAGTCTTAGGGTCGGGTCATGGTCACTGCCAAAGAGAGAGAGAAAAGAAACACTCAGCGTGCACTCTAATCTAGATCAGAATGGTTACCAATTTATCTAATCTGGAAACCTCCCACTGTACCGTCAAATTCTCCTCCAAACCTGAAAGAAGAATTAGTCGGGATCACCCGAGGAGTAAACCAACTCATCAGTAGGAATCGGGATCCAACTATCATCGCATGATAACGTGACGGACTTCGCTCACGTTATCACACTCCAGAAGGTATGCGCATATCTGGCAAGTTTCAGTTTCTTTAGAAACTCCCGATGTGATTTTTGCCCCATGCTCTTATGACCTTGACTTTGGCCAACAAATCATAAGTCACATGTCAAGTTCTACCCGTCATTCTCCAGGTTAATTGAACTCACCCGTACATACCCTTGACTTTGGCCAACAAGGTAGTACGACTGTCCCAAACCAACACATCTATCTATGCTGCATATGAATACCCAACAGCTACCAAACACTGTGCCTTGACTTTGGCCAACAAACACAGCCTGAATACTATTGACTACCCATATGAAACGACGGAGGGCTATGAATGGTTTCTGGCGAAAAACCTTTAACGCAATGAACTTGATGTCGTTGAAGAAACTGGATAGCTTTTATAAAAAAATATAGTGACGAAAACCTTTGCTAAAGAGGTCACTCTCGGTGAAGAGATCTCGGCTCTTTCCCCGTAGAATAAGGTGCAGGATATTCCAACTGAATACCACGATGCAAAGCAAAAGCAATCGGCTATAGTGAAGTTATTGCCCTGACGCAAACTTCTGTCCAAGGGGTCACTCCCGGTGAAGGGATCTCGGCCCTTGCCTCGTCGACTGAGGTGCTGGATATTCATAACCGAATACCACTGTGCAAAACAAAAGAGAACGCCCTTGCAATAACAGCTTTTTGAAAAAATGTTCCAACAACATCAGAATAGTTTTTTTTTAAGTTGCATTGATCCGAATCAACGCAGTCCCATCAATTGATCACACCAATAAAGAACGAAAATAATGACGTACGTATATGCCATCCGTATTCGCCACTGGGTCCCGTCATTACCCGTTAGGTTAGTTAACTAACGACAGAGCGGGGACTGGACTAGCGCGGATGCAAAACATATACAACATCTACTAGTATATATATCAATATATAATATTTCTCTCAAGGCGTGATAAAATGCAACATCACAGAAATGTAATATGCATCACAGAACAATACAGATATCTGGGATCCCCGGGTTTCACAGAGCCGCTACTGAAACCCAACGTTCCCCTGGTCGTGTGGATAGCCTGTGCAATGAAATCCTAGACCTCTACGGGCGCGGCAAGTTACCCGCCAAAACCTGAAGCGAGGCAGCTCCCTTCAGCAACGTGAATGGACCACCCAGCACTTCACGGAATCCGGTAACTTGGGCACGCCTCTTGGGTCAACCTGTACCCCCTACGAGTGCGAAGAATAGCCCGCCAATTCTAGAGTGAAGCCCCCTCCGTCTCAACGCCATGAGATGCGGGCCTGTTGCCCTCTAGAACCCGGCTATCCGTGCACCCCACCTTGGGGTAATCTTAGTACAGAAAGTAAAATATACATACAACGGGTACATCGACCTCACCCCGGTCGTGCCCCAAAAGAATAATATACAATCAGGCAGTGACGGCAGTCCACATGTCGGATGCTCGCCCCGCAATATCAAATGTACATATAAAACGAAACTGTACTAACATTACATCCATGCTATCCCCCACGACCAATCCGCAACATCACAGCACAACACAGAACATCAACGTGAATGTCACGTTCGTAAATCCGACTAACCGGGCTATAGCAGCTGGACAGGATTTACCAATCAAGTGACATTCACGGTCGCTGATATAATGTAAATACTGTGAACTAATGTGTTTAAAATTTTCGATCGATCAAATTTTCCTAAGTGGGCCCCCAAGCACTACTGTAGCACTTAAAGAAATTCTGGACCCAAAAAGAATATTCCAAAACCCCAATTTCCCTGTAAAAAGATCACTGTGAAAAAATGGTGCAGTGAAGGCACTGTTCTGCGGCGGAACCGCGGCGCCAAGGGGGTTTTGGCCGCAGTTCCGCGGTGGGTCTACAGTGTCAGACTACCAATTTTTCACAGACGTCTTAAAATTGCATGAAAATTATTCTGCAACAACCTGAAAAATTTTTGGATCCAAAAAAATTTCGACAGAGAACAGATGTACATGAAAATGTGGTTTTGGGATTTTTGTTCAATCGGAAATGTAAACATATTAGACCAAGCTAGACTATGTTAATGGCCTGTCTCTAATACCAGTGTAAGTGCACGGCGGCGCCCCGGCCGTCAATCCGAGGCCAAAATGCGGAAACGATACTATACTTTAAACTTTATAACCGGCACCACCGCGCACAAAATTCCCGGATCGGGCCATTAAACTAAACTTAGCAAACTAAAAGATGGGGTAGAGAGATATACCGAGCGATCCGAGTCCTTCGGTCTTCTCATCGTCGTCCCGATCTCCCGCGGAATCTCCGGTCTTCACCTCCTCGCCGGAAGGGCACCACGTCGCCGGCTTCTTTTACGGGCTCCCACCTCTGGACCGAGGCAACTCGGGCACGAAGTTGGCTAGTCGACGTGCCCAAGGATACTGTAGGTTGACTGTAGAACTTATGTCTCATTTGGGGTTGTGGAAGGTGCCATATGGTGGAGGAAAAGAGATAAGCCTTTTGGAGATGGAGCAATGGGAATTTTGCAAGCCAAAAGAGATCAAAATTCCCACACTAAAAATTTGGACAGCCCTTATCAAATTTGGCCGGCCCCCATGAGGTGAAGGGAGTGAGAGAGAGTCAAAAGGGGGGAGGGGGTGAGTGTGTATCAATAATGCAAGAGAGAAAAACATGTGATGATGATGAATAATTATCACAACTAAAGCCACACTCAAAGAAAGCCCATCATCAACCCATGTCATGAAAAGGTCAAGCCATGATGAGGTCAAGAAGTCAAATGAAGTCAAGTTCAAATAAGAGCTATCATGAAGAAACAATATGCAAAGACCACCTCCCACAATCCTTATTTGCACAATTGCAAATAAGCCTTCCTCTACCAATTTTCAGCCAAGGAAAGATACAAAGAAAAATGGCCGAAACGGAAAGCAAACTGGCAACTTCAGAAAACTGATCCCGTAATAAATTACAGGAAACCCCGCTACAGTATAAACATGCCCGCATTTGTATTCCCACTGAATACAAATGCAATGAGACAAAATCTACACTGTACAATACTAGGATCCCGCTTAAACCAAAGCCCGCTAGTATTATCCGTCCGATCATGATCCGTGCCATACCGCACGTATCTAATCGAACCCTGCCATATCTCCATACGGCCTCTACAGCGTTTCGCCCGAAACTTGAGCAACTGTCTGTGGGGGACTCTAAAGACTCGTCAATACTATGGTTATGGATTTAACCACTAGCACGTCAGAGGTATTAGCCATACGTGACGGGCTACCAGCTATTGACCAAAAGGGACGTCGATGAGCGAACTCATCCTTACACCATACTGAGCCTGTCAGTGACAATATCCGTACAGTCCGGTCCGTTCGCCTATGAGCATCGCATGGCGGGCCTAGGGGGTTGGTAAAAGTCAGACCCCCTCGTGTCGGAGTGTAGCCCAGAACACCCTGAGATACTACTGGAATACCTACCAGTAAATCTCCTGCCTCGGCCGAGAGCTTGTGTAATGGCTCTCCTAGACACAGCGCGACCTCACCCCCAATACCGGGAGAGACGAACCCCTGAAGATCCGCTCACTGCCTCCATGTGTTTCGGGACTGTACCCAACTAAAACCTGTTTGCACATCTCCTTTGAGCGTGGTAGGGTAGTAATCAAAGTACAGTGCGAACTCACACGAGACAAATGACAATCCTCAGGTCGACGAATTAACCTGTACACATGTCACCAAGGAACTGCTATCTGACGTCTGGTATAAGACCAACTAGCATGTTCCCGGCGAGTCCTGTCCGGTATACTCATAACCCAATGAGCACCTGTATACATCTTAGGTGAACCAACTGACACCAGTGGCTTATGAGACCGGCCACCGCCCCTCGTCGGGGTCTCGACTGTATGCACTAGTCTACTCTGGAGTATCGATGCCCTGTCTCGAAACTCCCACGATTAGGGACCTTTTAAGGATGTGCTTATAGACTAGCAGCTCCCACGTATATGATCGTCCTCATACTGCTGGCAGTCAAGCAAGAATGCTAGGGGCTCTATTAACGTGTAATAGCGACCTGTAAGGTCACCTAAAGCAGTACACGATGATAAACATAAACCAGATAGCATACTATCATCTTGAGTAAGACTGTCCTACCGGAATTGGTCCTCCCTCAATCATTGCAATCACGTGCCTGTGATCCAATAATTGACTCTGAGGGTACTATCTCCAACAATAACTCACCGGTAGCCCTGCTGTTTTTACTCACGGAGCCCTTTCGGGTTTTCATCCGTGCCCATTTTGCTTATGGACATACCGTTTTCTTTTTTTATTCTATTTTTATGCCATCCTTGGGATGCTGCAGTCCGTAGTAGTTTATCGACGTTTCGGTCAATAGCCAGTTTTAGGACATAGTGGTCCATTGTTAGTTTTAACGACGTTTCGGTCCGTTGTTAGTTTTAGGACATTTCGGTCCGAAAGCCGGCTACTACTTATAGAGTTTGGGCTTAGAAAGATAGCGAGCGAACATAGGCGTCGTCATCTATCGTTGACCTAGGTCGTTACTCATCAGGCGTAGTATTTTTTCAGGACGCGACCGTTTATTGGCCTGAAAGGTCTTTCACCATGCATGTCCATGAGTAGATAGGCTCCAGCCTGGTAAACTTTATCTATGATATACGGGCCTTCATAGTTCGGCTCGAATTTCCCCCGCTTGGCGCGATTGGGAATCATAGGTCTTTTGATCACTCGTACGAGTTCGCCTTGGTGGAATGTTCTCGGCCTAGTCAATCTTTCATATGAGCGTGTCAACTTTGCTTTATAAGCCTCTAGATTTTGTTGCGCTATGAGCTAGGTTTCATCAAGGGCATCGAGCTTCTCAAGCCAAAGGTGTGCGTTCTCTTCGTCCGCTGGCTTGGAATGAACTGCCACTCGTAAGGAGGGTAACTCTATCTCGAGGGGGAGTACCGCTTCTGTGCCGAATACCAATACATACGGCGTTGTGTTCGTGGCTATTTTGAACGTAGTTCAATACGCCCAGAGAGCTTCATGCAGTCTCTCATGCCAGCCCCTCTTATTTCAAGACACCGTCTTTTTCACAATCTTCGTCAAAGTCTTGTTAAAAGCCTCAGCTAGACCGTTAGCTCGGGGATTATAGACCGAAGAGTATCTCCAGTATATGTTATGCTGTTGCGCAAAGCGGCTGATTTTATGGCTTCTATAGGCTGGCCCGTTATCGGAGATAATCCGTCGCGGAGTGTCGAACCGGTAAATGACGTGTGTCCTGAAGAAATGGAGGATATTCTCCGTCTTCACTTCTCTTAGCGGTATTGCTTCCGCCCACTTAGAGAAATAATCAGTTGTCGCCAATATGAACCGATGCCCTCTGGACGATGCTGGTTCGAAGGGGCCGATTATGTCAGTTCCCCACATTTCAAACGGCCAGCTAGCCACAATTGGGTGTAATGGATTTGGATGCTGGTGGATAAAATCCCCGTGAATCTGGCACGAGTGGCACTGTTTCGCGTATTCTAGGCAGTCTTGGATCATCGTGGGCCAATAGTAACCCATCCTTTTGATCTTCAGCTTCATCTTTGGCCCGGCTTGGTGAGAACCGCAGAGTCCATCGTGAGTTTCTTGGACGGCTCTCTTTGCTTCTTCAGGACCCAGGCATCTTAGCCACAGAGAATCAAATGATCTCTTATACAGTATCATTGACGAAGGCAAAAGATAGAGCTCGTTTTATGAGCTGATGTCTTGACGACGCATCTTCAGGTGCTCGACGGGATTTGAAGTAGTCTATAAAGACTGCCCTCTAATCCTTAGCCTTTTCCTGGTCTTTTATTTGTAGGGTCGCTTGCTCGGTCTCTCCCTTTTCTTCGGAAGATTCCGGAGATATTTCTGTCGGTGCGAGAACCCGACGGCTTTGCACAACGATCCTCACGTCATCGAGGTTTTCGTCTGCCAGTTCTTTAGCGAGCTTGGCTAATGCATCCGCTTTGCTATTTTTCGCATGCGGTATGCTTTCCAGAGCATAGGCAAGGATATGAGTCAGCAGTTGCTGCACTTTCTCGCCGTATTTCACCAACTCTGGCTTGCACGTTTGATAGTCGCCATTTATTTGACTAACGACCAGCTGGGAGTCTCCGTATATAAGGAGGTTATCAATTCCAATGTCGACGGCGATCTCAAGACCTGCTATCAAAGCTTCATATTCGGCTTCATTGTTCGTCCTCGGCTCTGTTAAGGAGAAGGCAAAGCGCATTATCCCGCCTTGTGGAGTTACGAAGACGAGGCCTACTCCTGATTTGATTATGGGGGTGCTGTTCACACCGTAATATTGCATTATTATATTTCCCATTCTTTTTTTTTATATTAATAAACGGGTGCTTTTGACGCATGTCTGCTACATGTTACAGGTTACAGGTTTTTGGACAGAAAACAGTGAAAACGAGATAAAGACGATGAAAAAGTGAACTTTAACCAATGAACAGAAGATCTTGATCAAAGCTACATAAGAAACAGTTCACAAAGCAAGGTTCAAGACGTCAACACAAAGCAACGGTTAAAAATCCACTACAAATGTTCACTGAAGATCTGGAACCAACCTAGAAGCCCAAATGGAAAAAGATATATAGATACAGGAAGCCCAAAACAACCAGAGCCAGGCCATGAAATATCATAGCCCAATTCCACTGTTTGACCGCGGAACCGCGGCCAAACTAGGCCTTGGGCCGCGGTTCCGCGGCCATCTAGGGCACTTAGGAGTTAAAAATTATATCATAATTCAAGGCGGCGTTGAATGGGTCTTTCTAGGGCTATTTTTGTAATTGTGGACATGCGGGTCAAATGTAACCTTAGGGTTTCCTATTCTTTATAAATAGGAACTCTAAAGATTGTAAATTTCATGCCTCCTTTTATGAATAAAATTTAGAAATGTTTTGGAGAGGATCGGTGTTTCTTCTCCATTCAGAAATTCAGATCTGACAACCCTGCATGGATGATTGGAGGGATGCATCTGTAAGTAATTTAATTTCTTGCTCTAGTGTAGATTTCAATTCCTTGCCTTAGGTAGATTTAATTTCATGCCCTAGGAACTTGTTTAGAGTTAGCTTTGGGGAAGGATTTTGAGAGATGCGATCTCTCATCCCTTTCTTACCCACCAAACATTTACAATAGGACTCCATGCATACATGCACATACCGCTCCCTACGGCACTCTATCCCTCGAGGTAGCGATGATACCGTAGTATAAAGGCCTGGGTGTGATGTTTTCCATGGAGGTTAGAGTAAGGATCTCTAAAAGAAGGACAAGAACCTAGAGGAAGGAACACCTTCCCGAACGGATCTAATCCACTTTATTGATAATTACCATAACTCCTCATAGATCTTCATTCGGGTATTGAAAGCGGTGAGATTTAATTACATTTCCAAACCATCCCTAAACCTAGCCCTAGCAAGAGTAGATCTAGATAATTGCCCTAGGTTAATTAGGTTTTTAGATTTAATAATTAATCCGAACACCCTTCGGAATTAACTCGTAAGCGCGACTAGGAGATTCACAAAATCCCTGTGGACCGACCCGTACTCACCGGCTAGCTTCATGCGACACCGTTCTTGATTGCGGTTACAAATATTTTTGATCTATCTTTTAGAAAGCGCAAGCACGCTAAATCATACAAATCAAATGGCATTTGATTGATTGATTTAGCGTGCTTGCGCTTTCTAAAAGATAGATCAAAAATATTTGTAACCACAATCAAGAACGGCGTCGCTTGAAGCTAGCCGGTGAGTATGGGTCGGTCCATAGGGATGTTGTGAATTTTCTAATCGCGCTAACGAGTTAATTCCGAAGGGTGTTCGGAATAATTATTAAATCTAAAAACCTAATTAACCGAGGGCAATTATCTAGATCTACTCTTGCTAGGGCTAGGTTTAGGGATGGTTTGGAAATGTAATTAAATCTCACCGCTTTCAATACCCGAATGAAGATCTATGAGGAGTTATGGTAATTATCAATAAAGTGGATTAGATCCGTTCGGGAAGGTGTTCCATCCTCTAGGTTCTTGTCCTTCCTTTAGAGATCCTTACTCTAACCTCCATGGAAAACATCACACCCGGGCCTTTATACTACGGTATCACCG
This sequence comes from Agapanthus africanus, assembly GCA_030015575.1. Classification (NCBI taxonomy): domain Eukaryota; kingdom Viridiplantae; phylum Streptophyta; class Magnoliopsida; order Asparagales; family Amaryllidaceae; genus Agapanthus; species Agapanthus africanus. Next base: position 524,406,538 of record JASDDO010000022.1, read on the forward strand.
CTACCTCGAGGGATAGAGTGTCGTAGGGAGCGGTATGTGCATGTATGCATGGAGTCCTATTGTAAATGTTTGGTGGGTGAGAAAGGGATGAGAGATCTCATCTCTCAAAATCCTTCCCCAAAGCTAACTCTAAACAAGTTCCTAGGGCATGAAATTAAATCTCCCTAGGGCAAGGAATTGAAATCTACACTAGAGCATGAAATTAAATTACTTACAGATGCATCCCTCTAATCATCCATGCAGGGTTGTCAGATCTGAATTTCTGAATGGAGAAGAAACACCGATGCTCTCCAAAAGATTTCTAAATTTTATTCATAAAAGGAGGCATGAAATTTACAATCTTTAGAGTTCCTATTTATAAAGAATAGGAAACCCTAGGGTTACATTTGACCCGCATGTCCACAATTACAAAAATAGCCCTAGAAAGACCCATTCAACGCCGCCTTGAATTATGATATAATTTTTAACTCCTAAGTGCCCTAGATGGCCGCGGAACCGCGGCCCAAGGCCTGGTTTGGCCGCGGTTCCGCGGTCAAACAGTGGAATTGGGCTATGATATTTCATGGCCTGGCTCTGGTTGTTTTGGGCTTCCTGTATCTATATATCTTTTTCCATTTGGGCTTCTAGGTTGGTTCCAGATCTTCAGTGAACATTTGTAGTGGATTTTTAACCGTTGCTTTGTGTTGATGTCTTGAACCTTGCTTTGTGAACTGTTTCTTATGTAGGCTTGATCAAGATCTTCTGTTCATTGGTTAAAGTTCACTTTTTCATCGTCTTTATCTCGTTTTCACTGTTTTCTATCCAAGAACCTGTAACCTGTAACATGTAGCAGACATGCGTCAAAAGTACCTGTTTATTAATAAAAAGAATAAGAATGGGGAATATAATAATGCAATATTATGGTGTGAACAAATACCCCCAAACTTATCTTTTGCTCGTCCTCGAGCAAATTTATTTTTATTCACTAAAATCCTAACCACATTTTCGCAGGGAAACGCGATTGCACTGAGCACGTGCAACAAGCCGTTAAACCTCTAGGTGTCCCTAATAGGAGGAGTGTTGTCTCCTGAGGGTTTTCAGTGGATTACACCCACAAAATCCTATCAACTTGGCTTTTTCGAATTTTATTCTCCAATTAGGTTTTCTAACTAAGAATTCTATTATCTTTTGACTTGCAAATTATCCACCCATATTCTTCACACTTCCTTATCATCTAACTTAAGATTATATATATCTTGCAGATCTACTTAGCTTTCGGCATTTCCTAAGTTTTCCTTCTAAAGTTCCATCTCCACTTAGGAATTTCTATCAACCCTACTAAAGATACAAGTTTTATTCTTCATTCCTTTCTCTCATCTAAACTCTAATCACATATCCCCACGTATGTGTAAATATCACCGCTACACTTGGAAATTCAAATCAAGCAATCGTACTCTCGTCCATTGTCCAAAGCACTTATTAATTGGTGAATTTTTAATTGAATTTCGCTTACACATCCTTCATGCGACCGTTAATACTTCTTGAGGTACCAACGACCGATTACAAAATGTGTTAGCACTTTAAAGCGTACTTCCTAGTTTTGCAACACCCAAGGCTTTAGCAGTGGTTCCCAAACCAGTTGGTCTATGGACACTAGGTGATGAAGCACCCTTGCTAAATATTTTTCTATTTTTTACAGCCTTAAGTAATCACAAAAACCAGTGTCCATTTTTTTCTTTATTCATACTTATATAACATTTTCATTTTCTTCGTACTAAGGACAATAGACAAGAGCATTTCAAGGTCTCTTCTACTATTCCAAGTTTCAAGGTGCGTGATTGTGCAAATTGTAGGGTATACATTTTCAGAATCTAGACTTAAGTTAGGAACTATTTTTCAAACTTATACTCTAATAAGAACATCAATACTCTTCCCTTATTTTGACTTAGCCCAAGAAGTGAACCCAAAATTTGCCTATTTCTAAATAAACTACAAGGCATATACTTTCTACCGCTAAACTTTAAGGAATGTTATCTTTAGGGTTTTTAATTCACTAAGTTTAAGATCTAGTTGTTCCTAGCCAGTTAACCTATTTATCAAACTCGAGTCAATTAGCCAAAATTGAATACAATAATTTTTATAATTTTTCAAAATTTTTCAATTTTTATGGGTTTTCAAATAAGTATGCAAATGCAAAAATATATACAAATGAATGCGAAGGAAGAAGACGTACCGAGCATACTCCCAAACTTGAACTTGACAGGTTCCTCACTGTCATGCTAAACCAAGAGAGTCAAAATACCGGCACTCCCCTATTTATTTATAATTTTTTTATTTTTAATGTTTTGAAAAAATTTTTTATAGAAAATAAAACAAAAAAATATATACATATATACAAAGATTCCCCCAAACTTAAGCTTGGCCTTGCACAAGCCAAAAGTTAACACCAACCATTCAAAAATCTTATCGTGGAAATGGTATAGTTGGTGCAAGAAAATGAGAAGCACGCGAGACCGTGTGGAAAGAAGAATGGTAGAATATGGTCTCGGTGGGGGAGAAGAATGGCGAAAAGAAGAAGGAAGTGGAGTACGATCTTGAGGGTGTAAATTGAGTGAATGAATTAGCGCAATATGTGATGACCGATATGTTATAAGCGATTGCGCTAACCTATCAACCCGTCGGGAAATGGGATCAAATCCCTCAAGATTCGCAAGAAAACATGGGTACGCCGAACTTGGTATAGGAGATGAAAGCGTAACGGTCATTTGTTCGGTCGGAACAATGGGAAAGACGAAATGGAGTGAATTAGGGATAGTATCTTTCTCACCGTAGTAAATTGTTTCAAACTTGAAAGATTCCATTAATGGTTCGAAACTACTATAATCAACCGAGTCTGATGGCTCATCTGAAAATATAAAGGACTCAAACTCGGGCGGTGAGTCATCAACATCGTCCGAAAAAGTGAAACACTCGTAAGTGTCATCATCTGTGAGATCTGTGTCAGATTCAAAGGAAAAGGTTTCAAGCTCACAGTCTTCAAGCGGGGTCGGAACGATGGGAAGGAGGGAGGGTGATATAATAGTCAAAGGTTCAGGAGGATGAATTGGAAAATCAGACACATCAAATAAAAATGATTCAACCTCAATATTATCCTCAAGACTCTCCTCAATACTATCCTCAATATTCAACTCATCCATGCCATTATCATCAAAATCTAGATGCATATGAGATTCGGGAGAAACATTTAATAACTCAGGATGATGATTTGAACCTAAAATTTCAATTAAATCGACAGGTTCATCATCCGAAATATTCCCGGCGTCTATATCCTCAATCAAGTGAAAATCAATTTCTTTAGACACTTCATCCACAGCATGGATATTTATCAATGTAGGTTCTAGAGTGGAGGTGTAAAGATTGAAAGGATTAGGTGCGGTTTCACTCGAAAGGGGTTCCTCACAATCTGGCAAATCAAACACTACAAAATCACGCAACTGGTTTTTATTTTCAACTGGTGAACTATTTAGGGCAATCGATGGAAAACTGGAGTTGTGGGCTTCAATTGGGTAAGGGTAGGTTTGATTTGAAAATCCTCTCGCATTCTCACTCTGTCCAACTGCCGCCTCATACATTGAAAAATTTGGAGCTAGCGGGACACTAGATACCGGTTCACTAGGTTGCATAAGGGAGGCCATGGACGCTTTCACATTCCTCATCATTTTATTTGTTGCTGCAATGTACGCTTCCAATGACTCTTCCAAACTAGACTTAGGTGGTGAGAGGGTTTCAGTAAAAGATTCAAAATTGGTTGGATATGTGAAACTCCCTAATGGCTGTGTCGAAACAGTGTCTAGTGAAGGTGGGAAGGACGGGTATGACTTGTAGGAAGTGGGTGGTTGGGCAGGGGTAGGGTCAACATATGGATAAAAAGATGAATAATCGTGCGGATCCCTAGAACTAGATGAGTGGAGAGGGGTGAAAGATCTACTGCGAGATTGAGCAATATGCTCAGCAATGGACATCGGCCTAGGAGTGACAGAAGGACTTGAAGAAGTGGTATCAACATATGTAGGTGGTAAAGGTTGACTCGGTTGACACAAAGTGGGTTGAAAAGTCAAATTATTTCTCTTAGACGCCTCTATTTGATCTTTCAAAGATATTTTTGGCAAGGAGGGATCGTTTTTAAATTGACCGAACAAATTAACGTACGACGCAAAATTAGGTTCGGGTTACCAAAGTTCGGCTGATGATTTATTGTGTGGGGTACCCATGTTAGAAGAAGAAAGGTGACAAGAAGGAAGGTTGGATGGTGCAAGGATTTATTTGGGGCTAAAAAATTGTGCAAGCTCTATAAAATATTTGTCCTTGTTATTTTCATTTTTTTTTCTTTATTTGGAAAAATTTTGTTGCAAAAAGATTTTAGAGAAAAGATATGCAACAGCAAAATATTTTATAGAAAAGATATGCAACAACAAAATATTACTTGCAATTATTTATTATTTGAAGCATATCACAAGAATCTTTATTTGGAAAAAATTGCTGCAAAAAGATATTCGAGAAAAGATATGCAACAAAAAAGATTACTTGCAATCAATTTCAATTTTGAGAGGGGCCCAAAAATCCTGCACAAGACTTGTTATATGGAAGAGAATATATTTTTAAAGCACACAAAATCTTGCAGGCATTATTCAGAAAATATATTAAAATTTGCAGAGGAGAAATAACAGAGAGCTTACAATGCAAATTTCATATGGTGATCTCACCAAAAGAGCGCGGTTCCGCGGTATAAACGCGTTATTGCCGCGTTTTCGCGGCAGTCTAATCAGCACGAATCTCCAAAAAAAATTTGATGCTCTGATTCCACTAGAAGGCCGCGGTTCCGCGGCCTAAGGTGGGTTTTGGCCGCGGAATCGCGGCGGGTTGGGGGAATTGGGTCTCCAAAAAATTTTTCACTGTTCTGTTAATTGATTCCCCTTCTGTTTCGATCTTCTGATTTCTGTTTCGCCTTCTGAAAATTTCCAGATCGTCTTTGTAAATCCTGCAAAATTAAAACAACAAAGTATCCCTTCCAAAAATAACAAAAAATATATATTTTTATATTTTTGGATTTTTTTATGAATTTTTTTAAATTTTGATTAACCCGAAATTGCGAAAAAGAAAGTTCTACGCCATCCCCGGCAACGGCGCCATTTGATTGAATTGATTTAGCGTGGTTGCGCTTTCTAAAAGATAGATCAAAAATATTTATAACCGCAATCAAGAACGGCGTCGCATGAAGCTAGCCGGTGAGAACGGGTCGGTCCACAGAGATGTTGTGAATCTTCTAATCGCGCTAACGAGTTAATTCCGAAGGGTGTTCGGAATAATTATTAAATCTAAAAACCTAATTAACCTAGGGCAATTATCTAGATCTACTCTTGCTAGGGCTAGGTTTAGGGATGGTTTGGAAATGTAATTAAATCTCACCGCTTTCAATACCCGAATGAAGATCTATGAGGAGTTATGGTAATTATCAATAAAGTGGATTAGATCCGTTCGGGAAGGTGTTCCTTCCTCTAGGTTCTTGTCCTTCCTTTAGAGATCCTTACTCTAACCTCCATGGAAAATATCACACCCGGGCCTTTATACTACGGTATCACCGCTACCTCGAGGGATAGAGTGTCGTAGGGAGCGGTATGTGCATGTATGCATGGAGTCCTATTGTAAATGTTTGGTGGGTGGGAAAGGGATGAGAGATCTCATCTCTCAAAATCCTTCCCCAAAGCTAACTCTAAACAAGTTCCTAGGGCATGAAATTAAATCTACCTAGGGCAAGGAATTGAAATCTACACTAGAGCAAGAAATTAAATTACTTACAGATGCATCCCTCCAATCATCCATGCAGGGTTGTCATATCTGAATTTCTGAATGGAGAAGAAACACCGATGCTCTCCAAAAGATTTCTAAATTTTATTCATAAAAGGAGGCATGAAATTTACAATCTTTAGAGTTCCTATTTATAAAGAATAGGAAACCCTAGGGTTACATTTGACCCGCATGTCCACAATTACAAAAATAGCCCTAGAAAGACCCATTCAACGCCGCCTTGAATTATGATATAATTTTTAACTTCTAAGTGCCCTAGATGGCCGCGGAACCGCGGCCCAAGGCCTGGTTTGGCCGGGGTTCCGCGGTCAAACAGTGGAATTGGGCTATGATATTTCATGGCCTGGCTCTGGTTGTTTTGGGCTTCCTGTATCTATATATCTTTTTCCATTTGGGCTTCTAGGTTGGTTCCAGATCTTCAGTGAACATTTGTAGTGGATTTTTAACCGTTGCTTTGTGTTGACGTCTTGAACCTTGCTTTGTGAACTGTTTCTTATGTAGGCTTGATTAAGATCTTCTGTTCATTGGTTAAAGTTCACTTTTTCATCGTCTTTATCTCGTTTTCACTGTTTTCTGTCCAAGAACCTGTAACCTGTAATATGTAGCAAACATGCGTCAAAAGTACCTGTTTATTAATAAAAAGAATAAGAATGGGGAATATAATAATGCAATATTATGGTGTGAACAGGTGCTTTGCTTGCACTTCTTCATGGAAGATGCTCTATCAAAGTAAAGTTCCCACCTGGTATCATACTCTCTTCTCTCCCCGTCGATCGTGTCAAATGCTTGTTCGTCGGGCAATTCACAGTTCAAAGGAGAATCGGCAGGTATTGGATGCTCAGCGAGGAAGTCGGCAATGGCCTGGCCTTTCACTGCCTTGAGAGGTCGATAAGTTATCGAGAACTCCATCAAGAGTAGGGCCCACTTAGCGAGCCGTCCTGTTAATATGGCTTTTCACATCACATATTTAAGGGGATCCACCTTTGAAATGAGATGGACCTTGTGTGCCAACGCATAGTGTTTGAGCTTCGTCATCGCGAAGATCAACGCCAGGCAGTGTTTCTCAATGGGTGAGTAATTATTTTCTACCCCCAGGAGAACTCGACTCAAGTAGTAGAGGACTCTCTCCTTCCCTTGGTCATTTTCTTGTGCCCACAGCATGCCTAATGAACCTTCGAGGGCTGTTGTATACAGGACGAAAGGTTTTCCTTTAATAGGAGCGGCCAATACTGGCGGATTCTGCAGGTACTGCTTGATTTCGTCCAGTGCGCTTTGGCATTTGTGACCCCAGACGAACGGGGTTCCTTTCTTCATTAGGTGACTGTAAGGACGGCACTATCCTGAGAGATTGGCTATAAATCGTCGGATATACGCGAGCTTCCCTTGGAGAGACCGCAGTTGTTTGAGGTCCTTGGCGGAGGCATTTCCATGATCGTCTTGATCTTCGATGGGTCTATTTCGATGCCTCGGTGTCAGACGATGAATCCCAAGAACTTGCCTGAGGAAACTCCAAACGCGCACTTGAGAGGGTTCATCTTCAAGTTGTATTTCCGAAGGCGCTGAAACACGATCTTCAGATGCTCTAAATGTTCCTCATATGATTTGCTTTTAACTACGAGGTCGTCGATATAGCATTCGACGATTTCATGTATGAGGTCATCAAAGATCTTCGTCATGGCCCTCTGATAGGTGGCACCAGCGTTCTTTAGACCGAAAGGCATCAGCTTGTAGCAGAATATGCCCAGAGGAGTCCGGAAAGCGGTATGCTTCTGGTCTTCGGGATGCATCTTTATCTGATTGTATCCCGATGATCCGTCCATGAAGGAGAAGACTTCGTGAGTGGACATATTATCTATCATCAGCTCAGTGACCGGTACTGGAAAGTCGTCCTTTGGACAAGCTCTGTTGAGATCCCGGAAGTCTACGCATATGCGCACCGTCCCATTTTTCTTCATTACTGGGACAATGTTGGCGATCCAGTCAGGATACTGAACCTCTTGGATGAAGCCGGAGTCGATTAGCTTCTTGACCTCGGCGTTGATGCCTATCTCAAGCTCGAGCCACATTCTTCTCAGTGCTTGTTTGATCGGCTTGACGTCTGGAGAAATCGCCAATCTGTGGACGGCTATTTCTGGATCCAATCCGGGCATCTCGGAATTGTTCCATGCGAAGCAATCTTTATACTGTATGAGCACGTCTTTAAGCGTAGCCTCCTTTTCTTCAGACAACAGCTCACTGATGAACGTCGGCCATGGGTCGTTTGCCGTTCCCAAGTCGATTTTTCTGAGGTCGTCTCCAGTAGTATGTATCCCATCTTCCAGCTCTTTTGGCGCCGGTGGAAATTCTGAGATTAACTCATCTTCATCATTTTCGAAGCACCAAGAGAGGCCATCCATATTCTCTGGTTCTTTTTCTGATAGTGTTATCACGTGACAGGTACGAGATCGCTTCCAAGACCGATGTTGATCTGGTTCTACTATCGCTGCATACGTGGCTTTCGGTTCATGCTTCTGCGGCGGGGTTACCCTCCAGCTTCTGGATAGAGCGAATCTGCCGAGTTGATACTGGTCTTCAACCCAGTTCTTGAAGGTGAAGCAGTCTTTGAGAGGATGCTCTATTGCTCGGTGATAAAAGCAATAATCTGGGTGAGAGACCTCGCCTGCTTGCTCGGGGTGCTTGGACACCGGGAGTGTCATCATCTGATGTTTTACGACCAGAATATCTTCTTTGTCTTGTCTTGGGGAAAAGAATATTCTAGACCCATCTTCTTTATAAGAGACGGGTCTTGGCTGTAGGGTTCCTAGGCACACCAATGAGGTCTCACAAGGCATCAACCATGCCAAATTCAAAATTTTCCGGTGCCGAGAAACCCTAAACTAGATCGTTAACTAGAGAATAGGCGAAACTACAAGCTAGTAAACAACTTTACTGCTAAGTGAAAGAAACTACAACCTTTGTAGATCCGGTCCTCCACTTCCTTAGCTCCGTGATGATGTCCCTCCGCTGCGATCATCGGATCCCGGACTCTAGCGATGGTTTCGTCGAATAAATGATCGGGCTAGGTCGTCGACTTCGATGCCGAAGATGATCTACGTCGAGGCAACTCAAGATCAAGCTCCAACTTCACCAAGTCATGAAACTTGTGAAGAAAACACCCTATACTACTTGGCAAGTGGTAAAGGATGAAGAAATAGGAAGTGGGTTCACTTTGGATTTGGATTTCTCACTTGGAATCATCACTTAGACATTTTCAAGAAAAGGTTTTCTTTCTTCTTGTAGAAGAAGAAGAAGAAGAAAGAATAAGAATGAATTAAAATTCAAAAAGAAAATGAAGTGATGGTTATCATTTAGCAACCATGGGTGAGTTAACAAGTGCAGAGAATAAACTAGGGTTAAAGTAAATGGTTAGGGTTAAGGAAAGAAACAAAATGGTCAAACCTTTTTCAAAGCTTCATGAAGCTTCAAGTAAAAACAAAAGAAGCAACCATTTTCTTTCTTGCCAAAAAATAAATGAAAAGAAATAAATAAATAAGTAAATCAAACCCTAACCATTAACCTTATCATGGTTTAATCATACACACCCAAGTTTGCATGTATCATCAAACATGATACAAACTAGTGCACAAAACTATATCATATATACAATGTGCACATCAAGTGAGAAAATCCATCTTAAGTGAACCAATACTAGTTAATGCAAAGTAATATATCAAATATATAATTATACATTAAATCATTAAATCAACACTTGATTTAACGATCCGGTCATATCGCATATGACCGACTAATATCCAATGTATCGACTTATCGAATCAATTCTCGATTCGATAACTAGGTTATATCGCATACAACCAATCGATACATTCATCGCGAGAATAGAATACGGTATCACATACACGCATTATTCTCGGTCCCGCACATATCTCATATGCGCTCCTATTTCGTTTTGCTTGAGCCAGGAAACCTCTGTGTAGGACTCTAAAGACTCGTCAATACGCCGGCAGCAGGTGATGATCATATCAAACACCCATAAACCGCAAGCGGTCTGCTAAACGTAACGGCCACCCGGGTATTGAGTGATCAGAAGATCAACGAGCAAGCCCGCTCACACTCCTGTGAATCCAACCAGTAACACTTACCGTGCAGTCCGGTCTGTTCGTCTGATATGTCGCATATCTCGCCTAGGGGTGGTAAACGTCAGACCCCAGTAGCTCGATAAGTCGTGTCAATATCAGGTCTATAACAGTTCGAGAAACTACTGGTAACACTTACCAGTAAATCTCAGCAACCCTGGCCAGGGATTTCCGGTTATAGCCAATCGAACACAGCGCAACATCAACTCCCTATACCGGGAGAGACGAATCCCCTCCTATCGCTCATTGCCTCCATGTGATTCGGGACTGTACCCAAAAACCACCATTTTGCACGCCCTCTTGGACGTGGTAAGGTGGAAATCAAAGCACAGTGGGAATCACACAAGACTCTATGACGATCTCGGGTCTACAGACTAACCTATACCAGTGTCACCAGAGAACTGCCATCTGACGTAAGGTATAATACCATCTGGGAGTTCTCGGCGAGTCCGTCCAGTGTACCCAGTCTCCACTGAGCACCCGTATATCATCTCTGATATCAAACACCAATGGATATGGGATCATCCATCGCCCATCTGTATGGGTCGAGAAGGTATATGCTAGTTTACTCTGGTATATCGATGCCCCGTCTCGATACACCCACGACTAGAAACCTTGAAGGATGTACTTATGGACTACCATGTCCCCACTAGTATGATCTGCATCATAGTCCAGGTAGTCAAGTACACATCCTAAAGGCTTTACCAACATGTAACAGAGAGACAATCAGTGTACACGTTAAGATAAAGAGTAACCAGATAGCATACTATCATGTCGAGCAAGAAAGTCCTCCCTATATATGTCCTAGCATCCACTACAATATACATCCTATGTACAGTAATGGCCTCTAGGGCATACATATAACTAACAATGGCTGCTCGATTCTTGATCGCGTGGCTTCTTAGACCCGCTATGCTGCTGTCGGACGTTTTTTCCGTTCTTTGGTTTATTTTTGCCTCTGCGCCGGGTCTTTTGCATGAAGGGTTGGCGATGAGGAGCATTGTCATTCTCCGCAGCCTGTTGAAGGAGGCTCTGCGTCCTGGCTTTCTCGTAAATGGCCATTTCGCGCTTATGGTCATCCCGGACCTTTTGACCCCTTCCCTTATTAGTTTGTCCATCCGTTCTTCAAACGACGGACTCAGCATTTTGATGGCGGGACCTTGTTTTGGTTCAGGGTTCGCGTCTTTTAATAGAACGTCTCCTTCTTCATCGAAGTCATGTATGACATAGCTTCCATGGACTCGTTCCCGTTTCTTGGATTGAACATATCCAAGCCCGATCGTTTACATTCTCCCGTTGGGCAACTTTCGCTGAGTTCCGGGGACGTCTCAGATCCTGTTGTAGAATCGAGCTTGTCGAGCAGTCTATTTGAAGGGTACATCTTGGCGCCTCAACAGCCTTTTCAATCCTTCTGTGTAGTTTCTAGGCAATCGGATGGGCTGAAGTCTATCAAGTGTCGAGTCAGCACCATGCCGGACTTCTTTCTCCACTTTGGTTTCCGTAGATTGATAAAAGAGGATCGCCTTTTCATCTTTTCGCCTGGGAGGGACGTAGAATGTCTGCAGTTCCTGCACATTATAGGTATCAAGTGCGTCGAGCTCCTTGTAATGCTCTTGCGGAACCATGGCAATTTGCAAACTCTGATCATTGCCGGCAAAGACTTGTATTGATGGCCGAACGGAAAATACGGCATTGACCTCAGTTTCCGAGTCGCTGCCAAAGATCAACATAGGGGTGGATGGTCCCGGCTTGTTACATTAGGGCGGTCTTGAATAAACTATTTCTTCTTCCTCCTCGGTATCACTCCCAATGACCGGAATGATGGTGATAGCTTTGTTCTTCGGTTTGTGACATCTTTTCGTGTCTTCGAAATTTGGTAAGAAGTATTTTGCCTCTTCGTACTTTCAGACTTCATTCATGGAGAATGGGTTCAACTCCCCTGTCACGGTATACTTGAGACCATCCTTGAAATACTTCATACACTGATGTTGTGTAGAAGGGATGATGTTGTACTCGTGTAACCAAGGCCTGCCGAACAAAGCATTGTAGCATGTCTTGGCGTTAATGACGTGAAATTTAATGTCCGTGATGAGCAGCCCAAAGCGTAACGTCAGTATCACAGACCCAAGTGTCTTTGATGATTATGAGTTAAACCTGGATATAGTGATATTATCCCGAGGGAGGTGTTGAACGCTCATGCAGATTTCCTTCAACACTCTTACATTGAGAAGGTTGACGGAGGACCCATTGTCGACCAGGATTTTGCCTATCTTGATATCATGACAGTATCCTGAGACATAAAGGGGTCGGTTATGCTCGCACGTCCCGATGAGGAGATCTTCATTGCTGAAGGTGATATCGGCTGTGTGCACTTCTTCCAGTTCGTCCTTCATCTTTTCTTCATCAAGGAAAGCTTGGAATTGTTCGGGTTCTTGTAACGCCCTGATCAGAGAATCTCTCACCTCTTTAGATAGCAGAAGGGCGTCGAGAATGGTGAGCTGTGAGGGTATGTTCCTCAGGTGTGCCAGAACGTTGTAATCCACCTTACTTTTCTTGAGCGGGTCCTTGGCTGTCAGCTCTTCGACAGCTTGGTCATCGAGGATGATATCCTCAGGGACCTTTTCTTTTCCCTTATCCTTTTTGTTTGACCCTTTGTTTATGGGTCCGAGATTCTATTCAGGTAATGTGCGATTGCGCAGCTGAATATTTTCACATGTCTTCATTTCTTCCGTCTCGGATGTGGGTTATTTGAAGAGAGGGCCAAGGGCTATTTCTTCATCAGAATCGCTCCCAAAGGTGAGAACTTGTGATCCCCCATCGTTGACCATGTGACAGTTGCTGGTAGTGCTTTTACTCTCCTCGGTTGTATTTCTTTGCTCCCGACGAGTTTTGCATTTCATCCGCTTGAAATGTTGTCGGTGAGCAACAAATCCCTGCCACCAGTTTTTAAAAGCGTTGCACTCTTCGGTGGGGTGCTGTTCAGTTGATAAAACTGCACATTTAATAAGACATTTTTCGTACTATTTCTATATAAAGAAAGGTGTTTATTATAATATATGATACATATGAGGGTTTATCTGTAAAAATACTATTTTCATGTGTTTATATATTATAATTAACATTTGGTAACAAAAAGTAAGTATATAATATCCATGTAACATTTGGCCTATTTAAATATGCTTACCTTATTAAATACCTTTGACCGAGTCTTAATGGTTAAGTTAATATCTCTACTAATATTATTTGTTGAGTTTGTTGTGCAGAATTTACAGGGCTGAAATCAAGGAAATCAAAGTTGGTAAAACAAACCTGCCTAATTAAGAAATTAAACAAAAGAAATCAAGGCTGGCAGTGACGAAGAGAAGATTTTCAGTTTCCAAAGATGTTAAAAGATCACCACGTGTCAGATAAACAAAGCCCCAGAGAAACAAAGCAACGATCTCACTATAAGGCTGCGGATCCGCGGCCAAACCCAACTATTGGCCGCGGATCCGCCGCGTATTGAAAGATTCAGGAGTTGGGATCTTGCTGTTTGGATCATAACTACCGGTTTCCAAATTAGGAGACTAGGGTTCTGACTCTGGGACTATAAATAAGGACCGAGAGCCTCTTGGAAAATTCATCAAGTTGAAGAGATCACGAAGTCCAAGACAGGCTCATGCATCTAGGCTGATCATCAACTGTTCGTCTACCTCCTTAGAAGAGATCAAGAAGCAAACTAGCATTTGTAATCATTTTCTAAGGAAATAAAGTGTAAATGAATTTTGTTGATTAATAAAGATAGTTCTTTTTCTTATTCTATTTCTTTGTAGTTTTAATATGATTTCTCTCTCCATCTCTTCTTCTCCCAACATGCGCGAGTAATTCTTCGCTTGTTAGAGTTCATGGGATTAGGGTAGGTTAATGGATGATGAAGATCCTTAAATTCTTTTTACGTCCTATAAAGTTTATAAACTTTACCAAAAGAATAGTTAACATCCTAATCGGGCGCACTACCAATTCATTGATAATCGCGACCACGATTAGAGATTAGATCAATGATTGTTTTAGTAAAGGCTAGATATGAACGGAGTTCTATGTCGAGATAGGGGTTAAGAGTGGGAACCCTTTTCCCTCTAGAAACCCTAATCTACATGCATCACTGTCGTTCTAGTTTTAAATTTATTAAAGGATAAAAAGAGTAGTCTTTAATTAATCATACATAACTACGAAATCCTAGCGAACCTTACAAGCCCCCTTTTTATATTAAACTTACATCCCTAATTAATCTAGCTCTATATTTTGCATCCGTGTTTAACATAGATCTAGAACCTACAACCATTCCTTATTCTTCCTCCTTTCTTTCTCAACATGCCTAAAGTAAGAATAAAAGGTTCCACGTTTCCCAGAGGATGACCCGTACTCATCTCGGTCTAGCTACACGCGACACCGTTATTGATTGCGGTTAACTACTTCACTAAAAACATCAACCAATCAAATGGCGCCGTTGTCGGGGATACGTGCGTAATTTTTTATTCTTACTATTTGTGTTGAATTCTTATTCGATCATTATCATAAACAAAACAAAACTGCAAATTGTATATTTAACGATTATTGTGTGAATTTTTGCGAGGGGATCTGGAGTCGCAGATTTGAGGAAATAGAGAGCCAGAGACATTCATCAAGATCCAGAGGAGCACAGGAGGCTACATAGCAAAAATCATCAAAAGATTCCCTCAAAGCACGGCGGAAGCGCGGTAGAAAGACTATTTTAGCGGCGGATCCGTGGCATAAGTGAGGAATTAGGGTTCCAAACTTCTCTGGTGAAATTTTCAACTCATTCTCTCTCCTCTGAAATCCAATAAAATATCTTTTCTGCAGGATTCTTTGCAAAATATCGCCGCTCAAAAATCTTTTTGCAAAGTTTTGTTATTGGTTTGTTTATTCATATTTTAATACGGATTTTAAGGGGAAAGACCAAAATTCAGATTAGGTAGCGATTTTATCACCCTTCCTAACCCCACAAATCACAAACCGAGCATCTGCATCAACCCTACATTAATTTAAAAAATATCTAGAAAAGACTCTAAGGACTGCCGCGCTCATTAAGGACAAAGGAAGGTCATAGGTAATTTATCGCTTATCCGCATTACTTTTGTGGTGCCTAGGCAAGTGTGTCTAAGGCAAGTGGTTACTTAATTAGGCCCGCTATTTTCGGTAATTTGTATAGCGGATACCTCCCACTTACCTGGCCATAAGAGTAGTAAAGAGGTGGTAGAGGATTGATCATACGGCTTGTCCTTTGGAAGTCTAGGAGCGGTCTAGAGACTTGACCTAGGTGAACTTAGTTCTAGAGTTGTTTGTGCATTTTTGTATGAGTTGTCCTAAAGTCCCACTTTTTCAAAACAAACCAATTTTAAAATCACACACACGCTGCCACTTGCACTAAACCGTTTAGTGCATGCTTGGCTGGACACGGGATTTTAGTGCCCGTCTTGTCCGCGTTCTTGCTATCGACTCCAAAGTCGGTGCTTCTTCATCTTCTTTTTCCCCACCACACACCACATCAATCGAGATGGACGGCGCTCCATCAAATTATAACACCATGCTGCCACCGCCCGTAGGTGAGCAGAATCCACCTTGCATCTCTCTCCAAGAGAGATGCTATCCTATCCGTGGTCCACTTCCCACTTGTTTATCTATTCCACCAGCTAACGGGGATAATTTTGAAATTAATCCCCACCACATCAATCTGTTGCCCAAATTCCACGGGCTTGAATCTGAAGACGCGTATGTTTTCATCACTAAATTCGAAAACGTATGCGCAATGATGGGTACTTCACAACTGACTGTGGATGCTATACGCTTGCGTCTTCTCCCATTCACTCTGTGCGACTTGGCAGAAAAATGGCTTTATAATACTGCCGCACACTCTATCACTAACTGGGAAGAATTCGTAATTGCATTTCTTAAGAAGTTTTACCCAAACCATAAGACCACCCATATTAGGAGCGAGATCAACCAGTTCACCCAGCTTCCCAATGAACATTTTGGAAGTGCTTTGAACGTTTCAAGGATCTGCTTGTCCGATGTCCTCATCATGGAATACAAAGATGGGATTTGTGCCGAATTTTATATGAGGGCATTAATCCAGCGACAAAGCAGATGATTGAAACAATGTGGCAATGCAATTTCATGTCCAAAGACGATGGAGAAGCTTGGAAATATCTGGAAGACCTCGCTGAAAACACTTTGCAGTGGGAAAGCGTAAGACCACCTTCATCTAGGGGAGGTATTCATCAGCTCGATGTTTCCATCGCAGTAAAAGCCGAAATGGCAGCGATGCAGAAGAAACTCGACGCTATTGAGAACAAATTCTCATCAGTCTCCCTAAATCAGGTAACGCTTCCCAAGACCGTGTGTAGTTGCTGTTCAGATCCTTCACACTTGACGGAATAATGTCCTATGAATGCACCGTTTCAAGGTCACGAGGAAACTAATGCTGCTTTTCAACAGCGACCTAGAAACGATCCTTATTCTTCCACGTACAATCAAGGATGGAGGAATCATCCTAACTTTGCTTGGAACCAAAACCAACCCCAAAATCAAAACCAGTTACAAAGCAATTATCAAAGTCCTCCTCCACTGCAATAGAAACAGCAACCGCAACCACAAAGTCAGCACCCCTTTCAGTCACAAAATTTTCTAAATCCGGCCAACACTTCTACACCGCAATTAGCCAGTACTGATAACTCTTCACTCGCACAAACTTTGGATTTGTTTATGAAACATTCCATTCAAATGTCGGCTGATATGAAGTCTTCTATTGATACCATAAAGAAAGACTCCGCCTCCCACGGTGAGAGTATTAAATCAATAGAAAACCAAATTGCATAGTTAAACGCCGCAATAAGTGAGAGAGAGAAAGGGAAACTTCCATCTCAACCCCTACCGAATCCTGGCCATTAACAAAATCATAATGTGAATGCCGTTACTACGTTGAGATCGGGAAAAGTGCTAAATAACCGAGTGGGTGAGCAATTTGATGATGTTAGTGATACCATTGATACCCCAGCTTCTACTTCTTCCCCTAATTCGTCTAGTCTCCCATCTACTTCCGAGCCTATTCTACGCTTCCCACAAGGCTCGAACCCTCAGCCCACTTCCACAAATCTATCTAAAACGACCCCCACTCCAATTCTGGTATCCATTCCATCCTCATAATCCTCTCCAATGTTGGACCCAACCCTTATTGATAAAGCACCTTATCCAAACAGGTTAAGGGGCAACAGACCAAGTCCACAAATGGAGAAGATTGTAGAAATTTTTAAGCAAGTTAACATAAACATTCCTCTCCTAGATGCTATTCAACAAGTTCCGTCTTATGCGAAAATCCTAAAGGACTTGTGCACTAGGAAGAGAAAAGTTCAAGTACCTAAAAAAGTTTTCCTTACGAGTAATGTGAGCACTACTTTTACGCAACAACTACCCAAGAAACGAAAGGACCCCGGAAGTCCTACAATTTCTATTTGTATTGGGGGTAAAAATATCAATCGTGTTCTGCTCGATTTAGGTGCTAGTGTTAACTTGCTTCCGTATTCTGTTTATGAGCAATTAGGGATCGGCGAGTTAAAACAGGCGCATTGCACTCTTCAGATGGCCGATCGATCTATCACCCAACCTAGGGGTGAGCTGGAGGATGTGTTAATCAAAGTCGGCGAATTTATATTCCCTATGGACTTTATCGTTATAGATACACAACCTGTAGCGAACCCACGAAATAAAATTCCGGTGATTTTAGGTCGACCTTTTCTTGCGACTTCCAACGCAGTAATCAATTGTAGAAACGGCTCTACGACCCTATCCTTTGGAAAGAAGTCAATTGAGCTTAACATTTACAAGTTGGGAAGTGAACCCTCCAAACCCTATGCTCATGTGTGTTCTGCCGAATTAATGGATGTCGATAGCAGCGAATTTGATCAACCTCATGATACCGACTCTTTTCATATGTTGTTGTTTGACCCAACCATGTATTATACATACACGGACTCTTCCACCGAGTTGTCCGGGTCAACATCTAACGTTGATGAGGAACTTTTTATAGAGTCTGACGATCACCCTATTTTTTCTGATGACATTATTCTTCGGGGTATCGATGAAAGCTTTGAGAAAATCTTCACTGATGAACTCGCATTTTTAGCAAATATGGGTGTTGAGATGAATCATCTACAAAACAAAGAAATTGAACCTCCACCCCTTCTTCTGGACTATAAAGAGAATGCGAGTAATCCATTACAATCATTGAGTCGTCTCTCCAAACTGAGACGCAAATCCATTCCATCCCACCACTTATCTTTTCCCCATTTCTTCTTGGCTCTTTTCTACTTGTTCTTCCACCAACCTTGGTGCTTCATCGATAAAATTTTTGAATGGTTGGTGTTGACTTTTGGTCTTTGCAAGGCTTTACTTTGACCAATAATTTTAACCCCCCCTAAATAATTTTAAATGCTTAATACGATTTTACTTAAATTTGGGGGAGGTATATTCTTAGCTCTTGAAAATAAAATTTGTCCTCAAAATTGTGAGCCAATAATAAATTTGGGGGAGGATTTTCACTTTCAATTTCTGTAGCCCCCGTTAATAACCTTTCCTCCCAAGTCTACAGGTTTTTGAGATTTAAAAGAAACAACAGTAAGGACACTGCTGCAAACAGGTTTGGGGGAGGTTTGTGCTTATTTACGCATTACTTTGCATTATACTATATATAAGCACAAAAAAAATTGATAATAAAAGAGTAGAAAGTGAAAAATTATATATGAAAGATAGGAATAGTTTAAGAAAAATAAGAAAATTAGATGTTTTCTTAAACGAAACTAGTAATAAGTAGTTATGAGCTGTTGTCCCAAGGGTTTGTAAGATGAAGAAAATTACTAATCTGAGGATAAAAATAAGCCTGAAAAAAAGTTCCTATTCTGGAAGCCAAACATTTGAACGTTGATACCCTACTATATGCACTCACACACATCTTGAAACTCGGGATAGTAGAGGATACCTTGAAATGCTCTTGTCTAAAAGCCAAAGTATGAAAAAAATAAAAGTGGAAAATAAAAGATAAAATGGTGAAAAGAAAAATGAACACTGGTTTTGTTATCACCAAGGCAGCAATAAAAAAAATATAGCGAGGGTGCTTTATCACCTAGTGCCTTAGACCAACTGGTTTGGGAGCCACTGCTAAGCCTTAGATATTGCAAGAAAAGGAAATACACCTAAATAATCAAGCACATGAGTAATCGGTCGGTTAGTACCTCAAGAAGTATTAACGGTCGCATGAAAAATGTGTGAGCAAATCCATCTAAATATTCATTGATTAAAAACTACTGAGGTGATGGACAAGAGTATGATAGCTTGAATTGAATTCTCCGAGTGTAGGGATGTCTTTTACACACACATAGGGGGTATATGACCGATGTTTGGATGAAAGGTAGGAATGAAGAATAAAGACGATATTTTATTGAGGGATGATGTGATTTCTAACATTTTTTCATGACTATTAAGATAGGCCTCATGACAACTAAAAAGATAGTGTAGTTGGAAACTCTAAATTTTCAAAGTCTTTCTTTTATAGTTCTTATTTTTATATGTAACTTTCACCATTTCTCTTTTATTATAGGATTTTGTGGGTGTAATCCGCTGAAAACCCTCAGGTGACAACCCTCCTCCTACTAGGGACACCTAGAGGTTTAACGGCTTATTGCACGTGCTCAGTGCAATCGTGTTGCCTACGAAAGTGTGCTTAGCTTTCTCCTTTCTTTTTCTCCTTCTCTTGAATAAACTAGTTTGCCCGGGACGATCAAAGATAAGTTTAGGGGTATTTGTTCAGTTGATAAAACTGCACATTTAATAAGACATTTTTCCTACTATTTCTATATAAAGAAAGGTGTTTATTATAATATATGATACATATGAGGGTTTATCTATAAAAATACTATTTTCATGTGTTTATATATTATAATTAACATTTGGTAAGAAAAAGTAAGCATATAATATCCATGTAATATTTGGCCCATTTAAATATGCTTACCTTATTAAATACCTTTGACCGAGTCTTAATGGTTAAGTTAATATCTCTACTAATATTATTTGTTGAGTTTGTTGTGCAAAATTTACAGGGCTGAAATCAAGGAAATCAAAGTTGGTAAAACAAACCTGCCTAATTAAGAAATTAAACTAAAGAAATCAAGGCTGGCAGTGACGAAGAGAAGATTTTCAGTTTCCAAAGATGTTAAAAGATCACCACGTGTCAAATAAACAAAGCTCCAGAGAAACAAAGCAATGATCTCACTATAAGGCCGCGGATCCGCTGCCAAACCCACTGATTTGTTGCGAAAGAGTGTTTGTAGTAGTTAACCACAATCAATAACGGTGTCGCTTGTAGCTAGACCGAGATGAGTACGGGTCGTTCTCAGGAAAACGTTGAATCTTTTACTCTTACTTTAGATGTGTTGAAAGAGAGGAGAGATAAAGAATATTGTAGAATGGTTTCTAGATCTACGTTAAGCAAGAATGCAAAAATATAGATCTAGATTATTTTAGGGATGTAGTTAATATAATAAGAGGGCTTGTAGGGTTCGTTAGGATTTAGTAGTTATGGACGATTAATTAAAAGTTACCCTTTTTATCCATTAATAGATTTAAAACTAGAACGACGGTGATGCGTGTAGATTAGGGTTTCTGGAGGAAAAAGGAATCCCACTCTTAACCCTTATCTCGACACGGAACTCCGTTCATATCTAGCCTTTACCAAAACAATCTTTAATCTAATTTCTAATCACGGTCGGAACTAACAAGGAATTGTTAGCGCGCCCGATTAGGATGTTAATGATTCTTTTGATAAAGTTCATAAACTTTATACGACTTAAAAAGGGTTTAGTGATGTTCATCATCCATTAGCCTATCCTAATCCTACGAACCCTAACAAGCGGATAATTACTCGCGCATGTTGAGAGAAAAAGAGATGGAAAGAAATTGCATAATTAAACTACGAAGAAATAGAATAAGAAAAAGAACAACCTTTATTAATCAACAATATTCATTACACTTTGATCCTTAGAAAACGATTACAAAGACTAGCTTGCTTCTCGATCTCTTCCAAAGAGGTAGACGAACAGTTGATGATCAGCCTGAATGCGTGAGTCGTTGATCAGTCGAAAATATTGCATATTTTAACCGGCAATTTCCTTATCATCTGCATACATATAGAAGTGTACGGTATTCATAATTCACATATTAGCTAATCGGTCGCAAAATATCAAATTACATGTATTCGACCTTAAAACCGGCATTTCTAGGGAAATTGACTGCATTGCATTACACAGCATATTTTCCATATCTTGCAACCCGTGTTGAGAAATCTGTGCAGGAAAAGGAAAGCTTGCTCGATTGTTACATTGCTCGACCATTACAATTGCTCGTAAACTCATTGAACTCAAATCTGGTATCAACACAGAAGGGAAACTGCAATTCTAAATATCAGACAAAAGCCCAAACAGCAGTACCAAGCTTCACCAGAAGACCCAAGGCCCAAGCCCATTAAGGCGCCGCGGAAGTGCGGCCATTACCTGGTTCTTGCGGCGGAAGCGCGGTGGGCCCAGGGACTCAGCTCCTCAAATTGCACCAAAACTCCTGTTTCAGTGGCTACAGCTCAAAAATGCATACAAACTTCCAGAAGATTCCAGATACTTCCACCAGATCTGCAAACACCTTAAATAGCCTAATCATTCTAGAACTTTCCTAAACCCTTGCTTAAACCCTAAGCTAAAGCCCAACAAACTTTGTCAACAAACTTTGGGAGGGAAAGTCCAATTTAAACCTAAACCTAGGGTTTGAAAGTTCTATAAATAAGACCCTAGACTCACTCATATCATGTGATCATAGGTCAACATCTTAGCCATTCTCTTTCTTCATCTTCCTCTTCCTCAAGTTTAGTGAGAGAGCTTGTAGGAAACCCTAACCCTAAATCCAACCACAATTCAAGATCTTGAGTGCAAGCCAAGCAAGATTCCTTCAACCCTTTTATGAGCCGAGCCGATCTTCAATCGGGCAAGAGATCAAAGTAGATCCACGATCCACGGAGACGAGCGAAGCCGAGTCAACGATCAATTTCTTCTTCTTGTAGATCTTGAAAGAATGTATTGAAATTGTTGATTAAATAAAAGGTGATATTTCTTCTATCTTGTTTTCTTTAAATTCCGCATCATGTTATCTTTACTATTCTTGAATATTGTCTATGTGGTGATGTGTGAATAAAACTCCGCTCGTTAAGGAGTCGAAACGATCTTTAGTATGATGATGTAGCAAATTTGTAATCGATTCTTGAATCCCACGAGTTTGTAAACCCTAGCAAGTTCAAGAATCGACGACCCAATTCGTTGCGATGCTTTCTTGATCGACATCGCTCGAGATTGGGGAAATCCGATCGCTTCTTGAAATTGCTAGAGGCTAGAATATAAATGGTATCCTCGAAAGAACAAGGGTTAAGAGATGAAACCTTAATTTCATCAAGAAAGCCCTAACTCTCGTCGATCACCATTGATCTAGTATCAACTCTTCGAAGGACAAGAATATGAAATCTTATAGACTACATCACATCTAAAGATCCGATCGACTTCTACGAGCCTCTCTATTATTCTTGATTGTTTGGAAAATACCATTGAAACCCGATTCTTGATTGTTTATAGTTTCTTGATTCTTTAATAGAGAATAGTGACACACGAATACAAATCATTCTTGAATCATGTTTTCTTTTATTGTTGCTTAACATTTCATTTCAAACACATTAAAATACAAATGAATCGCGAAATCCCTGTGGACGATCCGCACTCATTCATTAACTACAGCTGACACCGTAGTTTGATTGCGGTCAATTTAAATTTTTGATTCGATACGACACATCTGAAATTTACAGTTCAATCAAATGGCTCCGTTGCCGGGGACTATTTGATTTGATTTACACAACAAGAATTTATAACAATCAAAATGGCGCCGTTACCGGGGATCACGCGCTAATTCGTTTACATTTTATAGTTTGAAGTGAAAGAATTATTACGTTTCACTTCTTGAAATCAAAATTCGTACAAACTCTTATACGTGTGTTGTGAAATGATTACAAGGTGATCTGGAGCATTCTGTGCTGTGGAAAAATTATTTGGGATATACCAGAGAGCTGGAGATAGGAACAGAAAGCAGCTGAAGAAATTTGGTGGAGTGAACCCATCAACAAGCCGCGGAAGCGCGGCATATACATGGTCATTGCGGCGGAACCGCCGCAGTATAGGGGGTTCTCTGGAAAATTTTCCAGCAGGTACTTTCTTGCTCTCTCCCCTCTCCCTTTTTAGCTCCAACTAATCTTTTCTGCAGGATTCTTTGCAAACAATAGCTGCGCCGCAAAAGCAAATTAAAATTGTGCGTGATTTTGTTTTCTTGGTTGTTTTGCATATTAAATACGGAATTTAAGGGGCACGGCCAAATCCAAATTAGGTGGGGATTTCATTACCCTTCCTAGGCCCCGAAAACCACCAAACTTGCATCGCATTGACCCACATTAACTAAAAGAAATCTAGAGATGACTCTAAGGACTGTCGCGCTCATTTAGGACAAGAGAGGGCCGTGGGTAATTCATTGCTTATCCGCGTTTTCTTGTGGTGCCTAAGGCGAGTGTGTCTAAGGCTAGTGGTTATTAATTAGGCCCACTACTTACGTAGTGGAGTACCTTCCCACTTACCTGGCACTCATCCGGCCACAGGGGGACAAAGAGGCAGTGGAGGATTGATCCCGCGACTTATCTTTTGGCAGTTAGGAGCGGTCTAGAGCCGGACCTAGGTGACCATTAGATTTTAGGGTTGGTGTGCTGCATTTGGTTGTCGCATCATTTTTTTCAAAATCCGTCCCTTTTTCAAAAGCAAACACCGCATTCATTTTACCCCTAATTATAAGTCAACGCTGCCACTTGTACTAACCCTTTTTAGTACAAGATAGGCTGGACACGGGATTCTAGTGCCCGTTTAGTCCGCGTACCTTTTATCGACTCCGAAGTCGATAATTCTCCATTTACCTTTTCTTTACCTACTACCACACCCACATCGATGGATCCGAATCCATCAAACTTCTTTAACCCTAATCTGCCACCATCCGTTGGTGCGCAGAATCCTCCCCACATTTCTCTCCAGGAAAGATGCTATCCACATAGAGGTCCTCTTTCGACCTGCTTATCCACACCACCAGCCAATGAGGATAACTTTGAAATCAAGCCCCAGTATATCAACCTTTTACCTAAATACCACGGACTCGAGACCGAGGACGCTTACGTTTTCATTACCAAATTTGAAAACGTATGCGCAATGATGGGTACGTCTCAACTTTCTGTGGATGCGATGCGTCTACGACTTCTTCCTTTTACATTGTGCGATATAGCCGAGAAGTGGCTATATAACACTACCGCACATTCTATTACGAATTGGGAAGAATTCATCGCGGCATTCCTTAAGAAATTTTACCCAGTCCAAAAGACGGCTCGAATCCGTAGCGAACTGAATCAATTTGCCCAGCTCCCTGCCGAACCATTTTCAAAATACTTTGAACGTTTCAAGGATCTCTTGGTTCAATGTCCTCATCACGGCATCCCGAGATGGGAGCTTTGCCGAATCATATATGAGGGCAGTAACCCTAGCACTAAACAGAGCCTTGAAAATATGTGTCAAGGTACTTTTATGACCAAAGACGATGGGGAAGCTTGGCGATACTTAGAAGAGTTCGCTGAAAAATCACTAATTTGGGAGAGTGGAACCCAACCATTGAATAGGGGTGGCGTACACCAAATAGATATGTCCATAGGTGTTCGAGCAGAAATGTCACGCCCCGCTTCCCAAAAGAAGGAGAAGGAAGGCGTGGCAAGGTCCGCAACCTAACTGTATTGAAGGTGGTCTATTCAATACAGTTACGTTAAGCGTATAAATAATTAATATGCAGGATGTGTACCAAAATAAAAATAATAAAAGCGAAAGGCATTTTATTTCCATTAACCAAACTTTATTACATCCCAAAGGAAATAGTAAAATAAACTAGGTAGTTTATTTACATCAAAGAAGAAACAAAAAGCCCTAAACATGTGGGCAACAATAAAAATTAAAACTATCTAATCTTCCATTGTCCTGTCTTCATAATGTGGCTCCTTGATCTTCGCTGTAATACTCATTCTTATCTGACGGACATTCCAAGGATATAGAAAGAAAAGGAAGGTCCGTCAGCGAGTTATACTCGGGTAGGATTGCCTCATAGTAGGAACGAACATGTGTGTATAATGAGTATAATGTACATGAGTATAAAGGTATGATGTTAAGTACAAATTGGATATGTGAATATGAGTAGATTATATAAGTTGTAAGTTATATGCAGATGAAGGTAATAGTTTGTATTAGTTTGTTAAACAAGGGTCCGGATACTCGAGATTATTCCGTTGTGGCCACGGTACAACAACTGGGGAAGTGAAATGTACCGTTTCACTTCCCGGGATCATGATCGAGTAGTAGGGGAATCCGAGCTCCGAATTATCCTTGCCTAATCAAACTACCCATCCCCGTGGTTTAGTATTAAGGTTGGACGGATTAGAGTTAGTGCGTATACTTCTAGGCATGGAATTTCCAGATTGTATAGTCGCCCATATATTGGACTGGTCACCCGTAATATCGGGATCTTCATATTTATATAGTCGCCCATATATTGGACTGGTCACCCGTAATATCGGGATCTTCATATTTATATAGTCGCCCATATATTGGACTGGTCACCCGTAATATCGGGATCTTCATAAAGTATTCCATACCTAGGTCCGCGCATTCTAACCCTAACCGTATCATGCTTTGTATATGTCATGGTGTCTTAAACTAGGATTTTAGAAAGGGTATGTCAGAGGTGAAATGACAATTCATGGGTTACATCAAATTCTAGGTATTATGAATGTGCAATATAATTGTGTACAGATGAAATTTAACTACCGTTTTAAAATATGGGTTAACATTATCATGATCAAGGGTACAAGCAAATAGAGTATGCACAATTATAATAATAACATTTTAAATGTGGGTTGATGATTAGAAATTGGAATTTCGATAGAAGAATGTGACAGGAAAGGAGAGAGAGGCGGATCCTACCTTTTGTTTGAGTCGGAAAGCCGAAGAGCTAGAATTGTAGCCTCGTACTAAAACCTCAATAACTTCGCGTCCCGATTTTTCCTCTGCGATTGGATGGAGCCGTAGCGTCCGCGTCGTCGATACGAAGGCACCGGTATTTTTTTCAGAATTTTTGGAGTTCTGAGTTGTGAGAAAATGAGGTTTGAAGGTGCCTATTTATAGGGGTCAAAAATAACAATAAAATCCAAAAAGTTGTTAAAGCGCACGGAAAATCACGCCGGCCAAATGATTGCTGATGATTGCCCTCGTGATTCGCCCACCGCCTTCAATTCCCTGCCGTTGGATTTAATCCAACGGCGCAGATCGCACCCGGGCCCGCTACGTGTCGCGAGCTCATTGGCTCGCGACCGTGGGTGCGGATCGAGCGCGTGGTGCGCCGCCAGAGGGCTCTGGGCCGTTGGATCTCGTGATCCAACGGTCCAGGTTAAAAGGGATTTAAAAAAAAGATTTAATAAAATAATTAAATGGCAGATTATATTAAAATATTGATTTGGCTTTGTGAAATTAGTTAAAAATAGTAAAAAAATACGGCAAATTTATGGAAAAATTTCAGAAAATATATTTTATTATTATCTTTAATATAAAAATAGTTTTGGGATAAAATAATTATTATATCTATTTCTAAATTGTTAACTAGTTATAATAACTATATAGTATCTAGTTAATCTTTAAAATATTTTTAAATTACGAATTAATTATTTTAATTGATAATAAAAATATGTAGATTGTTTTAAGGCATTATAAAATCTTTCAAAACATTTTAAGCCTATAAAAGAATAAATAAATTTTAGAAATTTCCTTTAATCACATTTACTGCTTTAAAAATTATTAACACCACTTTAAAAATTAGTATTAAATAAAAGAAACACGTAAATAATTATTTGATAGTAAAAATATATATAAAATATATTTTATTAGGTATTAGAAAACACGGTCGTTACAAGAAATGGCAGCAATGCAAAAGAAGCTCGACGCTATGGAACACAAATTTGCAGCAGCCTCCCTAAACCCGGTATCACTCCCCAAAACTATTTGTGGGTGCTGTTCTGATCCGTCACACTTAACGGAAGAATGTCCTTTAAACTCGGCGTTTCAAGGTCACGAGCATTCTAATGCCGCATTTCAACGACCTCGAAACGATCCATATTCTTCCACGTACAATCAGGGTTGGAGGAACCACCCGAATTTTGCTTGGAACCAAAATCAATCTCAAAACACGGTTCCAAACACAAATAACTTTCAAAGGGCTCTTCCTCCACCACAACAGCAACCCCTCCAACTCACTCAGCACCCCTATCAGTCACAAAACCAGGGCAACACTCCTGCACTGTCTAATCCTATGCAGTCCTGTTCTGACGAGTTTTCTCAATTCACTCAAACCATGAAATCACTCTTATCAAATTTCATAGAGGTTTCGACTGAGGTTAGATCTTCCGTCAGTGAAATAAAGAAAAACTCAGCGTCACAAGCTGAGAGTATTAGAACGATGGAAGCTGAAATCGCACGCCTCAAAGCCGAAATGAGTGCGAGAGAAAAAGGGAAACTTCCCTCTCAACCCTTACAGAATCCTGGGCATTACAATGTAAATGCCATTACCACGTTGAAATCGGGAAGAGTGCTGAATAATAATGTCGGGGAAGATATTGATAATACTGATAATCATATCAAAACCCCGGCTGAGACCTTTCCACATACACACACTTCTCCTTCTGATCCTTCTTCTTCTACCAAACCACCTTCGCACGAGCCTATTCTCCAGTTCCCTTTAGGCTCAACACCTTCACCCAACCCTTATAGTTCTCCACAGACGGTCCCCACACCTCTTTTGGGATCTCGTCTACCCCCCTTTCCTTCTCCTATGATGGACCCTGCGTTTATTGCGAAAGCACCTTACCCGAATCGGCTAAGGGCTAACAGAACGAGTCCTCATATGGAGAAAATTTTAGAAATGTTCAAACAGGTTAACATCAATATCCCTCTCCTAAATGCGATTCAACAAGTCCCCGCTTATGCGAAGATTCTAAATGACTTGTGCACTAGGAAGAGGAAGACTCAAGTGCCGAAGAAGGTCTTTATGGCTAATAATATCAGCACTGCTTTTATTCCCCAGCTACCAAAGAAACGAAAGGACCCAGGATGTCCTACAATATCGATTTCGATTGGGGGTAAAAACATAAATCGTGCTCTTTTAGACCTTGGCGCGAGTGTTAACCTGTTACCTTATTCTGTCTATGAGCAACTAGGAATTGGAGAGCTGAAACCTGCTCATTGCACTCTCCAGATGGCGGACCGATCTATCACCAAACCAAGGGGTGAATTAGAAGATGTGCTGATAAAGGTCGGGGAATTTGTTTTCCCTGTAGACTTCATTGTGCTCGACACACATCCTGTAGCAAACCCCCGGGGCCAAATTCCGGTGATTTTAGATCGTCCTTTCCTTTCCACTTCCAACGCTGTTATAAACTGTAGAAATGGTTCAATGAACTTATCATTTGGAAATATGACCATTGAACTAAATATCTACAGAGTTGGAAGTCAGCCATCAGAACCTAGTGCTCATATTTTAGATGTGTGTTCTGTCCATGAGATCGCTCCCGATAGTTGTGGAGCCGAGGAACTTTGCTTTACTGATCTCGATGACATTAGCACATCTCTGCTTGATCTTACACTTGATCTTAGTGAGGACACTTCACTTACACTTGAGTCCTGCACTTCTGACTTTTCTCCACCCGAGTCTGTATCTTTCACAGGCTCTGAGCTTCTTTGTAAATCCAAAAATCATTCTATGATCCTTCCTTCTATCATTTCTCCGCCTGAATTAGATCTCAAAGTTTTACCCTCTCACCTTAAATATGCATATCTTGATGAGAAGGAGACTTTACCGGTTATAATATCCGCTTCCCTTGCATCAGAGCAAGAGAATGCACTTCTATCGGTATTAAGATCTAATAAAGAAGCGTTTGGTTGGAGTATGGCGGACATCAAAGGGATTAGTCCCTTGATAGTTGAACATCATATACATGTGATGGATAATGCCAGACCGACCCGAGAACCACAGAGACGGTTAAATCCCGTCATGAAGGAAGCTGTCATGAAAGAGATCGTCAAATGCTTAGATAGTGGTATTATATACCCGATCTCCGATAGCCAGTGGGTAAGTCCTATACACGTCGTTCCTAAGAAATCCGGCATCACAGTTATCACAAATGAAGCAAATGAGTTGATTCAGACACGCACCCAAACTGGGTGGCGTGTATGCATCGATTATAGAAAACTCAACGCTGGTACGAGGAAAGATCATTTTCCTCTACCATTTATTGATCAGATGCTGGAACGCTTAGCGGGACGACAATACTATTGTTTCATGGACGGTTACTCAGGCTACAATCAGGTCCCCATCGCCAAAAAGGATCAAGATAAAACCACTTTTACTTGTCCTTTTGGTACTTTTGCTTACAGTCGCATGCCCTTCGGGCTATGCAATGCTCCCGCTACCTTTCAGCGGTGTATGATGGGGATATTCTCTGATATGGTAGAGAATTTCCTGGAGATCTTTATGGACGACTTTTCGATTTTTGGAGATTCTTTTTTTGAATGCCTAGCGAATCTTGACGCTGTTCTTACTCGATGCAAAGAGAAGAACTTGACTTTGAACTGGGAAAAATGCCACTTTATGGTCCAAGAAGGAATAGTCCTTGGACATGTCATTTCACAGAAAGGCATTGAGGTTGACAAAGCTAAAGTAGATGTCATTCAAAACCTCCCTCATCCCAGAAGCGTCAAAGATATTCGCTCTTTCCTTGGCCACGCAGGCTTTTATAGGAGATTCATAAAGGACTTTAGTAAAATTGCTAGACCTTTAACACTACTCCTGGCCAAGGATACGACCTTCCACTTTGACTCGGATTGCGAGACAGCTTTCGACTCACTTAAACACTCACTCACTTCAACCCCCGTTTTATCATCACCAAACTGGGACTACCCCTTTGAGCTGATGTGTGACGCATCTGATTTTGCAGTAGGTGCTGTCCTTGGACAACACATTGAAAAGATGCCACACGTGATTTACTATGCTAGTAAGACCCTGAATGATGCGCAAATCAATTATACAACCACAGAAAAAGAACTATTAGCGGTTGTATTCGCATTAGAAAAATTCAGGCCTTACTTAATCGGCTCACCTATTGTTGTATATACTGACCATTCCGCTTTAAAACATCTGTTGGCGAAGAAAGATGCCAAAGGTGGACTAATACGTTGGATCCTTCTTTTACAAGAATTCGATCTTGTTATCAAAGATAAGAAAGGATGTGAAAACGTAGTAGCTGACCACCTTTCACGCATCGTTTCTTCCCCTGTGACCCTGCCGATCGATGACTCGTTCCCTGACGAGCAACTCTTGAGCGTATCCTCTGAACCATGGTTCAGGGATATTGTGAACTATCATGCCACGGGACTGATACCGAGCGATTGGTCAAAACAGGACAAATACCGCTTTCTTTCCCAAGTAAAACACTATTACTGGGACGAGCCTTATTTGTTTAAATATTGTCCTGATCAGATCATTCGCCGGTGCGTCCTGAATGAAGAGTTCAAGAGTATTCTTTCATTTTGTCATGATCAGGCTTGTGGGGGTCACTTTGGTCCTAGAAAAACAGCGGAAAAGGTTTTGCAATGTGGATTTTATTGGCCGACCTTATTCAAGGACGCATTTGAACATTGCAAAACCTGTACACAATGTCAGTATACGGGTAGAATATCCCAAAGGAATGAAATGCCTCAGCAACTCATTCTGGTTGTTGAAATGTTTGATGTTTGGGGCATAGATTTTATGGGTCCTTTTCCCAACTCCTTTGGGAATCTGTATATACTGCTGGCGGTTGATTATGTCTCCAAGTGGGTAGAAGCCATTCCAAGTCGCACTAATGACAAGAAAGTTGTCATCAAGTTCTTGAAAGAGAATATCTTCTCACGATTTGGACACTCACGCGCTATTATTAGCGATAATGGGACACACTTCTGCAACAGATCTTTCGAGACTCTGATGCGGAAATACTCAATCAACCACCGACTTTCTACACCCTATCACCCCCAAACAAGCGGGCAGGCTGAGATCTCAAACAGACAAATCAAACTTATCCTGGAGAAAACTGTTGCTAAAAATAGAAAAGATTGGTCGACCAAATTGACGGATGCTCTTTGGGCATTCAGGACTGCATATAAGACCGACCTAGGAATGTCTCCATATAGGATAGTGTTTGGAAAAGCATGTCATCTACCTGTTGAGATAGAACATAAAGCATTGTGGGCTATAAAGGAAATTAATTTTGATTTAAACCTTGCTTGCAACTTTCGGAAGCTGCAACTTAACGAGCTAAGCGAACTCCGCGATGAAGCTTATGATAATGCTGTAATCACAAAGAATAGGACTAAGGTTTTTCACGATAAAAGCATTGTAAGGAAAACATTTTTACCTGGTCAACAAGTCCTTCTTTATGATTCACGATTACACCTTCATGCGGGTAAGCTCCGATCTCGTTGGAAGGGACCTTTTGTCGTGCGGACTGTATACCCGCACGGGGCAGTAGATATTGAAAATGTTAAAAACGGCACTGTTTTCAAAGTAAATGGACATAGATTAAAGCCGTATTTTTCCACTGACCCCACGGAGGAGCTCTTGTTCTTAAGAGCCAGTTTATTTTGATTAAAATTCCTCCGTCTCACTTTCATGTCCAGTATATCATTGCATCATTTTTTTGAATGAAGGTGAGTAAAAGATAAGTTTGGGGGAAGTTCTTCACTTATATATTATACCCCCACTAATAATTCCTCCCAGATTTACAGGTTTTTGTAGATATAACCGTCGGCAACAGTGAGGACACTGTTGAAAACAAGTTTGGAGGAGGTTTGTGCTTATTTTTGCATCATTTGCATATCATCTGCATAAGCACAAAACATTTCTTTTAAAAAATCTATAAAAATTGAAAAAAATTTCAAAACCCATAAAAATTTAAAATTTTTCAAATATAAAAATAATTTTAATATTTACACTTTTTTTTGTATATAAATAAGATAATGAAAGTTTAGACAGTGAACAATTACATCCATGAGATTGGAATAATTTTAGAAAACTAAGAAAATTAGAAGTTTTCTTATACGAACTAGTAATAAGTAGTTATGAGCCGTTGCCCAAGGGTTAGTAAGATGAAGGACGTCACTAATCTGAGGATAAAAATAAGTCTGAAAAATAGTTTCTAATCTGGAAGCCAAACATTTTGAACGTTGCTACCCTGCTATTTCGCACTTACACACATCTTAAAACCTGGGATAGTAGAAGATACCTTGAAATGCTCTTGTCTTAAAGCCAAAAGTATGAAAAAAGAAAAATGTGTTTTAAAGTGGTGAGAAAAATGGATACTGGTTTTGTTATCACCAAGGGCAAGAAAAATGTATAGCAAAAGGGTGCTTCTTCACCTAGTGCCCCAAGGTCAACTGGTCTGGGAGTCACTGCTATGCCTGAGGTGGTGCAAGACTAGGAAAATACACCAAGTTAGCAAGCACATTAGTAATCGGTCGGTTAGTACCTCAAGAAGTATTAACGGTCGCATGAAAGTGTGTAAGCAATCTCGTTTGCCAAGAAGTACTGAGGCCGATGGGCAAGGGTATGATAGCTTGAATTGAATTCTCCGGGTGTAGGGATGTCTTTACACACACGCAGGGTGATATGATCGATGTTTGGAATAAAGATAGGAATGAAGAATAAGACGATGTTTTATTGAGGGAGGACGTGATTTCTAACATCTTTTCATGACCATTAAGATAGGGCTCATGACAACCGAAAAGCTAGCTTAGTTGGAAACCCTAATTTTCAAGGCTTTTCTTTTACAATTCTTGTCTTTAAATGTAATATTCATGATCTTACTTTTATTTTTGGATTTTGTGGGTGCAATCCGCTGAAAACCCTCAAGAGACAACACTCCTCCTACTAGGGACACCTAGAGGTTTAAAGGCTTGTTGCACATGCTCAGTGCAATCGTGTTGCCTACGAAAGTGTGCTAGTTAGTTTTTCTTTTTCTTTATTTTCTCCTTCTCTTTTTAATAAAACATTCACTCGAGGCGATCGAAATTAAGTTTGGGGGTATTTGATCAGTCGAAAATATTGCATATTTTAACCGGCAATTTTCTTATCATCTGCATACATATAGAAGTGTACGGTATTCATAATTCACATATTAGCTAATCGGTCGCAAAATATCAAATTACATGTATTCGACCTTAAAACCGGCATTTCTAGGGAAATTGACTGCATTGCATTACACAGCATATTTTCCATATCTTGCAACCCGTGTTGAGAAATCTGTGCAGGAAAAGGAAAGCTTGCTCGATTGTTACATTGCTCGACCATTACAATTGCTCGTAAACTCATTGAACTCAAATCTGGTATCAACACAGAAGGGAAACTGCAATTCTAAACATCAGACAAAAGCCCAAACAGCAGTACCAAGCTTCACCAGAAGACCCAAGGCCCAAGCCCATTAAGGCGCCGCGGAAGTGCGGCCATTACCTGGTTCTTGCGGCGGAAGCGCGGTGGGCCCAGGGACTCAGCTCCTCAAATTGCACCAAAACTCCTGTTTCAGTGGCTACAGCTCAAAAATGCACACAAACTTCCAGAAGATTCCAGATACTTCCACCAGATCTGCAAACGCCTTAAATAGCCTAATCATTCTAGAACTTTCCTAAACCCTTGCTTAAACCCTAAGCTAAAGCCCAACAAACTTTGTCAACAAACTTTGGGAGGGAAAGTCCAATTTAAACCTAAACCTAGGGTTTGAAAGTTCTATAAATAAGACCCTAGACTCACTCATATCATGTGATCATAGGTCAACATCTTAGCCATTCTCTTTCTTCATCTTCCTCTTCCTCAAGTTTAGTGAGAGAGCTTGTAGGAAACCCTAACCCTAAATCCAACCACAATTCAAGATCTTGAGTGCAAGCCAAGCAAGATTCCTTCAACCCTTTTATGAGCCGAGCCGATCTTCAATCGGGCAAGAGATCAAAGTAGATCCACGATCCACGGAGACGAGCGAAGCCGAGTCAACGATCAATTTCTTCTTCTTGTAGATCTTGAAAGAATGTATTGAAATTGTTGATTAAATAAAAGGTGATATTTCTTCTATCTTGTTTTCTTTAAATTCCGCATCATGTTATCTTTACTATTCTTGAATATTGTCTATGTGGTGATGTGTGAATAAAACTCCGCTCGTTAAGGAGTCGAAACGATCTTTAGTATGATGATGTAGCAAATTTGTAATCGATTCTTGAATCCCACGAGTTTGTAAACCCTAGCAAGTTCAAGAATCGACGACCCAATTCGTTGCGATGCTTTCTTGATCGACATCGCTCGAGATTGGGGAAATCCGATCGCTTCTTGAAATTGCTAGAGGCTAGAATATAAATGGTATCCTCGAAAGAACAAGGGTTAAGAGATGAAACCTTAATTTCATCAAGAAAGCCCTAACTCTCGTCGATCACCATTGATCTAGTATCAACTCTTCGAAGGACAAGAATATGAAATCTTGTAGACTACATCACATCTAAAGATCCGATCGACTCCTACGAGCCTCTCTATTATTCTTGATTGTTTGGAAAATACCATTGAAACCCGATTCTTGATTGTATATAATTTCTTGATTCTTTAATAGAGAATAGTGACACATGAATACAAATCATTCTTGAATCATGTTTTCTTTTATTGTTGCTTAACATTTCATTTCAAACACATTAAAATACAAACGAATCGCGAAATCCCTGTGGACGATCCGCACTCATTCATTAACTACAGCTGACACCGTAGTTTGATTGCGGTCAATTTAAATTTTTGATTCGATACGACACATCTGAAATTTACAGTTCAATCAAATGGCTCCGTTGCCGGGGACTATTTGATTTGATTTACACAACAAGAATTTATAACAATCAGTCGTCTTGGACTTCGTGATCGCGTCGGCTTGATAAATTTTCCAAGAGGCTCTCGGTCTTTATTTATAGTCCAAAGCCAGAAACATTTACTTCCAAATTAGGGAACTAACTGTATAGATTCACCCAAAATTTTCTCAGCCACTATCTTCAAAATAATGCGGCGGATCCGCGGCATCAAGGCGCTTGGGCCGCGGATCCGCGGCCTGATGATCGGATCCCTTGATCAATTTTTTATGGTAATTCTCCTTGTGACATGTGGCGATCCTTGGAACATTCAGAATTTGGAAATCTTTTCTTTTCTTCTGCCAGAATTGATTTCTTCATTTTGATTTCTTAATTAGGCAGGTTAGCTTTAACAACTTGATTTCCTTGATTTAAGACCTGAAAATTCTGCACAACAACTTAAATAATATTTAGTAGACTTAGTTCTACTAGGATTTGGTCAATAATATTATTTGCATACATTTTCCTACCAAATGCTAATTACAATATATCAACATATGGAAAATAATATTTTTACACATCAACCCTCATATATATGTTATATTATAATAAAGACCTTTTTAAATATAGAAATGGTATGAAAATTATAATAACAAATGTGCAGTTTTATCAACTGAACAAATACCCCCAAACTTATCTTTGATCGTCCCGAGCAAACTAGTTTATTCAAGAGAAGGAGAAAAAGAAAGGAGAAAACTAAGCACACTTTCGTAGGCAAACACGATTGCACTGAGCACGTTCAACAAGCCGTTAAACCTCTAGGTGTCCCTAGTAGGAGGAGTGTTGTCTTCTGAGGGTTTTCAGCGGATTACACCCACAAAATCCTATAACAAAAGAGAGATGGTGAAATTTACATATAAAGATAAGAACCATAAAAGAAAGACTTTGAAAATAAGAGTTTCCAACTACACTAGCTTTTCAGTTGTCATGAGCCCTATCTTAATAGTCATGAAAAAATGTTAGAAATCACATCATCTCTCAATAAAACAACATCTTTATTCTTCATTCCTACCTTTTATCCAAACATCGATCATATACCCCTACGTGTGTGAAATGGACATCCCTACACTCGGAGAATTCAATTCAAGCTATCATACTCTTGTCCATCTACCTCAGCACTTTTTAACTAGATGAATATTTAGATTTGCTCACACATTTTCATACGACCGTTAATACTTCTTGAGGTACTAACCGACCGATTACTTATGTGCTTGCTGATTAGGTGATAATATTTTCCTCGTCTTGCACCACCTAAGGCTTAGCAGTGACTCCCAGACCAGTTGGCCTTAGGGCACTAGGTGAAGAGGCACCCTCGCTATATTTTTTTATTGCTGCCTTGGCGATAACAAAACCAGTGTTCATTTTTTCTTTTCACCATTTTTATATTTTCTTCTTTTTTTTATTTCCTTCATACTTTGGCTTTTAGATAAGAGTATTTCAAGGTATCCTCTACTATCCCGAGTTTCAAGACGTGTGTAAGTGCATATAGTAGGGTATCAACATTCAAATGTTTGGCTTCCAGAATAGAAACTATTTTTCAGACTTATTTTTATCCTCAGATTAGTGACTTCCTTCATCTTACTAACCCTTGGGACTGTTGGAGATAGTGCCCTCAAAGTCAATTATTGGATCGTAGGTACGTGATTGGAATGATTGAGGCAGGACCTATACCGATATGACAGTTTTGCTCGAGATGATAGTATGCTATCTGGTTTGTCTTTATCATCGTATACATGCTTTAATTCACTATCGCATGATGATAGAGCCCATAGGATTCTTGCTTGACTACCAGCAGTATGATGGCGATCATATACGTGGGAGCTGGGGTTTGTAAGCACATCCTTAAAAGTGTCCCTAGTCGTGGGAGTTTCGAGACAGGGCATCGATACTCCAGAGTAGACTAGTGTATACAGTCGAGACCCCGACGAGGGGCGGTGGCCTGTCTCACAAGCCACTGATGTCAGTTGGATCACCTAAGATGTATACAGGTGCTCATTAGGTTATGAGTACACCGGACGGGACTTGCCGGGAATATGCTAGTCGGTATTATACATATCGTCAGATAGCAGTTCCCTGGTGACATGTATACAGGTTAGTTTGTCGACCTGAGATCGTCATTTGTCTCGTGTGAGTTCCCACTGTGCTTTGATTTCTACCCTACCACGGCTCAAAGGAGTCGTGCAAACAGGTCTTTTTTGGGTATAGTCCTGAGCCACATGGAGGCAGTGAGCGGATCGTCGGGGATTCGTCTCTCCCGGTATTGGTGGTTGATGTCGCACAGTGCACGGGTGGCTATCACTAGAAATCCTTGGCTAAGGTAGTGGAGAATTACTGATTTGGATCAGTAGTTTCTCAGCTGGTGATGGGCTTCATACCGACACGAATTATCGCGTTATTAGGGGTCTGACTTTATCCACCCCCTAGACTCGATATGCGATACTCTTTAGACAAACGGACCAGACTGTATATACATTGTCACTGTCAGGCTCAGTAGGGTTTATAGATGAGTTCGCTCATCAGCTTCCCTTCCAATCAATACATAGGCAAACCGTTACGTACAGCTTGTACCACTGACGTGCTAGAGATTATACCCAGAGCCAGTGTGTTGATGAGTCATTAGAGTCCTCCACAGACACTTTCCCAAGTTCGGGCGAAACGTTGTAGAGGCCGTATGGTAATATGGCAAGGTTCGGAAAATGCACGTGCGTTTTCGAACGTGTGATTTTTCCGGGCAGATAATACTGGTAGGCTTTGGTTTAAGCCGGAACCCAGTATTATACTGTGTAGATATAATATCTTTGTCTCAGTTGCATTTGTATTCGGTCGTAATACAAATACGGGTGTTTATACTGATACGGGGTTATCCTGAAATTCATTTCAGGATCACTTTTGGAAGTTGCCAGTTTCCAGTTTTCTATCGCCTGTCTTTAACATTCGGTTAAAGACGGATTTATCTTTTCTTCTTGAGGGTGAGTCATGTGGTGAGTCATGCTTCTAGAAGCTTCTAGATGGTGACTAGGATGATGAGGTGGCATGTGACTCATTTGTTCATTAATGGTGTATTAATTAGATGATGACTATGTGTTATGATTCATTGTTTTCATTCATTGAGTTCACACTAGGTGTTTCATGACTCATTGTTTCTTTAGTGCTTATAGTCACCTTCCCCTCTCCTACACTCACCCCCCTCTCTCTTTATATGGCCGGCCACCCCTTGGTGGGAAATAGAGTTGTTCATTTGAGAAAAGATTAAGGTTTATGGTTCATGGAAATTGATATATTTTCATAGCTCATTTTCATTCGATCCAAAAGGCAACTTCATTAACCGTTCGTCCATAGCCTTGGACGTAACGAGACAAAGTGTTCTACTCATTCTCTACTTCATCTTGATCGTCTCTTTTAGTAAACTTGACGATCGAGTTGCCTCGGTTCAGAGGCGGGAGCCCGTTTAAAGATTCGTCGACGTGGTGCCACCTGGACGAGAAGACCGGAGATTCAGGAGATCGGAGCAGCCGCAACAAGCGTGGGATGATGGTTGAAGACCGAAGGACTCGGATCGTTCGGTATAACACTTCTACCCACTTTGTAGTTTGTTAGTTTAGCTTTAATGGCAGATCCGGGTTACGGTACACGATAGCGCCAGTTTGTAAAAACTTTTTGTTCCGCATTTGGCGTCTGTTAGACGGCCGGAGCGCT
This sequence comes from Agapanthus africanus, assembly GCA_030015575.1. Lineage (NCBI taxonomy): Eukaryota > Viridiplantae > Streptophyta > Magnoliopsida > Asparagales > Amaryllidaceae > Agapanthus > Agapanthus africanus. The sequence goes on from JASDDO010000022.1 coordinate 524,445,416, forward strand.
GCTGTGGACTTACAGTGGTATCAGAGCCTCACCATTAAGCTTTACTACACGTTTAAAACATCGATCGAACGGATTTTGCAAAACTATAATTTTCTGTTCAAGGTTTCTGTCGATTTTAAATCAGGTCTAAAAAATTATTTGACATATCACAGAAAACTAAGCAGGCAATTCTAAGCAAACTGGTGAAATTTGGTCACGTGATCCCATAGAACGGCCGCGGATCCACGGCCCAAACCAGGGTTTGGCAGCTGATCCGCTGCGCTTTTGTGGGAACAGTGCCCCAAATTTTTCCAGTGAGTTTAACATGGGAAATTGTGGTTTTTGGTATATTTTTTTGGCCTAAATTTTGTTACTGTACACCAGATGTACGTGGGGCCCACTTCGGGAAATTTAGTCGATCGAATTTTAAATTTGTTAGTATGCAGTATTTACATTATATCTCCGACCATATTTTTTTTGGCCCAAATTTTGTTACTGTACACCAGATGTACGTGGGGCCCACTTCGAGAAATTTAGTCGATCGAAATTTTAAATTTGTTAGTATGCAGTATTTACATTATATCTCCGACCGGGAATGTCATTTGATCGGTAAACCGCGTCTGATTGCTATAGTTCTTTTAGACGGGTTTGCGAACGTGACATTCGCGTTGATGTTCTGTGTTGTGCTGTGATGTTGCGGATATGTCATGGTAGATAGCAGGGTGCAATGATAGTGCAGTTTGGATTTATTTGTACATTTAATATTGCGGGGCGAGCGTCCAACATGTGGACTGCCGTCACTGCCTGTTTGTATAATATTCTTTTGGGGCACGACCAGGTTGAGGTCGATGTACCCGTTGTATATATTTTTCATTTCTGTACTAGGTTTACCCCGCGACGGAGTGCACGGATAGCCGGGTTCTGGAGGGCAACGGGTCCATATCTCATGGCTTTGAGAGGGAAAGGGGCCTCACTCTAGAATTGGCAGACTATTCACCGCACTCGTAGGGGGTACAGGTTGACCCAAGGAAGGGTGCTCAATTTACCAGATTCCGTGAAGTGCCGGGTGTTCCATTCACTGTGCTGTGGGGACTATCTCGCTTCAGGTTTTGGCGGGTAACTTGCCGCACCCGTAGGGGTCTAGGTTTCATTGCACAGGCTATCCACACGACCAGGGGAACGTCGGGTTTCAGCAGCGGCTCTGTGAAACCCAGGAATCCCAGATTATCTGTATTGTTCTGTGATGCTTATTACTTTTCTGTAATGTTGCATATTATCACGCCTGGAGTGATTATTGTATATTGGTATATATACTATTAGATGTTGTATATGTTTTACACCCGCGCTAGTCCAGCCCCCGCTCTGTCGTTAGTTAAGTAACCTAACGGGTGATGACGGGACCCAGTGGCGAATGCGGATGGCATATACGTACATTTTATTTTCGTTCTTTTCTGGTGTGATTGATTGATGGGACTACATTGATTCTTATCAATGCAAGGATAAAACAAATCTATATTTGATGTTGTTGGAACAAATTTTAAAAGGTGTTATTACAAAGATGTTTCCTTTTGTTTTGCATAGCGATATTCAGTTAGAATATCCCGCATCTCATTCGACGAGGCAAGGGCCGAGATCCCTTCACCGGGAGTGACCCCTTGGGCAGAAGTTTGCGTCAGGGTAATAACTTTAATATAGTCGATTACAAGTTGCTTTGCATCACGGTATTCAGTTGGAATATCCTGCACCTCATTCCACGAGGAAAGATCCGAGATCCCTTCACCGGGAGTGACCTCTTTAGTTAAAGGTTTTCGCCACTATATTTTTATAAAAAGCTATCAGTTTCCTTCAGCGAGATCGAGTTCATTACGTTAAAGGTTTTTTCACCAAAATCCAGCCGTAGCCCTCCGTCATTTCTTTTGGGTATTCAGTAGTATTCAAGCTATGCATTTTAGCCAAAGTTAAGGCATAGTGTTTGGTAGCTGCTGGGTATTCATCTGTTGCATAGATAGATGGGTTGGTTTGGGACAGTCGTTCTGCCATTTTAGCCAAAGTCAAGGGCATGTGCGGGTGGGTTCAAATTGACCTGGATAGTGACGGGTAGAACTTGGCATGTGACTTATGACATTTTGACCAAAGCCAAGGTTATAAGAGCATGGGGCAAAAATCACATCGGGAGTTTCAAACATAAAGCAAACTTTCCAGATATGCGCATACCTTCTGGAGTGTGATAACTTGAGTGGTTTCCATCAAGTTATCATGCGATGATAGTTGGATCCCGATTCCCACTGATGAGTTAGTTTACTCTTCGGGTGATCCCGACTAATTCTTCTTTCAGGTTTGGAGGAGAATTTGAGATTACAATAGGAGGTTTCCTGATTAGATAAAGTGATAACCATTCTGATCTAGGTTAGAGTGCACGCAGAGTGTTTCTTTTCTCTCTCTCTCTCTCTTTGGCAGCGACCTTTGGCTGACCCTAGACTATGACTTAGTGACCAAGTTGACCGAACCTTCTTAATATATTGGCTTTTGGATTGTCGATGTTGCATAAGTCATTGCCGCTCCTTCTTTTACCCTTTGTATTTCTCAGAACACCCCGTATTACTACGGACATCCACTTTATTGGATAGATCCATCGTATGGTTATATACGAACTCGAAGGTTCTACTTTGAGGATGGATCCAGGTTCAGGAGAAATAGAATTGGTTTATTCAGTTGTCTTTTGTTATCACCTTCTCTCAGGTTGCGAGGGCTCCTTAGTTTAGGAGAGTACACCTATTACGCTTATTGGATAGTCTTATTCCAAACATAGGCTGGTGCCGAAAGGTAGGGAATGAAGAAAACCAATTAGCCTAAGTAGGGTGTGCAGAAGGTAATATGTAAAGACAAAATAAAGGGATTAGAAAGAGGGCTAAGTAAATTGCGACTGTTATCATTCACGACCAAACCGCGTACTTCATCGCCACTCCTATTTCACCTTTGTTTTTTTCCCAGTTCGGGAGAAATAGAATAAGGTATTATTCAGTTGTCTTTTATCATCACCTTCTCTCAAGTTGCGAGTACTCCTAGGATTAGGAGAGTACACCTATTATACTTACTGGATAGTCTTCTTCCAAACCATAGGCTGGAGCCGAACGGTAGGGAAGGAAGAAAACCATTTAGCCTAACGATGGTGTACAGAAGGTAACGACTAAAGACAAATAAAGAGATTTGGAGAGATAGCAAAGAAATATACGGTTACAGTCATGAATAGGATTATGGAAGAGGCATTACTAGGAATACCAGGATACCTCTACGAGACATTTTAATGTTTCAGTATCACTGCGCATTGTTAAAAGAAAACTGTTTTCCCGATTAGATACTTACTCCAAGGTATGCATTTACCAGGTATGATTCTCACATCTGTATGGTTTTACAGATGATGAGTGGGAGTAAGTTATTGGAAATTAGGTGATCATCCTCATTATATCGGAATTCGTTGTAATTGGTGATATTTGAGGAAATCGCCTGGATACAGTTTTCAACCTACGATGCACAGGTTTTGAGTTATTCTACTCAGCGAACTTATACAGAGTATTGTATGATGTCCAGTGTCCGTCAGGACAAAGGGGTAGGTCCTCGTACTATGTTCTGTTTACTTGTGACTTCTCTAGTTTTTAGACAAGTGTTTCGTAGAAATACAATGTCTAAGTTTTGAGAAGTTGTGGATATAAGAATAAAGTAGGGAACCAGATATCGCAAGTATCGGGATTCTTCAAAGAGATCGAAGATGCAGATTCTTGTGATTGGTATTCAGATGATAGTAATGGTTTTTGAGAAACATGTTTCTCTTTCAGGTTACTCATAATTGGATAGATTCCTAAGTTGAGTAATGCTGATTAGCCTCTCTCCATTAAGTTGATATGCACTGAAGATAGCTGCATGGTTTGAATCTGGTTCCAATTAAATTAGTGCCTCTATTTCTATATTGTATATAGAATGGTTCATATCTTAAAACGATGTTAAGATACGGGGAGTTGTCCAGCTTATGCTTAAAACCAGACACTGGATAACTCAAGGCACGTTTCTTTAATGGCAGTTTGTGGGTTGACTCTCGCTTTGACGAGGGTTGACATTTCTACCATCTGGAAGATCAATAGTGATATTGTTCTTGACTCGCCACAGTTTTATTAAAATGGACTTTTTCAGAAAACAGTAGTGGGAGTATGGTAGAACTGGAAGTGATTCCAAAACCGCAAACGATTACGGAAAATTTAATAGGACATATATATTCAATCAGGTTTGACATTCCAATAGCCACTCCGCAGATATGGTGGGTAACCTCAGACACCCGAGAGGTACTGAGGTAGCCTCAAGGACGGTGACACGGAAGTTCTTGTTTACCCAGACTTGACACTACCGTTGTTCCAGACTATGAGACCCGGCAAGAGGATGAGTATAACGTCGTTCTAAACTAGCTTTAGAAGTGTACGTAGATATTATTCTGCCAGAGGGTTGTCATAGTCAGTGGGAGCAGCGGAAGCATAGTGGGCAAGTAGCTTATGTCTATAGGCTTGAGCAGATATAGCGGAGATAAGATCATCCATTTTTGATGAGACAGTCATAGCTTTGACTTCATCAGAATAGGGGATGGATCTGTTAAGAAGGTAGTAGGGTGTGATGTCCTGGTATTTGGATGACATACACAGAGTAGGAAGTAAATCGGTTGTACTGTGGTTGTTACACAGTTGTTTCTTCACAAAGGACATGGATATAATATCAGACATTCTGGTTACTAGATCTATGGTTTTTAGATCTAGATTTGGGTAGTTTCCCAATATGGGTACTTTGACAGTATTCTAATGGTATTTTAGAATAGACGACTCCTGGCATGGTGGTGTACCTGCAGGTGATGGAGTCACCCTCTCTAAAGGTGTCTTAGAGACTAAAGGAGAGAGGGATGTGCATGATTGGCAGATCACTTGCTTAGGCAATTGAGTCAATCATGAGATGTCAAGTACCACACCAGATGTAGTTTTTGTACTTGATGTGATAAGTTTATATTAATCCAATCGTGAAGAAACATAAGGAAGCAGTTTTAGAACATAAGATGCATGTTCTACGGATTTGATGACGGCAGCCTCCTTCGGGAGACGATTATCATTCCAGGCTTCCAAGATGACCTGGATGACAGAGTGATTGTCAGAGTTATAGTTTTCCCTCTGACGAGGGACAGTATTATGGACAGGTGGTCCAAGAGGATACTGTGGGAGGCATGGTGCTGGATGCTGATTAGGTTCAGTTATCGATACAGTCTAAGAAGTTTGGATTTGGAGTTCATTCAAGAACTAGGTCCCATCAGATATCCAGACATATTCCAAGACAGGAATTGCTCAATTTGGGAGATGGCTTTCTCCGCGAACTTGAGATTAAGAGAGATATAGAAAGAAACATCAGGGCGGATCCACTCACTGAGGCTATTTCTCGAACACAAGAGCTTTACAAACTAGCTTTGTGAAACTGATTAGTAGAGGAGTTGGATGTTCGGTATCACACGGGCTGTGAGTATGCGACATCGCAATAATTAGCCTTAAGTGCAAGTGGGAGATTGTTGGAGATAGTGCCCTCAAAGTCAATTATTGGATCGCAAGTACGTGATTGCAATGATAGAGGCAGGACCTATACCGATATGACAGTCTTGCTCGAGATGATAGTATGCTATCTGGTTTGTCTTTATCATCATATACATGCTTTAGTTCACTATCGCATGATGATAGAGCCCATAGGATTCTTACTTGACTGCCAGCAGTATGATGGCGATCATATACGTGGGAGCTGGGGTCTGTAAGCGCATCCTTAAAAGTGTCCCTAGTCGTAGGAGTTTCGAGACAAGGCATCGATACTCCAGAGTAGACTAGTGTATACAGTCGAGACCCCGATGAGGGGTGGTGGCCGGTCTCACAAGCCACTGGTGTCAGTTGGATCATCTAAGATGTATACAGGTGCTCATTAGGTTATTAGTACACCAGACAGGACTCGCCGGGAACATTCTAGTTGGTATTATACATATCGTCAGATAGCATTTCCCTGGTGACATGTGTACAGGTTAGTTTGTCGACCTGAGATCGTCATTTGTCTCGTGTGAGTTCCCACTGTGCTTTGATTTCTACCCTACCACGGCTCAAAGGAGTTGTGCAAACAGGTCTTTTTTGGGTACAGTCCCGAGCCACATGGAGGCAGTGAGCGGATCGTCGGGGATTCGTCTCTCCCGGTATTGGGGGTTGATGTCGCACAGTGCACGGGTGGCCATCACTAGAAATCCTTAGCCAAGGTAGTGGAGAATTACTGATTTGGATTAGTAGTTTTTCAGCTGGTGATGGGCTTCATACCGACATGAATTATCGTGTTATTAGGGGTCTGACTTTATCCACCCCCCTAGGCTCGATATGCGATACTCTTTAGACGAACGGACAGGACTGTATATACATTGTCACTGTCAGGCTCAGTAGGGTTTATAGATGTGTTCGCTCGTCAGCTTCCCTTCCAATCAATACATAGGAAAACCGTTACATACAGCTTGTACCTCTGACGTGCTAGAGGTTATACCTAGTGCCAGTATGTTGATGAGTCATTAGAGTCCCCTACAGACACTTTCCCAAGTTCGGGCGAAACGTTGTAGAGGCCGTATGGTAATATGGCAAGGTTCGGAAAATGCACGTGCGTTTTCGCACGTGTGATTTTTCCGGGAAGATAATACTGGTAGGCTTTGGTTTAAGCCGGATCCCAGTATTATACTGTGTAGATATAATATCTTTGTCTCAGTTGCATTTGTATTCAGTCGTAATACAAATGCGGGTATGTTTATACTGATACGGGGTTATCCTGAAATTCATTTCAGGATCACTTTTGGAAGTTGCCAGTTTCCAGTTTTTTATCGCCCGTCTTTAACATTCGGTTAAAGAAGGATTTATCTTTTCCTCTTGAGGGTGAGTCATGTGGTGAGTCATGCTTCTAGAAGCTTCTAGATGGTGACTAGGATGATGAGGTGGCATGTGACTCATTTGTTCATTAATGGTGTATTAATTAGATGATGACTATGTGTTGTGATTCATTGTTTTCATTCATTGAGTTCACATTAGGTGTTTCATGGCTCATTGTTTCTTTAGTGCCTATAGTCACCTTCCCCTCTCCTACACTCACCCCCCCTCTCTCTTTATATGGCCGACCACCCCTTGGTGGGAAATAGAGTTGTTCATTTGAGAAAAGATTAAGGTTTATGGTTCATGGAAATTGATATATTTTCATAGCTCATTTTCATTCGATCCAAAAGGCAACTTTATTAACCGTTCGTCCATAGCCTTGGACGTAACGAAACAAAGTGTTCTACTCATTCTTTACTTCATCTTGATCATCTCTTTTAGCAAACTTGACGATCGAGTTTCCTCGGTTCAGAGGCGGGAGCCCGTTTAAAGATCTGTCGATATGGTGTCACCTGGACGAGAAGACCGGAGATTCAGGAGATCGGAGTAGCCGCAACAAGCGTGGGATAATGGTTGAAGACCGAAGGACTCGGATCGTTCGGTACAACACTTCTACCCAATTTGTAGTTTGTTAGTTTAGCTTTAATGGCAGATCCGGGTTATGGTACACGATAACGCCAGTTTGTAAAAAGTTTTTATTCCGCATTTGGCGTCTGTTAGACGGCCGGAGCGCTACCGTGGACTTACAGGGACAACAGCTCATAACTACTTATTACCAGTTCGTTTAAGAAAACTTCTAATTTTCTTGGTTTTCTTAACCTATTCCTATCTTTTGGATGTAATTTTTCACTTTCTACTCTTTTGTTATAAAAAAATTTTTAATGCCCAGTGTCAAGGATAATTCAGTAAATACAAACCTCCCCCCCCCAAAACCTGTTTTCAGCAGTGTCCTCACTGATGTAGCCTTTTGAGAACAAGGACCTATATACTAGGAGAGAGATAAAAGGGGTAAAATAATGGTTAAATGAAAACTACCCCCAAACTTGATCTTTGACACGCACAGATATTCAATCAAATCCATTTTTACTCACCTCCATTCTTTAAATGAGAAAATGTTACAAAAACATGGAGGTGAGGCAGAGGAATTTTAGTTTTGATAAAGCGGCTCCTGTAAAAACAGGAGCTCCTCCGCGGCGTTAGCAGAAAAATACGGTTTTAATATATGCCTATTTACTTTAAAAATTGAACCGTTTTTCAAATTTTCGACTTCAACTACCCCGTGCGGGTGTACATACCGCACCACAAAATGTCCTTTCCAACGAGATTTAAGTTTACCCGGATGAAGATGGAGACGGGAATCGTAAAGAAGGACTTGTTGCCCCGATGTGAAGGTTTTTCTAAAAAGATTTTTATCGTGTAACACTTTAGTCCTATTCTTTACTATCACCGCATTATCGTAAGCTTCATCGCGGAGTTCGCTTAGCTCATTCAATTGCAGCTTCCGATAGCTGCCTGCATGATCAAGATCAAAATTAAGCTCTTTGATAGCCCACATTGCTTTATGTTTGATCTCGACATGAAGGTGACATGCCTTCCCAAACACAAGGCGGTTTGGAGACATACCAAGATCGGTCTTATAAGCGGTACAGAATGCCCGAAGAGCATTCGTCAATTTGGTTGACCAATCTTTACGGTTTTTCGAAACCGTCTTCTCCAATATCTGTTTGATCTGCCTATTTGAGATCTCAGCTGCCCGCTCGTTTGGGGATGATAGGGCGTAGAAAGCTTGTGAGTGGTTGAATATTTCCGCATCAAGGCCTCGAAAGACCTATTGCAGAAATGTGTCCCGTTGTCACTAATTATAGCGCGAGGGTGTCCGAATCGCGAAAAGATATTTTCTTTAAGGAACTTAATGACAACTTTGTTGTCATTAGTGCGACACGGTATATCTTCCACCCATTTCGAGACATAATCAACCGCTAACAAGATATATAGATTCCCAAAGGAGTTGGGAAAATGGCCCATCAAATCAATACCCCACACATCGAATATTTCCACAACCAATATAGGTTGGAGCGACATCTCGTTCCTTCGTGAAATCCGACCCAAATGCTGACATCGCGGACAAGTTTTGCAATGTTCATATGCATCTTTAAATAATATTGGCCAATAAAAACCACATTGCAAAACTTTCTCCGCTGTTTTTTGAGGACCAAAATGACCGCCGTATGCCTGATCATGACAAAATGATAACACGCTCTTGAATTCATCGTTAGGGACACACCTGCGAATGATTTGATCGGAACAATACTTGAATAGATAAGGTTCATCCCAATAAAAATATTTTACTTGGGATAGAAATCGAAGTTTGTCTTGTTTCGACCAATCACTAAGAATAAGTCCCGTCGCAAGATAGTTCACGATATCCATGAACCAAGGTTCGTAGGATATATTCAAGAGCTGTTCGTCAGAAAATGAGTCATTTATCGGCACGGTCAAAGTTGGTGAAGAAGTGATGCGTGAAAGATGGTCGGCTACAACGTTTTCACATCCATTCTTGTCTCGGATAACAAGATCAGATTCTTGTAACAATAGGATCCAACGTATTAGCCTGGCCTTTACATCCTTCTTCGATAAAAGATGTCGTAGGGCGGAGTGATCTGTGTAAACCATAATAGGCGAGCCAATCAAGTAGGGCCTGAATTTCTCTAATGCAAATACAACTGCCAAGAGTTCTTTCTCGGTAGTTGTGTAATTTATTTGTGCATCATTCAAGGTCCTACTTGCATAGTAAATTACATGTGGCATCTTATCAATATGTTGTCCTAAGACAGCACCAATAGCAAAATCTGATGCGTCACACATAAGCTCGAACGGGTGGTTCCAATCCGGAGATGATAGAACGGGGGCTGTAGTGAGCGATCCTTTAAGCGATTCAAAAGCAGCCTCACAATCCGAATCGAAGTGAAATGCAGTATCCTTGTCCAATAGAAGGGTTAAGGGTCTAGCAATTTTGCTAAAGTCCTTAATAAGTCTTCTATAAAATCCTGCATGGCCAAGGAAGGATCGTATATCTTTGATGCAGTTGGGACGAGGGAGGTTATGAATGACATCTATTTTAGCTCTGTCAACCTCAATGCCTTTTCGTGAAATTATATGTCCAAGTACAATACCTTCTTGGACCATAAAATGGCATTTTTCCCAATTCAAAGTCAAGTTCTTATCCTTACAGCGGGTAAGAACCGCGTCAAGATTACGAAGGCAGTCCTCAAAGGAGTCCCCATAAATGGAGAAATCGTCCATAAAAATTTCTAGAAAATTTTATGGACATATCTGAAAATATCGCCATCATGCACCGCTGAAATGTAGCGGGAGCGTTACATAACCCAAAGGGCATGCGTCTATAAGCAAAAGTTCCGAAAGGACAAGTAAAAGTGGTTTTATCTTGATCCTTTTCGACGATGGGGACCTGGTTATAGCCAGAGTATCCGTCTAAGAAACAGTAGTATTCGTGTCCCGCTAATCGTTCTAACATCTGGTCAATGAAAGGTAGAAGGAAGTGATCTTTCCTCGTCGCGGCATTGAGTTTCCTGTAATCAATACATACGCGCCACCCAGTTTGGGTGCGTGTTTGGATTAACTCATTAGCCTCATTAGTGATGACCGTGATGCCAGACTTTTTAGGGACCACATGAATTGGACTTACCCATTGGCTATTAGATATGGGGTAAATTATTCCACTATCAAGGCACTTGACGATTTCTTTCTTTACCGCCTCCTTCATAACGGGATTTAACCGTCTTTGTGGGTCTCGGGTTGGTTTGGCTTCATCCATCAGATGTATGTTATGTTCAACAATTAAGGGACTAATCCCTTTGATGTCGGCCATTGTCCAACCAAATGCTTGCCGATTCGATCTCAATACAGCCAAAAGTGCGTTCTCTTGCTCTAAGGCTAGAGAAGCGGATATAATCACTAGCAAACTCTCATTCTCTCCTATATATGTATATTTAAGATGAGAAGGTAGCGGTTTGAGATCAAGAATTGGCGGAAAGACAATAGAAGGTGGGGTAACGGAATGATATTCGGACTCCTTAAGAGGTTCAAAACTTGCATAAGATATTGACTTGGAAAGTGCTGCTGACTTTTGCAATGAGTCAACGGGTTCAATCTCAAGGTCGAACTCATTGAACATATCCTCACTGTGAAGTGGTGCAAGATCAAATGATGTCTCATTAGTGTTGTCGAGAACATCAAAGCAAAGTTCCTCATCCATGCAGCTTTCGGAAGCTATCTCGTGGATGGAACAAACATCCAGCAAATGAGCAGAAGGTTCTGATGGCTGACTTCCTAGCTTGTAAATATTAAGCTCAATTGTCATTTTCCCAAAGGATAAGTTCATAAAACCGTTACGAAAATTAATTACAGCGTTAGAAGTTGCTAGGAAGGGTCGACCAAGTATCACCGGGATTTGATTGCATGGGTTTGCCACAGGTTGTGTATCTAAAACAATAAAGTCCACGGGAAATATGAATTCCCTGACTTTAATTAACACATCCTCTAGTTCGTCCCGAGGTTTGGTGATAGATCGGTCTGCCATCTGGAGAGTACAATGGGCGGGTTTTAACTCCCCAATTCCTAACTGCTCGTATACTGAATAAGGAAGCAAGTTAACGCTAGCGCCTAGATCGAGTAAAGCACGATTAATATTTTTACCCCCAATAGAAATAGAGATTGTAGGACAGCCGGGGTCCTTATGTTTCTTTGGTATTTGTTGGGTGAAAGCGGTGCTAACATTACTCGTCATGAAAACCTTCTTAGGCACTTGAGTTTTTCTCTTCCTAGTGCACAAGTCTTTAAGGATTCTTGCATAAGATGGGACTTGTTGAATAGCATCTAGGAGAGGAATATTCACGCTAACTTGCTTAAACATTTCCACAATCTTCTCCATTTGCGGGTTTGGTCTGTTGGCCCTTAATCTGTTTGGAAATGGAGCTCGATCAATAAGTTTTGGGTCCAACGTTTGTGGAGAAGACTATGGCGATGGATTCGATCCCAAAATTAGAGTGGGAATCGACTTAGATAGATTTGGCGAAATGTTCGAGCCTTGGGAAATACGGAGAATAGGCTCGGATGAAGGTGGGAGACTAGACAAATTAGGGGAAGAAGAAGAAGAAGAAGAAGCTGGGGGTATCAATGGTGTCACTAGCATCAAATTGCTCACCTACTCGGTTATTCAGCACTCTCCCTGATCTCAACATAGTAATGGCATTCACATTATGACTCTGTGAATGGTCAGGATTCGGTAGGGGTTGAGATGGGAGTTTCCCTTTTTCTCTAGCACTCATTGCGGCGTTTAACTGTGCGATTTGGTTTTCTATTGATTTAATACTCCATGGGAGGCGGAGTCTTTTTTTATGGTATCAATAGAAGACTTCATCTCAGCCGACAATTGCATGGATTGTTTCATGAACATATCCAAAGTTTGTGCAAGTGAGTTGTCAGTACCGGCCACTTGTGGTGTAGAAATGTTGGCCAGATTTTGGAAATTCTGTGACTAAACGGGGGGCTGACTCTGTGGTTGTGGTTGCTGTGGAGGAGGTCTTTGATAATTGCTTTGTTGGTTTTGACTCCAAGCAAAGTTAGGATGATTCCTCCATCCTTGATTATATGTGGAAGAATAAAGATCGTTTCTAGGTCGCTGCTGAAAAGCAGCATTAGCTTGAAACGATGCATTCATAGGACATTCTTCCGTTAAGTGTGAAGGATCCGAACAGCAACCACAGACGGTCTTAGGAAGCGTGACCTGATTTAGGGAGAATGATGAGAATTTGTTCTCAATAGCGTTGAGTTTCTTCTGTATCGCTGCCATTTCGGCTTTTACTGCGATAGAAACATCGAGCTGATGAACACCTCCCCTAGATGAAGGTGGTCTTACGCTTTCCCACTGCAAAGTGTGTTCAGCAAGGTCTTCCAGATACTTCCAAGCTTCACCGTCGTCTTTAGACATGAAATTGCATTGACAATTTGTTTCAAGCATCTGCTTTGTCGCTGTATTAATGCCCTCATATATAATCCGACATAAATCCCATCTATTGATTCCATGATGAGGACATTGGACAAGCAGATCTTTGAAACGTTCAAAGCACTTCCAAAATGGTTCATTGGGAAGCTGGGTAAACTGGTTGATCTCGCTCCTAACACGGGCGGTTTTATGGTTTGGGTAAAACTTCTTAAGAAATGCTATGACGAATTCATCCCAATTAGTGATAGAGTGTGTGGCAGTATTGTAAAGCCATTTTTCTGCCAAGTCGCACAGTGTGAATGGGAGAAGACGTAAGCGCATAGCATCTAAAGTCAATTGTGAAGTACCCATCATTGCGCATACGTTTTCGAATTTGGTAATGAAAACGTATGCGTCTTCCGATTCAAGCCCGTGAAATTTAGGCAGCAGATTGATGTAGTGGGGTTTAATTTCGAAATTATCCCCGTTTGGTGGTGGAAGAGATAGACAAGTAGGAAGGGGACCACGGATAGGATATCATCTCTCTTGGAGAGAGATGCGCGGTGGATTCTGCGCACCTACGGGCGGTGGCAGCGTGGTGTTATAATCTGATGGAGTACCGTCCATTTTGGTCGTGGTGTGTGGTGGGGGAAAAGAAGATGAAGAAGTACCGATTTCGGCGTCGATAGCAGGAACGCGGACAAGACGGGCACTAGGATCCCGTGTCCAGCCAAGCATGCACTAAGCGGGTTTAGTGCAAGTGGCGGCGTGTGTGTGATTTTAAAATTGGTTTGTTTTGAAAAAAGTGGGACTCAAGACAAATCACTCTAAAATGCACAAGCAACCCTAGAACTAAGGTCACCTAGGTCCAGTCTCTAGACCGCTTCTAGACTTCCAAAGGACAAGCCGCAGGATCAATCCTCTACCGCCTCTGTACTACCCTTGTAGCCAGGTAAGTGCCAGGTAAGTGGGAAGGAACCACAGTAGTGGGCCTAATTAAAAACCGCTAGTCTTTGTCACACTTGCCTAGGCACTACAAAAGTAATGCGGATAAACGATAGATTACCTACGACCTTCCTCTGTCCTTAATGAGCGCGACAGTCCTTAGAGTCTGGTCTAGATATTTTTTAAATTAATGAAGGGTTGATCTAGATGCTCGGTTCGTGATTTGTGGGGCTTAGGAAGGGTGATGAAATCCCCACCTAATCTTGATTTGGTCTTTTCCCCTTAAAGTCCGTATTAAAATATGCAAAACAAAACCAATCACAAAACTTTTGCAAAAAGATTTTTGAACGGCGCTATTTTGCAAAGAATCCTGCAGAAAATAAATTTTATTGGATTTTAGAGGAGAGAGAAAGAGTTAAGAAAGATATCAGAGAAGTGTGGAACCCTAGATCTCCTGTTTCCTCAAGTCCGTGACTCCAGATCTCCTTGCAAAAATTCACGCACAAATCGTTAAATATGTAATTTGCATTTTTGTTTTAATAATGATATGAATCGTCTAAGAATTCAACAAAAATAGTAAGAATAAAAAATTACGCACGTATCCCCGGCAACGGCGCCATTTGATTTGTTGCGAAAGAGTGTTTGTAGTAGCTAACCGCAATCAATAACGGTGTCGCTTGTAGCTAGACCGAGATGAGTACGGGTCATCCTCAGGGAAACGTTAAATATTTTACTCTTACTTTAGACGTGTTGAAAGAGAGGAGAGATAAAGAATATTGTAGAATGGTTTCTAGATCTACGTTAAGCAAGAATGCAAAAATATAGATCTAGATTATTTTAGGAATGTAGTTAATATAATAAGAGGGCTTGTAGGGTTCGTTAGGATTTAGTAGTTATGGACGATTAATTAAAAGTTACCCATTTTATCCATTAATAGATTCAAAACTAGAACGACGGTGATGTGTGTAGATTAGGGTTTCTGGAGGTAAAAGGAATCTCACTCTTAACCCTTATCTCGACACGGAACTTTGTTCATATCTAGCCTTTACCAAAACAACCATTAATCTAATCTCTAATCGCGGTCGGAACTAACAAGGAATTGCTAGCTCGCCCGATTAGGATGTTAATGATTCTTTTGATAAAGTTCATAAACTTTATAGGACTTAAAAAGGGTTTAGTGATGTTCATCATCCATTAGCCTACCCTAATCTTACGAACCCTAACAAACGGAGAATTACTCGCGCATGTTGGGAGAAAAAGAGATGGAAAGAAATTGCATAATTAAATTACGAAGAAATAGAATAAGAAAAAGAACTACCTTTATTAATCAACAATATTCATTACACTTTGATCCTTAGAAAATGATTACAAAGACTAGCTTGCTTCTCAATCTCTTCCAAGGAGGTAGATGAACAGTTGATGATCAGCCTGGATGCGTGAGCAGTCTTGGACTTCGTGATCATGTCGGCTTGATAAATTTTCCAAGAGGCACTCGGTCTCTATTTATAGTCCAAAGCCAGAAACATTTACTTCCAAATTAGGGAACTAACTGTATAGATTCACCCAAAAGTTTCTCAGCCGCTATCTCCAAAATAATGCGGCGGATCCGCGGCATCAAGACGCTTGGGCCGCGAATCCGCGGCCTGATGATCGGATCCCTTGATCAATTTTTTATGGTAATTCTCCTTGTGACATGTGGCGATCCTTGGAACCTTCAGAATTTGGAAATCTTTTCTTTTCTTCTGCCAGAATTGATTTCTTCATTTTGATTTCTTAATTAGGCAGGTTAGCTTTAACAACTTGATTTCCTTGATTTAAGACCTGAAAATTCTGCACAACAAGTTAAATAATATTTAGTAGACTTAGTTCTACTAGGATTTGGTCAATAATATTATTTGCATAAATTTTCCTACCAAATGCTAATTACAATATATCAACACATGGAAAATAGTATTTTTACACATCAACCTTCATATGTATGATATATTATAATAAAGACCTTTTTAAATATGGAAATGATAGGAAAAATGTAATAACAAATGTGCAGTTTTATCAATTGAACACCCACCTATTGGCCGCGGATCCGCTGCTTATTGAAAGATTCAGGAGTTGGGATTTTGCTGTTTGGATCATAACTACCGGTTTCCAAATTAGGAGACTAGGGTTCTGACTCTGGAACTATAAATAAGGACCGAGAGCCTCTTAGAAAATTCATCAAGCTGAAGAGATCACGAAGTCCAAGACAGGCTCACGCATCCAGGCTGATCATCAACTGTTCGTCTACCTCCTTAGAAGAGATCGAGAAGCAAACTAGCATTTGTAATCATTTTCTTAGGGAATAAAGCGTAAATGAATTTTGTTGATTAATAAAGATAGTTCTTTTTCTTATTCTATTTCTTTGTAGTTTAATATAATTTCTCTCTCCATCACTTCTTCTCCCAACATGCACGAGTAATTCTTCGCTTGTTAGAGTTCATGGGATTAGGGTAGGATAATGGATGATGAAGATCCTTAAAGTCTTTTTACGTCCTATAAAGTTTATAAACTTTACCAAAAGAATAGTTAACATCCTAATCGGGCGCGCTACCAATTCATTAATAATTGCGACTACGATTAGAGATTAGATCAATGATTGTTTTGGTAAAGGCTAGATATGAATGGAGTTCCATATCGAGATAGGGGTTAAGAGTGGGAACCCTTTTCCCTCCAGAAACCCTAATCTACATGCATCACTGTCGTTCTAATTTTAAATCTATTAAAGGATAAAAAGAGTAATCTTTAATTAATCATCCATAACTACTAAATCCTAATGAACCCTACAAGCCCCTTTTTTATATTAAACTTACATCCATAATTAATCTAGATCTATATTTTGCATCCATGTTTAATATAGATCTAGAACCTACAACCATTCCTTATTCTTCCTCCTTTCTTTCTCATCACGCCTAAACTAAGAATAAATGGTTCCACGTTTCCCAGAGGACGACCCGTACTCATCTCGGTCTAGCTACACGCGACACCGTTATTGATTCCGGTTAACTACATACATAAAATAGATCATATCAATCAGGCGCGCAATCTTTCGATGATCTAAGCAGTAGCTAGGATGTATATCCGCTTCATCAGGAGTGTTTCCTTCGGAGGGTGGCAGCTTCATTCCAATCGATATGGCTTTGGCGAACCTCCTCCTCGTCTTGAACCTGCTTTTATCTGCGACGGATGTACATTAATCTGGCGGGAATGTATCGACCCTTTCGTCCAGTCACCGGTGTTTTGCCTTTTCAAATATGGCCATCTCGCGCTCCCGGTTAGCTTTACTTTTCATAAGGGCTTCGTTTAGGAATGCATCGATCATTTCGTCTGATTATCCTAGAAGTTCCAGCTCAGGATCTGCCCCCGGTTTCTCTGCATCCAGAGCTTCTCTATCGTTTATCAATGAGTGAGAGATCACATGGCAGCTTTCCACATAATCCTCAGATTCACCCGACAAGTCTTCTTCTTTGTCGTCATCTCCTTCCTCAAGGACGGGGCTGAGAAATTCTTGGAGTGTGACCGGGGTTCGTGCTTTCTGGTTATACTCTTCCAGCGCGTCAATCTGTTTTTACAGGTCCGTGTGCTTGTCACCATGCTTCACGGGTTTTTTAGTCTTCTTCTTTTTCGAAGACTTTGACGGCTGGGTGTGAGCACTTTGACTATCACCACCAATTTTTGGAGTTGAGCGCGTTTTCAGCATTCCCTCGATGATCTCGGGTTCCGGTGGATTCTTCCACCTGATTGCCGGGCATGTTTGGAGATACTTCAGCATTTGTTTTGTTTTGGCTGAAAGAGCGACCTCCCATGGAGCTTCTTCGACAAAAGAGCATGATGCCCCTGGTGTGTCCGTCCTTTTAAGAGCATGTGGTTGAGGCGGGGTTACTTTCCACTTCTCGGACAGGGTGAATTTGCCTTGTTGGTATTGATCCTCAATCCAGCCTTTAAACACGAAGCAATTTTCAATCGGATGGCCTATCGCTTGGTGATAGGGGCAATAATTGGGATTACTAGCCTCACCGGGTTGCAATGGGCATTTTGGATTTGGCAAATTGATGAGCCTGTTGCGCATTGCCAGCTCGAACAATCTCCTCATTTTTTTCCCAGAGAAACGAATAAGGGTGCTTTATTTTCTCATTATAGAATTGTCGTCTCTCGTCCAGGCGATCAGTTGGTTTTGGGCCACTGGACTATTGTTGAGCATTTGCGACGAAGGTCGCTTTCCCTTTGCCCTTTTTATTCCGTGGCTCCGGCTTTGAAGGAGACAGTCTATGATCCATCTGGTCCATTCGGGCCAGCTTGTCAATCAAGGCCTAAAACGTGGTTGGCTTGAAGAACAAATGAATTGGGAAATAATTGCTTGAGGGTCAAGAGTGCCCACGAACATGCCCACTGCCGGAGCTTCTTCGATGCGCTGCTCACATTTCAACCATAAATTCCGCCATCGTATTGCGTATTGAACCCACGTTTCTCCAGGTTTCACCCTGGCATTGATCAATGCCATTATTAGGATATGTTCATTAGCACTCACGAAACGCTGGGTGAATAGCAGCTCCATCTCTACAAAAGTTTTGACGGGGTCATTGGGAAGCTCCGAATACCACTCAAACGTCGTTTCCGACAAGCTACCAACAAACCGGCGGAGCAACAGTTTATCATCACCTCCGGTGTTGCTGCACAAGGCTCTGCATTGAGTGACGTGCTGATGTGGATTCCCCGTCCCATTATATTCATGGAATTTAAGGATCGTATATCCCGGCAGGTACCTTATTTGGTCATACCAGCCCGGATAGGGTCGTCCAGGCTTAACGATCTGCCCGATCGTTTCGCTCGCCTGATGAGCTCGTATTTGCTGAGATGTAATCATCCAGAGCGGCCTTGGATATGGTCTCCTCCTTGGCTGCTGAAAGAGCCGGAGGAGGGTTCGATGTCTCCTCTCTATCGTCTTCAATGATAATCGAGGGGTCTTCAGCTGAAGGTTCCGGCTGTAATATCATCCCTGCCATGTCTAGGAACAAAAGAGCCATTCGTTTTATGTTGGCCGCTTGTTCCGCGGCCTCTTTTTCTTTCCTCTCGAGCATTCTTCGGAGGAACTCAGTATCAGTTTCTTGTTCCCGACGATGCTCTGAGGTCTCTGGATTTTCTTTTGGCCCAGTGAGTGCGGCCATTGCAATCAGCATCTCCTGAAGTTTTTGCTGCTGTTGCTCCTGAGCCTTTGTTATCGATCGGGTAAGCGGTCTATAACCCGTAGAAGCACGGCTTTCCTCTTTTCCAGAAGCCATATAAACGGTATGTGTCACCATGCCCCCAGACTTAAGGCGTTTAGATTCAGCATTCTTACGGTTTGTTGCGGTCACGATGGCTTTCTCCGGCCTCCTTCTCTTGTGAGCGGTTGACGTTGAGAGAGCCGTTGCAGCGGTCACCCAGACGGATGACATCTTCTGTGGTACCACGGGATGGCACTTTTCTTGCCGAGCTTTAATCTTCTTTGATCGGCGAGAGTAATCCCGATCAATCACCGATTCCTGGACCTGTCGCCAGACTTTGTAAATTTTGGAGGACAACCGCTGAGGGGGCTGCTCCGGCTTCTTCTCTGTAGCATTCTCCATAGGTGGGGGAGATCTCTTTAGCACGACAGTCAGAGAGTTTTTGCGCACCCTCCTTAGTGGTTCAAAGATGTTCCCAGTTGGAATAGCAGCGTCTATTTCCACCGTTGGGGCCGGCGGAGTCAGTCCAGAAGGAGAGTTGCCCCCAGCCTTCCTTACTCGGTGCCAGTGGAGACGTCGAGCGTGTCGAGTCATTGGGATTGTCTCGGCTGCAGGGGTAACTTCCCCATGCCCCCTTGTGTTGGCGAAGGGTTGTCATTGGTGTCAGCCTATTGAAAACCGACGTCCGTTGAGAAGCAATGTCCAATCTGTTAAAGACAGACCTCTGGACAGGGGAAGCAGCTTTGAGGACTTCGTCTGGAGCGGGAGCCGGAACGGCCAGCCTTGTGGAGACCGACCCTTTGGCAGGAGAAGCCGCCTTGACGACTTCATAAGCAGGAATGGCTATCTGCTTAGGAATAACTCTTTCCGGTATCGCGAGCTTCTTCATGGGCCCAAATGAGCTTTGGCTCGGTCTGCTAAAGACTGAGGCGTTGGAGCTGGACGACCCGTTGAGGGGGGGTCGCAGTAGTGGTAAGTCGATCGAAGACCGACTTCTTTGGGGTTTCCTGCAATGGTAGCGGGGCATTGAAATTCATGGGTGGGAGCATGGTCCCGAAGAATAGCCTAGTGGTGGCCTGAGTTACTTGCTCCATTGGCATCTTGAATAGGGAGGCCACTTGGGGCCCGTAGGTTACACCTCCAGATGAGGTGGGCGGGAGTTGCAGTTGCAGCTGGAGCAGTTAGAGGCCATTTCTTTTTTCTGCACGAGAGCAAAACCAAATCTTAGTGCCTCGAACCCAAGGGAAACCATATTAAACCGCGATTCGTTCGCGAACATGACACATGAAGTGTGGAGTGGAAAGAGGAAGAGGTCCCACCGGGCGTGCCAGAATCTGTTCCCGTCGAAACACGGAGATGCGACCGCGCAGGTCCGTCTCGCCTGAATTTCGGGGTAGATGCTAATTGGTGCTATCTGTCCACCTCTCCTAAGATGTCAAGTTGATTTATGACACCATGTATCGAAGATTTAAATGGATGCGGCCGATGTAGCAGACTTCGTCAGATTCCCCCTCATTTGAGGGGTTTTTGATTGTGGGGACGCTCTTCCCTGTAGGCGCAAACCCTTGCAGTTAATTATGCTACCGCATCGCGGTAACCACTTTCTCCTTCTCCAGATGGTCACTTCGTGTCGTGTGTGCTTGTTTTGTTTTTGGTTGCCCGTGGATTGTATACGGAGACTAATTTATGTTGTCACCCGTAAGGCATGGATTAGTCCAAATCCGTATTCTCTTAGATTTGGGTTTGGGGGTTGGGTTTAATGTTACGTTAATCTCATTTGAGACTAAGATCAACTTAAACGTATGTTAAGGATACGTCAGTCTAATTTTAGACTAAGATCAACTTAAACGTTTGTTAAAGATACGTTAGTCCAATTTTAGACTAGGATTAACTTAACGGGATCGTTTAGATCCAACAAGAGAGCATTTGGGCTCTATTGTTTAGTTTAGGGACATTGCGGTCGATTGTTAGTTTAAGGACATTACAGTCCAATGTTAGTTTAAGGACATCTCGGTCCAAGGTTAAGGACATCATAGTCCGTGAGTTTAAAGGGACCCTACTGTCCGAGTTTAACGACATCATAGTCCATGGGCTTAAGGACCCCACAGTCCGTAGTTTAAAGACGTCATAGTCTATAAAGTTTAAGGACATCATAGTCTATGAGTTTAAGGACCCCACAGTCCATGGAATGATTAGTTATCGAAACCCGTCACCTCTTTGAAGAGGTTGAAGGATTACAACGACAAATCTCAAAGGAGTGAAGAGATGTACCCTTGAACCAAAGTTGATTGGGGAATCTATAGTCCAATTTAGGACTAAGATCAATTAATTCGATTATGAGCACATTGACTCAGTTAAATCTGAATTGAGAACTTATGGCCAACTTGGGCTAAGTCCAATTAAGTTTGAAATGTTGGCCATTTGTTGGACTGTTGAACATTTGTCTGGGTTCAGCCCCTCATTATTTAGCAATGCTAAACAAAGTTTGGGGGCTCTGATAACATTTTGTCTTTGGCTGAGCACTAACCATTATAGCTCTGGATTTTAAGGTTCATTGGAAAGGGAGATTTGCCTCTTGGAAAATTTAGCCAATTTGGGCTAAACTTGGCTTTAAAATAGTGTTAAACACTAGAGGATATTTGGCGATCACGTGCTCCCACGTGATGTGCTGAAAATAGTGTTAAACACTAAGGACAAAGCGCTTAAAGTAGTGTTAAACACTAAAATTGGATTGGTCACGTGGGGTCACATGAGGCATTTGAAGATGGGGCCAGACTTCCTTTATTTTATTCTCAGAGTATTCAAATAAGTGGTAAACACTTTTGGTCTTTTGAAAGCATCACGTGTGGACACGTGACAATGCCTCTACGTTGGGCATTAATTCCTCTGTCTTCCCCTATTTTATTCTTTTGAAAAGGGTATTTGTCAGGGTCACGTGGGGGCACGTGAGGCGCCCTAGATCAGTATTGCCTTCGGCTTTGTTCTCTTTTATTTTAAGGGTCGTGTGGGAGCACGTGAGGCATTGCCTCTGGGCTAATTCCTTCTTATTTTGAGGAGTCCATTAAAGGGTCACGTGGGGGCACGTGAGCATGCCTTATTCATTCCTTTTTGTTCGTTGGGATGAAGGGTCACGTGTTACCACGTGATCATATTGGATACTTTTACGTGCATGGAGAGCTTTAAGTCTCTTTTTTTAAAGAATTAAATTCTTTTATAGGGTTAAACCCTAGTTCTGTTTAGAGGAATTAAATTCCTGTGTATTTGGACGAATTAAATTATTATGTAGGGTTAAACTCTAGTTTCATTTGGAGGAATTAAATTCCTATGAATTTGAAAGAATTAAATTCTTGTGTTGGGTTAAACCCTGATTTCATTTGGAGGAATTAAATTCCAATGAATTTGGGGGAATTAAATTCCCTAAATTCAATTCTCCCTCTAAGTTTGGGATCTGCATGGCAGAATCTTCCCGATGAGAATTAAATTCTCAACTTGTGGGGAGATCTGCTTCTGTAGATCTTCAACCAAAGGAAGAACTAAGTTCTTACTCAGAAGTGTTAAACTCTTAAATTGAGAATTAAATCCTCTTTTTTGTTTTATGGAGCTTAGATCTCTTTCCCTTTCTCACCTATGGTTTCTTTCTCTTCTGAGAAAATCTTCTTTTCTCTCTGTTGTTGTATTTCTCTAAAAAAAATTCCAAGGATCCTTCTCTTCTCTTCTTGGCTCCTATTTATAGGAGAAAGAAAAGAATCAGTTTGTTTAGTCAATCTTTCATTGAAAGATTTTAATTAATTTTGTAACCAACATGATCTTTTAGATCACTCAGTGAATTTTATTCACCATTGGATTTTTAATCCAAACGATCTTTTATCTGTTATTCTTGGTGAATTTCAAGGAAATCTTTCCTTGTATAGAATCTTTCTATAAATTTGTGATTTTTAATCACCATTGGATTTTTTAATTCAACGGTGCTCCACTTTACAATGCACAATCTTTTTTTGTTTGGAAAGATTTAGAGAGATATTTTCCAGTTAGGGTTTTCGATTCCATCTTAATTAGAATTTAATTCTATTAGTTCGGAAGGCTTAAGAACCTATCACGTGTTGGCACGTGATCCCATTGTTTGATCATTCAAATAGAATTTAATTCTATTAATTAAAGAGCTTAGGAACCCATCACGTGTTGGCACGTGACCCCCTTGATTAACATTTTAACCAGAATTTAATTCTGCTGTTTTAAAGAACTAAGGAATCATCACGTGTCAGCACGTGACCCTTGGTCACGTGTAGACACGTGATGCCTCATTGGGATTTTTCCTCGTTATTTTATTATACTTTTAATTCTTTTCAGTGGGTTTAAAGACCCATCACGTGTGGGCGTGTGACTCCTGTTGATTGGAATTCAATTCTATTATAGCACAGTCCCCAGGAAACCATCACGTGTCAGCACGTGACCCTTGGTCACGTGTGAGCACGTGATGCCCCATTGGAGTTTTTCCTGATATTTTTATGAGGGAACATCTTGCTTAATCACTTGTTAAGGAAAGAATAGGGTTAGTTTGAATAGGAGAAGTGTTTTCTAATTTCCTTTAAAAACCATTAATTCGTAATTGAAATTCCGACCAAACGATTCGCAATCCGCTCCATTAGGAACCCTATCCTACCACGATAGCGGTGATTTCTAATTATGACCAGTTGCAATTGATTTGCCGGAGGTGAAAGTTAAATACAAGAACGGAAGGATAAGGAACAAGAAGTATGAATTTAGCGCACAATCGCAAATACCGTATTTAAAGCTCCCTTATCCACATTGTTGCAGATTACCTTAGCATCAATATCAAGTTAGGTTTATAAGGAAATGACAAACATTATCCTAGATCAAGCTAACCTAAAAATACCCATAACAAGTCCTGTCTTTTGAACATATCATATTTTCTGACTTTTAGTATAACAAACAACTCCAAGTAACAGACTTAACTCGTTAAAACAAGCTTAGAAATCTACCATCTCTCTGCAGACGACTCGTACTCATCTCGGCTCGCTACACGCGACACCGTTTTGATTGCGGTACTTTTAGAACTAAATATGACACGATAAATCTTTACCAATCAAACGTGTATGCAAAACATATAAAAGCATTTATATATATATATATATGTATATACTCATCTTAAACAAGATATAACATCACAGGCATGTGGTAAACAACAAGCAACATGCAAAAGCGGAATAATTAGGATCCTCGCGTTTCGTTTGAACCGCAAACGAAACGTGATGTTATCCGGTCATGTGAATAGCCCGTACAATATCGATCCAAGACCCCTAAGAGCATCGCAAGCTACCCGCCAATCCTAGAAGCGAGGCAACTCCGCCTCAATGCCAAGAATGGGCCATCCGGCGCTTGCTAGAATCCGATAACTTAGGCACTTCTGCATGAATCTATCCTCAACCTATACAAATGCGGCAAGCAACCCGCCAATTCTAGGACGAGGCGGCCCGGTCTCAACTCCTTGAGATGGCCACCTACGGTATCCTAGAACACGGTTACTAGAGCACTTCTCCATAGGTTGTCCCGGTACAGAAATGAGAAATATACAATGGCAACAACGCCAACATCCTGGACATGTTCCAATAAAAGAATATACAAGCGCCGGTAACGACGGCCACAAACCGGCCACTCATCCCGAATTAAAACAAAATACATATAACTCATAATTTACACACATCCATATCATATGAGGGGCTATCCAACACGACTATCCGGCTAAAACATCACAAAGATATATATACCAATATCATAAGCAAATATGTGCAATCTCTTCTAATGGACATAAAGCAATTAGAAGACGTTTACCAACACACATACAAAACTATGGTTATCCAACGATGCTTTAATTTCAATTTAAACTTTTCTGTGATGCCTGTAAACAAAGATAGCAGTAACTGAAATCTGGACCAAAAAGAAATATCCTAAAAATCCCATTTCCAACACACCAAGTCTTAGCATGAAGCTCGAGCCAAATTAGCCTGGTCTGGTCGACTAGGTCAGCCAAATGGCATATTTGGTCGGCCAGAGCATGGTCGTTTGGGTCTTCTTTATGCATGGTCAATTTTAAAGAAAATGAAACACAATAGCATCTATAAAAAAATTTCAAAGAACTTTTCAAAATCCCAATAGAAACTTGGTTATTTAGAAATGAAATACGGAAAAAATTCAGTTTCGAAACGTTAGAATCGTCTTTTACTAATTTAAGTATTTGGGTGGCTCTGATACTAGTGTAACTTCCTAGTGCTCGAGCCGCTAGACTTGCGGCCCAGGAAGAATTGAAAACAACGATTTTTAAACAAGCACTAGCAACTAAAAATCCTAGAAATCGAACCAAACACTAAACTAGTAAGCTAAAAAAGAGTTAAAATACAAGTTGAGGGGGCTAGCTATCTTTGTAGCATGTCCACCTCCTATGGAAGACCGTTCAAGGCTCCGAGTCGTCAGGAACAAGCTTGCAAAGCAACCATCTTTCGTCAAAGATGATCCACTCGAAGGAGTCTGGACTCAAGCTCTAGCACTGCTCTAAAATGTACTTTGATCAAGAAACTCGCAGACTAAACTTGCTAGGTCAAGTGTGTACGTGATGTAGTTGTGAATCTCTTATTTTCTCTCTTTTTCTTTTTTCCTTTTCTAAGTGGAAGTTCACCCGTGAGAAGAGAAGAGAGAGGAGGATGTGTATGTCAAAGCTAAGCATATCCTTTTCTTTCTTGCTCTTATCCTTTATGAGGAGGTGGGTGGAATTATGATTCACAAGAGTGAGACACAAGGTCACACTCATCACAAACCATCCATCCAAATAGAAAAACAAATTACATGTATTAATACACACACACACATACATACACTTGTATATGTAACAAATACGCATACACCTGAATTTGTATCAAGATATAAACACCCGTATTCATACAAATACACGTATTCATATATAAACCCGTATTCGTATCAAAATATAAATACCGAAAAGAGAGAAAATGGGAGATATAATACTAGCTCACATATCATCTATATGCGATGATCCGGCTTTCCTTTAAACCTTGGCTATCTTTAAAACCTGCTATTATTATCAAAACATATACTAACGATAGGTATAATACCATCTAAGAGTTCTTAGTGAGTTCGTTCAGTGTAACTTATAACCTAATGAGTACCTGTATACAATCTTTGGTTCCGTACACCAATGGTTGTGAAACCAACCATCGCTCCTCGTCGGGGTCAAGAAATGTATACACTAGTCTACTTTGGAGTACCGATACCCATTCTCGATACTCCTACGACTATGAATATTGTAAGGATGTGCTTATTGACCATCCAGCTCCCACAGGTTCGATTGCCATCATAGTGCTGGTAGTCAATCAAAGATCCTACGAGCTTTATCAACATGTATTTATGATACATAATAACAAGTATAATATACACACATGTTAAGTTAAATACAAACCAAATAGTATACTATCATATCAAACAAGACTGTCCTATATATACATATACCCAGTATCCAATACAATAATAGTCTCTAAGGCATACATATCCAACAATTACTTATTCTTAAATCTAGGTTATAATTATTAGCTTGTTAACGTTAACCAAGACTTACATCATGATAAATATTGAATTAAATATTGTTATGCTAAAATACTGAGGAATTTAAATAATTAATAACTTTAAATTTTTGTGACAACGTTAAAAAAAGTTTTAAAATCGTTTATTTAATTATAATAAAACTGCATTCCTTCTCGTTCACTTTGTCAGATAGAATATTGAGGATGTTTTCTTATGTATTGATGTAATTATTTATAGCTTTTTTCTAATATTGTAGATAGGCTCAATAAAGCTCAAGGCTCGGGCTCGTTTGATAAATAAACGAGCCAATCTTGAACAAATTTTTAAGCTCATTTGAGTAATTGAGTCAATCCGAACAATCTCAAACTCGGCTCGTTTGGCTCGTTTAACAGCCCTACATTCATCGAATATCAATTTGACAACTGATCATAAATTTGAATTTTATATATATATATATATATATATATTGTGTGTATCAAAATTTGTCTATGAAAATAACGGCCGCTAAACTCTTGATATCTCAGCTAATTACACTGCATTGTTGTATAAGAAAATTATAAATTGAATCTACAATTTGGCTAAATAAAAGGTTTTGATCGAATATAATCGACCCTAAATAGGCAATACGTGCTAAAGAATCAGGGTTGTGTCGTACGTTTGGGTGGTTGATGCCACGTTACCATGCTCGAATTAGAATATGGAGAGTTATGACGAATCGTAAAGGCATAAAGGATACTCTAAGGCTATAAATATAAGAGAACTAAAAGAATTGAAGACCTCTCTCTGACCAATTAAAGCTTTATCATATTTATGTTTTAATCTATCCTAGCAGTTGCGTAGAAGAGCATGTTGATGAAGATGCTATTGGCCACCATCGATATTTGAGTCCTTTGTAAGGTTGGGTTTTGGTGAGTGTGAATGCTTGCATTCAGTGTTCGGTTGAAGTGATCATTCAAGGGCTGAATTGTACAAATCGTTCCAAGCCGACCTTGTGTACCGTTCAAATCCATGCAGGCCTAAGAACAAGCCTTTGTTGATACTTTGTCAGCCAATACTTACGTCCAAACATCATATTGTTTGTCCAAACATCATATTGTTTGTGTCGCGACTCCGCATAAAGAGTTATAATGCCGAATTCCTTTCGACCAATGTTAATAGCATAAATTATGCTTAAGTGTAAAAATGACCAATGAGCCGATATTATGTATCCTGAGAAATACATGTGCCACATGCAAGCGGTCCATATGCCTTGTATGTAAAAGATGAATGTAAAATGACTACGGTAACTTATGGCCGATATCCATGATTTGAATGTAAGATATTGGGATTTTAACCGATGATCCACAATGAATAATAACTAACTTGCCACAATATTCTCTTATAATTAATTAATTTTATCAGTTAGATATTATTTACATCTTCTGTAAGTCCTTGTGTCGAGTGGTAATTAATAAGCCTTAATTAGTTTATGGCTGAAACAACCAAAGAAAGACCGTTTTTCTTTTTTCCTGATCATTGTTGGAAAATTTGTTGTTTAATACGCTTTATATCTAAAAATTGAATAAACAAAATTCTAACCTTTGTAGATCAAAATTTTGAAAAATGAAGTTTATGGAAAAGAGTCATGTACTTGAGTGCACTGACCTAAAAAAGATATCACCTCTCTCTTGACAGGTTTACAGTGGCGATTCAATCACAAAATACAACTCCCCAGCCCTTCTGGAACTCCGGCTTGCAAAAGTCATCGGAATTGTGTTAGTACCCTTTTCTGTTTCATAGTTAGATACTTTGAATGCTTATGAATGCAATGAAGATGAAGAAGAAATCTGAGTATGTGTTTTTGTTTTGGATTGTATGGATTTCTACCTTCCGGGAAAGGCTTTAAATAGCCTCCCAAACAGTTGGAAATTTTCTAACCATTATAACCGTGACCGTTCGCTGCCAACTTCTATAATCACAACTGTTGGCAACAGCAACAGTCGTAACTATCCATAAATGGGCAACTACCAACGCTTGCACCTCTTCGCATTGTAGGATATATATTCCTTAGAGACCATTATTTGTAATGGATACTATAGATATGTATATATCAAGATATATATGTGTGCCCTAGAGGCCATTATTTATGATGGATACTATGAATATGTATATATATAGAACAATCTTGCTCGAAATGATAATATGCTATCTGGTTTAACTTTATCCTAACATGTGCATATGTTCTACTTGTTATTACGTACTACTTATACATGTTGATAAAACCCGTAGGATGTTCTTGACTGCCAGCGTTGTGATGGCGGACATACTTATGAGGGCTGGATAGTCTATAAGCATATCCTTAAAAGTATCCCCGGTTATAGAAATATTAAAACAGGACATCAATATTCCAGAGTAGACTGATGTATACGTTTCTAGACCCCGACAAAGGGCGGTGGTTAGTCACACAGCCATTGGTGTGTTTCACCTAAGATTGTATACAAGTGCTCACTGTGGGTGGGTACATTGGACGGACTCGCCGAGAACTGCTGGATGGTATTGTACCTAATGTCAAATAGCAGTTCTCATGTGGAATGTGTACAGGTAGTCTTTAGACCTAAGATCATCATTTGTCTCATGTGAGTTCTCACTGTGCTTTGAATACTACCCTACCACGGTTTAAAGGAGTCGTGCAAACAGGTTTTAGTTAGGTACAGTCCAAGCCACATGGAGGCAGTGAGTGATTGTTCGGGATTTGTCTCTCCCGGTATAAGGAGTCGATGTCGCACTGTGTTTGGTTGGTCAACGCCATAAGCCCTTGGCCAGGGCAGTTGAGAATTACTGATAGTTAGATCGGTAATTTCTCGGATGGTCTTGAGACACACCAGCATGACTTATCATAGTTGGTAGGTGTCTGACGTTAACCATCCCATAGACCCGGTATGCGATACTCTCAGACGAACATACCGGACGGTACGAATATTGTCACGGTTAGGCTCAGTAGGGGTTTAGATGAGTTTGCTCGTCGGCCTTCTTTTTCTATAGGTACCTGTGTAGCCGTTACGTACAGCAAGTACCGCTGACGGGCTTGTAGTTAAAGCCGCTGTCAGCTTACTATCGAGTCTTTAGAGTCCTACACAGAAGGTTTCTCTGGTTCAGGAGAAAAGATGTGGAGGCCGTATGTTTATACGTGCAGGATTTCGATTGATTTCGTGTACTAGTTGCACGGAATTTAATCGGACGATTTTTAATACTAGAGAGCTTAAGATTAAGCCGGTTCATTAAATCAGATATTGATTTAATGCTAGTATTAATTTTAGTGGTGTTATTCTATCTCTTGGGTATTCGTATTTGTAAGTCGATGTAGTACACCCCAGTACTTATGGGGAGGCGGAATTAACAAAAAACTATCAAGTTCAAACAACGAACATCGACTAACCGCATGAATCGAAGCTAAACCCTAAAAACCGTATTCTTATGAGTTTCTTTACATAAGAGATTAGGGATTATACCTAATGAACCGGTCCTTCTTCTTTATGTCCTCCTTGGTTCTCCTCGGCCTTCTCTAGGTAGTAGACGATCCACCCGAGAGCGAAACTCCAAGCTAAACCTCTAACTTGAGGTAACTAATCAACTTTGATTGCTAATCAAAGATGATAGAATGATAAAGAGTGAAGGTTATGGATTGTTTAGTCTATCTAATCCTTTGATCTCAACACATGAGGATTAAGGATTAGAATTAGAAGATGAGAGCTTGAGGAGAGAGAATGTGTGATATGATAATCAAAGAAGAGAGAGAGTGTATCATATTATTATGAAGCATTCTTATTTTCAATAAATCAATAAAGGAAATGAATAAGCATGCTTCACAAAATATCTTGTGATGATTCATTAACATGAGTCATTAAGCAATAAATGAGCATTAATGAAGTGAATGAATCACCACTATGACTCACTCTCTTTCCAAAACAAACCTCCTTAGTCACATCTTCTAGAAGCTTCTCGAGTAATTACGAGAACGCCCCTCCGATCCGTAAAAATACGGAAAAACTTTAGACTGTAAAAATCCAATAACCGGATACCAGTAACTGGCTTAAACCAAAGCCTGACTGGTAAAATCTGTCCGAAAGTCGTACGCGCGTAAACGTACGTATGCGTCCGAACCCTTTGTCGCAAAACCATGCAACCTCTATATCGTTTCGCCTGGAGTAGGAAACTCTCTGTGTGGGACTCTAGAGACTCGACTACTACGCTGGCAGTGGGTTTAACCACAGACCGCAAGCGGCACTAGCTGTACGTAACGGTCCCCAGGTAGTTGTCGATAAGAAGGCCGATGAGTAAACCCATCCGAACTCCTACTGAGTCTGATGTGACAATCTCCATACAGTCCGGTCCGTTCGTCCATGACTATCGCATATCGGGCCTAGGGGGGCGGCAAGCGTCAGTCCCCTAATAGCGGTATAAGTCGTGTCGGAGCGAAGCCCATTACACCCTGAGAAACTGCTGGAACCTACCAGCAAATCTCGCTTGCCCTGGCCAGGGACTTTGCGTAATGGCTCTCTGACACAGCACGATATCTACTCCCAATACCGGGAGGGACGAATCCTGTCTAACCGCCACTGCCTCCAAGTGCTCGGGACTGCACCCAACTGCTACCTGTTTGCACGACTCCATAGAGCCGTGGTAGGGTAGCAATCTAAGAACAGTGGGACACACTCGAGGCGAAGTAGCAGTGTCAAGTCTGCGGACTACGCTGTACTCATGTCACCTGGGAACTGTTCACTGACGACTGGTATCAAACCAACCAACAGTTCCCTGTGAGTCCTGTCCGGTGTACCCGTAACCTAACGAGCACCTGTATACTATCTCCAGTACGACGTACTGATGGCTGTGGGACAGACCATCTCCCCAACTGGGATGAGAAGCGCACACACTAGTCTACTCCGGAGTATCGATGCTCTGTCTCGATAATCCAACGACCAGGGACCTGAATAAGGATGTGCTTGTAGACTACCCAGCCCCCACTAGTGTGACTGCCATCACAACGCTGGTAGCCAAGCAAGATCCTAAGAGCTCTATCAATACGTACACTCACATATTAAGATAGAAAAACCAAGTAGCATACTACCATGTTTAGCAAGACTGTTATATACATGTGAATATCCCAAGCTTCCATTAAGTAATATACAAGCTAGTATGATACAGTAATGGCCTTCTAGGGCATAAACACTAACAATCTCCCACTTGCACTAGGGCCATGTACTGGCATATCGCAGACCAATGATCTCGAGTAGCCTCTCGAACTGAATCTGAGGAAGGGCCTTCGTGAATGGATCAGCAATGTTCTCTTCTGAAGCAACTCTCCGAACCTCGATCTCCTGACGATCAATGATCTCCCTGATCAGGTGATACCGCCTCAAGATGTGTCTGGACTTCTGATGGGACCTTGGTTCCTTCGCTAAAGCTATAGCTCCGTTGTTGTCGCAATACAGAGGTATTGGATCAACTATGGTAGGAACCACCTGAAGTTCTGTTAGGAACTTCTTCATCCAGACTGCTTCTTTTGCGGCATCGCAAGCAGCTATATACTCCGCTTCCATCGTCGAGTCAGCAACGGTGTCCTGCTTGGAGCTCTTCCAGCACACCGCCCCTCCATTGAGGGTAAAGACATAACCCGACATGGACTTGGAATCGTCCTTATCACTCTGGAAGCCGGAATCAGCAAAGGCCTCCAACCTGAGGTCTTTTCCGCCGTAAACCAAGAACATCTCCTTAGTCCTCCTCAGGTACTTGAGAATGTTCTTTACTGCTCTCCAGTGTTTCTCCCCTGGGTCTGACTGATACCGGCTTACCACGCTCAGTGCGTAAGCTACATCTGGTCTGGTACACAACATCGCATACATTATAGAGCCTACCGCAGAAGCGTAGGGTATAATAGACATGCGTTCCCTTTCCAAATCAGTCTTGGGAGACATCTCTTTGGAGAGGGTGATTCCGTGACAAGCCGGTAGATTACCGCGCTTTGAATCTTCCATACTGAATCTTTTCAGTACAGTGTCGATATACCTGGACTGCGAAAGTCCCAACATCCTCTTGGATCTATCACGATAGATCCGGATCCCCAGAATGTAAGAGGCATCACCCAGGTCTTTCATGGAGAACCTGTGTGACAAGAATCCTTTGACAGATTGTAGCATAGGAATGTCATTTCCTATCAATAGAATGTCATCCACGTACAAGACGAGGAATACGACACTTCTGGCCACAACTTTACTATATATGCACGGTTCATCTGGATTTTTGATAAAGTCATATTCTTTGACTGTCTCATCAAAACAGATGTTCCAACTCCGCGATGCCTGCTTTAGTCCATAAATGGACTTAAGCAGCTTGCAAACTTTCCCGCTGCTCCCACTCTGATTGAAACCCTCTGGCTGATCCATATAGACGCTTTCTTCTAAATTTCCATTCAGAAAAGCCGTCTTTACGTCCATCTGCCAGATTTCATAATCATGGAAGGCAGCAATAGCAAGAAGGACCCGAATGGATTTGAGCATAGCCACTGGAGAAAAAGTTTCGTCATAGTCCAAACCAGGTCTTTGACGAAAACCCTTTGCAACAAGTCTAGCCTTATAGGTTTCCACCTGTCCATCTACACCAATCTTTTTCTTGAAGATCCATTTGCATCCTATGGGTTTTACCCCATCTGGAGCAAAGTCCAAAGTCCATACTTTGTTGGTGTACATGGACTCCATTTCGGTCCGCATTGCATCTAGCCATCGTACCGAGTCGCCGCTCTGGATGGCCTGCCTGAAGTCAGTAGGTTCATCATCATCTATGATGCAATCCTCTCTATCCCCATCTATGAGAAAACCGTAGTATCTCTCAGGCGGACGAGACGGCCTACTACTCCTGCGGAGGGGTGCGGGAATGTTCTGTTCTTCTTGAACCTCTGGTTCTACCACACTTTCAGTAGCAGTTTGTGGTTCTGGAATTTCTTCCAGTTCTATTTCGCTCCCACTTATTTCCTTTTCTAAAAACTGATTTTCCAGAAAATGGGCATTACGAGAAACAAAAACCTTTTGTTCCTCTGCGTAATAGAAATAATATCCCTTGGAGTTCTTTGGATATCCCACAAACATACATTTTACTGATCGTGCCTCGAGCTTGTCCACATGCTGCTTTTTAACAAAAGCTGGACATCCCCAAATCTTCATATGCTGAAGATGGGGTTTCTTCCCAGTCCACATCTGATATGGAGTGGTAGGCACAGTCTTGGTAGGAGCTCTGTTCAGAAGATATGCCGCTGATTCAAGCGCATAACCCCAGAAAGATCGCGGTAACTCAGCATTACTCATCATGGATCGTACCATATCCAATAGGGTTCGATTCCGTCTCTCCGATACACCGTTATGCTGTGGAGTGTATGGAGGAGTAAGCTGAGAGAGAATTCCTTTCTCTTTTAGGTAACCTAGGAACTCGGCACTTAAGTATTCTCCACCTCGATCAGATCTTAGTGTCTTAATACTTTTGCCGGTTTGGTTTTCTACTTCATTCTTATACTCCTGGAATTTCTCAAAAGCCTCGGATTTATGTTTCATCAGATAAATGAATCCGTATCTTGAGTAATCATCCGTGAAAGTAATGAAATAGGAAAAACCACCTCTTGCATGTGTAGACATTGGACCGCATACATCGCTGTGTATGAGTCCTAAGAGCTCGCTCGCTCTTACTCCTTGTCCAGTGAATGGAGTCTTTGTCATCTTTCCTTTGAGACAAGATTGACAAGTGTCATAAGTTTGATATTCGAACGTGTCCAAATATCCTTCTCTATGCAACTTAGTCAACCTTCTCTCATTGATGTGACCCAGTCTACAATGCCATAAGAAAGCTTTATTTAAATCTGGAGACTTTCTTTTTAGTGTGTTCTGGACATTGAAAATTTGGAGTTGGTTTAACACATATATGCCGTTATTTAGAGTACCGGACCCAATCAAACCATGATTAAGGTGGATGTTGACAACATCTCTTACAAACGTGAAATCATAACCTTTATTTGATAACAAGGAAACAGATATGATATTACACGTTAAGCTGGGTACAAAATAACAGTTATGTAAAACCAAAATGTGTCCACTCGTCAATCCTAGGTGATAATCCCCGACGGACGCAGCTCCCACGCTAGCTCCGTTAGCAACCCTGAGGATCATATCACCTTCCTTCAGCACTCTACGGTTTCTCAGTGCCTGCAATGAATTGCAAATATGAGATCCTGACCCGGTATCCAATACCCAGGAAGTAGAGTTGATCGACAGACAATTCTCAATTACAAACACACCTGAAGTCGAAGCCACAGCTTGCTTCGGTTCCTGGTTCTTGGCGTTCCACGCCTTGCAATCCTTCTTCCAGTGCCCTTTCCTGTGACAATGGAAGCACTCATCCAGGCCAACTACCGGTGCTGTAAACTTTTTCTTTCCCTTCTTTCCCACCTTACTAACACCTCCTCTAGGTCTGGGTGCGGCCTTCTTCTTCCTTCCTTTGGCCCTAGCCTTGGACCCGGAAGAAGATGAACCGCCAACAAACATAGCGGGTGTTTCCCTTGCCTTCTGCAAGGTGCCCTCTGCACTCCTTAACATGTTCAGGAGTTCCGCAAGTTCAACTTCTTTTCCTTGAAGATTGAAGTTGAGGATAAACTGGGCGTAGGTGGGAGGAAGGGACTGGAGAACAAGATCTGTATAGAGCTCATTATCCAAAGTCGTCCCAAGGTCCGCGAGCTCTTCAATATAGCCGATCATCTGTAGGACATGTTCACCTACCGATGACCCGACAGCCAACCTCGCTCGAAACAGTTTCTTCGAGGTCTCGTATCTTGCTATACGAGATTGCTCTCCATAAAGTTCCTTTGTATGGAGAAATATGCCATCTAGAGACATATCCTCGTGCCTCCTCTGATGTTCATTGTTCATCGAGGCAAGCACGATGCACTTGGCTCTCGCGCAATCTAAATCCCAGGTTTTGCGGATTTCCTTATCCGCATTGCTGGATTTGGGACCAAGGACAGCAGGTGCTGTAGCGGTGAGGACGTACCCCAGTTTGTCATAGGTCAAAGCCATCTTGACATTCCGCAGCCAATCTTTATAGTTTGGCCCTGTCAGTATATTTTTCTCTAAAAGTAACTTAAGTCCAGTCATTTTCAAGGTCGCTGCAATTAGGAGAGAGAGAAGAAAACTCTTTAG
This sequence comes from Agapanthus africanus, assembly GCA_030015575.1. Lineage (NCBI taxonomy): Eukaryota > Viridiplantae > Streptophyta > Magnoliopsida > Asparagales > Amaryllidaceae > Agapanthus > Agapanthus africanus. The sequence goes on from JASDDO010000022.1 coordinate 524,481,357, forward strand.
CATGATGCTCTTGCAAGTTTAGAGTGGTTTTTAGTTTATCTAAACTGGATGGCTCCCACTGTTTCTCGAATCCTTCCTCAAACCATAAAAGAAGAATTAGCCAAGACTATTCCCACCGTACAATACTTGCTTAACCGTTCAGCCAGGCCGGTGTCGATACTTCGAGGGAGGTTTTCCAACGCTTTCGCGAAGTTCCTTAATTAAAGAACCTCTTTTCTCTGGGGGCGTAACCCCGCTGACACTTTTCTGGACACCTACTAGGTTTATAGCATTGATCGTTAAGCGACGAATATCCTGATAAGTAGCATATACTCACAGTAGGATCGGGATCCAAATATCATCGTCTGATAATGCTGTAGGAATGCTACCAACATTCATCAAACTCAAAATGGTATGCATCTCTTTGCAAATTTCAGTTTCTTTAGAAATTCCCGATATAAGTTTTTACCCCATGCTCTTATGACCTTGGCGTTGGTCAAAATGTCATAAGTCACATGTCAAGTTCTACCCATCATTATCTTGTTAATTTGAACCCATCCGTATATATCCCTGACGTTGGCCAAATGATAATACGACTGTCCCAAACCAACTCATCTATCTATGAAACAAATGAATATCCAGCAGCTACCAAACACTATGCCATGACGTTGGCCAAAACTGCATAGCTTGAATACTACTGAATACCCAAATGAAATGACGGAGGGCTACGACTGGTTTTGGCGAAACCGTGAACGTAGTGAACTTGATATAACCGAAGGAACCTGATAGCTTTTAAAAGGAGTGGTTAAATCTCCGCATTTAAAAAATATCTGTTTTAAAAATAACCGAATGGTTTCTTTTAAATTGTTCCAACGATTTATACTTTGGTTTGTTTTACTTTGCATTATAGATAATGCGTCCCATCATTAACCTATCATTGCAGAAAACAACGAAAATATAACGTCCTCTTATGCCATCCGCATTCGCCACGGGGTCCCGTCATCACCCGTTAGGTTACTTAACTAACGACAGAGCGGGGGCTGGGCTAGCGCGGGTGTAAAACATAAGTGACGTCTAAATAGCTATAATAAATATAGATATTTTACATTCGTCTGACGCAATGATATTCATTCCAGAACACAGATAAACAATATTGGATATGCAAGCAATCTGTATTTCTTTTGAGCCTGCAAGAAAAGACAGATTACACAGTTGTGATGAATAGCCGTTTACCCCACCCTCGACCCCTACGGGTACGGCAAACTACCCACCCGGCAGTCTGTGTACCCCACCTTGGGTCAGTCCTAGGAGCAAAAACAGTAAAATGAAATAATACAACGGTGGCTACAACCGCAACCTGGAAGTGCCCCGCGAAAATAATATTACAACAAATTACATTTACAACAAATGAATAAATCAATAAACCATTGTTAACCCCGGCTATACACCACAACAGTCCAATACAGTTTATATGCACAAACAGATATAACCATTTCAGAAATGTGCAACCCCCTGCCAACCGACATACTAGCAGTTGGGGGAGGTTTACGAACACATCAAACAATCACAGATATAATCCAATACGCAAATACTGTATTTTTCGATCGAATAAACAACTTCAAAATTGCTCCAAAATCTGCTCTGTTAAACAGTAACCTGAGCAATAATTAAATATTCCAGAAAACCCCAAATATCACAGGGGACCCACCCAAAAAAATTGAGCCCATGACTCGGCAACTCGGCCGCGGAAGCGCGGCGGATCGGTGGGATCCGCGGCGCTTCCGCGGCGCTACAGTCGAATCATGTGCTCGAATTTTTTTGGTGTTCTCCTGTGATCATGTCAAGCTCTCTGAACACTCCAGAAAAATTTTAGGACTTGATTTTCACTTCGACAGAAACTTAACAGAACTAGGGTTTTCCGGGATCGTTTTTTTCGTTCGAAATTCGTACAAATTTGCGATTAAGTTATTTAGTGTTTAGCGAGGCTCTGATACCACTGTAAGTCGATGTAGTACACCCCAGTACTTATGGGGAGGCGGAATTAACAAAAAACTATCAAGTTCAAACAACGAACATCGACTAACCGCATGAATCGAAGCTAAACCCTAAAAACCGTATTCTTATGAGTTTCTTTACATAAGAGATTAGGGATTATACCTAATGAACCGGTCCTTCTTCTTTATGTCCTCCTTGGTTCTCCTCGGCCTTCTCTAGGTAGTAGACGATCCACCCGAGAGCGAAACTCCAAGCTAAACCTCTAACTTGAGGTAACTAATCAACTTTGATTGCTAATCAAAGATGATAGAATGATAAAGAGTGAAGGTTATGGATTGTTTAGTCTATCTAATCCTTTGATCTCAACACATGAGGATTAAGGATTAGAATTAGAAGATGAGAGCTTGAGGAGAGAGAATGTGTGATATGATAATCAAAGAAGAGAGAGAGTGTATCATATTATTATGAAGCATTCTTATTTTCAATAAATCAATAAAGGAAATGAATAAGCATGCTTCACAAAATATCTTGTGATGATTCATTAACATGAGTCATTAAGCAATAAATGAGCATTAATGAAGTGAATGAATCACCACTATGACTCACTCTCTTTCCAAAACAAACCTCCTTAGTCACATCTTCTAGAAGCTTCTCGAGTAATTACGAGAACGCCCCTCCGATCCGTAAAAATACGGAAAAACTTTAGACTGTAAAAATCCAATAACCGGATACCAGTAACTGGCTTAAACCAAAGCCTGACTGGTAAAATCTGTCCGAAAGTCGTACGCGCGTAAACGTACGTATGCGTCCGAACCCTTTGTCGCAAAACCATGCAACCTCTATATCGTTTCGCCTGGAGTAGGAAACTCTCTGTGTGGGACTCTAGAGACTCGACTACTACGCTGGCAGTGGGTTTAACCACAGACCGCAAGCGGCACTAGCTGTACGTAACGGTCCCCAGGTAGTTGTCGATAAGAAGGCCGATGAGTAAACCCATCCGAACTCCTACTGAGTCTGATGTGACAATCTCCATACAGTCCGGTCCGTTCGTCCATGACTATCGCATATCGGGCCTAGGGGGGCGGCAAGCGTCAGTCCCCTAATAGCGGTATAAGTCGTGTCGGAGCGAAGCCCATTACACCCTGAGAAACTGCTGGAACCTACCAGCAAATCTCGCTTGCCCTGGCCAGGGACTTTGCGTAATGGCTCTCTGACACAGCACGATATCTACTCCCAATACCGGGAGGGACGAATCCTGTCTAACCGCCACTGCCTCCAAGTGCTCGGGACTGCACCCAACTGCTACCTGTTTGCACGACTCCATAGAGCCGTGGTAGGGTAGCAATCTAAGAACAGTGGGACACACTCGAGGCGAAGTAGCAGTGTCAAGTCTGCGGACTACGCTGTACTCATGTCACCTGGGAACTGTTCACTGACGACTGGTATCAAACCAACCAACAGTTCCCTGTGAGTCCTGTCCGGTGTACCCGTAACCTAACGAGCACCTGTATACTATCTCCAGTACGACGTACTGATGGCTGTGGGACAGACCATCTCCCCAACTGGGATGAGAAGCGCACACACTAGTCTACTCCGGAGTATCGATGCTCTGTCTCGATAATCCAACGACCAGGGACCTGAATAAGGATGTGCTTGTAGACTACCCAGCCCCCACTAGTGTGACTGCCATCACAACGCTGGTAGCCAAGCAAGATCCTAAGAGCTCTATCAATACGTACACTCACATATTAAGATAGAAAAACCAAGTAGCATACTACCATGTTTAGCAAGACTGTTATATACATGTGAATATCCCAAGCTTCCATTAAGTAATATACAAGCTAGTATGATACAGTAATGGCCTTCTAGGGCATAAACACTAACAGTATTTTGATACAAATACGGGTATGTATATACGGTAGAAAGTATTTTGTATTTATACAAAATACATTGCAGAAAGAGACACCTCATAATATATGATTTTCTATTTATTGATAAATAAAAAATGAGGTGTAAAGGTGGCTTGACATGAGGGATGGTTTGGACATTTATTGTCATCGGTATTGATGTATGGCTAAATTTTAAAGAAAAGAAAATGGCTTGATATTATTGTTCATATCAGATTTTTACATTTTTATACCACTCATTCTTGATCACATTGCATATAGGTAGGTGCTTTTGATCCGTGTTTGCCGAATAATTGCAGGTTACAGGTTCTCAATTCTTACAGTGAAATTCATGAAAAGTAGCAAAAAATGCGGGAATACGACAACAACAGATGAATACTAATCTCCGGTAACCATCCGTATGATATCGCCTACAAGTTCAAGAGACAAAATGGCAAATCGTTGGTCACTTCAATGCACAAAGCACAAGGGCAGCACAAGATCCAAGACATAAAACGCGGAGCTCAAGGAAAAAGTCCACATCATTTTGCACTGCTGAAAATCTGGAAGAAAACTGAAGAGATTCTGAGAAACAAAGTGTACAAAATATAAGAGAACAACAACATGGAGAAGCCCTGAAAAGATGGTCCCCCAATTCCACCAAATGGCCGCGGAACCACGGCCAAATAGGCACTTCTGCCGCGGTTCTGCGGCCGCGTCTGAACAGTGTCGGTGGCAGTTGAAGCAGCGTCGACTTGGCTCTTTTGGGGTAGTTTTGTAATCTCATGATTGGCTCAGAATGTATACCTAGGGTTTCACTCTCCTGCCTATAAATTGCAGAGCTCAAAGCCAAATTAGGGTGTGCCTTTCTTTAATTAGATTTTAGGATTAATTCTGTTCTTCTTTGTTATCTTTCTCTATGAAAAATTGTAGTGAGTTTATGAGCGTTGATTAATAAAAAAAATTAAAAAAAGAGAGTTCTTTTATTTATCTTTCATGTCTATTTATTGTTTGCAATTTTTTTTGTATTTGCTAATCTAGTTGCTTTATTTTATTGTTGTTTTTCTTTTTCTTTTTCTTTTTCTTCTTCTATTTTTCTTTATCCTTAACAACGATGATACTTGAGTAATATCCTTACCAAGGTGAGAACTCAAATAGCTAGTTCTAAATTCTTCTTAACCTAAATTCTTTCTACCTTTCTTCTCGTTTTTTTTATTTTTAATGGGTGAGTAATTTCTCACTTTTTAGGGCAGGAGAAGGAAAGTTTGAGAGAAGAAAATCTCTCTCACTTTTTTCTTTGCCCAACACCTTAATTCAGATTCCCTTTAATTGAACCACAATCCGCTCACTACGGCACCCTATCCTACATGATAGCGGTGATTCCATAGTTAGACCGGTTGTGGTTGAATTAATCGGAGGTTAGGGCTAAGAGCCAAGAACGGACGGACAAAGACCAAAAGGAAGAAACTAAGCATGGAAAACCTAGCTTATACTTGTAAGTTCCTTCCTAGTCATGCTAATCCCCGTTGTTGTCGATTACCTTAACACCGGTATTAAGAAAGGCATTGAAAGAAGTGAGAAATTCCTAACTCGAACTAACCTAATCCTAACCCTAGCAAGTTCTTTTATCATCCATTATCTCATTAGTAGATCTTAAAACAAAACCCGACATATTTGGATTTAACTCGTTAAAACATAAAAAAAAGATTCCATCTCCCTGTGGATCGACCCGTACTCAACCGGCTAGCTACCAAGCGAAACCGTCTTGATTGCAGTAATTAAAAATTAAGTACGTAGAAAATCATAACCAATTAACTGGCGCCGTTGCTGGGGAGACGGTAGTTATTTCTTTGTGTAATTTCGAGTTAATTAAAAAATATAAAAATTGAAAAATTGAAAAATTGAAAAATATAAAAAATTAAAAAAAAAATTTACAAAACAAAAAAAACCATCTTGTTACTTTTTGTGTAAGTGTGCAGGATAGGAAGAAAGTCTAGTTCAGTTCTGGAGCAAATTCAGTAAGCAAATTAAGATTCAAGAGATCTAAACAGGAAGAGGAGAACTAACTCAGCACAGGAAAATTTTTTGAAGCGGCCAACCTTCTGAACTGCCGCGGAACCACGGCAAAATCACCTGTTTGACCGCGGAGCCGCGGTCAACTGCTGACGTCAGCAGTAGATTTTCTCTGTAAGTATTCCATTTATCTCCTTCCCTCCTCTGAACTCCACTGAACCATATTTTTCTACAGCATTCTTTGCACAAATTCTATTCCCCTCTCCAATAAACTATTTTTGTGCAGGATTCTTTATGCCGCCGCCAAATAAAATTTTTGCAAGTGTTTTAGATTTTTGGTTGTTATTGTTTTGCATAAATAATATGGACTTTAAGCGGCTATAACACCAATTCAGATTGAATGGGGATTTCATCACCCTTTCTAAGACCCCAAAAAAATTACTAAAATCATATGCATTACCCTTGTGCTTAATTAAAAAATATCTAGACTCAGGCAACTAAGGACTGTCATGCTCAATAGGACAGAGAAAGGTTGTGGGCATTCAATCGTTTATCTAAACTTGACTTTGTAGTGCCTAGGCTAGACAAGTGAGAAAGGTAATTTTAAAAGGCCCGTCTTACGGTGATTCGTGAGTGGAACCCTCCTTTCTTCATTTGTGCTTACCTAGCCATAATTGGTAGTGAAGAGACGATTTGAGGGTTACCTCACAACTTGTCACTTTGGAACAGTTAGAAGCAGTCTAGTGGACTTTGAAGACCATAGCTCTAGATTTGATTGTGCATGTTTTAACTGTGATTGTTTGAAGTTGTGCCGTAAGTCCGTACACATTTTTGCAAAACTCTTTCTAAAAGAACAAAAAAAAATTCTTTTATAAAAACTTACCCTTTGACGCCAGAATCCTATTTCACTCACCTTTCATCCGCATTTCTTCATTGACGTTTTCTTACCCTCACTTTCTACGCTTTGACTACACTAAACTCGTTTAGTGTATGTCCGGTTGAACTCGGGACAATAGTGCCCGCCTAGTCCTCATTTCGTTAGTCGCTACCGACTACGCGATCGACTCCGACGTCGAAAATCCCTCCACACCTCTTTCACCTTTACCATTGCCAGCCAACTCCGACGTTGACCGGAATTTTGTTCATACATTCTCACCTTCATCATCACCAAATTCCTCTTCTGAGATGTCAGGATTTCCTCCTAACACCCCTTTACCTCCCCCAGGACTGATTCCACCTCATCTGGCTGCGAATAACCCGCAACCACCTCCTGTTGAAGCGCTACAGCGAATCGCGCTTCAGGATCGTTTCTATCCCACCCGCTCCGCACTTTCTACCCGTCTTTCACTTTCGCCGGCCAATAGGGATAATTTCGAAATTAAACCCCACTTCATCGACATGTTACCTAAATTTCACGGGCTGGAATCCGAAGATGTATACATCTTCATTAACAAGTTCCAGAACGTCTGTGCAATGATGAAGACAACCCAACTGTCCGACGATGCTATACGGCTATGAGTCATTCCTTTAACTCTGTGTGACCTTGCTGAGAAGTGGCTGTATAGTACCGCATCGCATTCCATAAACAGTTGGAATGAGCTTGTAAAAGCGTTTCTTAAAAAGTTCTATCCAAATCACAAGACCGCGAGAATACGAAACGAAATTAACCAATTTTCCCAGCTTCATGCCGAACCTTTTTCGAAGTGCTTTGACCGATACAAAGACCTTCTTGTTCAGTGCCCTCATCACGGTATTGAGAGATGGCAACTTTGCCAGACCTTATATGAGGGCCTGAATCCAGTAACTAAGCAGTTGCTGGAAACCATTTGTCAAGGCCACTTCCTATCCAAATCTGACGAGGAAGCATGGCAATTTTTCGACGATCTTGTGGAGCGAACGCTTCAGTGGGAAAGCACCAGACCGAACACTTCATCTACTTCATCTACTTCTTTCGGTCTCTCTAGGGCAGGCGTTCATCAACTTGATATCTCAATTGCAATGAAGACCGAAATGACTGTGATCACGCGAAAACTAGAAGCAATTGAAAGAAAATTTTCATCTCCTTCTCCTGCCCCTGCTCTTCCCCCTCGTACCATCTGCGCATGTTGTTCAGACCCATCACATTTGACCGCAGAGTGTCTTTACAACCCACCTGCTCAAGGACAGGATCAGGTCAATGCTGCATTTCAGCAAAGACCAAGAAATGATCCATACTCTTCCACTTACAATCCTGGTTGGAGGAACCACCCCAATTTCGCCTGGAATCAGAACCAGCAACAATTCCAAGGCCACAATAACTTCCAGAGGCCTCCTCCTCCTTAACAACAAGCTCAAAATCAATATCAGCAGCCTTTCAAACCCCAACCTTTTCAAAATCCGACGAACAATTTTTCACCCAATAATTCTTTTCCTCAAAACAATTTTGTTCCGTCAAAAAACGATAAGGTTTCCTCGCTAGAACAAAGTATTGAGGCATTTGTAAAGCAATCGACTCAATCCACTGTCAACATCCAGTCTTCCATTCAGTCTTTGGTGCAACACACTGCTGTACACGGGCAAAACATCAAAACCATCGAAGCCCAGATTGCACAACTGAATGCAGCTTTAAGCGAGCGAAAGAAGGGGAAGCTTCCATCTCAACCACTCCCAAATCCTGGTCACCCACATAATGCACATGTTGCTCTTGAAAAACAAAACCATAATGTGAGTGCTGTGACTACGTTAAGATCTAGAAAGATGTTGCACAACAACATTGGCACAGATGATGACACCCCGGCCGCTTCTTCTTCTTCTTCTTCTTCTTCTTCTTCTTCGTCTTCTGAGTCTGTTCTCCATTCTTCAAAAGGCTCTTCTTCTTCTGCGGCTCTGAATGGACCCACATCTCACTCCACGAAAACTCCAGCTCTGGGATCCGTTCCAACTCCACAATCTCCTCTACAAGTATTGGACTCAACCAATTTCAAAAACATCAAATTTTCAAACCGGTTGAGATCCAATAAACAAAATCCACAAATGGAGAAGATTCTGGAGTTGTTTAAACAGGTTAACATTAACATTCCCCTCTTAGATGCAGTCAAACAAGTTCCTTCCTACGCAAAAATCTTGAACGACTTGTGCACTAAGAAGAGGAAATCCCAGGTACCCAAAAAGGTTTTCTTAGCTGGTGCTGTGAGTGATGCTCTTACCCAAGCTTTACCTCAAAAACGGAAGGACCCTGGCTGTTCTACGATTTCAATAACCATTGGGGATAAGAACATCAACTGCGCACTTTTGAATTTTGGTGCCAGTGTTAACCTGCTTCCGTATTCGGTATATGAGAAATTAGGTGTAAGAGAGCTAAAATCCACACACGGTTCCGCGGCCGCGTCTGAACAGTGTCGGTGGCAGTTGAAGCAGCGTCGACTTGGCTCTTTTGGGGTAGTTTTGTAATCTCATGATTGGCTTAGAATGTATACCTAGGGTTTCACTCTCCTGTCTATAAATAGCAGAGCTCAAAGCCAAATTAGGGTGTGTCTTTCTTTAATTAGATTTTAGGATTAATTCTGTTCTTCTTTGTTATCTTTCTCTATGAAAAATTGTAGTAAGTTTATGAGCGTTGATTAATAAAAAAATTAAAAAAAAGAGAGTTCTTTTATTTATCTTGCATGTCTATTTATTGTTTGCAATTTTTTTTGTATTTGCTAATCTGGTTGCTTTATTTTATTATTGTTTTTCTTTTTCTTTTTCTTCTTCTATTTTTCTTTATCCTTAACAACGATGACGCTTGAGTAAGATCCTTACTATGGTGAGATCTCAAATAGCTAGTTGTAAATTCTTCTTAACCTAAATTCTTTCTACCTTTCTTCTTGTTTTTTTTATTTTTAATGGGTGAGTAATTTCTCACTTGTTAGGGCAGAAGAAGGAAAGTTTGAGGGAAGGAAATCTCTCTCACTCTTTTCTTTGCCCAACACATTAATTCAGACTCCCTTTAATTGAACCACAATCCGCTCACTACGGCACCCTATCCTACATGATAGCGGTGATTCCATAGTTAGACCAGTTGTGGTTGAATTAATCAAAGGTTAGGGCTAAGAGCCAAGAACGGACGAACAAGGACCAAAAGGAAGACACTAAGCATGGCAAGCCTAGCTTATACTTGTAAGTTCCTTCCTAGTCGTGCTAATCCCCGTTGTTGCCGATTACCTTAATACCGATATTAAGAAGGGCATTGAAAGAAGTGAGAAATTCCTAACTCGAACTAACCTAATCCTAACCCTAGCAAGTTCTTTTATCATCCTTTATCTCATTAGTAGATCTTAAAACAAAACTCGACATATTTGGATTTAACTCGTTAAAATATAAAGAAAAAGATTCCATCTCCCTGTGAATCGACCCGTACTCAACCGGCTAGCTACCAAGCGAAACCGTCTTGATTGCGGTAATTAAAAATTAAGCACGCAGAAAATCATAACCAATCAATTATCTTAGAGTAGCCATTCTTCATAAGAGGGAGAGTTTTTTCTTGAGCTCATTTTTCTTAAGTTGCCTTTCTCTCTTGCTCCTTTGTCTCCTCCTCTATACAAAACCCTACCATTCTCATGAGTTGAGAAACAAGGGATTTCAGATAAAAACTCACCACTATTCTTCTCCTCTCATCATTGATTAGCTAGATTAGCAAACTAGCTAGTTAAGCTACTTTCATCTTTAAAGTTGAAGCTTAAACCTAGGACCTTCGGGTGGATCATCTAGGATCCAGGAGACCGGCAATCAAACTACACCCAAGACCCAAAAGGAGCTTAAGAAGAGGATTCAAGACCTGAAGGACACGAATCCGATAGGCATAAAATTCTAACACAGTAGAATAATTACCTTTGTGGTCTTGCAAGTTAGGGTTTTATGGTAGATTTTGGTTAAAAGTCTTTCTTACATGCTCACATAATTCGGTTTTTGAAATTCCACTTCTCTACAAACCTTGTAGAGCATGTAAAATAGACTTACATGGTATGAGAGACGGTCCATAAACCTTAACTAGTTAGTTTGCACATATTTAGAACTTCGATCGAAAGAAATTTTCCAAATCGCATCTCCAAAATATGATCGATGTTCGAATTGTAAAAGATGTTCAAAAAATATTTTCAGTCGCCTTAAAATTATGTGCAGGCTTTTCTAGAGCCAAGAAAAAATTCTAAGCACCCGATCACTAAATTAGACCGCTAATCCGCGGCCAAATAGGTCATTTAGCCGCGAATCCACAGCATAATTACGGTTACGTTGTCCTAAATTTTTTCTGGGGTTCAAGTTTATGGAGATGTGATTTTTTTGTATATTGGTTTTTGCCCAGACTTGTTTGTGTATTGGTTTGTACATGGGGGTAAAAGAGGAAAGTTTTAATCGATCGAAATTCTAAATTCTTGCTTTTCTATGCATTTGTTTCTACGATCGTGAATATCATTGAGCAGTATAACCCGACTGATTGCTATATGTACAATCAAGCGGGTTACGTACATGATATTCACATTGATGTTCTGTGATGCACTGTTTTTATGGATAATTTGTCATTATGGATAGCCTATAGTGCAATAGTTGTAGTACAGTGTTGATTCATTTGTATATTCATTATTGCGGGGCGAGCGTCCGACATGTGGACTGTCGTTTCCGTCCGTTTGTATATTCTTTTATTGAGGCATGACTGGGTTAAGGTCGATGTCATTGTTGTATATATTTTTCTTTTTCTGTACTAGCATTATCTTGCGGAGGAGTGCTCGAGTAGATGGGCTTTAGAGAGTAACGGGACCCAATCTCATGGCGTTGAGACCGGGGTGTCTTACTCTAGAACTGGCGGGCTACTCGCCGCACTCGTAAGGGGTATAGGATGACCCATGATGGGGTGCACAAGTTACCGGATTACGTGAAGCGTTGGGTAGCCCATTCACTTTATTAATTGGGGTTACCTCACTTTCGGGATTGGCGGGTAACTTGCCGCTTTCGTAGAGGTCTAGGTTCTTCATTCCACAAACTATTCACACGATAGGGAACATCGAGTTTCATTTATGGCTCAGATGAAACTAGGGGCTCCAAAATTATCCGCTAATCCTTTTTGCTTATTAGCTTTCTATGATGTTGCTTATATCATGCCTACGACGAATGGTTACACATACACACTAGTAGATGTTGTATATGTTTTGCATCCGCGCTAGTCCTTCCTCCGCTCTGTCGTTAGTTAAGTAACCTAACAATGCATGACGGGGCCTGGGACGAATGCGGATGGCATATACGTACATTTAATTTTCGTTCTTTTCTGGTGTGATAGGAATTAATTGATAGGACCGCATTAATCCTCATTAATGCAAGATAAGAAACCTAAAAAGTTGTTAGAACATTTTGAAACCCCCATCAGTTCTTTTCAAAACAGTCGTTTAAAAGGCGGACGGAGCTTGAACCACTCCTTTTTCAAAGCTATCGTTTTTTCAATGATATCAAGTTCATTACGTTCAAGGTTTTCGCTAAAAACCAGCCGTAGCCCTCTGTCATTTCAAATAAGTAGCACATTGTATTCATTCTATGTTTGTTGGCCTTCGTCAAGGCATAGTGAATGGTAGCGGTGTGTTGCTTGTTTGTAGCATAGATATATGCATTTGTTTAGAATAGTCATACAGCCTTATTGACCTTCGTTAAGGGCGAGTACGGGTGGGTCTAAATTAATCAGGACAACGATGGGAAGAACTTTACTTGCATCTTATGATTTGTTGGCCTTCGTCAAGGTTATAAGAGCTTGGGGCAAAAATCATATCGGGAGTTTCAAACACAAAGGAAACTTGCAGATTTAGTATACTTTCTGGAGTGTGGTGACTAGAGTGGCTTTCATCTAGGTCAGCACATAATGATAGTTGGATCCCGATCCCACTGATGAGTAGGATTACTCTTGCGATATACTTTTCACTTCACAATTAGCTAACCAATTAGGTGTCTAGAAAGTGTAAATGAGACTACACCTCTACGGAAACGAGGTTTATTTTAATTAGGTCCGTGAGAGAGCACGGGGAACCTCCCTCGGAGTAACAACACCAACCTGGCTGAACGGTTAGCGAACTTGTAAAGTTTAAATGATCCCGACTAATTCTCCTTTTTTTGATGGAGAATTCGAGGAAACAGTGGGAGCTATCCTGATTAGATAAGATAATAAACCAACCGAACTTGCAAGAGGCATATACTGAGTGTTTCTTTTCTTTCTCTCTAGCAGCAACCATGACGGGACTTAAATTACTACTTAAAAAATACACTGACTGGGCCAAACTATAAAGATTGGCTGAGGAACTTCAATATTGCACTTACTTATGACAAAGTAGCATGCGTCCTCACCAGTACTGCTCCCCCTGTCACAGGACCAGACTCTTCGGTTGCGGACATCGAGGTCCGCAAAACATGGGACCTAGATTGCAAGAAAGCTAGGTGCATCATGCTGGCATCCATTAATAATGAACTCCAGAAGTAGCACGATAATATGGACATAAAATCCATCTTTCTCCATTGCAAGGATTTGTTTGGAGAGCACTCTCGTATCGCAAGGTACGAGACCTTAAGGAAACTATTCCAGATGAGGTTAGCTGTCGGATAACCTGTAGGAGAACACGTCCTGAAAATGATCAGACTCATTGAGGAACTCGCGAACCTGAGATGCGTGTTAGAGAATGAGTTATACATTGACTTGATTCTACAGTCACTTCCTCACACCTTCTCTCGGCTCGTGCTGAACTTTAACATGCACAGCATAGAAGCTGATCTTCCAAAGCTCCTCAACATGTTGAGGGTAGTGGAGATCTCCTTAAAAAAGGAGAAGACACCTGTTCTTATTGTTGGGGAATCTTTCTCTTCTAAATTCAAAGCAAAAGCTAAGAGGAAGAAGAAGAAAACCACCACCAAGCTAAAAGGAGGTGTCAAAAAAGTGCAAAGAACGAACAAATCGGGGAGAGTAGAAGCGGAAAAGGATGAGTGCTACTTCGGTCACAAGAAGGGGCACTGGAAGAAGGATTGTAAGGCTTTCAAAGCCAAGGGCAAGGACAAGAAGCAAGCTGATGCTTCTGCTTCAGGTGTGTTCGTAATCGAAAACTATTTTTCAGTAAACTCTACATCATGGGTACTAGATACCGGTTCTGGTTCTCACATCTGTAATTCTTTGCAGGCTCTGAGAAACCGTAGAGTATTGAAGGCAGGTGATATAACCCTCAGGGTTGGTAATGGAGCAAACGTGGATGCTGTTGCAGTAAGGGATTATCACATGGGGTTGACAAGTGGACACATTTTGGTGTTGATAGCTGTTTTTGTGTATCCAGTATGCTATGTAATATTATATCAGTATCTTTATTATCTAACAAAGAATATAATTTGCACTTGAAAGAAATGTCATAAACATTCACCTAAATCAAAAACTGATTGGATCTGGCACACTCGATAACGGTATATACGTACTCAATCAACATCAAGTTTTCAACATCCAAAACAAACTCAAAAGAAAGGCTCCAGATTCAAACCAAGCCTTCTTATGGAATTATAGACTTGGTCATATTAATGAAACAAGGTTGACTAAGTTGTATAAAGATAGATATTTAGATCCATTAGAATATGTATCATATGTAACTTGTCAATCATGTATCAAAGGAAAGATGACCAAATCTCCATTCACAGGATACGGAGAAAGAGCCACTGAGCTCTTGGGACTCATACACAGCGATGTATGTGGTCCAATGTCCACACATGCACGAAGCGGTTACTCCCACTTCATCACTTTTACTGATGGTTTTTCAAGGTATGGACATGTATTCTTAATGAAACATAAATCCGTGACTTTTGATAAATTCAAGGAGTATAAAAATGAAGTGGAGAAACAAACGGGTAAAAGTATCAAGATACTTCAATCTGATCGGGGTAGAGAATACTTAAGTACCAGATTTCTTGAATGCTTAAAAGAGAATAGAATTCTCTCTCGGCTTACTCCTCCGTATACACCTCATCATAATGGTGTATCAGAGAGAAGGAATCGCACGCTACTCGATATGGTGCGTTCTATGATGAGTAGTGCTGAATTACTACTTTCCTTCTGGGGTTTTGCGCTGGAATCAGCAACATACCTGTTAAATAGGGTTCCAACTAAGTCTGTGCCTACCACTCTATATGAGATGTGGAGTGGGAAGAGACCATGTTTCAAGTATCTTAAGATATGGCGGTATCCATCTTTTGTCAAAAAGCAGAATCCGGACAAGCTCGAGGCACGATCGGTTTTATGCAAGTTTGTGGGATACCCTAAGAATTCAAGGGGATATCTTGTCTACCACACCAAAGACTAAAAGGTGTTTGTTGCTCGCCACATAGTCTTTTTAGATAGCCAATTTCTTGCAAAAGAAATAAGTAGGAGCGCGATAGAACTGGAAGAAATTCCAGAACCCCAAACTACTGCCGAGGACTTAGTAGAATCTCAAGTTTCAATAGAGCTCGACAAACCGACACCGCTCCGCAGATTTCGTAGGCATTCTCATCCGCCTGAGAGATAATATGGGTTTCTCATAGACGGGGATCGAGAGGATTGCATTATCAATATGATGAGCCTACTAATTTTCAGCAGGCTATAACGAGTAAAGACTCGGTGAAGTGGCTGGATGCTATGAGATCCGAAATGGAATCCATGTACTCCAACAAAGTATGGAGTTTGGAAGTTTCTCCTCCTGAGGTAAAACCTGTTGGATGCAAATGGATCTTCAAGAAGAAGATTGGTGCAGATGGACAAGTGGAAACCTACAAACGTAGACCTATTGCAAAAGGTTTTCGTTAAAGATCAGGATTGGACTATGATGAAACATTTTCTCCAATTGCTATGCTTAAATCCATTCGGATCCTGCTTGCCATTACTGCCTTCCATGACTATGACATCTGGCAGATAGACGTGAAAACAGCTTTTCTAAATGGAAGTTTAGAAGAGAGTGTTTACATGGATCAGCCAGAGGGTTTCTTAGACAGTTGGAGTGGTGGAAAGGTGTGCAAGTTGCTTAAATCCATTTATAGATTAAAGAAAGCATCGCAGAGTTGGAACATCTTCTTTGATGAGACGGTCAAAGAATTTGACTTTATCAAAAATGTAAATGAACCATGCATTTATACGAAAATTGTAGGAGGAGCAGTAGTCTTCCTCGTACTCGTACTGTACGTGGATAACATAGTCCTGATAGGGAATGACATCGCTATGCTACAATCAGTCAAGCTCTTCTTGTCACAGAAGTTCTCCATGAAAGAATTGGGTGATGCCTCCTATATTTTGGGGATTAAGATCTATCGTGATAGGTCTAAAAGAATGTTGGGACTTTCACAGTCCAGGTACATTGATACCATACTGAAGAGGTTTGGTATAGAAAATTCCAAGCGTGGTAATTTACCCGCTTGTCACGAGATCTCCCTCTCCAAAAAGATGTCTCCAAAGACTGTTGAAGAGATGGCTTGCATGAGCATTATACCCTATGCTTCAACGGTAGGATCTATAATGTATGCAATGTTATGTACCAGACCAAACATAGCTTACACACTTAGTGTGGTAAGTAGGTATCAGTCAAACCCAGGAGAGAAGTATTGGATAGCAGTAAAGAACATTCTCAAGTACCTGAGAAGGGCTAAAGAGATGTTCTTGGTGTATGGTAATGGAGACCTCGAGATCGAGGCTTGTACCGACTCAAGCTTCCAAAGTGACAAGGATGACTCTAAATCCGTCTCGGGTTATGTGTTTACCCTCAATAGAAGGGCTGTGTGTTGGAAGAGTTCTAAAAAAGACATCGTCGCAGACTCAACGATGGAAGCTGAGTGTATAGCTGCTAACGATGTTGCAAAAGAGGCGTTCTGGATGAGGAAGTTCATTTCTGAGTTTCAGGTGGTTCCGTCCATTGCTAATCCAATACCCTTGTATTGCAATAACAATGGGGTTGTAGCTTTAGAGAAGGAACCAAGGTCCCATTAGAAACCCAGACATATCTTAAGGCGGTATCACTTGATCAGGAAGATCGTGGATCGCAAGGAGATCAAGATTCGGAAAGTGGACACAAAAGGCAACACAGCGGATCCATTCACGAAGGCCTTACCTCAAGCACAGTTCGAGCAGCTGTTCAAGATGTTGGGGATGCGTTATGCAAATAACTGGCTCTAGTGCAAGTGAGAGATTGTAGGATATATATGCCTTAGAGGCCATTATTTATAATGGGTACTATGGATATGTATATATCAGGATATATATGTGTGCCGTAGAGGCCATTATTTGTGATGGATACTATGGATATGTTGATATATAGGACAATATTGCTCGAAATGATAGTATGTCATCTGGTTTAACTTTATCTTAACATGTGAGTATGTTCTACTTGTTATTGCGTACTACTTATACATGTTGATAAAGCCTGTAGGATGTGCTTGACAGCCAGCGTTGTGATGGCGGTCATACTTATGAGGGCTGGATAGTCTATAAGCATATCCTTAAAAGTTTCCTCGGTCTTAGGAATATCGAGACAGGGTATCGATATTCCATAGTAGACTGGTGTATACGTTTCTAGACCCCGAAAAGGGGTAATGGTTAGTCTCACAGCCATTGGTGTATTTCACCTAAAATTATATACAGGTGCTCACTGTGGGTGGGTACACTGGACGGACTCGCGGAGAATTGCTGGATGGTCTTATACTTAATGTCAGATGGCAGTTCTCGTATGGCATGTGTACAGGTAGTCTGTAGACCTAAGATCATCATTTGTCTCATGTGAGTTCCCATTGTGCTTTGACTATTACCCTACCACGGTTTAAAGGAGTCATGTAAATAGGTTTTAGTTGGGTACAGTCCCGAGCCACATGGAGGCAGTGAGTGATTGTTAGGGATTTGTCTCTCCCAGTATAGAGAGTCGATGTCGCACTGTGCTTGGTTGGTCAATGCCATAAGCCCCTGGCCGGGCCAATTGAGAATTATTGATAGTTAGATCAGTAATTTCTCGGATGGTCTTGAGCCACACCAGCATGACTTATCAGGGTTGGTAGGGGTCTGACGTTAACCGTCCCATAGACCCGGTATGCGATACTCTCAGACAAACAGACCGGACTGCACAGATATTGTGACGGTTAGGCTCAGTAGGGGTTCGGATGAATTTGCTCGTCGGCCTTCTTTTTCGACAGGTACCTGGGTAGCCGTTACGTACAGCTAGTACCACTAACGCGCTTGTGGTTAAACCCACTGCCAGCATACTGTCGAGTCTTTAGAGTACCATACAGAAGATTTCTCTGGTTCAGGAGAAAATATGTGGAGGCTTTATGTTTATACGTGCAGGGTTCCGATTGATTTCATGTACTAGTTGTGCGGAATTTAATCGGACGGTTTTTAATACTAGCGGGTTTAGGATTAAGCCAGTTCATTAAATCAGATATTGATTTAATAATAGTATTATTTTTAGTGGTGTTATTCTATTTCTTGGGTATTCGTATTTTGATACGAATACGGGTATGTATATACGGTAGAAAGTATTTTTATTTATACAAAATATATTCTAGAAAGGGACACACGAGCTACCTCCGAGCCGAGAGTGCCCGCCCCAAAAGATTAGTCCTTTTTCCTTTTCGCGAACCACGGTGATTTTCTATTTATTGATAAATAGAAAATAAGGTGTAAAGGAGGCATGGCATAAGGGATGGTTTGGACATTTATTGTGATCACTATTGAAGTATGGTTAAATTTTAAAGAAAAGAAAATGGCTTGATATTATCTTCGAGTAGCCATTCTTCATGAGAAGGAAAGTTTTTTCTTGAGCTCATTTTTCTTGAGTTGCATTTCTCTTTTGCTCCTTTGTCTCCTCCTCTTTACAAAACTCTACTGTTGGAGTCAAAAGTTACACCCCGATCGACTAAGTCAAACTCAACAACCCCCAAACCAATTGGGCCCAAGCCCAAGTCAGGACCAAGCATGGAAGGAGTTGGCTCTATGCCAAGAATGAAGCAGTAAATTAGTTTAATGCAATTTTTCAGAAATAAATGTATGAAAAATGGGCAAAAAGCCAAAATTTTGTATACCCCATGGCTTATGTGTAAAAAGAAATAAGCACATAAGGTATGGGATAGCACAAGTGCCATTTGGCTAAACCCAAGGGGCTATACGTAAAGTGTGTAGCCTATAAAGGAAAACATGATGAAAAATCAACAAGAACTTTCATTCTCTCAATAAATTAAGGTTATGTGCCTCCTTCTCCTTCCTCAAGGTTTTAAACCTTCTTCTCTTTTCTGAATTAAATCAAGAGTTTAACTCTTCCTTTCCTAAAAGGAAATAGTTTTTCAACATAAAACCCACGAAGCGGTGCTCAGGTCTCCCATCAAATCTCTAAAAGAGGAGATTTTTAAGTCTCACCCCCTTTTCTCCAAGATCTAGCCAACAGAGAGGAGGAAGAAGGAGACCCATCTCCCAAAATCCTACTTTAGGGATAGCCCGAGGCTTAGAAGAGGATCCAGGGCTCAGGGAAGAAGAAAGGGGCCCCCTTTGATTATCCGCGAAGATTTTTGGGAGTTCAACTCCATTTGTCAAAATCTTTTAGAGTTTAACTCCACTAAAACCCCTTTTGGGAGTTTAACTCCATAAAAATAAAAATCCTCCATTTTTTAGAGAGTTTCCAAAGTCCCTCAGGAGTTTAACTCCTTGTCCCGGGGCTAAGCCCATTTTCCTGCAGGCACCCTGCGCCCAAGCGCCGGGCGCGTGAGGCGCTGGCGCCCAGCACCCAAGAGCCTCACACGTGGTCCGCGAGCACCCAGCGCCTATGTGCCGGGCGCATGAGGCGATGGTGCCCACGCACCTCGCATGTGGCCCGCTGGCGCCCATCGTCCACTTGCCTCGCACGTGGCCCGTGGGTGCCCAGCGCCCACACGCCATTGAAGCGTCCTTAGGACGCTCCTCACCCCTCTTTTTCTCTCACGCTCCACACTCAAAACACGTCCCCTGTTAGAAAAAATTTCTAATAGGGCGCTGCCCCACACCCCGCAAGGGGGCTGCTCGCCCGTAAGGGGACCCCTGTAAACTCTCCGTGGCCCCCAATAAATCCTAGTCCCCTCTAAAACACAACACACGCACAAGGCACATAGATTTCGCATGACCAGTTTAGCCCATAAATCGGAGGTTCTCTCGCTCCAAAATGGAGGGGTAATTAACGGCAGCTTAGTCCGCGGCTACCGGAGATTCGAATCCCCACAATCAATAAATCCCAGCCTACCCTAGGCAGGGGAAATCTGTATACGCCTGATAAGCGGCGCTTATTCCCATCTCAATGGGGTAATGAAAAACACCCTACAGATTTTGGCACGCCCGGTTGGACATTTCTTTCCTCCCATATCTCGGATCAAGCTTTCATGCGAACTCATTTAACATATATACCGATATTTGTACTAAAATAATGCGTTTCGTGCAGCAATCAACTTTAGAACGATGATGTCTTCTAAGATGAATTCAGCTTCTAACGTGACTCTGATTCCCTATGTGGTCAAGGTCAATGCCCGCGTGGTTCTCCCTGCAAGTCTCAGCCGGCAATGGGAGGAGCTACCTTCCAATTTGGTTCTGTCATCATCTACCCTGCCGGAAGTACTCATCTGGAAAAAATCCTGGCAAACCAGGTGGCCAAGCCGGTCTCAAAGGGCAAGAGGCCGAACATTGTGATCGCTAAGGGACCACAACCCAAACTTAAAATGGTGTGAGAACGACTCTCTAGTGCTCCAGCTGGGAGCAAGACTGCCGGAACAAAAGGTATCATCAAACGTCGCGGACGAGCTCAGGCGATGCTCCAGTAAGTGCACAATCAGGTGTATCTTCAATGCTCTCCATTGCTCGGTCTACGACGGCTTCCCGAAGAGCGTGCTCAAAATAGAAAATTTGAGACAGAAACGACTCAGGTATCGAGCCAACAAGAGGGCCAGGACTCCGGCTAAGTGTAATCTTGTAAGATTCCAAGAGCAGGGTTACCCCACGACGACGGCTGAGTCGGCCGTAAAAATCAGCAATTCCTTCGAACATCTGATGTGGGTTCAGAAAAACGCCATGACCACCAGAATCAAGAAGACAGCAATCCGAACGATGCTACAAAGAGACGTGTCCCAGCCCCAACAGAGAAAACATGACACCGTCTCTTCAAGAGTCTATCAAGCACTCTATGCCATGCGAAAGAAGCGGGGGAAATCCAGAAAAGAAGCACCCGCACCACTCAAGAATCCGGTCAGGCCAGCCATCTTTAATCGATTGTCCGTTACCGAAACAGAAGGGCCACGACAACGGTCCAAGAAATCAGCTGCCGATAATGAAAGGACGGCCGAATATGTTATCCACATGGTCTACATGGCGGGCATGCGTCCCAGCGACAACCTTCATAGCAAAGCAGGGATGGAGCTACCACATCCCAAGCCCAATCTGGCTTGAATATGGTTGCCGCTTTCCAAGATCAGCCATCTCCTCTAGATGATGAAAAACCTCTCGACAAGGCCGATAGACAGAAGGACCCCTCAGTCCATGCGGAATCAAGCTCGGAAAGCGAAGAAGATCCGACTTTCCTCCCCAGGACCACAGAGTAAGAGCTGCTTCAAGAGTTTCGAAAACAGCTCAAGAGCAAAGATAAAGAGATGGCCAAGCTCTACTCAAAAATTGATTACCTGACGAAATTTCTAATGTAGCTCACGGCTCAAATCGCTCGGGCGCCTTCCAATCAAGCACATGTCTCTACTCATGAGCTGGGCGATAACGACCCGAAGCAACTGATGCTTGCACCTTTGGGTCCAAGTTTAGACGAGCCGCACGAAAGCCGGCTACATTCCACTTCTGGGGACGCCTTAGCTCTGAATGGCACAATCTCGATAACACAAGATCAGATAATGGATTTGGTCACCAGCAAGGTTAAAACATTAGTGGTAGAAGAAGAAGATCAGAAAGAAATTGGCAGTAGTGGGCGGCCATATCCCGCATAGTACAATCTGATCGAATTCCTTAGTGGCTACATCATTCCTAAGTTGCGGAAGATTTGACGGGACGGGAAACACAAATTAGCATGTCGCCCACTTTAAAGCATCGTGTGGAAATACAAGGGCAAAGATGCGCTCCTTCTTCGTCAATTTGTTAACAGCCTGACCGGTGTCGCTTTCGACTGATACGCGAGCATACCAGATGGGTCCATCACCACTTTTTCCCAAATGGAGTCTCTATTTCGGAAAAGGTTCATGAGTGTTAGTGATAAGATCTTCATTGCTGACCTTGTGAGGACCAAACTGGGGAAGAACGAAAGCAAAATGGACTTTATTACACGATGGCATAATCTTTAGGTCAAGTGCGAACCGCCGCTGGAGCAGGACCAGTCCATCAGCCTTCTCATTGGGAACCTCAGCAATTGGATGGTCCCATTCTTATGTACAGTAGGCCTCAATAAATTTCAAGAGTTGACCAAGAGAGTTCAAATATTGGAACGCTCGAAGCAAGAGTCTATCCCGGACACTCAGGGTGACAAGTCTTGGAAGGGAAGAAAAGACGATTACAATAAAAGTGGAAGCTCCAACAAGACCAACGCCTTCAATGTGCCTGACAATGAAGATAAGAGAAAGACAGGCGGATCAAAAATAGACCAGGCTGGAAAGCCAGTGCTAGGAGGAGAAGGGCCTTCCCTTGGGGAGAAGAAGAACAAAGTCTACTCTTTCAGGAGGGACAAGGTCCGCAAGAAATTCAAGGATGCCCTGAACAACGGTTTATAATTGTTGGAGTCAAAGAGTTCTCATGAAGCAAAAATGACTGACAATCCCCTGTATTGCCCGTACTACAGAGTAGTGAGCCATACGATCGAGGATTGCTACATTTTCAAAGACTAGGTCGAAAATTAATATAAGACCGGAGAGATCAAGCTGTCCAAGAGTGTGTTGGTGAACATTCAAGTTGCAACCACCAACATTATACAGACAGAAGCTAAAGCCTTCTGGGAGCAGACGGTTGAATCTGCTGCCCCGAGAAATTAATCCGACTCACCGTAGCATCTATGGAGTATGCATATATCTAATAAGATGAATAAGATGCTAAAGTTACTTCAGAAAGAGCCCAAAATAGAATGGGACAGGTAGAAGGAGCCCACCATTCCAGCTACCACTTCGGCTCAATCGGGCTCAAAATCCAAAAAGCTCAAGAAGGAGAAAAGTGCAGCTCGACACGAAAAAGTGTCTGTGGGGAGATCTACCATTCAAAAGTACATCGATTCCCTCAAAGACTATGACCAAAAGGAAAGAACTCTGGTTCAATTGAAGGAGTTCTTCACCGTAGAAGCGGCTGAAATTCTGGAGGAGCTAGAAGAAGACTCCAAAGACGAGATCCCTATAGTTACATGCTATGTCGTCCACCTTGGTAGCGACTCTGAGGAAGAGCTATGTTTTCCCGAAAAGGACGAGGAGATCACCACAAAAGCTAACCAAATCCAGCTCAGAAGCGGCAGGGCTCTACCGCCAAATCAGGGCAACACCCCAAAAGGAAAGGAAAAACAAATCTCTAATGAAGAAGATGATGGAGAGCCGGCTCATGAAAACCCGAGTCCTTCCTCAGTTGACTATAATGTATTGGCCTATCTTCGGAAGCTTCTGTCTCTCCTGAGCATCGACGATGCCTTGGTCTTATCTAAGGAGCTTAGAGATGTTATCATTCACGCTCTACAAAACCCCGAGCGGTACCTCCCTCGCTTTGCAGAAATTAATATGAAAAAAGGCTAGTACACTCTGCATGCCACCGCGGTCACGTTTAAGGACGAAGACCTGCTACTGGGAACAGCCGAGCATAACCGACCGCTTTACGTGACCGGGTACAGCGACGGGGATCTGATTAATTGCATATTGATTGATCCGGGATCCTCAGTGAACATCATGAACTTGCGGACTCTGAAGAGTTTGTCAATGGACGTTTGAAACCTTCCAAGGGAAAGGATTGTCATTCAAGGAGGATTGTCATTCAAGGCTTCAATCAAAATTGCCAGCAAGTTCTGGGATCCATAGCACTGCCGATCAGGTTCGGGGACCTTTAAACCGAATACAAGATATATGTGATCAACGCTGACACGCCTTATAAAATTCTCTTATGACGTCCGTGGCTCCACGATTACGGTATCGTTCTGTCAACTCTCCATCAATGCATGTAGTATACTAAAAATGGTGAAGAAAGACGTATTGATAGAGACATCCAGCCGTTCGGTGTGCATGAAGTCTGATATGAAGATTCTCGGTACTTCGTGAACCCCCAAAATACTGAGCCACGACTGACCAAAGACAGAACGGCTCCGAAACTCAAAAGTAAATCTGATCCGGCTGTCACTTTGAAAAGCAAAATCCCCTAAGTGTGCCCGCGTTTCCGCAATGACACTGATGAATCCGACGCTGGAAGTCCATCCTTCCGTAAAACTCGCCCTCATTTCGGTAGCGATACAGAAGAGTCTGAACTGAAGGCCCATCCGGCAGCAAAATTCGCCCTCATTTCGACAGTGACACTGAAGAGTCGAAGGAAGAGGACCCGCCTTGCAACAGTTGTGCAAATTAGGCTCTCGTGCAAAAAGCGAAGCTAAGAAAGACCTTTGAAGTTACAGAAGGGTCCCTAGCCGTCATAAGGGTGCCGGAGCAGATGTTCAAAGAGCTCGATGCATTGTCAGTCTCCGCCGTGGACCAGTTGAAAACCTTCTACGTTGCCGGAAGGAAAAGGGGACAGAAAGGCATCCTATTTTATGGGTCAAATTCTGTCATGCACCCAAACAATTTGTCCGTCACATGCCTTCCATATCAGAGAGGTATAAAAGTTGTCCTCAATCCCAGATATTATGCGCCCGAGATGCGGGAATATTTTAAAAAGTGTGGATGTCGGGTATATCAAACGGACTCCGAAGCGAAGTTTTATGAAGAGCTATTGCATCCGCCTTAGGTCCAATCACTCTTCGATGGACGAATCCTAGATAAACGGGGCATGGGTTTCATTCAACATGATGCCAAAGCATGCTACATGATCCATGTTGGTGAAGCTAGCGAAAGGTCAAATGATGATGACGAGCTAGCCGAACCAGAAGATGCCTCTTGAGAGCTCAAAGATGGCGAACAAGCTACCTTCGATGGGCAAACTGAGATTAATTTGGGAACACCCGATAATCCAAGGCCGACCTACATCAGCTCACACTTGTGAGAGGAAATAAAAGAGCAGATAGTCGCCCTGCCGCATGAGTTCGCTGACTGCTTCGTGTGGACGTACAAAGAAATGCCTGGCCTTTCCCCTGAAGTGGCCATGCATAAGCTGGCTATATCTCCTGATGCCAAGACAGTCAAACAAACTCCTCGAATAATGAGAAGGGAGCTAGAAGAAAAGGTCATCGCAGAAACCAAGAAACTCATCGATGGCGGTTTAATCAGAGAAGAGAAATATGCGGACTGGATTGCATGCATCGTCCCAGTGAAAAAGAAGAATGGGAAGATCCGAGTCTGCGTCGATTTCAAAGACCTTAACAAGACATGCCCTAAAGAAAACTTCCCGTTACCGATCATGGAAATGATGGTCGAAGATATCTCAAATTATGAGCTGTTCACCTTCATAGATGGCTCGTCTGGATACAATCAGATAAAAATGTCGCCTGAGGATGAGAATCATACAACATTTCGAACCGCGATCAGCATATACGGTTACAAAGTGATGCCATTTGTGTTAGTTATATGTATGCCCTAGAGGCCATTACTGTACATTGGATGTATATTGTAGTGGATGCTGGGACATATATAGGGAGGACTTTCTTACTCGACATGATAGTATGCTATCTGGTTACTCTTTACCTTAACGTGTACACTGATTGTCTCTCTGTTACATGTTGGTAAAGCCCTTAGGATGTGTACTTGACTACCTGGACTATGATGCGGATCATACTAGTGGGGACATGGTAGTCCATAAGTACATCCTTGAAAATCCCTAGTCGTGGGTGTATCGAGATGGGGCATCGATATACCAGAGTAGACTAGCGTGTACCTTCTCGACCCATACAGATGGGCGATGGATGATCCCATATCCATCGGTGTTTGACATCAGAGATGATATACGGGTGCTCAGTAGAGACTGGGTACACTGGACGGACTCGCCGAGAACTCCCAGATGGTATTATACCTTACGTCAGATGGCAGTTCTCTGGTGACACTGGTACAGAGTAGTCTGTTGACCCGAGATCGTCATAGAGTCTTGTGTGGTTCCCACTGTGCTTTGATTTCCATCTTACCACGTCCAAGAGGGCGTGCAAAATGGTGGTTTTTGGGTACAGTCCCGAGTCACATGGAGGCAATGAGCGATAGGAGGGGATTCGTCTCTCCCGGTATAAGGGGTTGATGTTGCGCTGTGTTCGATTGGCTATAACAGGAAATCCCTGGCCAGGGTTGCTGAGATTTACTGGTAAGTGTTACCAGTAGTTTCTCGAATTGTTATAGACTTCATATCGACACGACTTATCGAGCTATTGGGGTCTGACGTTTACCACCCCTAGGCAAGATATGCGACATATCAGACGATGAGACCGGACTGTACAGTAGTGTTACTGGTTGGATTCACTGGAGTGTGAGCGGGCTTGCTCGTCGATCTTCTGATCGCTCAATACCCGAGTGGCCGTTACGTTTAGCAGACCGCTTGCGGCTTGTGGGTGTTTGATATGATCATCACCTGCTGCCGGCGTATTGACGAGTCTTTAGAGTCCTACAAAGAGGTTTCCTGGCTCAAGCGAAACGAAATAGGAGCGCATATGAGACATGTGCGGGACTGAGAATAATGCGTGTATGTGATACCGTATTGTATTCTCGCGATGAATGTATCGATTGGTTGTATGCGATATAACCTAGTTATCGAATCAAGTATTGATTCGATAAGCCGATACATTGGATACTGGTCGGTTGTATGCGATATGACCGGATCATTGAATCAAGTATTGATTTAATGATTTAATGCATGATTATATATTTGATATATTACTTTGCATTAACTAGTATTGGTTCACTTTAAATGGATTTTCTCGCTCGGATGTGCACATTGTATATGTGATATACTTTTTGTGCACTTGATTGTATCATGTTTGATGATACATGCTCACTAGGGTTTGTGTGAAGATTAAACCATGGTTGTATATTGGTTAGGGTTATGGTTTTCTTATTTATTTATTTATTCTTATTGGAAAATATTATGCATAAAGAGAAAATGGTGGCTTTCTTTGTTTGTACATTGAAGCTTCATGAAGCTTTGACCTTGTGACCATTTTGTCTTGATGCTTAACCCTAACCCTTCAATCTAACCATGGTATATTCTCTACACCAAACTATGGTTGGATTATGATAAGTATTCATATTATATTCTTTTTAGAAATAATGATAGAACACTTATCATCTTCTTCCTCTTCTTCTTCTTCATGAAGAAACTTTACTTCAACAATGGCAACTTGAGCAAATGAGTGAGAAATTCAATTCTAAAGTGAACCCACTTCCTATTTCTTCATCCTCTACCTCTTGCCAAGTAGTAGAGTGTGTTTTCTTCACAAGTTTCATGACTTGGTGAAGTTGGAGCTTGATTTAGTGATGCCTCGACGTAAATCATCTTCGGCATCGACGTTGACGACCTAGCCCGTCCATTCTCTGATGAAGCCGACGCTAGAGCCCAGGGTTCGACTTGGACAGAGAGGAGACTTCATTGCGGAGCTATGGAGGTGGAGGACCGGATCTACAAAGGTTGTATATCCGTTCCTTTAGTTAATTTGTTAACTAGTTTCTTTTTCGCCTAAACTTCTAGCCAACGATCCGTAGTCTAGGGTTTCTCGGCACCGTAATTTTTGAAACGGGCATGGTTGATGCCTTGTGAGATCCCTTGAGAGTGCCTAGGAACCCTATAATTTGGACTGAAGAACGCAGGCGCCACATATCAAAGGGCAATGACCAAGATCTTCGATGACTTAATCCATAAAGTTGTCGAATATTATGTCGATGACTTGGTCGTCAAGACTAAAGCCAAGGCCAATCACATCCAAGATCTCAGGACCGTTTTCACCAGACTGAAGGAACACGATCTGAAGATGAATCCTCTAAAATGCGCTTTTGGCGTGTCATCAGGAAAATTCTTGGGCTTCATAGTTTGACATCAGGGGATTGAAGTTGGCCCATCAAAGATAAAGGCTATTATGGAGATGCCTCCTCCAAAGAATCTGATGCAGCTAAGATCCTTTCAAGGTAAGCTCGCTTATATAAGAAGGTTCATCTCGAACCTATCAGGAAGATGCAGGCCGTTCTTGAAGCTCGTGAACAAAGGAGCTCCTTTCGTTTGGGATGCTAAATATCAAGAAGCGTTCGAAAATATCAAAAAGTACCTGTTGCACCCTCCAGTGCTTGCTGCTCCCTTTCCAAATAAACCGTTGATTCTCTATACTGCCGCGTTAGATAATTCACTCGATGCACTCCTTGTCCAGAACAACGAGGAGGGAAAAGAAAATGCCTTCTACTACCTCAGTCGAACTTTAGTCGGGATGGCACATAACTATTCCCCGATCGAAAAGCAATGCCTGGCTTTGATATTCGCTGTGAAAAAGTTAAGGAACTATCTTCTCGCTCATCGGGTTATGCTGATCTCCAAAGTCGACCCGCTCAAACACTTAATGACCAAAGCAAGCCTAGCCGGTAGAATAGCAAGATGGGCTGTCATGCTGCTCGAATTCGACATAATCTATACTCCTCAAAAAGTAGTAAAAGGGCAAGCCCTCGTCGACTTCCTTGATGTTCATCCCGTACCAGAAGGGTCACCGCTCAATTGCGAGTTACTTGATGAACAAGTGCTGCACTTCGAGGATGATGAGCCATGTTAGGAGCTCTACTTCGATGGGGCCTCATCAATAAGGACCTCCAGCAAATCAAGCATCATGGAGATAAAGCAGAGATAGGATTGGTGTTCGTCACGCCATCAAGAGGAACCCAACGACGTTCTTTTGCTCTTACCGAGTCTCGCACAAACAACGAGGCTGAGTACGAAGCTCTGATAGCTGGTCTGGAGCTCGCCATAGAAATGAAAATCCTTCGGCTACGGGTTTATGGTGACTACCAGCTTGTCGTCAACCAAGTAATTGGCGACTATAAGATATACAAATCCGAGTTAGCTCGGTACAAAAGCCGGGTGGTGGAGCTCATGAAACAGTTAACCTATATTGAACTGATGAGAGTTCCTAGGGCGTTGAATAGAAAAGCTGATGTACTTGCTCTCTTAGCCAAGGAGCTGGATAATCCCGATATAGATGATATTCTGATAACAGTCAGAAACCAGAAAATTCTACCTCCAGTCTCTTCGTGTGAAGAAGGAAGCATAGAACAAGAGAAAAATCCTGCCGAATAAGCTGTGATCATTCAAGACGAGACCGATTGGAGAAAACCTTTCATAGAGTATCTTCGATACGACAAGCTTCCAGAAGAAAAATCTGTCAGGATTCAGCTAAAGAAGAGAGCTCACTGATACGTGTTTGTAAATAATACGCTATACCGCAGATCATATGACCAACTCTGGCTCAGGTGTCTATTATAGGCCGAAACCCAAAAAGTCATGAAAGAAGTTCACTCAGGCGTCTGCGGAGATCACCAGTCCGGCCCCAAAATGCGGCTTCAAATCAAACGGCTTGAATATTACTGTCCTACCATAATAAGGGATTGCGAAGAGCATGCAAAGAAATGTCACATCTGCCAAATTCATGGTGACTTCATTCACAAGCATCCCAATCCACCGCATCCTACGGTGGCGTCATGGCCCTTCGAAGTTTGGGGCACTGACATAGTTGGTCCAATTGATCATCCATCATCTAAAGGTCACCGGTTCATATTGGCCGCAACTGACTATTTCTCCAGGTGGACTGAAGCTGTCCTGCTAAAAGAAGTCAAAACAGAAGATATTCTGACGTTCTTCCGACATAATATTCTATACCGCTTTGGTACACTGAGAAGAATCATATCTAACAATGGGCCTTCCTTCAAGAGCTTCAAAGTATCAAGGTTCTCTACTCAGCACAAGATAGACTGGAGATATTCCTCCATCTATAATGCAAGAGCCAATGGGCTAGCCGAACCCTTCAATAAAACTCTATGTAAGCTCCTGAGGAAAAATGATTCAGCTAACAAGAGAGACTGGAATCTCAAGCTCCACGAGGCGTTGTGGGCATATCGTACCACACACTGCACTCCAACTCAGTCCACTCCATACTCATTAATTTTCGGAGTGGAGGCAATCCTCCCCCTTGAAGTCGAAGTTCCAAGCCTAAGAATGGCCATCCAGCACGAGTTGACGAAGGAGGAAAATGTCCTCCTTCAACTCGAAGAGCTTAATGCCCTCGAATAAAAGAGTCTCACAGTACAACAAAATCTGGAGCTGTACCGAGCCCAGATGTCACGGGCCTATGATAAGATGACCCGTCTCTGTGCTTTTAAGAAAGGCGAATTGGTGTTGGTCCTCAAAAGACCGATCATCCCCAATTGACATGCCAAGGGAAATTCGAGCCAAACTGGGAAGGACCATACGTCATCAAAAAAGTGTTTGATGGAGAATCTTACCAGATGATAAATGCCGAAGGAGAAAAGCCCATGCCACCCATCAATGGCCGATATCTCAAGAAATACTACGCGTGATTGCTCCAAGTCGCAGGCGAATTGAGCACACCGGCCTTACGGTTTGGATCATACATCCTGTAAAACCGTATACAATCCACGGGCACAAATAACCCCTCTCTCTCCCAAGTCCTACTGGCGAGACTATATCTGAGGCCCTACCGGCGAGATAAAAACAAGAAGGGTATGTCCACAAGAAAAATGGACACGGATGAAAACCCGAAAGAGCTGTGTGAGTAAAAACGGCAGGACTACTGGCGAGTTTTTGAAAACCCGAAAAGGTGCAAACTCATGAAAAGAGGTGAAACACACTCGCAAAGTTCTCTCGACCTTGTGAGGAGAAAATCCCCATGTAAGATCCTCACGAGTCACAAAGGAGCAACACACTTAGGAATCCTCATGATTCCTAAGGAGAACATACACCTGCGAGATCTTCTCAACTCGTAGGGAGAAAATGCTTTTATGAGACCCTTACGGCTTATAAAATTGAAAAGCCTTAGGTGATAAGAATCTAAACCTGTCTCCTAAGCCATCATTCCCCAATATGCGACGGCAAATGATGAGTTGTTCCTGGCATTACGCTTCAGTGTTAGCAGTACTAATGCCGACTCAAAACCCAAATCCCAAGTTTTTCCAACGGCAAATGATGAGTCGCTCCTGGAACTACGCTTCAGTATTAGTAATGTTGATACCGACCCAAAACTCAAACACCAAGTTTTCCTAAAAGCAAATGATGAGTCGCTCCTGGTACCACGCTTCAGTGTTAGCGGTGCTAATGCCGACCCAAAAACTAAATCCCAAGTTCTCCCAGGGCAAATGATGAGTTGCTCTTAGCATTATTCCAGTGCAGCAATACTGATGCTAAACAAAATCCAAACTCTAAGTTTCTCTCAAATTCAAAAATCCCGCCAAACAAGGCAGAAATCAAACAGATCAAATCAACGTCCTACCCGGTAACACTTAAAAGCTCAAAAGTCCCGCTAGACGGGTAGGAAACTCCCAAATCAAATCAAATCCCGACACCGCAGAAAGCAGAGCAAGTCAAATAAAATCCCGACACCGCAAAAAGCGGAGCAAGTCAAATCAAATCCCAACACCGCAAGAAGCGGAGCAGTCAACTTCAACTTCGACACCATAAGAAGCGGAGCATGTCAAATCAACCATCGACCATCAACATCGTAAAAAGGACAGCATCGACCGTCCACATCGCAAAAAGGGCAGTACCGACTGTCCAAGTCGCAAAAATGGTAGCACCGACCGCCCATGTCGCAAAAATGGTAGCACCGACCGTCCACATCGCTAAAAGGGCAGCATCGACAGTCCACGTAGCAAAAATGGCAGCACCAACCGTCGAAGTCGCAAAAAGGGCAGCACCGACCGCCCAAGTCACAAAAATGGCAGCACTGACCGTCCACGTCGCTAAAAGGGCAGTATCGATCATCCACGTCACAAAAATGGCAGCACCGACCGTCCAACTCGCAAAAATGGCAGCACCGACCGTCCGTGTAGCAAAAATGGCAGCACCGACTGTCCACGTCGCAAAAATGGCAGCACCGACCGCCCAAGTCGCAAAAATGGCATCACCAACCGTCCATGTCGCTAAAAGGGAAGCACCAACCATCTACATCGCAAAAAGGGCAGCACCGACCGTCCACGTCACTAAAAGGACAACATCGACCGTCCACGTCGCGAAAAGGGCAGCATCGACCACCACGTCGTTAAAACAGAAACCAAATCAAGTCAACCTCCACGTGAAAAAAGATCCATCAATTTCATGCACACGACTCATATATGTGGTGTGCATTTATTGATGGGGGCACTTTGTTAGGGTCAAAAGTTACACCCCGATCAACCAAGTCAAAGTCAATCAACCCCCAAGCCAAGTGGGTCCAAGCCCAAGTTAGGACCTAACATAGAAGGGGCCGGCTCCATGCCAAGAATGAAGCAATAAATTAGTTTAATGCAATTTTTTAGAAATAAATGTATGAAAAATGGGCAGAAAGCCAAAATTTTGTATACCTCATGGCTTATGCGCAAAAAGAAATAAGCACATAAGGCATGGGGTGGCACAAGTGCCATTTGGCAAAGCCCAAGGGGCTATATGTAAAGTGTGTTGCCTATAAAGGCAAACATGAAGAAAAAATCAACAAGAAATTTCATTCTCTCAAAAAATTAGGATTCTGTGCCTCCTTCTCCTTGCTCAAGATTCTAAACATTTTTCTCTTTTCTGAATTAAATCAAGAGTTTAACTCTTCCTTTCGTAAAAAGAAATAGTTTTTCACCATAAAACCCACGAAGGGGAGCTCAGATCTCCCATCAAATCTCTAAAATGGAAAATTTTTAAGTCTCACCCCCTTTTCTTTAAGATCCAACTAATAGAAAGGAGGAGGAAGGACACCCATCTCCCAAAATCCCACTTTAGGAAAGATCCGAGGCTTGGGAGAGGATCTATGGCTCAAGAAAGAAGAAAGGGGTCCCCATTGATTATCCCCGAATATTTTTGGGAGTTCAACTCCATTTCTCAAAATCTTTTGGAGTTTAACTCCACTCAAAATCCTTTTGGGAGTTTAACTCCATAAAAATAAAAATCCTCCCTTTTTCTGGGAGTTTCTAAAGTCCCTCGGGAGTTTAACTCCTAGTTCCGGGGCTAAGCCATTTTTCCTACAGGCGTCCGCACCCATGTGCCTAGCGCGTGAGGCATTGGCGCCCACGCGCCTCCCACGTGGTCCACGGGAGCCCAGCACCTATGTGCCGGGCGCATGAGGCACTGGCGCCCAGCACCCACGCGCCTTGCATGTGGCCCGCAGGCGTCCAGCACCCACGCGCCTTGCATGTGGCCCGCAGGCGTCCAGCACCCACGCGCCACACATATGACCGCTGGCACCCAGCGCCCATACGCCATTCACGTGTCCTTAGGACGCTCCTCACTCCTTTTTTTCCTTCACGCTCCAAACTCAAAACACGTCCCCTGTTAGAAAAACTTCGAACGCGCACTGCCCCGCACCCCACAAGGGGGCTGCTAGCCCCCTTGAACCCCAGCCCGCTATCCGGGTAGCGGGACCCCCGTAAACTCTGCGTGGCCCCCGATATATCCAAGTCCCTTCCAAAACACAACACACGCATACAGCACATTGAGTTCGCATGACCAATTTGGCCCGTCAATCAGAGGTTCACTCACTCCAAAAGCGAGGAGTAATTAACGGCAACTTAGTCCGTGGCTGTCGGAGATTCGAATCTCTATAATCAATAAACCCCAGCCTACCCTAAATAGGAGGAATCTGTATACGCTTGACAAGCGACGCGTATTCCTATCTCAATGGGGTGACGAAAAACACTCTACACTTACCATTCTTATGAGCTGAGAAACAAGGGTTTTGAGATAAAAACTCACCACTAATCTTCTCCTCTCATCCTTAATTAGATAGATTAGCAAACTAGCTAATTAAGTTACTTTCATCTTGAAATTTGAAGACTGAAACTAAGACCTTCGGGTGGATAATTTAGGATCTAACAGACCGGCAATCAAACTACACCGAAAACCCAAAAGGAGCTTAAGAAGAGGATTCAAGAGCCGAAGGACACGAATCCGATAGGTATAAAATTCTAACACGGTAGAATAATTACCTTTGTAGTCTTTCTAGTTAGGGTTTTGTGATAGATCTTGGTTAAAAGTCTTTCTTCATGCTCACAAAATTCGGTTTTTGAAATTCTGCCTCTCTACAAACCTTGTAGAGCATGTAAAATAGACTTACACGCATAAAACCATTCGAGAAAATAAAAATCGTTTCAAAAATATAGTTTAAATATTTTACAAAATATATATTAATATAATTTTCTATAAAAATAATACTATGGACTTTGTGAACTGGAATCGGAGCAGCATTCGTATCCGCATGTGCAGGCACTCACAGATCGCTTGCTCGGCACGGCACGACAGCGACGGCGCGCGAGTGTAGTTCCACCATATCTCATTCTTTGGACTTAATGCAATAAAGGATAGAAGTGTTATATAAATACTTTCCCATTCCTTAGTGCGGACAATGTGGGATTAAAACCCACCATGAGATGTTTGGACATTTCCCTTATTTTATGCATTTGCTCCATCAATTCCCCTACAAAGTTCAAACTTCGATGCAAACTATAATGACTATGACTACTATGACATGAACATCTAACAATATTGTATATCGGCGTAAGTGTCATAAATGCTTGAACTTACATTTTGTGTAGAAAACTCCAGAACGCTAGAATATAGTAGTCATTAAATGACCTTATATAACTACAACTTGTTGATCGATCCATTGTCAAAAACACATACAATATGAAACGGAAATTTAGGTATTCAAAATGGGTTATGCATTATGGCCATGCGTGGTATCTTGATTCTTATGAGAGTTATAAGAGTTTCACCCACTCACCCTAAACCACGGCCTCATGGTAATCTCACTTAGGTGATGTCTCAAGAGGATACTTGTTGTTAGAGTACCTCGTAAATAATTTTACATTTGACATCATTAAGAGTTAAATTCTCGACCTTAATTAACAACCAAAACACGACAACATCATAAGAATAGGATAGGATATAAATCCTTAAATAAAGTGCTTTCACGTTCACATTCAACAGCTGTGTTCTTCCCATTACAAAACCATTTAAGGTTAGGTATCCACTGTTGGTGAATTAAATACGGGTCTAAGTCCCATTCCTTTCGATGCATTAAGAATCTTGGTTTTCACCCATAGTAAAGTAATCAGCTAAGTTTAGTTGACTGCTTACAAACATAGGAGACACTATAAAATTTTCATTGTATTATTTTATAGTCTCATCTTTTAATTGCAGGAATCTATTTGTTTTTCTATTACAATTTTTTTGTTCTAATAAATCTAATAGAAATCTATTATCATAATGAGTTGTTATTGCTGTAATTAGTTTTGGTACAAAGAGAATTTCAGATATTAAATTCCTTAACCATTCTACTTCCATGCAGGTAATATCCAAAGCAATCATTTCAATTTCCATGGTACTTCTAGAAATTAATGTTTGACTATATGATCCCCGATTAATTTTTCCACCACCAATTACAGAAACTTAACCTGTGGTAGATTTTACGTCTAGAATATCAGTTACCTAATTAGCGTCACTGTGCCCTTCAATTTGATTTTGGAAATCGGAATAAACAAGACAATAATTTATAGTACCTCTTAAATACTTAAATACTCATTCCAAATAATTCTAATGTAGTTGATTAAGATTACTTGTAAATCTACTAAATCTCGAAACCGCATGTGAAATATCCAGTCATATTCGAGTAGCTATGTAGTTTAGCGACCTTATCAATTGTGCATATCTATTTTGTAATATAGGTTCTTCTTTAGATTTAATGAGATGAACATTTGGATCAAAGGGGGTTGAGATGGGTTTTATATTGAAGTAATTATACATCTTTAATAATTTCTCAATGGCATGAGATAATGAAATTGAATATCCATTTTATAATCTATTGATTTTTATGACCAGAATATAATCAGCCTCACCTAGATCCAACATATCAATTTTTTTTTTATAAATATGACTTTACATCATTTATGGAATTAATAGAATAACCAAATATTAGAATGTCATCAATATAAAGATAAAGAACTACAAAATCATTACCAAAAAATTTGTATTATATACATGTATCAAAATTATTAATTGTAAAGTCATAGTTAAGAATTACTTCATCGAACTTAGTATTCCATTTTTTCGGGGCTTGCTTTAATCCATATAGGGATTTAACAAGTTTGCAGATTTTATTTTGATTCGCCTTTTCTATGAAACCTACTGGTTGTTCCATATAAATTTCCTTATCAAGATCATCGTTTAGAAAGGTGGTCTTTACATCCATTTGCTATATTAATAGCTTATGAATAGCGACCAAGGCAATTAATGTTCTCATGGTTGTAATTCCTGATACAGCCGCATAAGTATTATTGTAGTCTATACCTTTTCTTTAAGAAAAACATTTAGCTATTGCCCTAACTTTATATTTGTCAATGCTACCATCAACCTTTAGTTTCTTTTTAAAAATCCACTTACATCCTATAGCTTTACTACCATGAGGTAAGCTTGATAGAAAGTATGTATTATTATTCTTGATTGAGTCAATCTGACTTTAAATAGCCTATTTCCAATGCTCAGTATCAGAAGACGCCATTGCTTCTTGATAAGAAGAAGGATCTCCTTCTACTAGGTAATAGTAGTAAGTATTATCAGCGAGTACTTTCCTTCTTTTAGTTCTATCACTTCTTCTTTATTCCGGTTGTAATGTTGGAACTAAGAAAGATGCATTTTGATTATTATTAGAAGTACTTGCTATGTCAGGATTAGAAACATAATCATCTACTTGTTTAGAAATTTGAGTTATGTAAGGAATTCTATCTTCAAAAAAAGTAGCATATTTAGATACGATTAAGATATTAACTTTAATATCAGTAATATCATATTTTAAGACAATGAATCTATAAGTATTACTGTCGAGAGAATATTCTACAAATAATGCATCTACTTTTTTAGGATCTATTTTGTTTCTTTTGTGAGAAGGAATATATACTAGTGCGAGGCTACCCCAAATACAAAGGTAGTCTAATCTAGGCGTCCTTTCAAACCATAATTGAAAAGAGATTTATTTGTAGTTTTATGAGGTATTCTATTTAGTATATAATATGCCGATAGTATAGCTTCACCCGATAAACTTTCAGGAGCACCAGAACTAAGTAATATGGAATTAACCATATTCATTAATGTTCTATTTTTACGTTCTACTACACCATTAGATTTAAGAGTGTAAGGAGGAGAATATTCATGTTTAATTCCATGTTCTTGACAGAACAAATTTAACATATTAGAAGTATACTCCCTCCACGGTCTAATAAAAAAACTTTGATATTTCTTTCAGTGTAGTTTTCTATTTCGGCTTTATGTGTTTTAAATCTATTAAACACATCATCCTTGGTTAGAATCAAATATACATAACAATATCTTGTATTGTCATCATTGAATATAACATAGTATTTATTTTCACCTCTAGTTGGTTGTTTGCAAGAATCACAAAAATCAGAATGTACTAAACCTAAAGTTTGAGTGTAGTGATCAACGGATTTAAATATACCTCTAGTGTGCTTAGCCTTGACACAAATATCAAATTTAGATTTTACGTCAATAGAACTTTTAGAAATCATATGTAAGCGCATTATTTTATTTAAAGTTTGATAATTAAGATGTCATGATCTACCATGCCATACATCACAAGAATAAATGGTTAAAACAATGGGACTAGTTTTATTTATTTCATTATTATCATTAAAAACAATATTTAATTTATACAATCTATCACACACATAACCCTTACCAATAAATATACTTTCTTTAGAGATTACAATTTGATTATTTTCTAATATAATTATGTAACCTTTTTTTAGAAAGTAGAGAAGCGCTTATTAAATTCTTTCTTACACCAGGACTATATATAACATCACTTAATTGTAAATATTTTCCAAAGGTCATCGAGAGCCTAATGGATCCCCTTTCTTTCACCGGTGATGTCGTATCATTTCCGAGTGTTACAGTTCCCCCACATTTATCTTGAAATAAAGTAAATCGTTTATTATTAGAACATACATGCACATTAGCACCGCTTTCTAACCACCAATCATTAGATGATGTGATAAGGTTTACAGTGTGGAAAATATACCTGAAAGAGAAACCTGCACCCATTTCCACCACATTCACATTTGCATTATTAGTACTTGCAGGTTTCCAAGCTAGTTCGGTTTTCCTAAAGAAGTATCTGGTAAAGATGTGGTTGGTTCACCCACATACGAAACATAATTTTTCTATGTTTGTTGGCTTGTGACTTTTCTTCTAGTTTGGACCTTTCTTAAATTGTTTCTTTTTGTACTTATTGTTCTTAGATCTAAATTGGTTTTCCTTAGAAACAATTTTATAAGAACTTTCAGTCAAGTTGATTTTATTGTAATTTTTGGTATTATATTAAGTACAACCCTTCTTTGTTCCTCAATTCTAATGGAATTCATGACATCAAGGAGTGTGAGTGAATTTTGGTTCTTCCGAAATTAGTTAGCAAAGATTTCCAAAGATGGCAGAAGAACGTCAATCAAAGCAGTCACTTGAAACTGATCTGAAAGTATAGTTCCAGAATTAATCACTTTGTGACTAACTCTTGAAAGTCATGAAGTTGTTTATTTATAGGCTCATTATCCTTAAGGATAAAATTCCTAAAGGACGATATATTAAATCTCTCTACCCCAGCATTATCATTAACATATCTTTGTCCTAATGCGAACCAAAAATCCTTAGCCGTTTTAAAATAAAGGAATGCACAGTAAATTGAACCTTCTAAGACACTAAGTATTCGGAACTTACAATGTTAATTTATCTCCTCGGGAAAGGAGTACTTAGATTTGGTTTTGTCCACGAAATGAGTGGGTACAGCAGTACTCAGACTCTCATATGTTGGACTTTTCTCAGGAACAGATTCAGCAGATATAGAAGGGATATGACTTTCTTGATTGCAGTTATTAATCCTAATATAGTCAACCAGTACTCGACTTGGATTTGCCAAATCTTAAAGTCACTTTGGCCATTGAACGTTTCAGGTTTTATGAAACTGGAGTCGTTGCTCTTTACCATAGCATATCAACTGATGGATAATAAAAATGTGTTAGAATTTAAAAATATAAATATGAATATTCGGTATGATTTTAACAATTAAACTAATTCTTAATAGTAATATCCACTATTAATTTAGAATTACTGGTAACAATAAATAATGCAGTTAAAATTCGTAAGGTAATCTTTGAAGGGAACTGGCCCAACAAAATAGACCAATCAGTATAGCGCAATCAGTATCCGTAAAGTAATGTTTGAGGGAACAGGCCCAATAAAATAGACCAATCGGTATACTGGTGCAATTACAATACACACACGATAGCAATTAATTAAGTTAATACTAAACAAGTTACAGAATAAATTAAACAGTTTAAAATTAAACTAAAACGTATTAAACAGATGGCTATCTTTCTTAGATTGTTGGAAAATTTGCTGTTTAATACGCTTTATTTTTGAAAATTGAATAAACAAAATTCTAACATTTGTAGATCACAAATTTGAAAAATGAAGTTTATGGGAAAAGGACATTCACTTGATTGCACTGACCTAAGAAAAATATCACCCCCCTTCTTGACAAGTTTACAGCGACGATTTAATCCTAAGATAT
Organism: Agapanthus africanus; assembly: GCA_030015575.1. Taxonomy (NCBI): domain Eukaryota; kingdom Viridiplantae; phylum Streptophyta; class Magnoliopsida; order Asparagales; family Amaryllidaceae; genus Agapanthus; species Agapanthus africanus. Next base: position 524,521,153 of record JASDDO010000022.1, read on the forward strand.
ACCCCCCCAACCCTGGATAATTTTTTTCGCTATATTTTTTCGAGAACCGCCTAAGGTTCCGACTAGAAAAATGAAATGATTTTTCGGACAGGACCTAAAATAATCTGTTACTCTTGATATAGTATTTCTCTTCTGTATGTCTATAGAGTTTTCAAAAATTCAAACATCTCAGAGATAGATATAGAGGTAGGAATTGTCGAGCGAGACCTTTTATTTTTTTCCATCATGTATGAGTTAGAATTAATTCATGTTTACTTACTTTTATCCTTTAATGGAGTCAACCACCTCGGAATAAGAGGATCTCATTTCGTTAGATTGTTAGGTTTTACACAGAAATCGAGAGTCGGCTGAATCAGTTAGGCATTTTTCCCATTATTTTACCATCCATAATAGTGTGAAAAGAAGGCCCGGCCGATCCTAGCCAAAGTGTCCACTCGATCTTAATCATTTGAAAGTGGCTATTAGCAGGCCAAAACCACAACGTCCGAATCCAACCTTAGTAAGGACCTTCCAACCAGACCTGACAGGCAACTAACGGGCTTGAGAGAAGAGAGATGGGAGAACCCTTCTAAACTACCTACAGCACGTTGAATAATTGGAATTGGACTCCGCTCTGTTTTCATAGACTTGACCAGCTTTCAGCAAGTAGTGTGAAGTATTACGTCTTAAAGGGGCCGGTCATTGAACCGAACTGAGAAGTCACTCACGTCCGAAGCCGGAGGTTCGTGCTCAGTCTCAAAAGATCGTTCAGCACAGTAGAACCAGGGACACCATAGGGAGCTTCTTTGGAAGGCTTATTGCTTTTCGAAGACCGGCCTATTTATCTGCTACTACACCAAAAATGGGGGCAAAGAACCAACCAGATTGACCCAGTGGATAAATCAGGAATACAGAAACAAAAAAAGGAATTGGACCAGAGTTGCTTTGGTCATTCTTTATCTAAAGACATAGGTGGTCGAGAGAGAGATGACTGACTTCCTAAGGACCCACAGAGAGAGGGGCTTTCCGAGCTACTATAAACGGACTGCGGAGGAGCTATTATTGTATCGCCCAGCTCCCTAACCTAATGCGGCCGGACCGCAGGTGAGAATATAATCTTGTGAGTATCAGTATAAATGATCTTTCCTTCGCGTTCAGCTATAATGGAAACCCCCGAATCTAAAGCCGTTTGGCGTTCCAGTCCAGTTCCAACAATTCACTTCTCGGACCGAGAAAGAGGAACTGTTTGGCGCTGCATATTAGAACTCATTAAAGCCCGATTCGCGTAATTATGCTCGATAAAAGGAATGAGGGAAGCTCCAATAGAAAAATATTTGAAAGGAAAAATGCTTCTAAAATGAATCTGTTCCTATGCAATAGTCAAGAATTCTTGACGGTATCGAGCTGGAACAACTTGTTCTTCTTGAATGGGCAGTAACGAGGGCGTAGCTTGAGATCGATTCAAATTGGAAAAAATTTCTCGTTTAATTAGACTATATGCATGCGGTAAAAAAATCATCATTTTCTTTACTTCTCTCATGTCGTAAGAAAGCGCTCTTAGTTCAGTTCGGTAGAACATTCATTCTCGCACCTGTAGGAAAATTTCATTGCCTCATACTCGGAAATTCAACAATACCGGTCTTCTTTCATCCGATTGACTCAAACTTTTTGGAAAAAAGCGGTTACCGAAAGTAAGCACGTCAGTCTAGCGGGTAAGGTTACCAGATCATTCTACTATTCTGTTATGAGTCGTGGGCGAGAGAAGGAAGCTGAGAAAGGGAAACCAAGTGCCGGGACTTTCTCAGTTGCAATCCCCCAAGGTAAGATGCTTAAAACGAGCAAGCTGAACTACCACCTTTTCCACTTTCTAAGGAAACCGTAATGAGAAACGAACACTTGTCGTGTGGATAGTCTATCGGGTCATCTGGATCTACTATGGATTGATGACTGAAATCAGGAGTAATTACTCATACCGGCTGTTTTAGTCCAATACCTTTAAACCATTCACTGGTGCCCCTATCTAAATAAAATAAAGAAAATCACCCTGTAAATCCTATAACTGAACTGCGCCATTATATGTCCTGTATGGTTCTAACCACTTGGTTTGTAGCTTGCCAGGCGGTATCCTTCTATTTCATTAATCTTCATGGATGAATTAATATGAATTTTTTCTTGTCCATGATCAAAGAGTTACTGATATACTTTTATTTTGGTATACCCAATTCCTGTCAATTTAAGAAGTGAAAATCATGATATGATCCTGTCTAAAAACTTCATCCTAACCCAACTAAATCGAATCCTAAGTTACATGGATCTAGTACCTATTCTTTTCTTGGTCTTGTATTTGTAGAAGTCCCATGACTTCGACTAATTGCTTTTTGGCCGAACAACAGTCGAATAAAAATTCGAAATCTAAATAGGGCGTGGCCAAGCGGTAAGGCAGCGGGTTTTGGTCCCGTTACTCGGAGGTTCGAATCCTTCCGTCCCAGATCGTCTTCACTAGAAACGAAAGATTCTTCTCTTTAACAATTTTCTGTTTAGTTTAATTTTGGATATAATGTGATTCCACCTTTTGTTCTGAATCTTAGGAATAATTCTATTTCACTGCTTGGTCACTCTAGTGCAAAATGACAGCCACTTCAGCACCTTGTGATCTTTGAGAAGATTTCAAATCTCTAACTGGCTTATTCATTTACAGCCAGAAGAAAAAAAATTTCTTATGCAGATTGACCTTTCCAAAAAGTCTCGTTTTGGAAAAGCATGTATTCAACTCAACTAGCTCCTCTCGTAACTGATGAATCTAGCTCTAATGAGATGACTCTTCCCTTACTTTGACTTTGATGCCTTCAAGGTTTCATAAAGAAAGCCTAATATTAATTCCCTCGGAGTCTATTCTCCGAGGAATTCAATTCTGTTTCAATCATTTCTAGTATATGACTTTAGAATCTCTTTTATTCGAGAATCTCTATACAGCTTTCTTTGTAGGAAGGTCCACTAAGGGCATTCGCAGCTTCATCAGGCAGGAGGTCTCGTCTCTTTTGGCAGGACGATGAGTTGACTATCGGGATCTAGGATTCGCTGGGTGCCTGCCCCTCGAAAAATGAGGGCCAAATAAGAAACTTTCTGAGTGCTGAGGTTGGCGTCTTAGTTTTACCCTATTTTCGATTGTCCTCTCCCAGGTGGTTAGGTAGATGTGCCCCTGATCCTTGTAGTGAATAAGGAAAAGAGCATAGGCTTGGAACACAAGCCTTTGTGTTCAATTCAATCCTGGCAGCGTCCCTAAAAGAAGTCACTTAACTATCTGGGTCTACAGCGCATACACATACGCGTGCGTACTTATTAACGCACGCGCGCATGGGGAGGGGGCTTGACTCCCTCTACCTCACCACCCCAAAATACACGGGTTTTCAACACTTATTCACTTGAAACCAATCATATAGATTTTTTATACTTCACTTGAGCGCTCGGGAGATGTAAGAAAAATGACCAATTTGACCCTTATTCCAAGTGTTATATTTGGTTATTTACTAAAATCGCCTTTTGGGAGAGAATGATGGATTGTTAGTGTGGACGATTTAGAAGATATAATTGGAGGACGGTTGATCGAGCCTAATTCTAATTGTTTTGTTCTGAAGCAAAGATATCCATGGAGACGGTTCGTCCTATTCAGATATTCTTCAGATATTCACGACCAAGAGGTACTGGATTCTCTTTCGGATAGGACCTGAAAAGAGAAGGATGGGTGGAATGTCAACAGGTGTCTGTCTATTCTCTAATTCACCCGACCCGATAGTACCCATTTTGGGAACGTCCATTGCCAGAGTCACTGAATGAGTAAGTCGCCAATCCCTAAAACGAACCAAGTGCGCTTTCTTCGGCGGGTGATTTACGATTTGTTGGGACAGGTTATTAAATCTTCTAGTGAGGAAAAAGTCTTACCCTGAATCTGAGGGGGAACTTGGTCCTGAGCGAGAATAATACCTCTCCTGCCTCGGCTCCCCCTCTTTCACTCGCATGATTAAGCTAAACTAAAGTAAGGGATAAAAAAACAAGAAGAAAAAACAAATAGAATTGAACTCAGCGGTAGAGTGTCATCTTGACGTGGTGGAAGTCATCGGTTCGAGCCTGATTATCCATAAACCCAATGTGAGTTTTTCTATTTTGACTTGCTCCCCCGCAGCGATCGAACGAGAATGGATAAGAGGCTTGTGGGATTGACGTGATAGGGTAGGGATGGCTATATTTCTGGGAGCGAACTCCAGGCTAATATGAAGTGATACGGAGCCAACAACCTTTGTTTGATGTAATTACCAATAACGAACACTCTTCTCTTCCCAGCACCCTCCAGTGTTGCGGCTAATCGGCCTGTCTTTACTGGGGCATCCGCTGCGGAAAGATCACTCGCTTCCATGCTCGCTCACTTCAACTCTCGTGCTAGATTACGCTTCTCTTAACTCTCGGTGGACGATCCTGTTTGGTCAAATACCTAGCGACAAACTCCTATGTTCCTTTCATTGCGTTATTTCCGAACAAGTTCCTGGATGACAAGCCTAAATATGATCTTATCGATGATATCGATATTGATGATAGTGACGATATCCATATTGATGATATGGACGATATTGATGATGACCTTGATATGGAGCTGCTAACTATGACGAATGTGCTAACTATGTATATGATGCCGAAAATAGACTGGTTTGATATCACCACGAGTGAGTAGGGCAAGGCAAAGGGTCACAGGAGAAAAATCCTTAGTGCCCCTTGCTACCCTAAATCTCTTAGCAAACTCTAAGGACTGAATCAATCGTTCGTATTATCTTTCCTTTCCATAGAAAGAAATAACAAAAAACAAAAGGTATGTTGCTGTGATTTGAAAAAAGGGGGGGGGGGTAAAGATCACCGAAGTAATGTCTAAACCTAATGATTTTACAAAGAAAAAAGAAAAGATTCTGCAACAAGGAAACACTATTTTCAATTGTTTCAATAATTTTATTATAATGCGGAGAAAAAATATATTTGAGACGAGACAAACAAGAGAGGTTAGAGACGACTCAAGAAATGTCTAAGGATTTACTTTCGAACTTTTTCAGAATTACCCAACTCTCGCTACACTTGGGTGTATTTTCTCAAGGAAAAGTCAGAGGTCTTTGAGAAGGTTAGTTCAAGTTGCATGTTGAAAATCTGCAATAGTGCAAAATGAGATGCCTGAGGAGTGATAATGGTAGCGAATACATGTCAAGGGCCTTCACAGATTATTTGAAGAAGTATAGGATTCGCAGACAGCTTACTTGTTCTTTCTGACTATGAGGAAGCATCAGGTGAATGACAGCCACTTCAGCACCTTTTGAAGGAATTGGCTGTCATTTCGGTGACAAGTGATTTAGGACTATTGGCCCCTAAATGGCCGCTCAGTGATAAAGGAGATAGGGGTGCAGAGACAGCCAGGAGGTTTGCCTAGAAGCAGCCACCCTTGAAATAGTGTGTAATAGCTCACTGATTGAGTGCTCTTGCGTTGAAGATGAACAAGGCTAAGCGATCTGCCGAAGCTGGAGAAACCAGTGCAGTAGACGAGTGATGGCAATGATGGGGACCCTTGTCTGCCAGGTGGGCGATCAGCTTCTTATTCTTATGACGAGAAAGCAAAAGAAGTTGGTTGTTAGAGGCGAATCAAAGGCGACATAGTAGAGTCTATCAAAGATGGTACCCTAGTATGGAAAGAAAGACCTGACCTGGCCTGACAAGGACGCTTCCAGACTTATGATTCGGTAGTTTAGCATCCCGGTTATTGGGATGCCTATCGTTCCAGTCGGTAGCCTCGCTGCACTTGTTCAACTCAATCATTCACTTCATTCACTTGACTCGCCGTTCCACTTCGCTTCACTGACTTGACAATGTGCGCCCTAAATCGGAAGGGGCTCGCTGCACCCTTATGCGTCACCCGGTCCGTCAAAAGAGCGTTTGCTTCGCTCACTTGACCGGACATTAAAACCTTAGTCAGACGTCAAATGCATCATATAATAATGATCGAAAGTCGATTGTGCTTTGAAAAGTCAAAGTAAAAGTCGACGTCTTAAGGGGCGGTCATTGAACCGAACTCATTTCTAACTAGGACGGGAGCACCCCAATGATCCGAAAGGAAACATTTAGGCCACGCAGAGTGTCATTGGCACGAACCCGGTCGAGGCTATGATAACTGATAGCGAGAGACCTACGGGTTGATGAGTAGGATGGGACTACCGAGTTTCCTGAAAGGAAACGAATAGGTTCGCCGGGCAAGTACAGGATAGATCCTGGCAACTCTGGCATGCTAAGACTGGTTTGGGAACTCCCAATGTAGTTCCCAAATACATTCTTCGACCGACGCTGGCTCCATACCGATACAACAAAACCGTACGGCTCACCGGGCTCGTCGAGCACACCGGGCCCACCGGACAAGGGCAACAGGAGCCGTTCGTGCTTGCCTACTGGGCAACCACTCACTGTTCGGGCTCACCGGCCGGACGGTTTTCTTGAACAGAGTAGCTCCCCCTCAGTCGGCGGGGCCTCACATCTAGCTGTTTCGCTCGGCTGAAGCCTATCGGCACCCTCAACGCCGAGTGTGGCTTGGCAATATGTCGTTCCGCTGCGCTCCACTCGTTCAACGGAAGCTCCTATCGTTCATGATTTTCCAGTAGGAACCACTCACTTGTCTGGTTGGAGTCCTCAAGACTCCATACGGTATCGGGAGGTGAAGCAGAGAGAAGGAGCCCCCCTTCGTGCGCGCGCGTGTTAATAAATACGCACGCGTACGCACGTATGTGTATGCGCCCTCATTCGCCGGGGGCTCGCTGCACCTTCTGGTACTCCGGCTTGCACAAGTCGCCGGAATAGTGTTAGTACCATTTTATGTTTCACAATTAGATGTTTCGAATACTTGTGAATGCAATGAGGATAAAGAAGAAATTTGAGTGTGCGTTTTTGTTTTGGATTGTATGGTTTTCTGCTTTCCGAGAAGGGCTTTAAATAGTAACCCAAACGGTTGGAACTTTTCCAACCGTTGCAACCGCTCGAACGATCGCAACCGTTCACGGCCAACTGCCATAATCATAACTGTTGGCAACAGCAACAGTCGCATAAAAACCAGAATACTACAGACTTTGTGAACTGGAATCGGAGCGGGCATTCGTGCGCGTGTGGTTCTACCATATCTTATTCATTGGATTTAATGCAATGAAGGATAGAAGTGTTATATAAACATTTTTTCATTACTTGGTGTGGGCAACGTAGGACTAAAACCCACCATGAGAAGTTTGGACTTTTCCTTTATTTTGTGCATTTGCTCCAACAATCATTACATTTAAGAAGACATGTGTACACTTTAAATATTATGTTGTTGGACGCTAACTTATTTGATCTAGGAAATATTCAAAACTGACCATAACATGTAAAACGGTTTTACTATAAGAATAAAACCTACGTCTGGATGATGACTTAGCATTGAGGTGGGGGTGGGGACGCCGTAGACCTGGAAACGTGATGCTTAATTATGGGAACAAATAATTAAGCTTGATTAAAACGTGTGGGGATATTTTTATTATATATGAAGTAGCTGGTGTTGCATGTTTGTAGCTATCACAGCAATGTCGACACACACGTGTGTGTACCCACTCCAATCCCTTTCATGCATACTTTTATTTATTCTATTTGAATGCATTATTATTTATTTGCATGTGGCTGCCTCCTCACTCTATATCCTTATCATCTCCTATCTCTAATTTTTCACTTTCTTTTTGGGCATTTTACAGCAAAGCCTTTCCAAACTTTCTATACTTCGCTAAAAACTAAAACACTCATCATATTTCGTATTTACTTAAAACATTCCTTATACATTTAAATTGCACTAAAATTAGCTCCTCATTAGCTTTCCATTCAAAATTAGCATCCAGTTAAGGAGATGGAGCTTGAACTTGAACTTGAACCGCTCTATTACCTTTTAGGTATTTAGTTAGGTTTTTCTCCCAAAAGAAAGAACCAAAATCCTTGTTCAATTGAAGATTGGAATTTACCGCAACTAAAGAATCGTCCTCCTTTTAAATGAGCTTGCCTCCTAACTAGAAGTTTGCAATTGAAGGGACAATGGCATTCGACAAATTCATTGCCGGAGAAGATTGAGAAAGCCGAGCCGGTTTTCATATCAATTGGAGAGATCACAAATCGAAATCTAAACCTAAAGCCAATTTAGAGGAAAAGTAAGAATTTTGAGAGAAGAAGAGGGGCCCTGGAGTTTTAAAATCCTACCCCCATATTCACCATTAACCCGTAAACAGAATAATGAAATATGCTAAAACACTTCTTTTTTTGGCATGTTACGAGTTTATTTTGTATGATTTAAATGTATGGAAGGTCTTTTAAGTAAATTTAAGTAAATATGAAGTATAAGTGGGTTTTTTAGTAATTAGCAAAGTCTGGAGGGAATTTTCAGTCAAAAGCCTTTTCCTTTTTTTTTTGCGCATTTAGGAGGCCGATATATATATATATATATATATATATATAATGGAGAAAAGAGGCCATAGGAGGAAATTTCCTCCTATGGCGTGGAAAAAATACAACCTCCACCAATTTTTTCGACGATCGGCCCCCATTATCTTCATCGCTATCATTTAAGATGTGGGTATACCAAATTTCATGTGATTCTACAACTTTTTCACCGTTGATTTAGCAATGTAAAAAGTTCTATTGTCGGTAAACCGTTAATTTTGAACCCACTAAATCAACGGTGAAAAAGTTATGGAATCACATGAAATTTGGTGTACGCACATCTTAGATAATAAAGATGATGATGATGGGTGCCGATCGCCGGAAAAAATGATGGAGGTTGTTTTTTTTCCACGCCATAGGAGGAAATCCCCTCCTATGGCCTCTTTCCTCCATTAATATATATATATATATATATATAAATAAAGTGGCCAACGACACCGACACGTGTTAGTTGTAGGCTCCTCTCTATCTTTATATGTCGACCGTAACGCGTGACACGAGGAGATTACCTTGTCTGTTTCTAATTTCTTAGGCATTTGGTAACGAATTCTAAGTTTTTTCAAGCCTAACTTTTGCAAGCATGCATATATATAGAGAGAGAGAGGAGAGAGAGAGGCCATGGAAAGTTTACTCTTCTGAGCGAGATATAGGCTTGGCCGCTTCTGAATATTGGAAAACAAAATTTTTTAGTGAGCTGTTAGGATATGTGACGTAGTGCATTTCATGGAAGAACTCTTATGTCGCTTGATGAGAATAAGAATAAGGGCTACATGGTATAAGTTGGACTCCAACAACAGATTGATTGGTATTGTAATCTAGGAAACGACATCGAATTAATGCTGCAATGTGACAACTCGATTACGTCCTTTAGGCTCTGACTTGATGGAAATTTGAGGTGGTTCGATTTCGAAGGATGTATGGAGTATCAATAGTTTTTAGAGCCAATTTAACAGTTTCTTAAATAGCCTGGTTATTTATTTTTTATGACTTAATTTGCATGAGCAGAGTTCGATAGATTTTGATAGGGTCAACCTGTTTATATATACAATGACTTTTCTTTAGTTCTGTTTTCAAATAAGCTTCGAGTAACCCTCTCTTAAAAATTCTACAATCATCAGTACAAAGATGGGTTGCCCCTACGGATGAGAACATCCATAGAGGCAATTTTAGTTTCCACCGTAGGGGCAACAAATGTCCCTACAGATCCCACCGTAGGGGCAACAAATGTCCCTACAGATCCCACCGTAGAAACAGTTTTATAAAAAAATTAATAAAATATAACATTTGTAAATGCCATTACGGTGCCGCAAAAAAAAAAACCCTGCGGTTTGAATAAAGTTGATATATTAAAAAATAAAATAAATTACCAGATAATATTTTCCAACGCTCATGTTCATTTCCCCCAAAAAAATTCCCCTTTCATACTTCTCCTCTTGTCGCCCTCCTTCCCGTCGTCGCCGATCGCCGCAGCCACCCTCCACATCACCCTCCTTCCCGTCGTCGATCCCTTCCTTCATCAACGTCTTCTCCGATCATCAGCATCTCCTCCAGTCCTCCAATCGTCGCATCCAACGACCTCCCCCTCTTCATCCGATCCTCCAGTGGCTGAGCCCTCATCTGATCCTCCAGCGACCTTCTCCAGTCGATTCTTCGATCCTCCAGTGGCCGATTCGCTGACTCTATCCCCGCCGTCTAGCTTCCATCGTCGGCAAGCTCCAACTGCCTGTTCCATCTCCTCGAGCACCATCGCCCGTTCCATCTCCTCGAGCTCCATCCCCGAGTCTTTTTTGCTGTCTAGCTTCCATCGCCGGTGAGCAGTCATCGTCGTCGTCGCCGTCCAGTGCCCTAATTCTTTTCCAGGTAAGTAAAAAAATTTTATTTCATTTTTCAAAATCGATTTTAAAAAGAAGCAGAAGAAGTAGATGATGTTGATGATGATGATTGTTGGTGGGAGTGGTTATTTGGTGATGTTAATGACGATTGAGTTCCTGGATAAGATTTGGGTTAGGGTGATGGTTATGGTAGATTTGGGTTAGGGTGATGATTATGATAAATTTGGATTAATTAGGGTAATTTATATTAATAAGTGTTGGGATTTGGATGATGATTATGGTTAGGGTTAGAGGTATTTTGGGCTAATTAAATTAAATATGTTTAATTTGGGTTAGGATGATGATTAGGGTTAATTAGGTTAATTTGTGTTAATATTAGGGATTGGGAACATGATAATAAAATCTGTTGGGGTGGTGGTGGTTGTGGTGGTGGATAGTGGTGGCTATAGTGGTCGGTGGTGGGTGGTGGTGGCTGTAGTGGTGGCTGTTGTGGTCGGTGGTGGGTGGGTACATGGTGGCTATGGCGGCGGATGTGGTTTGGGGATGTGGGTGGCGGTGGTGGTGGCTGCGGTGATGGTGGTGGGTGGTGGTGACGGCTGCGTTGTAATTAGGTCTACGGTTAGGGTTAATTGAGCATAGGGTTAGGGTTAAAGTAGTTAGGGTTAATTAGGTTTAGGGTTAGGGTTAAGCTAATTAGGGTTAGAGTGGTGGGGGTTATGATTATGGTATTTTAGTGTTAGTGTAAGTGTATGTGTGTATGTGTGAGAGAGATAATGTTGATGATGATATGCATGTACGTGTTTGTGTGTGTGTTTGTGATAATGATGATGTTGATCTCTCATATTAAACAAGGTCAAACTCTAATCTTAAACTTCACACCTGAACCAAATTTAAAATCATAAACTTCACACCAGAACCAAATCTAAAATCTTAAACTTGATTAAGAAAACCCTTAATTTTAAAAAACTTTACCTAAATTAAAAACTTAAAACCCTAAAAATTGAAACGTAAACGTAAAACCAATTAAAATTAAATATTATAATAAGTGTATATATGATAATCGATGATAATATGAAATTTTCATATATTCATCGATAGTCATATGTAAAAATCAAAGCGTGACTTAGTCCCCGTCTATTAGTTAACATATGTTCGATGTTCATCGTGACATAGAACTATACGAAACTTGTTAAATATCGGACGGTATCGTTCGGTGCTAACAACCGTCGTGTAGTCTATGTGACGAGAAAATTCAATCATATGATAATTGATAGATTTGTCTAGTTTGGACAAGTTAGGAATGTATAAAGCAAACACATGTATTCACTTTTGTTTTCATTCGTTTCGAATTATTTCGTCGGTACTTTTCCGCTGGTTCTTCATATACAAAGATAGATTAGATATTCATTTCAACATTGTTTCACAGCATTGAAATGATTATCTATTCTATTATAATGTGCTCGAAGAACAGCGGGGAGGTGCTGCCGAAATTTACTCGAAACGGATGAAAGCACAAACGAATGGGTGCCTGCTCTATACATTCTTAATGGGATAAAAGCCTTACCCCCGACAGCCGAAACATACACATACAATACAAATACACAACAAACACACACATGATTGTGTTGGAGATAATGCCCTCAAAGTCAATTATTGGATCGCAGGTATGTGATTGCAATGATTGAGGCAGGACCTATACCGATATGACAGTCTTGCTCAAAATGATAGTATGCTATCTGGTTTGTCTTTATCATCGTTTACATTCTTTGGTTAACTATTGCATGTTGATAGAGCCCATAGGATTATTGCTTGACTGCCAGCAGTATGATGGCGATCATATATATGCGAGCTGGGGTCTGTAAGCACATCCTTAAATAGTCCCTAGTCGTGGGAGTTTCGAGACAGGGCATCGATACTCCAGAGTAGACTAATGTATACAGTCGAGACCCCGACGAGAGGCGGTGGCCGGTCTCACAAGCCACTGGTGTCAGTTAGATCACCTAAGATGTATATAGGTGCTCATTGGGTTATGAGTACACCGGACAGGACTCGCCGGGAACATGCTAGTTGGTATTATACATATCGTCAGATAGCAGTTCCCTGGTAACATGTGTACATGTTAGTTCATCGACCTGAGATCGTCGTTTGTCTCATGTGATTTCCCACTGTGCTTAGATTACTACCCTACCACGCTCAAAGGAGTTGTGCAAACAGGTTTTAGTTGGGTACAGTCCCGAGCCACATTGGAGACAAGTGAGCGGATCGTCGGGGATTCGTCTCTCCCGGTATTGGGGGTTGATGTCGCGCAGTGCACGGATGGCCATCACTAGGAATCCTCGGCCGAGGTAGTGGAGAATTACTGATTTGGATCAGTAGTTTCTCAGGTGGTGATGGGCTTCATGCCGACACGATTTATCGCGTTATTAGGGGTCTGACTTTATCCACCCCCCTAGACTCGATATGCGATACTCGTTAGACGAACGGACCAGACTGTATATACATTGTCACTGTCAGGCTCAGTAGGGTTTATAGATGAGTTCGCTCGTCAGCTTCCCTTCCAATCAATACATAGGCAAAACGTTACGTGCAGCTTGTACCTCTGACGTGCTAGTGGTTATACCCAGTGCCAGTGTGTTGATGAGTCATTAGAGTCCCCCACAGACACTTTCCCAAGTTCGGGCGAAACGTTGTAGAGGCCGTATGGGTTTATGGAAAGGTACGGAAAAAGCACGTGCGTTTTCGCACGTGTCGTTTTTCGGGCAGATAATACTGGTAGGTTTTGGTTTAAGCCGGAACCCAGTATTATACTGTGTAGATATAATATCTTTGTCTCAGTTGCATTTGTATTCGGTCGTAATACAAATGCGGGTATGTTTATACTGATACGGGGTTATCCTGAAATTCGTTTCAGGATCACTTTTGGAAGTTACCAGTTTCCTGTTTTCTATCAGCCGTATTTAACATTCGGTTAAATACGGATTTATCTTTTCTTCTTGAGGGTGAGTCATGAGTGTGGAAGCTTCTTGGATGATGACTAGGTTAGTGAATCATTCATTTGCATTAATGGTTAATGAGGTGTTATTTGTGAGTCACCTTTTCATTAATGTCTTTTGTTCTTGCTAAGATATTTTAGTGAGATCTTTTGTGTTATGATAAGCTTAGCTTAAGGTCACCCCCTTGCTCCTACACTCACCCCCTCCTCTATATATGGTCGGCCCCCTCTCTTGATAGATTCATGGTTGTTGTTTTGAGAAAAGATTATAGTTTATGTGTATGGAAATTTCATAACTCTTTTCATTCCATCACCCAATCCAAAAGGCAACTTCATTAACCGTTCGTCCATGGCTTTGGATGTAACGAGACAAAGTATTCTACTCATTCTCTATATCATCTTGGTCGTCTCTTTTAGCAAACTTGACGACCGAGTTGCCTCGGTTCAGAGGCGGAAGCCCGTTTAAAGATCCGTCGACGTGTTGCCACCTAGACGAGAAGACTAGAGATTCAGGAGATCGGAGCAGCCGCAACAAAGCGTGGGATGATGGTTGAAGACCGAAGGACTCGGATCGTTCGGTATAACTCTTCTACCTACTTTGTAGTTTGTAAATTTAGCTTTAATGGCAGATCCGGGTTATAGTACACGATAGCGCCAGTTCGTAAAAAGTTTTTGTTCCGCATTTGGCGTCTGTTAGACGGCCGGGGCGCTACCGTGGACTTACAGTGGTATCAGAGCCTCACCATTAAGCTATACTAACTTGTGCTAACACGTTTAAAAGATCGATCGAACGGAATTTCCGAAATCGCAATTTCATGCACACTGAGTTTCTGTCGATTTTTCAAAGGGCCTACAAATAATTTATCATATCACAGAAAATCGTGCAGAGTTTTATAAGAATTATGGGAAAATTTAGGCACGTGATCCCACTTTTCCACCGCGGAAACGCGGCGACACTGTAGGAACATTGCTTCAAATTTTCCAGAGAGCTTCTAACAGGAAATTGTGGTTTCTTGGTACTATTTTTTTGGGCCCAGATTTTGTTACTGTACAGCAGATGTACGTGGGGCCCATTTCGGGAAATTTTGTCGATCGAAATTTTAAACTTGTTAGTATACAATACTTACTTTATATCTCCGACCGGGAATGTCATTTGATCGGTAAACCGCGTCTAATTGCTATAGTTCTTTTAGACGGGTTTGCGAACGTGACATTCGCGTTGATGTTCTGTGTTGTGCTGTATTATTGCGGTTATGTCGTGGTGGATAGCAGGGTGCAATGATAGTGCAGTTTGGATTTATTTGTACATTTCATATTACGGGACGAGCGTCCAACATGTGGACTGCCGTCACTGCCTGTTATATAATATTCTTTTGGGACACGACCAGGTTGAGGTCGATGTACCCGTTATATATATTTTTATTTTCTGTACTAGGTTTATCCCGCGAAGGAGTGCACGGATAGCCGGGTTCTGGAGGGCAACGGGTCCATATCTCATGGCTTTGAGAGGCAGAGGGACCTCACTCTAGAATTGGCAGACTATTCGCCGCACTCGTAGGGGGTACAGGTTGACCCAAGGAGGGGTGTTCAATTTACCGGATTCCGTGAAATGCCGGGTATTCCATTCACTATGCTGGTGGGGACTATCTCGCTTCAGGTTTTGGCGGGTAACTTGCCACACCTGTAGGGCTCTAGGATTCATTGCACAGGCTATCCACACGACCAGGGGAACGTCAGGTTTCAGCAGCGGCTCTGTGAAACCCGGTGATCCCAGATTATCTGTATTGTTCTGTGATGCTTATTACTTTTTTCTGTAATGTTGCATTTTATCACGCCTGGAGCGATTACTGTATATTGGTATATATATACTATTAGATATTGTATATGTTTTACACCCGCGCTAGTCCAGTCCCCGCTCTGTCGTTAGTTAAGTAACCTAACGGGTGATGACGGGACCCAGTGACGAATGCAGATGGTATATACGTACATTTTATTTTCGTTCTTTTCTGGTGTGATTGATTGATGGGATTGCGTTGATTTTTATCAATGCGAAGTAAAACAAACCTATATTTGATGTTGTTGGAACAAATTTTAAAAGATGTTATTACAAAGATATTTCCTTTTGTTTTGCATAGTGATGTTCAGTTGGAATATCCCTCACCTCATTCCACGAGGAAAGGGCCGAGATCCCTTCACCGGGAGTAACCCCTTGGGCAAAAGTTTACGTCAGAGTAGTAATTTTAATATAGTCGATTACAAGATGCTTTGCATCGCGGTATTCAGATGGAATATCCCGCACCTCATTCCACGAGGAAAGAGCTGAGATCCCTTCACCGGGAGTGACCTCTTTAGCAAAACGTTTTCGTCACTATATTTTTATAAAAAGCTATCAGTTTCATTCAACGAGATCAAGTTCATTACGTTAAAGGTTTTTCGCCAAAAACCAGCCGTAGCCCTCCGTCATTTCTTATGGATGGTCGGTAGTATTCAAGCTATGTTTGTTGGCTTTCGTCAAGGCATAGTGCTTGGTAGCTGCTGGGGTATTCATTTGTAGCATAGATAGATGTGTTGGTTTGGGACAGTCGTATTACCTTGTTGGCTTTCGTCAAGGGTATGTACGTTTGGGTTCAAATTAACTTGGACAATGACGGGAAGAACTTGACATGTGACTTATGATTTGTTGGCTTTCGTCAAGATCATAAGAGCATGGGACAAAAAATCACATCGGGAGTTTCAAACATAAAGCAAACTTGCCAGGCATACGCATACCTTCTGGAGTGTGATAACTTGAGTGGCTTCCATCAAGTTATCATGCGATGATAGTTGGATCCCGATTCTCACTGATGAGTTGGTTTACTCTTCGGGTGATCCCGACTAATTCTTCTTTCAGGTTTGGAGGAGAATTTGAGATTACAGTGGGAGGTTTCCTGATTAGATAAAGTGATAACCATTCTGATCTAGGTTAGAGTGCACGCAGAGTGTTTCTTTTCTCTCTCTCTTTGGCAGGGACCTTTGACAGACCCTAGACTATGACTCAGTGACCAAGTTGACCGAACCTTCTGAAAATACTGGCTTTTGGATTGTCTATAGTTGCATAAGTCATTGCCGCTCCTTCTTTTACCCTTTGCATTTCTCAGAACACCCCGTACTACTACGGATATCCATTTCCATTGGATAGATCCATCGTATGGTTATATACGAACTCGAAGGGACTTCTTCGAGGATGGATCCAGGTTCAGGAGAAATAGAATTAGTTTATTCAGTTGTCTTTTATTATCACCTTCTCTCAGGTTGCGAGGGCTCCTTAGTCTAGAAGAGTACACCTATTACGCTTATTGGATAGTCTTATTCCAAACCATAGCCAGGTGCCGAAAGGTAGGGAATGAAGAAAACCAATTAGCCTAAGTAGGGTGTGTAGAAGGTAATATGTAAAGACAAAATAAAGGGATTAGAAAGAGGGCAAAGTAAATTGCGACTGTTATCATTCACGACCAAAACCATGTACTTCATCGCCACTCCTATTTCACCTTTAATAGAATAAGGTTTTATTCAGTTGTCTTTTATCATCACCTTCTCTCAAGTTGCGAGTACTCCTAGGTTTAGGAGGGTACACCTATTATGCTTACTTGATGGTCTTCTTCCAAACCATAGGCTGGTGCCGAACGGTAGGGAAGGAAGAAAACCACTTAGCCTAAGGGGTGTACAGAAGGTAATGAATAAAGACAAATAAAGGGATTTGGAGAGGTGGCAAAGAAATATACGGTTATAGTCATGAATTGATTTATGGAAGAGGCATTACTAGGAATACCAGGATACCCCTACGAAACATTTTCATGTTTCAGTTTCACTGTGCATTGTTAATTGTAAACTGATTTCCCGATTACATACTTACTCCAGGGTATGTATTTACCAGGTTTCATTCTCATATCTGTATGGTTTTTACAAATGATGAGTGAGAGTAAGTTATTGGGAATTAGGTGATCATCCTCATTATATCGGAATTCGTTGTAATTGGTGATATTTGAGTAAATCGTCTGGGTACAGTTTTTAACCTACGATGCACAGGTTTTGAGTTATTCAAACTCAGCGGACTTATACAGAGTATTATATGTTGTCCAGTGTCCGTCAGGACAAAGGGGTAGGTCCTCATACTATGTTCTGTTTACTTATGACTTCTCTAGTTTTTAGACAAGTGTTTCGTAGAAATACAATGTCTAAGTTATGAGAAGTTGTGGGTATAAGAATAAAGTAGAAAACCAGATGTCGCAAGTATTGGGATTCTTCAAAGAGATTGAAGATGTTGATTCTTGTGATTGGTATTCAGTTGATAGTAACTGTTTTGAGAAACTCGTTTCTCTTTCAGGTTACTCATAATTGGATGGATTCCTAAATTGAATAATACTGATTAGCCTTTTTCCATTAAGTAGTTATGCACTGGAGACAGATGCATGATTAGAATATGGTTCCAATTAAATTAGTGGCTCTATTTCTATATTGTATATAGAATGGTTCATATCTTAACGATGTTAAGATACAGGGAGTTGTCCAGCATATGCTTAAAACCAGACACTGGATAACTCAAGACACGTTTCTGTAATGGCTGTTTGTGGGTTGACCCTGGCTTTGACGAAGGTTGACATTTCTACCATCTGGAAGATCAATAGTGATATTGTTCTTGACTCGCCACAGTTTTAGTAAAATGGATTTTTTCAGAAAACAGTAGTGCGAGTATGGTAGAACTGGAAGTGATTCCAGAACCGCAAACGATCACGGAAAATTTAATAGGACCTAAATATTCAATCAGATTTTGACATTCCAATAGCCACTTTGCAGACATGGTGGGTAACCTCAGACACCCGAGAGGTACTCCGGTAGCCTCAAAGACAGTGACAGGGAGGTTCTTGTTTACCCAGACTTGACACTACTGTTGTTTCAGGCTATGAGACCCGGCAGGAGGTTAAGTATAGCGTTGTTCTAAACTAGCTTTAGAAGTGTACGTATATATTATTCTGCCAGAGGGTTGTCGTAGTCAATGGGAGCAACGGAAGCATAGTGGGCAAGAAGCTTATGTCTATTTATAGGCTTGAGCAGATATGGCGGAGATAAGATCATCTAATTTTGATGTGACAGTCATGGCTTTGACTTCATCAGAATAGGGGATGGATCTGTTAAGAAGGAAGTAGGGTGTAATGTCCTGGTATTTTGGATGACATACACTGAGTAGGAAGTAAAATTCCTATACTACGATCGGTTGTACTTTGGTCGTCACACAGTTGTTTCTCCACAAAGAACATGGATATAATATCAGACATTCTGGTTACTAGATCTATGGTTTTAGATCTATAATTGGGTAGTTTCCCAATTTGGGTACTTTGACAATATTCTAATGGTATTTTAGAATAGATGACTCCTGGCATGGTGGTGTACCTGCAAGTGATGGAGTCACCCTCTCTAAAGGTGTCTTACAGACTAAAGGAGAGAGGGGTGTGCATGATTGGCAGATCACTTGCTTAGGCAATTGAGTCAATCATGAGATGTCAAGTACCACACCAGATGTTGTTTTTGCAGTTGATGCGATAAATTTATATTAATTCAATCCTGAAGAAACATAAGGAAGCAGTTTTAGAATATAAGTGCTTGTTCTAGGGATTTGAGGACGGCAGCCTCCTTCGGGAGACGGTTATCATTCCAAGCTTCAAAGGTGACATAGATGACAGAATGATTGTCAGAGTTATAGTTTTCCCTCTGAAGAGGGACAGTATTATGGACAGGTGGTCCAAGAGGATACTGTGGGAGGCATGGTGCTGGATACTGATTAGGTTCAGTTACCGATACAGTCTAAGAAGTTTGGATTTGGAGTTCATTTATGAACCAGGTCTCATCAGATATTCAGACATATTCTAAGACAGGTATTACTCGATTCGGGAGATGGTTTTCTCCGCGAAGTTGAGATTAAGAGAGACATAGAAAGATACATCAGGGCGGATCCACTCACTGAGGCTATTTCTCGAACACAAGAGTTTTACAAACTAGCTTTGTGAAACTGATTAGTAGAGGAGTTGGGTGTTCGGTATCACATGGGCTGTGAGTATGCGACATCACAACAATTAGCTTTAAGTGCAAGTGGGAGATTGTTGGAGATAGTGCCCTCAAAGTCAATTATTGGATCGCAGGTACGTGATTGCAATGATTGAGGCAGGACCTATACCGATATAACAGTCTTGCTCAAGATGATAGTATGCTATCTGGTTTGTCTTTATCATCGTTTACATGCTTTGGTTAACTATTGCATGTTGATAGAGCCCATAGGATTATTGCTTGACTGCCAGCAGTATGATGGCGATCATATATGTGGGCACATCCTTAAATAGTCCCTAGTCGTGGGAGTTTCAAGACAGGGCATCGATACTCCAGAGTAGACTAGTGTATACAGTCGAGACCCTGACGAGGGGCGGTGGCCGGTCTCACAAGCCACTGGTGTCAGTTAGATCACCTAAGATGTATACAAGTGCTCATTAGGTTATGAGTACACCGGACAGGACTCGCCGGGAACATGCTAGTTGGTATTATACATATCGTCAGATAGCAGTTCCCTGGTGACATGTGTACAGGTTAGTTCATCAATCTGAGATCATCGTTTGTCTCATGTGAGTTCTCACTGTGCTTAGATTACTACCCTACCACGCTCAAAGGAGTTGTGCAAACAGGTTTTAGTTGGGTACAGTCCCGAGCCACATTGGAGACAAGTGAGCGGATCGTCGGGGATTCGTCTCTCCCGGTATTGGGGGTTGATGTCGCGCAGTGCACGGATGGCCATCACTAGGAATCCTCGGCCGAGATAGTAGAGAATTACTGATTTGGATCAGTAGTTTCTCACGTGGTGATGGGCTTCATGCCGACACGATTTATCGCGTTATTAGGGGTCTGACTTTATCCACCCCCCTAGACTCGATATGCGATACTCTTTAGACGAACGGACGGGACTGCATATACATTGTCACTGTCAGGCTCAGTAGGGTTTATAGATAAGTTCGCTCGTCAGCTTCCCTTCTAATCAATACATAGGCAAAACGTTACGTGCAGCTTGTACCTCTGACGTGCTAATGGTTATACCCAGTGCCAGTGTGTTGATGAGTCATTAGAGTCCCCCACAGACACTTTCCCAAGTTCGGACGAAACGTTGTAGAGGCCGTATGGGTTTATGGCAAGGTACGGAAAAAGCACGTTTGTTTTCGCACGTGTCGTTTTTCGGGCAGATAATACCGGTAGGCTTTGGTTTAAGCCGGAACCCAGTATTATACTGTGTAGATATAATATCTTTGTCTCAGTTGCATTTGTATTCGGTCGTAATACAAATGCGGGTATGTTTATACTGATACGGGGTTATCCTGAAATTCGTTTCAGGATCACTTTTGGAAGTTGCCAGTTTCCTGTTTTCTATCAGCCGTATTTAACATTCGGTTAAATACGGATTTATCTTTTCTTCTTGAGGGTGAGTCATGAGTGTGTAAGCTTCTTGGATGATGACTAGGTTAGTGAATCATTCATTTGCATTAATGGTTAATGAGGTGTTATTTGTGAGTCACCTTTTCATTAATGTCTTTTGTTCTTTCTAAGATATTTGAGTGAGATCTTTTGTGTTATGATAAGCTTAGCTTAAGGTCACCCCCTTACACCTACACTCGCCCCCTCCTCTATATATGGCCGGCCCCCTCTGTTGATAGATTCATGGTTGTTGTTTTGAGAAAAGATTATAGTTTATATGTATTGAAATTTCATAACTCTTTTCATTCCATCACCCAATCCAAAAGGCAATTTCATTAACCGTTCGTTCATGGCTTTGGACGTAACGAGACAAAGTGTTCTACTCATTCTCTACATCATCTTGGTCGTCTCTTTTAGCAAACTTGACGACCAAGTTGCCTCGGTTCAGAGGCAGGAGCCCGTTTAATGATCCGTCGACGTGGTGCCACCTGGACGAGAAGACTGGAGATTCAGGAGATCGGTGCAGCCGCAACAAAGCGTGGGATGATGGTTGAAGACCGAAGGACTCAGATCGTTCGGTATAACTCTTCTACCCACTTTGTAGATTTTTAGTTTAGTTTTAATGGCAGATCCGGGTTATAGTACGCGATAGCGCCAGTTCGTAAAAAGTTTTTGTTCCGCATTTGGCGTCTGTTAGACGGCCGGGGCGCTACCGTGGACTTATAGATTGGTGTGAAAAAGTGTTTTTATAAAGTAACCGCAATCAATAACGGTGTCTCGAGTAGCTAGCCGAGATGAGTACGGGTCGTCCGCAGGGATGCGTGGAACTTTTAATCTTGCTTTAAACGAGTTGATTAGAAATAGGGGTGAGTGATTCTAGATCTATGTTGAACACGGATGTAGAGTATATAAGAAGAAGGCTTGTAAGGTTCATTAGAATTTAGTAGTAATGGATGATTAAATAAAGATGACTCCTTTTATCTTTTAATAGATTTAAAACTAGATCGATAGTGATGAATGAAGATTAGGGTTTTTGGAGGGAATAGGGTTCCCACTCTTAACTCTTATCTTTTCATTGACCTCTATTCATGTCTAGCCTTTACCAAAACAATTGTTAATCTGATCTCAAATCGCGGTCGAGACTATCAATAAATTGATAGCGCGCCCGATTAGGATGTTAACGATTCTTAATCATTTTATAGGGTAATAAATCTTGAAGAAATTTGATTAAGAATATTTGATATGATATGCATATTTTAATTATTAAATATCTTATAAATATTATATGAATGTATTTTCCTTCATAATGTTAATTATAATATATAAACATACGGTAAGAAGTAAATGCAGATAAACCCACATATACTCTATATTTATAATAAACACCTTTAAATATTTAAAAAAAAATAAGAAAATATTATATCAAATATGCAATATTTTCGACTGAACAAATACCCCCAAACTTAAGTTTGATCGTCCCGAGCAAACTAGTTATTCAAGAGAGGGAGAAAAAAAAAAGAAAAACTTAGCACACTTTCGTAGGCAATCACGATTACACTGAGCACGTGCAACAAGCCGTTAAATCTCTAGGTGTCTCTAGTAGGAGGAGTGCTGTCTCCTGAGGGTTTTCAGCGGATTACACCCATAAAATCCCATAATAAAAGAAAGAAAATAAAAGTTACGTACAAAGATAAGAACTATAAAAGAAAGAACTTAAAAATAAGAGTTTCCAATTACACCAGCTTTTCAGTTGTCATGAGCCCAATCTTAATGGTCGTAAAAAGATATTAGAAATCACGTCATCTCTCAATAAAACATCGCTTTTAGTCTTTCTCCCTACTTTTCATCCAAACATTGATCATATACCCCTACGTGTGTGTAAAAGACATCCATACACTTAGAGAATTCAATTCAAGCTATCATACTCTTGTCCATCTTCCTTAATACTTTTTAGTTGATGATTATTATCAGATGGAATTGCTCACACATTCTTCATGCGACCGTTAATACTTCTTGAGGTACTAACCGACCGATTACCAAATGTTCTCGTTTATTTAGACATAATTCCTCGTCTTACAACACCTAAGGCTTAGCAGTGGCTCCTAAGGCATTAGGTGAAAAAGCACCCTCGCTATATTTTTTTATGATGCCTTAAGCAATTAAAAAACTAGTGTTCATTTTTTTCTTCACCATTTTTTTATTTTTATTTTTATTTTTCTTCAAGGCTTTTAGACAAGAGTATTTCAAGATATTCTTTACTATCCCAAGTTTCAAGATGTGTGCAAGTGCGTATAGTAGGGTATCAACATTCAAATGTTTGGACTCAAGAATAGACACTATTTTTCAGATTTATTTTTATCCTCAGATTAGTAATTTCCTTCATCTTACTAACCCTTGGGACAACGGCTCATAACTACCTATTACTAGCTTCGTTTAAGAAAATATCTTTCTTGTTTTTCTCAAACTATTCATATCTTTCATATGTAATTTTTTTCATTTTCTAATCTTTTATTATCAAAAATTTTGTGCTTATATTTATGATAATGCAAAATAATGCGTGAATAAGAACAAACCTTCACCAAACCTGTTTGCAGCAGCGTCATCACTGATGCCATCTGTTAAACTTAAAAAAACTTATATACTTGAGAGGAAAAGTTAGTAACGGGGACATAAATTAATGACAGTGAAAACCTCCGCCAAACTAATTTTTGGCTTACAATTTTGTAAAAAAATATTTTCTTTCAAGAGCCAAAATATTTTCTCACCCCCCAAACTTGAGTGAAACCGTATTAAGCATTTAAAATTATAAAGAGGGGGGTTAAAGTTATTGGTCAATTTAAAGCTTTACAAAGATCGAAAGTCAACACCAACCATTCAAATATTTTATCGATATAACGCAGCGGTTGGTAGAAGATCATGTCACCTATAAACGTGAAGAAGTGGGGAGGAGATAAGAAGTGTAATAGAACGGGTTTACGTCTCGGTTTATAGAGATGAAACAGTGATGGTAGATTACTCGCATTCTCGTTCCGGATAAGAAGAAGCGGTGGCGGTTTAACTTCTTTGAGTGGGGGTTGATTCATCACAACGCCCATGTTTTCTAAGAATGCAAGTTCTTCAGCGAAGATTTCTTTAAAGCTTTCATCGATATCCCGAATAATAATCTCATCGGAAAGAATAGGATGATACTCGGACTCCATAAAAAGTTCATATTTAGCGTTAGATGTTGACCCGGACAGCTCGATAGAAGGGTCCATATATGTATAATAAATAGCAGGGTCAAACAATAACGTACTAGCGGAGTCAAGATCAGTATCGTGAAGCTGTTCAAATTTTCTACTGTCGAAATCCATCCTTTCGACAGAACATACTTGAGTATAGGGTTCGGAGGGTTCACTTTCCAACCTGTAAATGTAAGCTCAATTGACATCTTCCCGAAGGATAGGGTCATAGAACCGTTTCGACAATTGATTATTGCGTTGGAAGTCGCTAGAAAATGCCGACCTAGAATCACCGGGATTTGGTTTCGGGGGTTTTCTACAGGCTATGTATCAATAACTATGAAGTCCACATGGAATATAAATTCCCCGACTTTGATTAATACGTCCTCTAGCTCACCCCTAGATTTGGTGATAGATCGATCGGCCATCCGAAGAGTGCATTGCGCCGGTTTTAACTCTCCGATACCTAATTGCTCATAGACAGAATATGGAAGAAAGTTAATACTAGCACCTAAATCGAGTAGAGCATAATTGATATTTTTATCCCCAATAGAAATAGATATGGTAGGACTTCCGGGGTCCTTTCGTTTCTTGGGTATTTGTTGTGTAAAAACAGTGCTTACATTACTCGCAAGGGGAAAAAATTTAGGCACTTGAATTTTTCTCTTACTAGTGCACAAGTCCTTTTGGATTTTCGCGTAAGACGGAACTTGTTGAATAGCATCTAGGAGAAGAATATTTATATTAACTTGCTTAAAAATTTTCACAATCTTCTCCATTTGTGGACTTGATCTGTTGCCCCTTAACCTATGTGGATAAAGAGCTTTATCAATAAGGGTTTGGTCCAACATTTGTGGAGAAGTTTGTGGGGATGGAATCAATCCCAGAATTGGAGTTGGGATCGTTTGAGGTTGACTCGAGGAAGTGGGTTGCGGGTTCGAGTCTAGTGGAAAACGGAGAATAGGCACGGAAGAAGTTGTTGTATTAGACGAAGTAGGAGAAGAAGTAGAAGTCGGGGTATCATTAATATCATTGAAATCAACATCATCAACATGTTCACCCACTTGGTTGTTCAGCACTCTTCCCGATCTCAACGTGGTTACAGCACACACATTATGACTTTGTGAGTGGCCAGGATTCGGTAGAGGTTGAGATGGAAGTTTCCCTTTCTTTCTCGCACTCGTCGCGGCATTTAACTGTGCAAGTTATGCTTCTATCGATTTTATGCTTTCACCGTGGGAAGCGGTGTTCTGCACTAGAGTTTGGATAACAGACGTTAAATTAGCCGTCGTTTGTATAGATTGTTTAATGAATGTATCGAGTGCAGAGGGTTTATCGGTACCGGCCGTTGGGAAAGAATTATTATAAGGATCAAAGTTGTTGGCCGGGTTTTGAAAAGGCTGCGGTTGAAAGGGGTGCTGACTCGGTTGTGGTGGTTGCTATTGCTGTGGGGGAGGTCTTTGATAGTTGCTTAGGAACTGGTTTTGATTTTGAGTTCGGTTTTGATTCCAAGCAAAATTAGGATGATTTCTCCATCCCTGATTGTATGTGGAAGAATAAGGATCGTTTCTAGATCGTTGCTGAAAAGTAGCATTAGTTTATTCTTGACCTTGAAACGGAGGATTCAAAAGACATTTTTTCGTTAAATATGATGGGTCGGAACAGCATCCACACATGGTTTTGGGGAGCGTAACTTGGTTTAGGGAGGCAAACGATAATTTGTTTTCGATAGCGTTAAGTTTCTTTTGCATCGCTGCCATTTCGTATTTTACCACGATGGAAACATCGAGCCGATGGATACCAGCCCTAGACGATATTGGTCTAACGCTTTCCCACTGTAAAGTTTGTTCAACGAGATCATCAAGAAATTGCCAAGCTTCACCATCGTCTTTAGACATAAAATGGCATTGACAAATAGTTTCGAGCATCTGCTTTGTCGCTGGATTAACACCCTCATATATAATTAGACACAGGTCTCATCTATTGATTCCGTGATGAGAGCATTGGACAAGAAGATCTTTAAACCGTTCAAAGAATTTCCAAAATGGTTCGTTGGGAAGTTAGGTAAACTGGTTAATCTCGCTTCGAACACGTACAGTCTTATGATTGGGATAAAATTTCTTAAGAAATGCTACAACGAATTCATCCTATTTGGCAATAGAGTGTGCTGCAGTGTTATAAAGCCATTTTTCTGCTAAATCGCACAAGGTAAAAGGGAGAAAACGTAATCTCATAGTATCCACTGAAAGTTGTGTAGTGCCCATCATTGCGCAGACATTTTCGAATTTGGTTATAAAAACATATGCGTCTTCAGACTCAAACCGTGAAATTTGGGCAACAGATTGATGAAGTGGGGTTTAATTTCAAAATTATCCCCATTGCCTGGTGGAATAGATAGACAAGTAAGAAGAGAACCGCGTATCGGGTAGCATCTCTCTTGGAGAGAGATGCGTGGTGGATTCTACACACCTACGGATGGTGGCAGGGGTGTGTTGGTAAAATCTGATGGAGAACCGTCCATTTCGGTCGATGTGGTAGGTGGAGGGGAAAAAGAAAATGAAGAAGTACCGACTTCAGAGTCGATAGCAGAAAAGCGGATAAGACTGGCATTAGAATCCCATGCCCATCCGAGCATGCACTAAGCGGGTTTAGCGCACGTGGCAGCGTGTGAGAACACTTTTAAAATAATTTGTTTTGAAAAGTGTCGGACATGAGACAAATCACACAAAAAATACACAATCAACCCTAGAACTAAGATCGCTTAGGTCAAGTCACTAGACCGCTCCTAGACTTCCAAAGCACAAGTCGCAGGATCAATCCTCTATCATCTCTTTATTACTCTTGTGGCTAGGTAAGTGCCAGGTGTAGGGTGTTTTTCGTCACCCTATTAAGATGGGAATACGCGCGCGCTTGTCAAGCGTACTACAGATTCCCCCTGCCTAGGGCAGGCGAGGGTTTATTGATTATGGGGATTCGAATCTCTGGCAGCCGCGGACTAAGCTACCGTTAATTACCCCTCGCCTTTGGAGCGAGAGAACCTCCGATTGACGGGTCAAACTTGCCATGCGAACTCGATGTGCAGTGTACGTATATTTTGAAAGGGTTTTGGATATATCGGGGGCCCCATAGATTGGGTGGTGGCAAATACGTATATTTTCCTAACGGGGACGTGTTTTTGGTGTGGAGTGCATGAAAAATGAGGGGTGAGGAGCATCTTAAAGACGCGTGCATGGTACGTGAGCGTTGGGCGCCCACGGGTCACGTGCCTAGTGTGTGGGCGCTTGGCGTCCACGGGTCATGTGCCTGACGCATGGGTGCTTGGTGCTTGCAGGTCACGTACCTGGTGCGTGGGCGCTGGGCGCCAGTGGGTCACGTGCGCAGCACGCAACCGCTGGACGCCAGCGGGTCACGTGTGCAGCACGCGACCGTTGGGGGCTGAGCGCCCGCGGGTCGCGTGAGGCGCACGTGGGTGCTTAGTGCCCGCAGGTCACGTAAGGCGCACATGACCGCTGAGCGCCCGCAGGTCATGTGCGCTGCCCGCGACAGCTTGGCGCTCGCGGGTCACGTGTGCGGCACGCGACCGCTGGAAACACCAGCGGAAAAGGGCTTAGCCCCTGGGTTTGGAGTTGAACTCCCAAGGGGTTTATGTATAGATTTGGAGTTAAACTCCTAAAAAGAGGTTTGATTTATGGAATTAAACTCCTACAGATCTTGAATGGAGTTAAACTCCTAGAAATTTTTGGATTTTCTTTTGATCCTCGGATCCTCCAGGAATGGGATTTTTGGAGATGTGTATCCTTCTTCTTCCTATCTGTTGGCTAGATCTTGGGAGGAAAAAGGGATGTAAGACTTAAAATCTCCCCTTTTAGGGATTTGATGGCAGATCCGAGCGCCCCTTCATGGGTTTTATGGTGAAAAGCTATTTATTTTTGAAAAAAGAAGAGTTAAACTCTTGATTTAATTCAAAAAGGAGAAGAAGGTTTTAGAACCTTGAGGAAGGAGATGGAGGCACAGATCCTAATTTTTGGGGAGAATGAATTATTCCTTTTTATTTCATTGTCATGATTCCTTATATAGGCTTACACATTTATATATAGCCCATTGGGCTTTACAAAATAGCATTTTCCCATCTCATGTCTCATGTGCTCATTTCTTTTACACATGAGCCATGGGCTTTACAAAAATTTGGCTTTATGCCCATAAAGATTACATCAAAATTATTTATTACATGATTTTGATTTTGGCATGGGGGAGGCAGGCCGCGGGGCTCGATTTGGGCATGGGCCTACTTGAGCTGGGCTTGGGCCCATTTACTTGGGGTTGACTTTGATTTTGACTTGGTCAACCGGGGTGCAATTTTTGACCCCAACAAAGTGCCCCCTATCAATAAATGCACACCACATATGTGAGTCGTGTGCATGAAATTGATAGATCTTCTTTCACGTGGAGACGACTTGCTTTGGTTCCTACTTTTTGGGAAGCTGGCACTGCCCTTCTTACGACATGGACGGTCGATGCTTGACATGTCCCCGAGACGGAGTGTCCATGATAGATGTTTCTCCGGTATGGAGTGATTTGGTTCCGGCTTTTTTTTGGGAAGCTGGCACTGCCCTTTTTACGACATAGACGGTCGAGACGGAGTGTCTGTGGTAGACGTTTCCCCGGTACGGAGTGATTTGGTTCCTACTTTGTGGGAAGCTAGCACTGCCCTTTTTACGACATGGACGGTCGACGTTTGCCGCGTCTCCGAGATGGAGTGTCCGTGGTAGACGTTTCCACGGCACAGAGTGATTTGGTTCCCGCTTTGTGGGAAGCTGGCACTGCCCTTTTTACGACATGGACGGTCGACTCTTGACGCGATTCCGAGTCAAAGCATAATTCCCACAGGGAAGGCAGATACACCGAGGGAAAGCATGAGTTACGACACAGGGTACACTCTGAGACGAAGCATGATTCCGACGTAGATCTTGTTGAGTGACTTGATTCCGAAATGGAGCATAATTCCGACGGGGAGGTCACTGGCTGATTTTGAGCCGAAGCATAATTCCGATAAGTAAGGCAGATACACCGAGGAGAAGCATGATTTCGACACAGGGTACACTCTGAGACGAAGCATGATTCAGACGCAGAGCTTGCTGGTTGACTTGATTCTGCGACGAAGCATAATTCCGACGGGGAAGGCACTGGTTGATTCCGAGCCGAAGCATAATTCCGACAAGGAAAGTCGTTGCTTCCCTTTTTTCAACTTGGACGGTCGGCATTGGATTTAACTTGCTGATTTCAGGTGATTTGGGTTGACATCAGTATCGCTACACTGGAATCTGGCACTAGAAGCGAATCATCATTTGCCATGAGAGGATTAGGTGATTTTGGTTTTGGTTTGGCATCAGCACCGCTTACACTGGAATATGGTACCATGAGCGAATCATCATTTAGTATGAGAGGTTCTCCCTCGTTTCCAGTTTAACGACTTAGGGGTCATCTGTTCCCAGTTTAACTACTTAGAGGTCATCTTTTCCCAGTTTAAAGACTTAGGGGTCTATTAGATTGGAAGCTTGGAAGTTTGGGGTAGGGGTCGGCATCAGCGTTGCTAACACTGTGTTAGTGTATATGCCCTAGAGGCCATTACTGTATCATACTAGTTTGTATATTACTTAATAGAAGCTTGGGATATTCACAGTTGTATTGACAGTCTTGCTCAAAATAGTAGTATGCTACTTGGTTTGTTTCTAGTTTAATGTGTGCATGTGTTTCTTTTAGCATATCGCTTATACATATTAGTAGAGCCCTTAGGACCTTTGCTTGATTGCCAGCATTATGATGGCAGTCACACTTATGCGGGCTGGGTAATCTACAAGCACATCCTTATACAGGTCCCTAGTCGTAGGATTATCAAGACAGGGTATCGATACTCCAGAGTAGACTAGCGTATACGCTTCTCATCCCAGCAGGGGAGATGGTCTGTCCCACAGCCATTAGTACGTCGTACTGGAGATAGTATGAGGGTGCTCGTTAGGTTACGAGTACACTGGACAGGACTCGTCGGGAACTGTTGGTTGGTACTATACCAATCGTCAGATAATAGTTCCCAGGTGACAGGAGTACAGCTTAGTCCGTCGACTTGACACTGCTACTTCGCCTCAGGTGTGTTCCCACTGTATTTTGATTACTACCCTACCACGGCTCAAAGGAGTCGTGCAAACAGGTAGTAGTTGGGTGCAGTCCCAAAGCACTTGGAGGCAGTAGCGGCAAGACAGGATTCATCTCTCCCGGTATTGGGGGTTGATATCACGCTGTGTCTGGGAGAGCCATTACACAAAGTCCCTGGCCAAGATAAGCGAGATTTACTGGTGGTGTTTCCAATAGTTTCTCAGGGTGTTCTGGGCTACACTCCGGCATGACTTGTACCGCTATTAGGGGCCTGACGTTTACCGACCCCCTAGGCCCGACATGCGATACACTTAGACGAACAGACCGGACTGTACGGAGATTGTCACATTCAAGCTCAGTAGGAGTTCGGATAGGTTTACCTCATCGGCCTTCTTATCGGCATCTACCTGGGGACCGTTACGTACAGCTAGTGCCGCTTGCGGTCTGTGGTTAAACCAACTTCCAGCGTAGTGTCGAGTCTTTAGAGTCCCACACAGAGAGTTTCCCTGCACTGAGAAAAAAGTGTAGAGGCCGTATGGTTTTACGGCAGGGCTACGATCACTTTCGTGCACTTGTGGGCGTATGATGTTCGGGCAGACAATACTAGTGGGCTGTGGTTTAAGCCGGATCCTAGTATTGTACAGATGGATTAGCTTTGTCTTCTGTGTATTCGTATTTTACGGAATGCGGATGCGGGTATGTATGCACGGTTGTGAGGAGCGAAGAAGAAGTTGCCTCATTAGGGTTTCGACCATTGACTTGGTCAAAACCATTATGAGGTGGGGAAAATGTTTATTAATCTTTTTAATGACATTTGTGTTATGGCTAATTGGTTTGACCATTTGACCTTGCTTGACCATTTGACCTAGTTACTATTGTTGACTTAGATATTTTGAGAGCACTAGATCCTTCTTATTCATTTGGATTTATTTTGAGATGATAATGGTCAAATCAAGTAGCCATCACACATTATCATGATAAAAGATTAGTGAATATATTTTCTTTGGATCATTATCTCTTTGGCTTTCTCTCTCATCCAAAAGAAAGCTCCTATGGTTCTTCTTCTTCCTCCTATCTAGATTTTTCTATAGCTCTCATGTGTTGAGAAAAATAGAAACTAAATAGACAAACAAATCCATCCTCTTCCTCTACATCACCTAGGACATCAAGAGTAGCAAACTTGTTGCCCTAGTTACCTCGGCTTGAGGTGGAGCTCGGACTATAGACTCTCGGGTGGATCGTCTTCGACTCAAGGAGGCCGTGGAGGTGGCCAAGATCTGGATCGATCCTCGGAGCTCACGTGGACGAGGAGGACAGCGGAGGGAAGAACCGAAGGAACGTTTCGTGAGGTATAATCTTCGTATCACAGTAGATTAAACCTCAGTAGTTCCGTTAGTAATGGTTTGGCAAAGATCCTTTAACTTTAGTCTATGTTGCTATGTAAGAAAATTTTGATTTTTACTTGTTCCACCTCCTCGCTAGCTTGCGGGGTGAGCGACATAGACTTACAGTGGTATCAGAGCCTAGCTAAACCATCACTAACAGTTTAAATGATAGTAAAAACTACGAAAATGAAACAACCCGAAAACAACGAACCCAATATTGAAGTTTCTGTCAAAATTTTAATGAACTCTGAAAAATATTTAAACATGTACAGAGTCATCTTTGAACAGTAAAAAGGCAACAGAACAAAATTGGGACATTTCCTCACCGGGGGAGCCGGCCACATAGCCTTTAATTCCGGCCAGGCCGGTTTTTGTATGGTGGAAATGCTTCAATTTTTGTATTTGGCTTTTTGACTTATATCTTGGGTTTCAGGAGTTGTTTGCTTTCGCTGATTTTGACTTTACTGAAAGTTAATCACTGTAGCACTGCCGGTGTTTCGAAGTCGTAACTTTAACGTCGTTTAATGTTCTATCTTTGTGAAATGATATATGTATTGAACATCTACTAATCGCTATATGTCGATTAGTGGGGGTTGTGCATATCTGTGATCTGTGATGTTGGTTTGTGGATATGAACTTGTTGGATCGTCGTGATGAATAGCCGGGGATGTGAGATGAGAGTTTTCATTTTTCATTCAATGTAATATTTGTAATTTGATGTAATATTATTTCATGGTCGCACATCCGGGTTGAGGTTGTAGCCACCATTGTATATTATTTCTTTTACTGTTTTTGCTTCTAGGATAGACCCAAGGTGGGGTGCACAAACTACCGGGTACTTTGATGTGCTGAGTGGCTTACTCACGGTGTTGAGGGAGGCTACTTCACTTCGGGTATTTGGCGGGTAGTTTGCCGCACCCGTAGGGGTCTAGGGTGGGGTTTGGCTATTCATCGCGACCGTGTAATCTGTCTTTCGTTGCAGGCTCAAATGAAACGCGGATTCCTAGCATATCCAATGTGTTCATCTGTGATCTGGAATGGCTATCATTGCATCCGACGAATGTATATATCTATATATGATATCTAGTAGGCGTTGCTTATGTTTTGCATCCGCGCTAGTCCAGCCCCCGCTTTGTCGTTAGTTAAGTAACCTAACGGGTGATGACGGGGCCCAATGGCGAATGCGGATGGCATAAGCGTACGTCATATTTTCGTTGTTTTCTTCAATGGTAGGATTAAATTGACGGAACGCATTATATTAATGCAAAGAAAACAAACCAAAACTGAATCGTTGGAACAATTTCAAAACCACTTGGTTTTTTCAAAACAGAAAAACTTTTAAAAACGCGAGCTTAAACCACTCCTTTTAAAAGCTATCAAGGTTCCTTCGATTATATCAAGTTCACTACGTTCACGGTTTCGCCAAAACCATTTGTAGCCCTCTATCATTTCATATATGTATTCAATAGTATTCAAGCTATGTTTGTTGACCTTCATCAAGGCATAGTGATTGGTAGCTGTTAGTTATATGTATGCCCTAGAGGCCATTACTGTACATTGGATGTATATTGTAGTGGATACTGGGACGTATATAGGGAGGACTTTCTTGCTCGACATGATAGTATGCTATCTGGTTGCTCTTTACCTTAACGTGTACACTGATTGTCTCTCTGTTACATGTTGGTAAAGCCCGTAGGATGTGTGCTTGACTACCTGGACTGTGATGTGGATCATACTAGTGGGGACATGGTAGTCCATAAGTACATCCTTCAAAGTCCTTAGTCGTGGGTGTATCGAGACGGGGCATCGATATACCAGAGTAGACTAGCGTGTACCTTCTCGACCCATACAGATGGGCGATGGATGATCCCATATCCATTGGTGTTTGACATAAGAGATGGTATACGGGTGCTCAGTGGAGACTGGGTACACTGGACGGACTCGCCGAGAACTCCCAGATGGTATTATACCTCACGTCAGATGGCAGTTCTCATGTGACACTTGTACAGGTTAGTCTGTAGACCCGAGATCGTCATAGAGTCTTGTGTGATTCCCACTGTGCTTTGATCTCCACCTTACCACGTCCATGAGGGCGTGCAAAACGGTGGTCTTTGGGTACAGTCCCGAGTCACATGGAGGCAATGAGCGATAGGAGGGGTTTCGTCTCTCCCGGTATTGGGGGTTGACGTTGCGCTGTGCTCGATTGGCCGTAACAGGGAAGTCCCTGGCCAGGGCTGATCAGAGATTTGCTGGTAAGTGTTACCAGTAGTTTCTCGACCCGTTATGAGCCTCACATCGGCACGACTTATCGGGTTATTGGGGTCTGACGTTTACCACCCCTAGACTTGATATGCGACATATCAGACGAAGAGACCGGACTGTATGGTAAGTGTTACTGGTTGGATTCATAAGAGTGTGAGCGGGCTAGCTCGTCGATCTTCTGATCGCTCAATACCCGGATGGCCGTTACGTTTAGCAGACCGCTTGCGGCTTGTGGATGCTTGATATGATCTTCATCTGCTACCGGTGTATTGACGAGTCTTTAGAGTCCTACACAGAGGTTTCCTGGCTCAAGCGAAATGAAATAGGAGCGCATATGAGATATGTGCAGGACCGAGAATAATGCGTGTATGTGATACCGCATTTCATTCTCGCGATATATGTTTCGATTGGTTATATTCGATATGACCTAGTTATCGAATCATTGATTCGATAAATCGATACATTGAATACTAGTCGGTTATGTGCGACATGACCGGATCATTGAATCAAATGTTGATTTAATGATTTAATGTATAATTATATATATTTGATATATTACTTTGCATTAACTAGTATTGGTTCACTTTAAATGGATTTTCTCACTTGATGTACATGTTGTATATGTGATATACTTTAGTGCACATCTTTGTATCATGTTTGATGATACTTGCTCATTAGGTTAAGTGTGAAGAATTAAACCATGGTTAAGAGATGATTAGGGTTTTGCCTTTTTATTTATTTATTTGCTTATTTATTTAAAAGAGGTTTAGATGAGAATGGTGGCTTTCTTTGTCTCTTGTTGAAGTTTCTTGAAGCTTTGACAAAGTCCACCATCCTTATCTCATCCTTAACCCTAACCATTCCTTCTAACCTTAGTTTATTCTCTATCCTTGACCATGGTCAAGATATGATAAGTATTCATATTAGTTTCATTTTTAAAATAGAAGACTTATCATTCTTTCTTGACTTTCATCTTCTTCTTCAAGAAAAGCTTAAGGTGCAACAATGGCAACTTGAGCTAAAGTGAGATAAATCCAATTCTAAAGTGAACCCACCTCCTATTTCTTCACCCTCTACCTCTTGCCAAGTTGTTTTGGGTGTTTTTTTCACAAGTTTCACAACTTTGTGAAGTCGGAGCTTGAACTAGTGCAACCTCGACGTAGATCGTCTTTGACACAAAGCCGATGACCTAGCTTGCCCGTTTCTCCGATGAAGCCAACGTTCGAGTTTGGGAATCGAGATGGACAGCGAGAGGATGCCTTCGTGGAGACAAGGAAGAGGATAACCGGATCTACAAAGGTTGTAGCATCCGAACTTTAGTTAATTTGTTAACTAGATTTGTTTTTCGCCTAGACATCTAGCAACGATCCGTTAACTAGGGTTTCTCGGCACCATTTTTTTTAAATTGGCATGTTCGATGCCTTGTGAGACCTCTATAGGATGCCTAGGAACCTTTCACTGGTATCAAAGCCTAGCTAGAGCCTTAGGCGAAGTCCAGACGCAATTTGAAGTCTGATCGAACCGAAATTGAGAACCCAAAATAGCTCTCTGTCCTTTTTCTAAAAACGTTGATTTTTCCAGATTAAAAATTTCCAAAAAATTCAGCAGGGAATTACGTGAGTTACTGTGAATCACGTGATGGTAATTCGACAACAGAGGCGCGGAACCGCGGCCTCCACCATGGGATGCGCGGCGGTTCCGCGGCCACTGTATTGAATTACAGCACGTGTCTTCAACAGTAACTCATGTCTTGTAGTGCTGAGTCTTCTGGGAATTTTTAATATTTTTTCAAGAGTTGAATTTTCTGGAGTTGTTTTGGGGATTCGGTGTTTCGATCGGATTATCAAATTTTGTCTGTGTGGCTTTCCGGGTAAATTTTAGAATATGTTAAAAAGTTCGACCGGATATAAATACCCAATTTTTCCCCTGTCGGGAAATTTCCAAGTGTTGGATCTTTCCGTAGTTTAACGACGTTCTAAGTAGTGCAAGTAACGCGATGGACCCTCTAGAAGACAACAAACCTTAACTCGATTATGTGACCGTCTTGAACTGCCCTTTGAACCTTCGGGTTTGGGGAAGTACGGCGTGCCACATGTGAGGCGTTGGCTTGACCCTTCTACGTCTGGACCATTGGTACTGAGGCACGAACTGAATGTTGTTAGACTTAATTCATGTGTTGATCTGTATCGGGAAAACTTGGGTGTTTGACTGTTCGATCGAAAAGTTTAACATTTTCTGTTTATCTGGAATGGGATACAATAATTGGAATTCACAATAAGTTATGAGATAACTGAATGAATGTTATAAATCTAGCGGTTTAGTTTCACTTTATATTGAAAAGTGTTTTCGATAATGAGACTAAAATGTGGGGTTTATAACGATTAGGCATGTGATGTCTAAAGAAGTTGCGGATTCCAATTGTTGTAGTTTTACACTTTCTTTTCTGTGACCGTAAGTGTAGTATGTTCATATCGCCGGTTTCATTGCTATATGTCAACGACAATTGGGATGCGCATATTTACTTACGTTGATGACATGTGATGTTATGTGTTGCTGGATATGTTATATTGGATCGTCGTGTTTGAATAGCCGGGGGTTTTTATGTGAGATGAGTGTTTTTTCATTTTCATTCATGTAAAAACTTGTATGTAATATTCTTTTATTGGGGCACTTCCAGGTTGCGGAATTAGTCACCGTTGATGTATATTATTTACTTTTCTGCACTAGGATAGACCCAAGGAGGAGGGCACAAGTAACCGGGTTCTGGAGTCCAGTGGGAGACCAACTCGAGGAGTCGAGTCCCGGTCTCCTAACTCCAGAATTGGTAGGGTTGCTTGTCGCTCTCGTAGGGGTCTAGGGGTGTAGGTTTGGCTATTCATCACGACCGTGGAATCCGTGTTTTATACTGGCTCGTATTGAAAAACACGGACGTCCTAGTATATCCAATATTTCATATGATTCTTCTGTTGCGATATCTATGATGTGATCATGTAGTTTTTCTGTGATGGATATAGTATATAGTATATATGATATATTATATAGACGTTACTTATGTTTTACACCCGCGCTAGCCCTGCCCTGCTCTGTCGTTAGTTACCTAACCTAACGGTGCACGAGGGGACATCGAGGCGAATGCGGATGGCATAAGTGTACATCATATCTATCTGTGATGTTTAGGTACTTAAATGATGGGACTTCATTAATGTGATTAATGAAATAAAAGAAACCTAAGATGTTGTAGAATCGAATTTCAAAATAAAACAGGTAGCTACAGTTCTTGCTTTGCACAGCGGTATATACGATATATCCTGCACCTTATTCGATAAGGAAAGGACCGAGATCCCTTCACCGGGAGTGACTCCTTTAGCAATAACTGGCAGATGCTACACACTCGGTTTGTCTTTTGATTGCTTTTAAGAGTTTCTGCTTTGCACAGTGATATATATGATATATCCCGCACCTCATTCGACGAGGAAAGGACCGACGATCCCTTCACCGGGAGTGACTCCTTTAGCAAAACTAGAAAAGCCTCAAAAGCACTCCATTTCAAAATCATTCGATCCTACAACGATATCAAGTTCATTACGCAATAGGTTTTCAGAAAAACCTGTCGTAGCCCTCCGTCATTTCAGATAAGTTGTATATAGTATTCGTGCTGCATTTGTTGGCTTTCGTCAAGGTGCAGTGTGCGGTAGCTATATGCTGCTTATCTGCTAGCATACGATGCGATTGGATTAGGGTAGTCGTGCGGCTTTGTTGGCTTTCGTCAAGGGTCGTGCGGGTGGGTTTAATTCGATCAAGAAATGTACGGGTTGAACTTGACTAGCGGGCTATGGTTTGTTGGCTTTCGTCAAGGTCATAGTACGTTAGGGGCAAAATGTTATCGGGAATTTCAAGTGTTGAGATTTGCATTGAGATTGCATACCTTCTATGAGATAGTTGGATCCCGATACCCGCTGCGAGTAAGAGTTACTCCTGGGAGAGTTTTATACATTACAATTAGCCGATCAAGTAGGTGTCTAGAAAGGTGTCAACGGGGTTACGCCTCTGGGAAAACGAGGTTTACATTAATTAGGTTCGTGCGAAAGCACGGGGGACCTCCCTCAAAGTACCGACACTGGCCTGGCTGAAAGATTGGCGAACTTGTAGTGTGTAATTAATCCCGGCTAGTCTTTCCTTTTAGGGTTTGAAGGAAGATTTGATAAAAAGCAGTGAGAGCCATCCTGATTAGATAAAATAATAACCAATCTATTCTTGCAAGAGCGCACGCTGAGTGTTTTCTTCTCTCTCTCCTGGTAGCGACCATGTCACGCCTTAATCAAGATAATAATACGGATATATTGACCGAACCCGCTTGTTATACTGAGCTGGGGAACGTTGGTCCCGCTCCAACTTATAATTGTTATAAGACAGAGTAGGAAATTGGGGATTACCAGAATTCCCGTGCCGCCCAAACGAAGAGAGTGCATGTTGATGCATCATCTTCGGGTGTGTT
This sequence comes from Agapanthus africanus, assembly GCA_030015575.1. Classification (NCBI taxonomy): domain Eukaryota; kingdom Viridiplantae; phylum Streptophyta; class Magnoliopsida; order Asparagales; family Amaryllidaceae; genus Agapanthus; species Agapanthus africanus. Next base: position 524,559,474 of record JASDDO010000022.1, read on the forward strand.
CATTATACAGAACTGTTTCTCAGTATCCTCCGCATCCTTGGTATATGATACCGGATCAAGATCCCAGATATGTAATCTGTTACATAGGGCTACAAAAGGGTAGAAAAACTGAGAACGGGTGATAAGTTTCATGAGGTAGAAAACGGGGCAAGTGTTGCAGCCAAGTCTGTTGGTCACTGTCACCCTGTATTGTAATACATTGATTCTGAACAAATGTTATTAGATACCGAACCTGATATACAAAATCATATCACTCTCTTTATTAGTAAAGAAATGATATAATTCTGTATTGTTGGATAATGTTTTGAACATTTCCTATATCAAAAGTTGATCGGTTCAGGCACGTTGTCTAAAAGCATTAATGTTCTAAATCAAACTACAGTTCTTAGTATACGGAACACACAAAAGAGGAAGAGTTCAGAAATGAACGAATTCTTCTTGAGGTATTGTAGACTAGGTCATATCAATGCGACCCGACTAGCTAGAGTTACATAAAGATGCATATTTAAATTAGTTAGTTTGAATTTACATCTTGTGAAACTCGCCAGTCATGTCACAAAGATAAGATGACCATAGCTCCGTTTACTGGAAATAGAGAAAGAGTTAATGAACTCTTGGGACTGATACATGATGATGTATGTAGGTCCCCTGTCTACACATGCCAGGACTGGTTCTTTATACTTCATTACATTCTCTGATGATCTCTCAAGATTCAGATTAATGTTCCTGTTGAAACACATGTCCGAACCTTTTGAGATATTCACGGAATATAAGTTAGAAGTAGAGAACCAAAATATGGGTATAAGTATTATGTCCTATGATGAGATCAAGGAGGAGAATACTTGAGCACGGAATTCCTGGATGATTCTGAAGGAGAATGAGATTCTCTCTCAGCATTACTCCTCCGTATACACCATTGCACGATGGTATATCGGGGCGGAGCAGATACACCCTATTTGATATGGTGTGCTCTATGATGAGTACTACTGAGTTACCTTTTTCCTATTGGGTGTTATGCGCTTGAGAAGATACATACCTATTGAATAGGGTTCGAATCAAATCAGTTGCCTACCACTTCATATATGATATGATAAGGGAAGAGCCCATATCTTAAGTTAGTTAAGATTTGGGGTTGTCCGGCCTATGTCTAAAAGCAAAATCCGGATAAGCTCGAGGCAAGGTTAGTTATGTAGAACTGGAAATGTTCCAGCTATACAAACTACAGCAGATGATTTGGTACAACCAAAGGATTCAGTAGATACCAACGAACCTCAGCCTCTCCGCCGATCTAGTAGGGTTCCTCACCCACCTGAGAGATACTTTGGTTTCTCTATGACAGTGGGAGCGAGGATTGCATCATGAGATGATGACCCAACTAGTTTCGAGCTGGCCATCAGGAGTAAGACTCTGTAAGAATGGCTGGATGCTAAGCGATCTGAGATGGAATCCTTATACACCAACAAAGTATGGACTTTGGTTGCTATATCTGAAGGGTTAAATCCCCATCAGGAGGAAGTATATCTTGAGAAGATTACTTGGTGTATATGGAAAAGTTGAGACTTTCAAAGCTAGACTTGTTAAAAGTTTTCATCATTGACCAGGCGTGGATAATGATGAAACCTTTTCAAGTAGCTATGCTTAAGTCCATCCAGATCCTACTTGCCACGGCTACATACCATGACTACGATATCTGGCGGTTGGGTGTCATGACTGCTTTTCTAAATACTGTTTTAGAAGAGTGAGTCTATAAGTACACAGCCAGAGGGCTTCGTAAACAGTGGGAGCAGCGGAAACGTGTGCAAGATGTTTTATCTGTTAAAGCAGGCATCGCGGAGTTGGAACATCTGTTTTGATGGATTAGTCAAAGAGTTTGACATCATCAAAATGGTAGATGAACCTTGCATAAACAAAAAGGTAGTAGGGAGTATGGTGGCGATCCTCGTAGAGTACGTGGATGACATACTCTTGATAAGAAAAGAGTTTCTTATGCTACGCTCGATCAATCTCCGCTTATCACAATGATTCTCCATATAGGATCACTGGAAGTGTTCCAGAATGATAAAGACGACTGAATGTCAGTCGCAGGCATTGTCTTTACCCTCAATAAAGGGACGGTATGTTGGAAGAGTTCCAAGCTAGATACCGTGACATACTAGACGATAAAGGCAGGATACATCGCTATTTTAGATGCTACCAAAGAGGCTGTTTGGGTGTATAATGGTTCATAAGATGAACTATGTTCCTCCCATTGTGTGACAATGGAGTTGTGGCTTATGCCAGGAACCCCCGTCCCATCAGTGATCCAGACATATTCTAAGACAGTATCACCTGATCATGGAGATGGTTGATCTCCAGGGTGATCGAGGTTTGGAGAGTAGACTCAGAGGACAACACGGCGGATCCACTCACAAAGGCCTATTCCCAGAGAGAGACTTTTATGGGATGGTTGAGTATGAGATACTACAACCACTGCTATAGATGGCCCTAGTGCAAGTAGGAGATTGTTAGTTATATGTATGCCCTAAAGGCCATTACTGTACATTGGATGTATATTGTAGTGGATGCTGGGACGTATATAGGGAGGACTTTCTTGCTCGACATGATAGTATGCTATCTGGTTGCTCTTTACCTTAACGTGTACACTGATTGTCTCTCTGTTACATGTTGGTAAAGCCCTTAGGATGTGTGCTTGACTACCTGGACTGTGATGTGGATCATACTAGTGGGGACATGGTAGTCCATAAGTACATCCTTCAAAGTCCCTAGTCGTGGGTGTATCGAGACGGGGCATCGATATACCAGAGTAGACTAGCGTGTACCTTCTCGACCCATACAGATGGGCGATGGATGATCCCATATCCATTGGTGTTTGACATAAGAGATGGTATACGGGTGCTCAGTGGAGACTGGGTACACTGGACGGACTCGCCGAGAACTCCCAGCTGGTATTATACCTCACGTCAGATGGCAGTTCTCAGGTGACACTTGTACAGGTTAGTCTGTAGACCCGAGATCGTCATAGAGTCTTGTGTGATTCCCACTGTGCTTTGATCTCCACCTTACCATGTCCATGAGGGCGTGCAAAACGGTGGTCTTTGGGTACAGTCCCGAGTCACATGGAGGCAATGAGCGATAGGAGAGGTTTCGTCTCTCCCGGTATTGGGGGTTGATGTTGCGCTGTGCTCGATTGGCCGTAACAAGGAAGTCCCTGGCCATGGCTGATCAGAGATTTGCTGGTAAGTGTTACCAGTAGTTTCTCGACCCGTTATGAGCCTCACATCGGCACGACTTATCGGGTTATTGGGGTCTGACGTTTACCACCCCTAGACTTGATATGCGACATATCAGACGAAGAGACCGGACTGTATGGTAAGTGTTACTGGTTGGATTCACAGGAGTGTGAGCGGGCTAGCTCGTCGATCTTCTGATCGCTCAATACCCGGATGGCCGTTACGTTTAGCAGACCGCTTGCGGCTTGTGGATGCTTGATATGATCATCATCTGCTACCGGCGTATTGACGAGTCTTTAGAGTCCTACACAGAGGTTTCCTGGCTCAAGCGAAACGAAATAGGAGCGCATATGAGATATGTGCAGGACCGAGAATAATGCGTGTATGTGATACCGCATTTCATTCTTGCGATATATGTTTCGATTGGTTATATTCGATATGACCTAGTTATCGAATCATTGATTCGATAAATCGATACATTGAATACTAGTCGGTTATGTGCGACATGACCGGATCATTGAATCAAATGTTGATTTAATGATTTAATGTATAATTATATATATTTGATATATTACTTTGCATTAACTAGTATTGGTTCACTTTAAATGGATTTTCTCACTTGATGTACATGTTGTATATGTGATATACTTTAGTGCACATCTTTGTATCATGTTTGATGATACTTGCTCATTAGGTTAAGTGTGAAGAATTAAACCATGGTTAAGAGATGATTAGGGTTTTGCCTTTTTATTTATTTATTTGCTTATTTATTTAAAAGAGGTTTAGATGAGAATGGTGGCTTTCTTTGTCTCTTGTTGAAGTTTCTTGAAGCTTTGACAAAGTCCACCATCCTTATCTCATCCTTAACCCTAACCATTCCTTCTAACCTTAGTTTATTCTCTACCCTTGACCATGGTCAAGATATGATAAGTATTCATATTAGTTTCATTTTTAAAATAGAAGACTTATCATTCTTTCTTGACCTTCATCTTCTTCTTCAAGAAAAGCTTAAGGTGCAACAATGGCAACTTGAGCTAAAGTGAGATAAATCCAATTCTAAAGTGAACCCACCTCCTATTTCTTCACCTTCTACCTCTTGCCAAGTTGTTTTGGGTGTTTTCTTCACAAGTTTCACAACTTTGTGAAGTCGGAGCTTGAACTAGTGCAACCTCGACGTAGATCGTCTTTGACACAAAGCCGACGACCTAGCTTGCCCGTTTCTTCGATGAAGCCAACGTTCGAGTTTGGGAATCGAGATGGACAGCGAGAGGATGCCTTCGTGGAACCAAGGAAGAGGATAACCGGATCTACAAAGGTTGTAGCATCCGAACTTTAGTTAATTTGTTAACTAGATTTGTTTTTCGCCTAGACATCTAGCAACGATCCGTTAACTAGGGTTTCTCCGCACCGTTTTTTTTAAATTGGCATGTTCGATGCCTTGTGAGACCTCTATAGGGTGCCTAGGAACCTTTCAGTAGCTGTTGGATGTTCATATGTAGCATATATAGATACGTTGGTTTGGGACAGTCATATTACCTTGTTGACCTTCGTCAAGGGTATATACGGGTGGGTTCAAATTGACCTGGACAATGATGGGTAGAACTTGATATGTGACTTATGATTTGTTGACCTTCGTCAAGGTCATAAGAGCATGGGGCAAAAATCCACATTGGGAGTTTCTAAGGAAATTGAAACTTGCTAGTGCTGCATACCATTTGGAGTTTGATAATGTTGGTAGGATTCCTTCGGCATTATCACACAAAGATATTTGGATCCCGATCCTACTGTAAGTATCCGCTACTCCTCGGGAGATATTTTCACTTAACGATCAATGCTATAAACCAAGCAGGTGTCTAGAACAGTGTTAGCGGGGCTACGCCTCCAGGGAAAAGAGGCTATTTAATTAAGGAACTTCGCGAAAGCGTCGTAAAACCTCCCTCGAAGTACCAACACTAGCCTGGCTGAACGGTTAAGCAAGTATTGTACGATGAGATTAATCCTGAATAATTCTTCTTTTATGGTTTGAGGAAGGATTCGAGAAACAGTGGGAGCCATCCTGTTTAGATAAATTAAAAACCAATCTAAACTTGCAAGAGCATCATGCTAAGTGTTTTCTTCTCTCTCTTAATTGCAGCGACCCAGTGACCAGACATAGGTTACATCTAGATAATAAAATGACTGAATCTGACTGTAATGACTGGTAAAGGTCTGTCCAGATGTCCATTACCCATGACAAACTAGGACACCTCTTCACTAATCAAACCCCTGCGTCTCAGGACCAGTTTCCATCATCACGGATACTGATATCCGTAAGACACCGGAAAAAGACTGTGCGAATGCCAAGTGCCTTGTGTTGGCCTCAGTTGATGGTACATACTAGAGGTAGCACGAGAAGATAGACTTAGTTTCTGTCTTCCTTTATAACAATGATTTATATGGAGAGCAATCTCGTATCGCAAGATATGAGACCTCGAATGAATTGCTTCAAGCGAGATTGGCTGTTGGGTTATCTATAGGGGACAACGTCCTTACAGAGACTAGCTATATTGATGAGCTCACAGACCTGAAGACCACGTTGAAGAACAGGTCAAATACTGATTTGATTCTACAGTCTCTGCCCTCTACTTACACCCTGAAGGAAACCAGGGAAGTAGAAGGAAAGGGAAGGGCAAAATTTTCGGGACTAGATATGGTAAAGGAGGGACGTTCCTATTGTTACGGGAAAAGACATTGGCAGAGGGATTGCAGGGCTAGAAAAGCCAGTAGCCAGGATTCGAAGCATGTTGTGGCTTCGGCTTCGGGTGTGTTTGTAATAGAAAACTATATGTCAATTAACTCAACTTCCTGGGTAGTAGATACCGGATCAGGATCTCATATCTGTAATTCATTACAGGCTTTGAGAAACTGTAGAGTTATCAGGGTAGGTGATATGACTCTCAGAGTTGCGAACGGAATGAGCATGAACGCTGAATCCGTAGGGGAATATCACCTAGGATTGACAAGTGGGCAGATATTGATTCTACATAACTGTTTATATGTACCTAGTCTAGCATGTAATATCATATCTGTATCCTTACTCTATAAAGAAGGATATGATTTTACTTTTGTAAGCGATGTGGTCCACATCCACCTAAATCAAGTTCTGATTGGATCAGGTACATTAGAAAACGGAATATGCGTATTAAATCAAGTTCAGGTTTTTAGTGTCCAGAACATACTTAAAAGAAAGTCTCCGGAAATAAATCAGGCTTTCTTATGGCATTGTAGACTGGGTCGCATCAATAAGACACGGTTAACAAAGTTACATAAAGAGGGATATTTGAATCCGTTCGAGTATCAGTCTTATGCTACTTGTGAATCTTGTCTCATGGGAAAGATGACAAAGACTCCATTCACTGGACATGGAGTAAGAGCAACCGAGCTCTTGGGACTCATACACAGTGATGTGTGTGGTCCAATGTCTACACATACACGAAGTGGTTATTCGCACTTCATTACTTTTACGGATGATTTCTCTAGGTATGGACATCTCTTCCTGATGAAGCATAAATCCGAGGCCTTTGAGAAATTTCAGGAATACAAGAATGAAGTGGAAAAACAAACAAGAAAAAGTATCAAGACACTGAGATCTGATCGAGGTGGTGAATATATGAGTGTCGAGTTTCTGGGCTACTTATAAGAGAATGGGATTCTCTCTCAGCTTACTCCTCCATACACACCACAACACAATGGTGTATCGAAAAGGAGGAATCGAACCCTATTAGATATGGTTCGTTCCATGATGAGTAAGGCTGAGTTACCGCGATCTTTCCGGGGTTATGCACTAGAAACAGCTGCATATCTTTTGAACAAGGTTCCAACCAAGACTGTGCCTACCACACCATATCAGATGTGGAGTGGGAAGAAACCCTGTCTTAAGTATCTTAAGACACGGGGATGTCCATCTTTTTTAAAGAAGCAGCATGCGGACAAGCTCGAGGCACGCTCAGTACTGTGTAAGTTTGTGGGATACCCCAAGAACTCCAGGGGGTATCTTTTCTATTTCGCAGAAGAACAAAAGGTTTTTGTTTCTCAGCATCCCCACTTCTTGGAAACTGAATTTTTAGAAAATCAGATAAGTGGGAGTACAATAGAACTGGAAGAAATTCCAGAACCACAAGCTATTACTGAAAGATTAGTAGAACCAGAGGTTTCAGAAGAACCGAACATTCCGGCGCCACTCCGTAGGAGTAGTAGGCAGTCTCATCCGTCCGAGAGATACTACAGTTTTCTCATAGACGGGGATCGAGAGGATTGCATCATTGAAAATGATGAGCCAACTAGCTTCCAGCAAGCCATTCAGAACGTTGACTCAGTAAAATGGCTGGATGCAATACGGACCGAAATGGAGTCCATCTACACCAACAAAGTTTGGACTTTGGACATTGCTCCAGAAGGGATAAAACCTATAGGCTGCAAATGGATCTTCAGAAAGAAGATTGGTGTAGATGGGCAGGTTGAAATCTATAAAGCTAGACTTGTTGCAAAGGGTTTTCGACAAAGACCTGGTTTAGACTATGATGAATCCTTTTCTCCAGTAGCTATGCTTAAATCCATTCGGATCCTTCTTGCCATTGTTGCCATCCACGATTATGAGATCTGGCAGATGGACGTAAATGCGGCTTTTCTAAATGGTAATTTGGAAGAGTGCGTCTATATGGATCAGCTGGAGGGTTTCATTCAGAATGGGAGCAGTGGTAAAGTGTGCAAGTTGCTTAAGTCCATTTATAGACTGAAGCAGGCATCGCGGAGTTGGAACATCGGCTTTGATGATACTGTCAAAGAATTCAACTTTATCAAAAATCTAAATGAACCATGCATTTACAGTAAGATTGTAGGGAGAACTGTGGTATTCCTCGTCTTGTATGTGGATGACATTCTCTTAATAGGAAATGACATTCTTATGCTACAGTCATTCAAAGGATTCTTGTCACAGAGGTTCTCCATGAAGGACCTGGGCGATGCCAACAACATTCTGGGGATCCAGATCTATCGTGATAGATCTAAGAGAATGTTGGGACTTTCGTAGTCCAGGTACATCGACACCATACTGAAACGATTCAGTGTGGAAGATTCAAAGCGCGGTAACCTACCGGCTTGTCATGGAATCACCCTATCTAAAGAGATGTCTCCAAAGACTGATTTGGAAATGGCTCGCATGTTATCTATACCCTACGCATCTGCGGTAGGCTCTATAATATATGTGATTTTGTGTACTAGACCAGATGTAGCATACGCACTGAGCGTTGTAAGCCGGTATCAGTCTGACCCAGGGGAGAAACACTGGATAGCAGTAAAGAACATTCTCAAGTACCTGAGAAGGACTAAGGAGATGTTCTTGGTGTATGGCGGAAATGACCTCCAGATCGAGGCCTTTGCTGACTCCAGCTTCCAGAATGACAAGGATGACTCCAAATCCATGTCGGGTTATGTCTTTACCCTCAATAGAGGGGCGGTTTGCTGGAAGAGCTCCAAGAAGGAAACCGTTACTGATTCAACGATGAAAGCGGAGTACATAGCTGCTTGCGATGCCGCAAAGGAAGCTGTCTTGATTAAGAAGTTCCTCATGGAGCTTCAGGTGGTTCCTACCATTGTTGATCCAATACCGCTGTATTGCGACAACAACGGCGCTATAGCTTTAGCGAAGGAATCCAGGTCTCATCAGAAGTCCAGACACATTTTGAGGCGGTACCACCTGATCAGGGAGATCGTAGATCGCCGGGAGATCGAGGTGAAAAGAGTAGATTCGGAGAATAACACTGCAGATCCACTCACGAAGGCCATACCCCAGACTCAGTTCGAGCGGCTGATCAAGATGATAGGTCTTCAATACGCCAGTATATGGCCCTAGTGCAAGTAGGGGATTGTTAGTGTATATGCCCTAAAGGCCATTACTGTATCATACTAGTTTATATATTACTTATTGGAAGCTTGGGATATTCACAGTTGTATAGACAGTCTTGCTCAAAATAGTAGTATGCTACTTGGTTTGTTTCTACTTTAATGTGTGCATGTATTTCTTTTAGCATATCGCTTATACATATTAGTAGAGCCCTTAGGATCTTTGCTTGATTACCAGCGTTGTGATGGCAGTCACACTTGTGGGGGCTGGATAATCTACAAGCACATCCTTATACAGGTCTCTAGTCGTAGGATTATCGAGACAGGGTATCGATACTCCGGAGTAGACTAGCGTATACGCTTCTCATCCCAGCAGGAGAGATGGTCAGTCCTACAGGCATTAGTACGTCGTACTGGAGATAGTATGCGGGTGCTCGTTAGGTTACGTGTACACTGGACATGACTCGTCGGGAACTGTTGGATTGTACTATACCTATCGTCAGATAACAGTTCCCAGGTGACAGGAGTACAGTTTAGTCTGTCGACTTGACACTGCTACTTCACCTCGGGTGTGTTCCCACAGTACTTTGATTACTACCCTGCCACGGCTCAAAGGAGTCGTGCAAACAGGTAGTAGTTGGGTGCAATCCTGAAGCACTTGGAGGCAGTAGGGTTAGACAGGATTCGTCTCTCCCGGTATTGAGGGTTGATATCGCGCTGTATCTGGGAGAGCCATTACACAAAGTCCCTTGCCTGGGCAAGCGAGATTTACTGGTATTGTTTCCAGTAGTTTCTCAGGGTGTTCTGGGCTACACTCCGGCACGACTTATACCGCTATTAGGGGTCTGACGTTTACCGCCCCCTTAGGCCCGACATGCGATACTCTTAGACGAATAGACCAGACTGTACGGAGATTATCACATTCAAGCTCAGTACGAGTTCGGATGGCTTTACCTCATCGGCCTTCTTATTGGCATCTACCTGGAGACCGTTACGTACAGTTAGTTCCGCTTGCGGTCTGTGGTTAAACCCACTGCCAGCGTAGTGTCGAGTCTTTAGAGTCCCACACAGAGAGTTTCCCTGCACTGGGCAAAAGGTGTAGAGGCCGTATGGTTTTACGGCAGGGCTACGATCATTTACGTGCACTTGTGCGCGTATGATGTTCGGGCAGACAATACTAGTGGGCTTTGGTTTAAGCCGGATCCTAGTATTGTACAGATAGATTAGTTTTGTCTTCTGTGTATTCGTATTCTACGGAATGCGGATGCGGGTGTGTATGCACGGTTGTGTGGAGCGAAGAAGAAGTTGCCTCATTAGGGTTTCGACCATTGACTTGGTCAAAACCATTATGAGGTGGGGAAAATGTTTATTAATCTTTTTAATGACATTTGTGTTATGGCTAATTGGTTTGACCATTTGACCTTGCTTGACCATTTGACCTAGTTGACTATTGTTGACTTAGATATTTTGAGAGCACTAGATCCTTCTTATTCATTTGGATTTATTTTGAGATGATAATGGTCAAATCAAGTAGCCATCACACATTATCATGATAAAAGATTAGTGAATATATTTTCTATGGATCATTATCTCTTTAGATTTCTCTCTCATCCAAAAGAAAGCTCCCATGGTTCTTCTTCTTCCTCCTCTCTAGATTTTTCTATAGCTCTCATGTGTTGAGAAAAATAGAAACTAAATAGATAAACAATTCCATCCTCTTCCTGTACATCACCTAGGACATCAAGAGTAGCAAACTTGTTGCCCCAGTTACCTCGGCTTGAGGTGGAGCTCGGACTATAGACTCTCGGATGGATCATCTTCAACTTAAGGAGGCCGTGGAGGTGACCAAGATCCGTATCGATCCTCGGAGCTCACTTGGACGAGGAGGACAGCGGAGGGAAGAACCGAAGGACCGTTTTCGTGAGGTATAATCTTCATATCACAGTAGATTAAACTCGGTAGTTCCGTTAGTAATGGTTTGGCAAAGATCTTTTAACTTTAGTCTATGTTGCTATGTAAGAAAGTTTCGATTTTTACTTGTTTCTCCTCCTCGCTAGCTTGCGGGGTGAGCGACATAGACTTACACACTGAAACACAGGTGCCAGGAGCAATTCATCATTTGCCTTTGCCTGTTGGGAAGCGATGGCTTAGGAGACAGGTTTAGGTCCCTATCACTTAAAACTTTTCAATTTTATGAGCCGTAAGGGTCCCATAAAAGTATTCTCGCTACGAGTCGAAAGGATCTCGTAGGTGTACTTTCCCCTTAGGAGTCGTGGAGACTCCCAAGTATGTTTTTCCTTCATGGATCATAAGAATCCCACGAAGGTGTTTTCTTACGAGTCGAGAAAATCTCGTAATTTTGTTCTCCTCATGTATCGTGAGGACACATGAGTGGGTCTTCCTAAATGGAGCATAATTCCAAGGGCGGAGACTGGCCGCTGGACTGATGATTGCGGTGGGGTATGGGTATGATGAGAATTATTTGAGCCCGTGGATTGTATACGGTAGTCAGTTCAGGGACCAACCGTAGGACTGGGAGAATTTTGGGATTTTGTTGGCGTCTGTGTCGTTGCACTGGAATATGGTACCAGGAGCGACTCATCATTCGCCGTTGGGACATTTAGAGATTTGAAATTTTGGTTGGCGTCTGCATCACTGCACTGGAATATGATACCAGGAGCGACTCATCATTCTCCATTTAGGATTTGGATTTTGGTTGGCATCTGCATCGCTGCACTGGAATACGGTACCAGGAGCGACTCATCATTCGCCATTTGGAGAGTTTTTGTATTTTACCGCGATTGCTCTATCATTTCAACTTTTCTTATCGCGAAGGTCGTGATTGCCCTATCATTTCGGCTATTCATTCGCGGTTGCCCCATCATTTCGGCTGTTTATTTTCATTTTTATTTTACTCGCTGATTTTTATTGCGAGTTGCTCCATCATTTCGGCTTTTTATTTATTTATTTTATTTACACACCTTTTTTTTACACACATTTTTTTACATTCCCAGTTTAATGACTTAGAGGTCGATTGTTCCCAGTTTAACGATGGAGTGATCGTCGGTTTCCAGTTTAACGGCGCGGTGTTCAGTTGTTTGCTTATCCCAGCTCCTCGAACTTTGATCTTGGCGGAGCTGTGTTGATGACCGTAACTCTGTGGCTTGTCGGTACATCTGACGACTGTAAGGCTTTCCCAAGTCTGTATTGGTTCTCCACCCAATCTTTAAAAACATAGCAGTCTTCAATGGTATAACTCACCATTCTATGATATGGGCAGTATATGGGATTGCCGGTCATGTTCATTTCATATGGTCTCTTTGGAATAGGCAGTTGCAGACTGTTGTTTAAGGCGTCCACGAATATTTCGCGGACTTTATCCTTCCTGAAGGAGTACACCTTCTTCTTTCTCTCCATTAGAGTAGGTGCCCTTACTGATGCTGGTCCTTGAGGCCGATCAGTCATTGGTTCGCCTGCTGTCCGCTTATACCATTCAGGGTACGTATCGGAGAGACTGGAAGCTGATCGCGGCCGTTTTTCGCAAAAGTGTTCCGCTCTTGGGCTGGAGGGAGTATCGATTAGCTGCTTCCGAATATCAATCCCTAGCTCACGAACCAAAATTTGATTGTGCTGTAATTGCAATTGGGCGACTTGAGTCGTGAGACATGCCCTGACGTTTGCTAGCTCGTCGACTTTGGAATGGACCTTGGCCATCTTCTTGTCCCTGTCTTAGAGATTCTTTTGAAACCATTGGAATAATACTTGTTCTATAGTCCCGGGTATGACAACGAGGTCATCTTTACCGCATGAGCTTGATTCAGCAAGAACCATGGATTCCTTCGGCTCAATGACCTGAGCGGGCTCTTCATCATTTGGATCAAGCCTGTGTTGGATGGCAACAACCGCGTCATTGTCATGGCTATAAGGTGTAGGAGGACTTGTTCCTCTGAGCTCCATCATGTAGACCGTATGGGTAGTGTACCCGTCTATTTCTTCTTCATTGGCAATATTGCTCATTTGGCTCTTAGCATGTTGCCTTGGTCCACTCTTTTTAGGGAAAGGCAGATGTCTGAGAGAATCAGGTTCCCAAAGGATTTCGGTCTCCATTTGTATGAAATTGGCGGTCGCCGCTTGACTGTTTGTTAACACGCTAGGGGACAGTGATATTTCTCCTACCTTATATTGTTTCTCGACCCAATCCTTGAAGATGCAACAGTCTTCAATAGTGTGTCCCAGCACTCGGTGGTATGGGAAAAAGTTGGGATGATCAGTCTTGTTCGCTTCATTTAGCCTTTTTGGTTCTGGTAGCCGCAGGCCATTCTTCATAGCATCTTTGAATATTTTATGGACCTTGTCTCTTCTGAAAGAGTAGACCTTATTTCTCCTTTCCTCCAAAGTTGGCTCTTGGGGTTTGTTAGCCTTCTCTCCGCCCGATCTCTGCCTAATAAGAGAATCGGTGCTGTTGGAACTTTCGCCTTTTCGGTTGTCGTCCCTCCAAAGTTTCATTCTGTTTGTGAAGTGAAGATCCTGAGTGGACTCGGGCTTTGAGCGTTCCAACATTTGGACCTTCTTGGTCAGCTCTTGGAATATTTTAAGGCCTGCGGTGCACAGGAAAGGTTTCATCCAGTCCTTCAGATTTTCTATGAGAAGACTGACGGATTGGTCTTACTCAAACGGCCGTTCACATTTGACAGAGAGATTGCGCCATCAGACTATAAAATTTGTGCTACTTTCGTTGTTCTTTGGCTTGGTCCTTACGAGGTCAGCAATGGTAATCTTATCGTTGACACTCATGAACCTTTGTCGGAACAAAGATTCCATTTGGACGAATGTAGTGACGGAGTCATCTGGTATGCTCGCGTACCAGTCGAAAGCGATATCAGTTAAGCTATTAATGAACTGGCGGAGGAGAAGAGCATCATTGCCCCCAGTATTCTCGCACGAGGCTTTAAAGTGGGCGATGTGCTGATCCGCATTTCCCGTCCCATCAAATCTTCCGAATTTGGAGATGACATAGCCGCTAGGAAATTCTACCAAATCATACTGAGCAAGATATGGTCTCCCACCACTGCTGATATATTTTTGCGCTTCGGTTTCGGCTACCAATGTTTTGACTTTGTTGGCAACCAAATACATGATTTGATCCTGAGTTAGTGGGCTACTGTCATCGGTAGCCAAGATATTTCCCGAGATAGGATGCGTCTGACTTTCATGCGGTCCACCAACCTTTGGATATGAGGGAACATGCATTAGCTTCCACGAGACACCATTTCTCGGTTCATGAGCAGAGCCCTGCGTTTGATTGGGCGGCTGAGAGGCAAGTCGGGCCGTGAGCTGCATCATGACATTTGTCAAGTCGTCAATTTTGGAGTAAAGTTTGGCCATATTCTTGTCTTTACTTCTGAGCTATTTTCGGAGCTCTTGGAGAAGTTTCTACTCTGCGTTCTTAGGACGGAAGATTATCTCCTCTTCGCTTTCTGAGCCCGACTCCTCATGAACCGAGTGATCTATCTGCTTATCAGCTTCACTAGCAGGGTTTTCATTACCTTCTAGAGGATGCTGGTCTTGAGAAGTGGCAGCCACATTCACACCAGATTGGATTTAAGATATGGTGGCCCCATCCTTGCTCTTGCTGCGTGTGCCCACCGTGTAGACAGTATGGACCATATATCCAGCCATCACTTTATCTTTGGCGGGGTAACCCTGTTCTTGGAATCTCATGAAGTCCAGCCTAGCATGAGACCTAGCCCTTTTATTGGCTCTATATATGAGCATTTTCTGTCTTAGCTTCTCAATCTTGAGGGCTTGACGGACATCCATTATCTAGGAAGCCATCGTGAGTCGATTAACGGGGAGCTTAGAGAAGATACCCGATTGATCAGTTGTCAGGGGCGCCACTGGCGCTTACCCCAGATGCCTTGTTGCTTTGTTGGTGTTGATGGCCTTGCCCTCGGATGGGGCCAAAGAAAGTCATTCAAACACCGACTTGGGTAGTGGTGCCCTCGAGATCACCACATTTGGCCTTCTGCCTTTCGAGACTGGTCTGTCTTTTACTGGAGCTTGAGAAGCTGGGATGGCGTTAGCTGGCATGAACAGAATAGAGCCAAATGGTAGCGGCGACTCCTCCCACTGTCTCCCGAGACTGGCTAGGAGGACCGTCCTGGCGTCCATCTTCATCGAGTAGGAGATGGGAGTTGTGCAGAGAGCTGAGATTGTCCTTGGAGACATTTTCTTGCGTCCGAAGATTGCAGTCGAAAGTTAACCTGGAAATAGAAGCATGATTTCAGTACAGGAAATCGATATGTATATTGATTGAGTTCGCATGAACGTTTAACCCGAAATATGGGAGGAGAGATTGGGCCCCACCGGACGTGCCAGAGTCTGTAAGGTGTTTTTCGTCACCCCATTGAGATAGGAATACGCGCGCGCTTGTCAAGCGTACTACAGATTCCCCCTGCCTAGGGTAGGCGGGGGTTTATTGATTATGGGGATCCGAATCTCTGCCAGCCGTGGACTAAGATGCCATTAATTACGCCTCGCTTTTGAAGCGAGAGAACCTCCGATTAACGGGTCAAACTGGCCATGTGAACTCGATGTGCAGTGTATGTATATTTTGAAAGGATTTTGGATATATCGGGGGCCCCACAGAGTTTTACGGGGTTCTCGCTACCTGGATAGCGGGCTGGGGGTCAAGGGGGCGAGCAGCCGCCTTGCGGGGGGTGGGGCAGCGCCCCGCTAGAAAATTTTTCCTAACGGGAGACGTGTTGCTGGTGTGGAGTGCATGAAAAATGTAGGGTGAGGAGCATCTTAAAGACGTGTGCATGGCACGTGGGCGCTGGACGCCCATGGGTCACGTGCCTGGCGCATGGGTGCTTGGCGCCTGCGGGTCACGTGCTTGGCACCTGAGGCGAACATGGGCGCTTAGCACCCGCAGGTTGCGTGAGGCGCACGCGACCGCGGGTCACGTGCACGGCACACAACCGCTAGAAACACCAGCGGAAAAGGGCTTAGCCCCTGGGTTTCGAGTTGAACTCCCAAGGGGTTTATGTATAGATTTGGAGTTAAACTCCTTAAAAGGTGTTTGATTTATGGAGTTAAACTCCAACAGATCTTGAATGGAGTTAAACTCCTAGAAATCTTTGGATCTTCTTTTGATCATCGGATCCCCCTGGAATGGGATTTTTGGAGATGGGTATCTTTCTTCTTCCTCTCTGTTGGCTAGATCTTGGGGGGAAAGGGGAAGCAAGACTTAAAATATCCCTTTTTAGGGATTTGATGGCAGATCCAAGCTCTCCTTCAAGGGTTTTATGGTGAAAAGCTATTTATTTTTGAAAAATGAAGAGTTAAACTCTTGATTTAATTCAAAAAGGAGAAGAAGGTTTTAAAATTTTGAGGAAGAAGAAGGAGGCACAGACCCTAATTTTTGGGGAGAATGAATTATTCCTTTTTATTTCATTGTCATAATGCCTTATATAGGCTTACACATTTACATATAGCCCTTTGGCTTTATAAAATGGCATTTTGCCCATCTCATGTCTCATGTGCTCATTTCTTTTGCACATGAGCCATGGGCTTTACAAAAATTTGGTTTTATGCCTATAAAGATTACATCAAAATTATTTATTACATGATTTTTATTTTGGCATGGGGGAGGCTGGCCGCGAGGCTCGACTTGGGCATGGGCCCACTTGAGTTAGGCTTGGGCCCGCTTACTTAGGTTTGACTTGGTCAACCGGGGTGCAATTTTTGACCCCAACACCTGGTAAGTGGGAGGGATCCGCTATACGAATCACCGAAAATAGCAGGCCTAATTAAGTAACCACTTGCCTTAGTCACACTTACCTAGAAACCACAAAAGAAATTCGGATAAGCGATAGATTACCCACGACCCTCCTCTGTCCTAATTGAGCGCGACGGTCCTTGGAGTCTTGATCTAAGTATTTTTTTAATTAATGTAGGGTTATGCGGATGCTTGTTTTGTGATTTGTAGGGCCTAGGAAGGGTGATGAAATCCCCACCTAATCTGAATTTTGGTCTTGCCCCTTAAAGTCCGTTTTAAAATATGCAAAAGCAAACCAATTACAAAACACGCAAAAGATTTTTGAGCGGCGATATTTTGCAAAGAATCCTGCAGAAAATCAAATTATTGGATTTCTAAAGGAGAGAGAAAGATATGAGGAAGATACTAGAGGAGTTTGGAGACCTAACTCTACCAAGCCGCCGCCCAACCGTGGCTAAAATGATGCTTTTGCCGCGGTTCCGCCGCGCAATGGTAGGGTCTTCGTCCATTTTTTTTCTACAATTTCTATTTTGCTCCTCTGGTCCTCTCTCAAAGTCTCTGAATCTCAAATTCCTCGCTCCAGTGACTCCAGATTCCCTTGCAAAAATCGCACACTAATCGTTAAATATGCAAGTTGCGGTTTTGTTTTATTTTTATGATATGGATCGAATAAGAATTCAACCTGAATAGCAAGAAAAAAATTACGCAGGTATCTCCGGCAACGGTGCCAATTGATTGGTGTGAAAAAGTGTTTTTGTAAAGCAACCGCAATCGTGTCACGAGTAGCTAGCCGAGATGAGTACGGGTCGTCCGCAGGGATGCGTGGAACTTTTAATCTTGTTTTAGATGAGTTGATTAGAAATATAAGAGAGTGATTCTAGATCTATGTTGAACACGGATGTAGAATATATAAGAAGAGCGCTTGTAGGGTTTTTTAGAATTTAGTAGTAATGGATGATTAAATAAAGATGACTCCTTTTATCTTTTAATAGATTTAAAACTAGATCGATAGTGATGAATGAAAATTAAGGTTTTTGGAGGGAATAGGGTTCCCACTTTTAACCCTTATCTTTTCATTGACATCTATTCATGTGTAGCTTCTACCAAAACAATTGTTAATCTGATCTCAAATCGCGGTCGAGACTATCAATAAATTGATAGCGCACCCGATTAGGATGTTAACGATTCTTTTGATAAACTTTATAAACTTTATAAGATGTAAAAGAAGTTAAGGGATTTTATCATCCATCGATCTACCCTAATCCTACGAACCCTATCAAGCGGAGAATTACTCACGCATGTTTGGAGAAGAAGAAGAAGGCATAGAGAAGAAAATCATAATGTAGAAATTTAAATGCGGAAAGTAAATGCGAAATAATTAAGCAAATGATCTACTTTTATTAATCAACTTTACAAGTACAAATCCTTCGAATTTAGATTATAAGAAGAACTTGCTCTCGATCTCTGTCTCGTAGGAAGTAGATGTTCCGTCGATATTCACATCGCTCTATCACGTCGAATCGTGGACCTGTCATAGATCTCTTGTTTTTTGACGGTGATTTGCTTCATATTAAAGGTGATAGTTCTCTAAGTTTACCCTTCGGTCCTTTATATAGCAGTAGAAACAGAAATCCTAAATCTCATAGGTTAAGATATGCCATAAAGATCCAATTTCCAAATTTTTAGATCGTACGGCCACGATTAAGCGGCGGATCCGCCGCATATATGGGCTATTGGCCGCGTAACCGCCGCACTTTGGAGGAGTTAGGGATTGGATTTTCTGCTGTGGCCTCATGTTGACATGTAAAGATCCCCTTGATATCTGGATTTTGAAAATATTTCCTGAGTTTCTGCCAGTATTGATTTATGATTTTATTGGCAGATTTTTTATCCCGGCATCTTAAATATCTTGATCTCTTGATCTGAGCTAAATCTGCACAATATCTCCATGAATAATGTTAGTAATATTTAGAGATATAATCTTAATAATTTTATATGGTAATAAATATTTAAGAAATTTGATTAAGAATATTTGATATGATATGCATATTTTAGTTACTAAAATATCTTATAAATATTATATGCATATATTTTCCTTCATAATATTAATTATAATATATAAACATATGGTAAGGAGTAAATTTGCAGATAAACCCACATATGTTTTATATTTATAATAAACACCTTTAAATATTTAAGAAAAGTAAGGAAAATGTTATATCAAATGTGCAATATTTTCGACTGAACAACATACAAAGCACATACACACTAACAAACCTATACCTAAGCGAAATCATAAATTGAAACACGCATACAAAGAATATAACTCATACTTAGGTATCTTCAAACCTAATTTTTTTAATCGATAATTTATTCTTTTCAATGACAAACTTGCCTTTACAAATTTTCTTCTTTGTCAATAACTATCTCATTCTTAGATTTCTCAATATAGTCACCATAACTTACAATTTATATGTTATACAGTCTAACATGATACATGAGTACATCAGAGTTAAGGACTGGATGTACATGGATTGACAACAATGCATGCAATCTAAGTTTGTCGCAAGAGTTGCTGCTTTCATTGAAATTGCACGCGCACATAATAAGATCGTGTTAGAGAAGATTCTCTGTCCGTGTGATAAATGTGGGAATAAGTTCTGGCAGAAATTAAAAATCGTAGCGTTTCACATCGTTAAACATGGTTTTACTAGATTTTATACAACTTGGCTATATCACGGGGAAGGACAAGAAGAAGACAGTAATGCGGCAGAATAAGAAGGAGAAGACGGTAATGCGGTGGAAGAAGATGAAGACGATAACTTCTTTTCAGGAGAAGAAATGGAGGATATGGTAGATGCTGCTCTCAGTGATAGTATTCCTACCGATAATGACATTCTTTCCGGTCAAGGACCATGTGTGGATAAGTATGAAAAGTTCATGAATGTTGCTAGAAGACCAATTTATGAGAATGCAAAGTATTACATCCTATCATGGTTCGTCCAACTTTTCCAGATTAAGTTCCTAAATGGATGAAGCAACAAGTCATTCACGATACTTCTGAAGTTCCTGAAAGATTCTATGCCCCCAAAAAATAACGTGCCCGACAGCTGGTACGAAGCCCAGATGATGATTTCTGATTTGACCCTTAACTATGAGAAAATTCATGCATGCCCCAAAGATTGCATGTTATACCGCAAAGAGAATTTAGATTTGAAAGAGTGTCCAACATACGGAAAGACCATGTATAAGCAGAAAGAATCTGATAAGAAGCCCGATATACTTGTCAAGGTAGCATGATACTTTTCCATAACACAGAGGCTGCAGAGCCTATTCAGGTGCAAAAAAACAGCCGAGGCAATGATTTGGCATCACCGTGCTACTCCAAGCGAAGATGGAAAAATGAGTCATCAAAGAGATTCACCGGCATGGAAGGATTTCGATGGAGGCACCAAATATTCAGCAGTGATCCTCGCAATGTTAGACTCGGACTGGCTAGTGATGGCTTCTGTCCATTCAACTATATGGTTGGAGACCACAACACATGGCCCTTTGTAATGATGGTTTATAATCTGTCGTCTTGGTTGGATATGGATTAATCCTACTTTATGATGTATCTTCTTATTGACAGACCAAACTCACCCGGAAACAATATCGATGTCTATCTCCGACCTTTGATGATGAGTTAAAATCTTTATTCATTGATGGTGTAGAGATTTACGACAAATACAGATACAACCTTCACAATACGTGCGGATTTAATATGGACAATTAATGACTTTCCTGCATATGAAATGCTATCAGATTGGTCCGTACATGGTCACAAAGCATGCCCTTACTATCAAGATACAATATCGAAATGGTTGAGTTTTAGCAGGAAGGTTTGTTATTGCAGTCATCAGCATTTCCTGCCACTAGACCATCTCTACAGATTAGACGCTACTTAATTTAATGGTCATCTGAAGCTTCTTGGGCCTCCAGCCTCATTGTCCGGAGAGGATGCGACTGCTCAGCGGGATGGTTACAATAATGTGACCTTCGAGATAGATTTGGCAAAATATGTCAAACTACCATACTGGAACAAGTTAACCATTTTCTATGAGCTTCCGTACTGGTCAACAAATTTAGTGCGTCATTGTTTGGACATCATGTACATAAAGAAGGGAGTATCCAAGCACGTACTTAACTTGTTTCTTTGTAGAGACGAAAAATCGAAAGATAACCTCCGTGATCGGATGGATCTTCAGGACTGGAAAATTAGAAGTGAATTGCATCCTAAACCGATAGCGGATAAACCAGGAAAGTTTGTATTTCCCAATGCCGCGTATCATATGTCACAATTGGAGAAGAAAAGGTTCCTGCAGGTGTTGCATGATTTGAAAGTTCCCACAAGTTTCTCAGGATCATTTAGTAAGAAGATAAAAGATTGTGAAAGGCAAAATCGATGGACTGAAAAGTCATGATCACCATGTTATTATGGAGTACCTTCTCCCATTAGCCCTCAGGACTTCCCTTCCTGAATCGGTTGGTCTACTAATTAATGAACTTTGTTGCTTTTTTAGATAATTGTATGCTAAAACCATGGATGTTGTGACGCTGGAGAATTTAGAAAATTCTATTTCATTGATACTTTGCAAGCTTCAACGTATTTTCCTGCCGTCGTTCTTCGATATCATAATACACCTGACAGTTCATCTTGCAACCGAGGGTAAGTTTGCCGGACCGGTACAATATCGATTGATGTATCCCGTCGAAAGGTACGTTGAATTTTTCGTTTCACGCATTTTGTAAAATTAGTGTTGTCTTATATGCCCATATTTATTTATTTAACAAATTTTTCTTTAGATATCTCTACACTCTAAAAAAGTATATACACGCAATAAAAATTGACCAGAGGGTTCTATCATGCAAGATTATCTTCTAAATGAAGTAACCACATTTTGTTAAGGCTATCTGGACGAGAACATTGAGACGAAACTTAACCGGCCTCGGAGAATTCAGGACAGGTTATATGGTAAAGTTGATTATAAGAGAGTAGACCCTATATTTATCAACAATTATATCGGTTTATTCTCCTCAATATCATATGTCATGAAGAATTTAGAGAGTAAGTTTTTTGGATTAATTGTTATATCTGTGTGTGTGTGTATGTATGAAATGATATAATATTAATGTCTTAATTTATTGTTGAGAATATAATTCATATTGATAAGGTACGTGAGAAGCATCCTGAGTGGGATGATGAACGATTGGAAAAATATCATCAGGATAATTTTTGCGATTGGGTTGCAGATCATGTAAGTTGTTCGAATAGCATGTTATTGCTACCAGTCTTAATCTAAACTTATATCATTATGTATTTGCCGTAAATTTTGTTTTGTTAGATCCACGATACAAACTTATTTGCATCATTAGAGAGAGATTCAAGATATTTAGCTCAGTTTCCTAGTATGGAGGTTGCATACTATAAAGGATTCGGTGTCCTTGGATACAAATTTGAAGTTAAGGACATAAAAATATCTCGAACCACTCAGAATAGTGGGATTGCGACCGTAGAATCGGATGGTGTGATTTATTATGGATACTTAAATTGCATACTCGACATCCAATATCTCGGACGATCAGAACCGTTTTATATATTTTAGTGTATTTGGTACGATACACGAACCGATACGGATAAGTGGAGAAACAATCTTGAGACTTGGAAAGATGCATATGGATTGACTTGTGTGAACACACTTCTATTTTATGGTCAGAACGATCCACTTATCATTCCGCAACAAGCGTTTCAAATATACTACTCACAGTGCTTGAAGCATCCGGGATGGAGTGTCGTATGCCGTTGGAAACCCAGAGATGTTTTCGATTTTCCAGAATTCGAGGATCGTATGGAGGACAGCGATGAGATTGAAGAAGAGAAAAGACTTAAAGTGCTCCGACTGTCTGTTTTCAAAGACGGGTTGTTTTCGGCTGATCGTGAAGTTACGTGGGTTAGGAATGATATCGATGATGAAATCCAAGTAGATATATCCAATGCGTCTACGAAACAAAAATGTTATCAGTAATGTTATATTATTACTTCACATTTCTGCGATCTATACATATATTGCATGCATATGTAATGATTGTACTCTTATCTAGGTCTGATGACGACACCCGGAGCAGCGAGGGGCGGCAGGAGCACCAGCCGCGGTAGAGGCAGAGCAGTTCTTCCATCCGGGAAGCTGCGTAGGGAGCTCCAGAGGGCTGGTCTTGCACCCTTATCCGTGTCCCCTTCGGATGACTCCTTCCATGTGGACTTTGCCACACTTCCAGGTATATTACATGCACATTCATTTTGAATGTAATATTATAGATACACACGTATATTTATTTTTTAATTACTTATATAATCAATGTTTAATTATGTAGCTGTAGGTGGTGCATCCACATCAGAGACAGAGGCCATTACCGCATTTACAGTTATGTTTATATATCCTATAGTGCATGCATATTGATTTAGAATATTATATTATAAATATACACAAATTCTTTTTGCTCTTATTTAGATAATCAATTTTTGATTGTCTAGCTGTAGGTGGTGTCTATACATCCTGGGTAGAGGCCACCACCGCACCTACATGTATGTTTATATATCCTATAGTGCATGCATATTGATTTAGAATGTTATATTATAAATATACCCACATTCTTTTTGCTCTTACTTAGATAATTAATTTTTGATTGTCTAGCTGTAGATGGTGCCTCCACATCCCGGACAGAGGCCGTCACTGGACCTGCAAATATGTTTATATATCTTATATTGCATGCATATTGATTTAAAATGTTATATTATAGATATACATATTCTTTTTGCAATTACTTATGTAATCTATTTTTAATTGTCAAATTGTAAGTGGTGCATCCACATCTTGCGCAGAAGCTACTCCGGCCACTTCCGTACCCTCCGCGCAGTCTGCAGGTTAGTATTCTTAAATATAAAATATTTTTTCATTTTACATATTATCTAAGAATAACCATGAATTCAAGTAATTTTATCGTCAAGGTTTATTTTCTAGTTAGAGGGGATGCATCCACGTCCGGGTCACCGGCTGTTTCTCACTGAAAGAACTATCATCCCGCTCATGCTGCTGCCCGGGCCCGGGCTCATGCTGCTGTCGCCGGAGGTATATATCGCACTTCAATTTTCGTTAATTCTTGATTTCTAAATACCGTTTTGTCTTGATATTGCTTGTCTTGATATTTCATATAGATGCAGGGCAGCCCCACCCCCGAAAGGGGGACTCGAGGGCCAAATCAGTCCCGCAGGCTGAGACCCGATAGAGATAGAGGGATGCACTATTCACCCTCTTCTTTACCTCCGATTATCGCTATACTGGTGATTATGCCGAGTGGTTCGGCCGGTATATGGGAGATAAGAGCCGTATCCAAAAAATTTATTCACTTCACGTTGAGTGGGGCAATCAGCACCGGCGTTCATTTGCCCTCTTCTGGGATCAGGTTTGGGTATTAATATATATTTTCATTTGACTTATCAAATAAATTTATTATTATTTAAAACTTATAATTTAAATACATTATTTTCTTATATTTGCAGTTGAATTACGACTTTCAGCCTGTACCCGACCCTGATCACCTTGACAGAGTGCTCGATCTTCACGCGCTTTACCTGAGCCTCATGAAGAACATGCAATTTAAGGTCCGATATAATAGGAACGAGCTGAAAATCGATTTCTATTTGGTATGGCTGGCGACCCCCGAGACGGAGAGAGCGGCGGTCCTACATTCTCCGGCCTTTACCAGAGTCGATGTAGATACATGGTCTCTCTTATGCCAATATTATGACTCTGAGCGCAAACATGTTTATAATTTAAATGTAATTCATTGTTTACTATATAATTTATTTTTTTGTGTTGCTTAATTAGAAAACTAAATCTGATTTTGTTGTGCAGAAACATACCGATCAAAATTAGGAGAATAAGAAGTCGGCGAATAGAGATCGCCCCACTTACACAGGTGGATTAAGAAATATTATTTGTACTATGGAGGCATCGGTAAATTATAATAGATTTATTTTGATATAATGCAATATTAAAAGTTATTTTATAATATATGTAAATTTTTGGCGAATTGCAGAGAGTTCAGACCCTGGCATAAGATGGTACACCGAGTGTGTAGACCGTATATTTTTCCATTCACGGCACCTCGACAGATTCCGCCATAGACGAGCTTCGATTCCCCGACACCGCTATCCAGGAGTATTGCGTAAGTGTTAATATTTGTTCTAATTCGAAAGAAATTTTTATTTTGATAAGTTCAAATTTAAATGATATACATATGTTTTAAAGGTTAATGTGGCTATAGGAGCGGGAGGTGGAGCATGCGGAGAGAGCGGGGATCGATTTTAGTAGACAGACCGATCCGATCCTACTGACCCCAGTCCTAGACGCCGCACACAGAGGACACCACAGAGGTTGGGAGAGAGGCCGGGGACTGGGTCCTAGCAGGGCCCATTTGAAGTTGGTCTCCATTCCGGCGGTTACTTTTCCTACCTCCCGTAAGCTACGTCTAGAGCATGATGTTGCCGCCTTGAAGACCGCCGTCGAGAAGTTGAAAGAGATATTGGTACGTATATTACTTATTAGTAAAATATTATATCACATTATAGATAGTAACAAATGCAATATTAGTAGCCTGGGCTTATTTGGTTTTAGACTTAGTTTTGATTATCAGATTTACATAAAACTATCTAATTAAACTGAACTCTATAATCATAACTATGCCACATCTTTCTTCATTTTGGAGTTTAAAAAGTTATAATTATCCAAATTCAAAACTTGAGAAGAAAACATTTCTTTATAAATTAGATAACTCCAAAACCAAGTATCCAATCAAAACTAAACAATTAAGGAGAGATATGGGCTTACAAGTTAAAGTAAATATCATTTCTACCTCCAGATAAAATAAACTACGGATTTCCAAACTAGATACCTAAACTAGGCCTAAGTCCCTAAATATTCTTAAATTGGGGTATAAAGCATAGCCCTGAATGTGTGGAATTTCAACATGTATAAATTCCCATACATAACATATAAATTTCAACGGAACGTGTGGAATCTCAACAAAATATATATAAATTCGCGATTTCGCAATAATCTGATAATGATACGAATTCGACTAAAATCTAATACACCATTTTTTCTTATTTATTACACAAACACAAAATTTTAAGATTCGGTATGCTATTTCGGCTGTGGCTCCACATGCATCTCCTTCGGCTTTCGGCTTCGCAAGTCACTACCTCGGCTGCGGTTGTGCAGACCCCTCCTACAGCTCCACAGCCCGTTTAGACTCCCGCACAGTGCGCTCCATCATTAGTCGAATTTTTGATGACTCAGGGTTGCACTGGGGAGCAGATCCGCCGAATTACGGTAATCATCAGAGGTGGAGGAGCTGGACCAAATTAGGATAGTTTTATTTATATTTTTGAGAATACATGTATTTATTTGATACATATTGTATATATTTTGGACGATATTGGTGGTTGTTTGTTTGTTTTCGATGTTAGATTGATTTCGTATTCTGTTTGTTTATTTCTTTTATATATTATGCTTGAGATATTGTTTATGAAGATTTCTGTATTTGGCTATATTATATATATATTATTGTGCACAGAGCGGGGAAAAATCGGGAAGCCCCTTTTTATAAAAAAAACCCTGATATGTCCTTACGGATTAATCTGTAGGGGATACAGTTGCCCCTACGGATTCATCCGTAAGGCCATGTTTTGCGCCTACACATTTCTCTGTATGGACAAAATATCAGAATATCTGATATTTTGTCCCTATGGACTCAGTAATAGAGACAAAACTTGTCCGTAGAAGCATTTATTAGGCCTTACGGACAATTCCGTAGAGGCATTTATCAGGCCCTACGGATAACTCCATAGGGGCAATTATTTTATTTTATAAACAAATAAATTAAACAAAAATTATGTCCCTGCGGAATAATCCGTTGGGATAAATATCGCTACGGATTAAGACGTAGGGACAATTACTACTCCGTAGAGACATGTTCAGGACGAAAATTTTCATTCTGCGGCCTTTGGACCTACGGAAGAATTTTATGTCCCTGCGGATATATCCGGAGGGGCAGCGGTTTGCCCTTACGGCTAGGCAAGTGATTATTATAGTAATGAATTAGCTCAGGTCTATAAAACCGTGCACATCATTTTCGAAATCTACCTAACACTTTGTTATATACATCACTAATTAATGTCTATGGTTTTTTTCTTCCATAAAAAATCTTTATTCTAGGAAATAGGATCTTCCGTGTAATGACGTAAGCAACTAAGTACAAATTTATACAGGATGTTCTTCACAATTTGTTTATCTTTTTTTCCCACATTATTTCTTTAAGGAAGACTGTATCCAACCTAAAATATTCTCCTTAAGAAATAGTGTTTCCTTCTTAATTAATTAAATCAATCCTATAGCTCCTCCCAAATGTTTGTTGATATCTCCCCGTAGATTTTGAGTCCATACGCATGCATATATGCTCCCTATTTTCTATTTGGTTCTAGACGTAATGCCGCGTCCATGCTCTCTTCTAGAATCATCCAATATTTAAATCAAAAACAAGGGCAGAAGGATATGGTTGATGAAATTAACAAAAAGCATATTGGCTTTCTTGTATAATTAGCTTACTTCTTACTTCTTTGACTTAGGATGCACCATATACACTTATTAAAGTTTCTAAACTACTAGAAATTTTTTGGTATACCTGATGAAATGTGATGATGCTCAATAACGGCAATCCCTTAGATCGTGATACGTGGCAGATGACGTGTCACATGCGTAAACCAGTTAAGCCCCTGAGGGCCACGGAGGGGGAACCAGGGAGCTATAGTGGGGGCTTCCCTCAAACCCTGTCTCTAAGGTTGTATCCCACTCCTTGCCCCCGAGCACCTCAGCAGCCAAGCCAAGTGTCCCTTTGCTCTACTCCGAACTATCACAGGCCCGAGTCTCCTCGGCCCTCCCTACTCATCTCCGGGCTACCGCAGAACCAAGATACCTCGGCTCTCCCGCTCGTCCGCGAGCTCTCCCGCCGAGGTCATCTTTCTCGGTCACATCGACCGACCAAAGGCACCGCTCACAGGCGCAACCGCCATCCCGCGAATCTCGCCATGCGCGAGATATCCGTCAGCCACATCCCACGTTCCACGTCAACACGATCCCCCATTAACGAGCCTGTCTCTCCATTAATGCGGGATCCCGCTGATCACGCGGGCGTGACGTCGGGAGCGTAATGGCCGGCGTGATTCTCGCGCCTGCTTGCTGCCACCGCTATATAAACCCCTCCTTCAGGTGGTTCAAGTAAGCCATTTTTACTCCACTAAGCCGTTACTCTGCTCGGATTTCCTCTCTAACTTGATCGTCGGAGGGTCCTCGGTAGTATAACCATCCCGGGACTTCCTTGCAGATAGCTCGGCGACAAACAAACTCAAACCTATTGAGATCCACACGCTTCAGGAGCCTGTCTCCAGATCCAATCTCAGCCGTCCCTCGCCGCCACCAGCAGATCAACGGAAGGTAACATCTTGGTGCGATTTAGGTCGCGTCAGCTGGCGCCATCTGTGGGAAATCTTGATTCCACAAAAACAAAAGTTCATCTTCCGATTTCAACCCAATGGCGAGCGGTCACCACGACGATCCAAGCACTAGCCACCTCCTCCCCCACGATGGAGGCGCGGACGAATCTCCTTCTCCGAACACCATCGTCGCCCTCGCTACTCGAATAGATCGACTCGCGTCTATCGTGGACGCGCTCGTCCGTGTCCAGATGGGAAGGCAAGCTCCCTAGGTCGCCGCTCCCACGCCTCGGGGCCGGGACCTATGCAGGGGGAGAGAAGACTCCGCTCGCGTCGGCACTGCCGACCATCGCCTCGCTGCCTCCCACAGCCGCAAATCCCCCGGGCCGATGCATTCTGCGACCCGCTGGGCATTCCATAGTTCAACACCGAGGTCCGTTGCCAGAGTGCTTCGCCCCAAGATCCTTCGTACACCTGTCCCTCCCGAGGAGATGTTGGTCAGCTCGCCTATTACCAGGCATAACCGACACCCCCTCCCTCGACGGGGTCGCGCGGACAGGGCTCGTCACGACAGCTCAAAGACTACCTCGCCCGGGGATCTAAGAAACTACATTGAAAAGAACTGGAGCCATTGCCAAGCACAGGTATCCATCAACATAGGAAAAATGTCAGAATGTGCCGAATCGTCCGGATACCACGGTCGACTCGATGCCCTCAAGAAGAAGATCGAAGGTATGCATCGAGAAGGTCACCGTTCGAGCGATGGGGCTAAGTACGCCACTGACTCGCTCACAAAAACCTTAACCAATGAGTTTCTTGCCGTCCGTGTCTCCTCTCGGAACAAGCCCTCGAAGGTCTCTCTCTTCGACAGTAAGTCCGACCCGAAGGACCATTTGGATGCATTCACCACATGGATGAGCTTCCAAGACATCCCCGATATCACCCAATGCCGAGCTTTCCCGGCCACTCTCATCCGCTCCGGACGAGACTGGTTCCGAGGACTCGCGTCGCGCTCGATCTCAACTTTCGACGAGCTAGCCACCCAATTCCTCGGCCACTTCGTCGGGAACAGGCGGCAGAAACGGACCGTCGACCATCTCTTCACAATCAAGAGCGGGAACAAAGAGACGTTCAAAGCATATGTCAACTTCTTCTACAACGCCCTTCTCAAGGTCCCAGAGAACCGGGACGAGACGGCCATTACAGCACTTAGGTCCGGTCTTAGGCACAAGAAGTGGTTATACTCCTTTACATTAGCGCAAGCTAAGACCATGAACGAGGTAAAAACTTTGACCGAGAGAGAGATCCAACTGGAAGCCGAGGTGAATGCACACCTGCCCCGAGCAGCCACCCTGCTCGGTTATCCCTGTTTGGTAGTTCCCTACCCCACAACGCTAGGGATATAAGCCCTCACCAAGAGGCAGACCAGCAGCTACCCTGCTCGGCTATCCCTGGCTGGTAGTTCTATACCCCGCGATGCCAGGGATCGAAGCCCTCATCAAGAGGCAGCCCAGCAACTACCCTGCTCGGCTATCCCTAGCTGGTAGTTCCCTACCCCGCAACGCCAGGATCAAAGCCCTCACCAAGAGGCAGCCTAGCAGCTACCCTACTCGGCTATCCCTAGCTGGTGGTTCCTTACCCCGCAACGCCAGGGATCGAATCACTCACCAAGAGGCAGCCCAGCAGCTACCCTGCTCGGCTATCCATGGCTGGTAGTTCCCTACCCTACGACGCCAGGGATCTAAGCCCTCACCAGGAGGCATCCGGGCCCTCCCTTGCTCGGTATCCCTGGCTGGTAGTTTCCTATCCCACGACGCCAGGGATCGAAGCCCTCACCAAGAGGCACTGGGCATTAATACATCTCGGCCATCCTTAGCAGGCCTCTTACGTCCCCTGCCATACTAAGGATCGAAGCCCTCACCAAGAGGTATCCGGGCCCTCCCTTGCTCGGTATCCCTGGCTGGTAGTTCCCTACCCCACGACGCCAGGGATCGAAGCCCTCACCAAGAGGCACCGGGCATTAATACGGCTCAGCCATCCTTAGCAGGCCTCTTACAGCCCCTCCCGCGCTAAGGATCGAAGCCCTCACTAAGAGGCATCCGGGCCTTCCCTTGCTCGGTATCCCTGGCTGGTAGTTCCCTACCCCATGACGCCAGGGATCAAAGCCCTCACCAAGAGGCACCGGGCATTAATATGGCTCGGCCATCCTTAGCAGGCCTCTTATGGCCCCTCCCGCGCTAAGGATCGAAGCCCTCACCAAGAGGCATCCGAGCCCTCCCTTGCTCGGTATCCCTGGCTGTTAGTTTCCTACCCCACGACATCAGGGATCGAAGCCCTCACCAAGAGGCATCGGGAATTAACACGGCTTGGCCCGTCCTTAGTAGGCCCCATACGGCCCCTCCCGTGCTAAGGATCAAAAGCTCTCGCAAGAGGTAATCGGGCCCGCCCTTGCTCGGTTATCCCTGGCTGGTAGCTCCCTACCCCAACACACCAGGGATCAAAGCCCTTGCCAAGAGGCACCGGGTAGCAACCCTTCCCGGCCCGTCTTTAAGGATCAAAGCCCTTGCCAAGAGGCAACTGAGTAGCTTCACTGCTCGGTCCATCCTTAGCAGACCTTAGACGGCCCCTCTAGCGCTAAGGATCGAAGCCCTCAC
The DNA here is from genome assembly GCA_030015575.1 of Agapanthus africanus. Classification (NCBI taxonomy): domain Eukaryota; kingdom Viridiplantae; phylum Streptophyta; class Magnoliopsida; order Asparagales; family Amaryllidaceae; genus Agapanthus; species Agapanthus africanus. The sequence continues at coordinate 524,590,608 of JASDDO010000022.1, forward strand.
CAAGAGGCAGCCGAGCGGTTACCCTGCTCGGATATCCCTGGCCGGTAGCTCCCTACCCCACAACTCCAGGGACCAAAGCCTTCACCAAGAGGCAACTGAGCAGCTTCACTGCTCGGTCCATCCTTAATAGGCCTTGCACGGTCCCTCCAGCGCTAAGGATCAAAGCCCTCACCAAGAGGCAGCCGATCGACTACCCTGCTCGACTATCCCTGGCTGGTAGTTCCCTACTTCGCAACGCCAGGGATCCGAAGCCCTCTTCGTGAGGCCGCCGAGTTTCTTCCTGCTTGGCGCATCCCCAGCAGGCAGCCTCATACCCATTAGATGCTGAGGATCCGAAGCCCTCTTTGTGAGGCCGCCGAGTTTCTTCCTGCTTGGCGTATCCCTAGTGGGCAGCTACCTGCCCATCAGACGCTGAGGATCCGAAGCCTTCTTCGTGAGGCCGCTGAGTTTCTTCCTGCTCGGCGCATCCCCAGCGGGCAGCCTCCTGCCTATCAGACGCTGAGGATCCGAAGCCTTCTTCGTGAGGCCGCTGAGTTTCTTCCTGCTCGGCGCATCCCCAGCGGGCAGCCTCCTGCCTATCAGACGCTGATCCGAAGCCCTCTTCGCGAGGCCGCCGAGTTTCTTCCTGCTCGCCGCATCTGCAGCGGGCAGCCTCTTGCCCATCAGACGCTGAGGACCCGAAGCCCTCTTCATGAGGCCGCCGAGTTTCTTCCTGCTCGGTGCATCCCAGCGGGCATCCTCCTGCCCATCAGACGCTGAGGGTCCGAAGCCCTCTTCGCGAGGCCGCCGAGTTTCTTTTTGCTCGGCGCATCCCCAGCGGGAAGACTCCTGCCCATCAGATGCTGAGGATCTGAAGCCTTCTTCGTGAGGCCGCCGAGTTTCTTCCTGCTCGGTGCATCCCCAGCGGGCAGCCTCCTGCCTATCAGACGCTGAGGGTCTGAAGCCCTCTTCGCGAGGCCGCCGAGTTTCTTCCTGCTCGGTGCATCCCCAGCGGGCAGCCTCCTGCCTATCAGACGCTGAGGGTCTGAAGCCCTTTTCGCGAGGCCGTCGAGTTTCTTCCTGCTCGGCGCATCCCCAGCGGGCAGCCTCCTACCCTTCAGATGCCGAGGATCCAAAGCCCTCTTCGCGAGGCTGCCGAGTTTCTTCCTGCTCGGCATATCCCCAGTGGGCAGCTTCCTACCCATCAGACGCTGAGGACCCAAAGCCTTCTTCATGATGCCGCCGAGTTTCTTCCTGCTCGGCGCATCCCCAGCGGGCAGCCTCCTGCCCATCAGACGCTAAGGGTCCGAAGCCCTCTTTGCGAGGCCGCCGAGTTTCTTCCTGCTCGGCGTATCCCCAGCGGGTAGCATCCTACCATGAAAAGACACGGATCTAAGATCCGCCGAATAAACTCATACTCAACACGCAATCAGCTCCTCAACTCCGGTAAAGAGAGGATACCGACCTTCCCACACTCGTCCTTTCATTCGACTCATGCTCGATGCGCGACAACAAGAACGCCGTGTCATCCCCGGATAATCCACCTCAAGGAATTACCAGCGTCAAGCTGCACAGAGAGAACCAAGCAGTCCACTCTCGACCCGACCCACAAAATAGATCGGAACGAGAGTGGGAGGCTAATGATGATGCTCAATAACGGTAATCCCTTAGATCTTGACACGTGGTGGATAACGTGTCACATGCGTAAGCCAGTTAGGCCCCTGAGGGCCACGGAGGGGGAACCCGGGTGCTATAGTAGGGGCTTCCCTCAAAACCTGTCTCCGAGATTGCACCCCACTCCTTTCCCCCGAGCACCTCAGCAGCCAAGCCAAATGTCCCTTTGCTCTACTCCGAACAATCACAGGCTTGAGTCTCCTCGGCCCTCCCTGCTCGTCTCCGGGCTACCGCAGAACCAAGATACCTCGGCTCTCCCACTCGTCCACGAGCTCTTCCGCTGATGTCATCTTCCTCAGTCTCATCGACCGACCAACGGCACCACTCACAGGCGCAACCGCCTTCCCGGGAATCTCGCCATGCGCAAGATATCCGCCGGCCACATCCCACGTTCCACGCCATCACGATCCCCCATTAACGAGCCTGTCTCGCCATTAATGCGGGATCCCGCTGATCACGTGGGCGTGACGTCGGGAGCGTAACGGCCGGCGTGATTATCGCGCCTGCCTGCCTGCTGCCACCGCTATATAAACCCCTCCTTCGGACGGTTCAAGTAAGCCTTTTTTACTCCACTAAGCTGTTACTCTGCTCGGATTTCCTCTCTAACTTGATCGTCGGTGGGTCCTCGGTGGTACAACCACCCCGGGACTTCCTAGTAGGTAGCTCGGCGACAACCAACCTTAAACCCATTGAGATCCACACTCTTCAGGAGCCTGCCTCAGTCGTACCTTGCCGCCATCAGCAGATCAACGGAAGGTAACATCTTGGCGCGATCTAGGTCGCGTCAAAATGCGTTATATTATTTATGATATAAGTAATTTCAATAAATCAAAATGTGTATCTTTTTAGATTTATAATTATTTAATGAGATGAAGTTTGATTTGAATTCAAAACTCACTCCCATTTTGTTGGAGGCAAATCTCACTTCCATTTTATTGGAGAGAGTAGTTACCGGAGTTAGGATAGTTATAAGAATGGTATTTATGGAACGTTGATTTTGAATTCAAATGGTGCAAGTATTCCATTCGCATCCCTTCACTCCTATTTAAACCAACTTATTTTTCTTGTTCCATATACACAAAAAACCATAACTACGCGTTCTCTTCTCTTCTTTTTTTACTTTTCTTTTGGTACTCATAAATATCAAGTTTTCTGGGACAATCCCTTCCGAGTTCAACATGGAAGATTATAAATACAAGGTTGGGTTGTTATATCCTGGAAGCAAATCGCATCAATCCCCATTGTATTATAAAGAAGTGAATATTGATTTAAAATGTTATTGCAAAATTGGGGATGAATGTGAGGGTGCAGCCGCTTTCTATGAGATCAAAAGATTTTCTCAGAAGCGTTCATGAAACCAGGACATACATATGACCATTATAGTGCAAACTTATGAATTACTTGATCAACGTAAAAATATAACATTAATCAAAATGGTTAATACTATAATCTCTAATTCGGACTTAAATGCGAATTTGTGGGGTGAAACATTGTTCATGGCATGCCATATACTTAATATAGTTCCTCAGAAAAAATAAAAATATGACACCCTATGAACTTTAGGGAAAACAAAGAAACCTAATTTTAGTTACTTTAGATTATAGGGATATCGCGCTCTCGTCTTTTCGAACGTAAACAACCCAAATTGGGTAATAGAGCAATTGAATACATTTTATTGGTTAATCCTTGAATAGCAAAACTTATAGATTTTTGGTGACTGAATTGCATGGATATTTAAAAGGAAACTTAAACCCGACAGAACCATAGATAAATATAAAGCTAGATTTGTTATTAAAGGGTATCGACAAAAGGAATGAATAAATTTCTTTGATACGCATGCTCCTATCACTAGAATTACTTTTATTAGATCACTAATTTCTCTTACCTTTATTTTTAAATTGCACGTGCATCAAATAGACGTAAAGACTGCATTTTAAATGGTAATTCAGAGTAGGAAATTTATATGGAACAACCGGAGGGTTGTGTCATTGTGAGGCAAGAAAATAAAGTTTGGAAACCGCGTAAGTCACTTTACGGTTTAAAGCAGGCCCTTAAACAATGGCATTGTAAATTTAAAAAGTGTTGTTGTTTCATATGGATTCATACCGAATGAATATGATAAATGTATATATAACAAAATGGTTAATAATAAGGTAGTTATTATATGTCTATATGTTGATGACATACTTATATTCAGTTATTAGAATAATCTTACAAATGACACTAAAACTTTTCTAGCTTCAAAATTCGATATGAAAGATTTAGCATTGGCCGAGTTTATCTTAGGAATTAAGATAATTAAAAATGTTAATACTTTGATGTTATCACAACCTCATTACGTAAAAACTGTATTGAAAAATACAATGAATTAAGAGGGAAAATTGTTTGTACACCTTTCGATTCTAGTATTAAATTAGAATCTAATAAGAGTAGAGCGGTTTCTCAATTGAAATATACTAGCATCATAGGTAATGTTATGTATGTTATGCATACTACGAGACAAGATCTAGTATATGTTGTTGGACGACTTAGTCGATATACTAGTTGTCTGAGCAATGAGTTTTGAAATGGCAATATCAAGTGTATTTGCATATTTGAAGAAGACCATAGACTACGATCTACATTGCATGGGTTATTCTACGGTTTTAAAAGTATATAGTGATGCTAGTTGGACTTAATTTTAGGTGAGTCATTATCAACTAGTGGTTGGGTCATTACTCGGGGGTGCTGCAATTTCATGGAAATCAAAGAAGCAAACCATTATTATGCATTCTATGATGGAATCAGAATTTATTGCTCTTGCCGATTGTGGTAAAAAAGCAGAGTGGCTAAGGAATCTTCTTATCTTTATGGCCTAAGCCTATACCACCGATTGTTGTTGGTTATGTATGCCCTAGAGGCCTGTATTGTATAGGATGCCAGGGATATGTATGTATAGGACAATCTTGCTTAGTTGTATATAGTATATTATTTGAGTTGTCTTTATCTTGATATGTGCAGTTCTTTCTATTGATACTTTATATTGCTTGCACATATTGATAAAAACTCGATACAGTAGTATACTATTATGGTTTGACTTTATCTTAACATGTGCATATGTTATACTCGATATAACATATGGCGGTTATATGTTGATAAACCCCATAGTATTTTGCTTGACTACCAGTGTTATGATGGCGATCATACTTGTGGGAGCTGGGTTGTCCATAAGCACATCCTTAAAGGTCCCAAGTCGCAGGAGTATTGAGATCGGTCATCAATACTCCCGAGTAGACTTGTGTATACGTTTCTAGACCCCGACGAGAGGCGATGGTTGGTCCCACAACCATTGGTGTGATCACCTAAAGATTGTATACATGTGCTCACTGGGGGTGAGTACACTGGACGGACTCGCCAAGAACCTCTAGATGGTATTATACATATTGTCAAATAGTGATTCTCAGGTTAAATGAGTACAGGTTAGTCTTAGGACCTGAGGTCATCATTTGTCTCATGTGAGTGTACTTTGATCACCACCCTACCATGGCTCTACTAAGTCATGCAAACAGGTTTTGGTTGGGTACAGTCCCGAGCCACATGGAGGCAGTAAAAGATTGTCAGGAATTCGTCTCACCCGGTATTGGGAGTCAATATCGCACTGTATCCGATTGGATAGAACCATAAGACCTTGGCCAAGGCAGTTGAGAACTATGGATGGTTAGATGAGTAGTTTGTCGGATTGGTCCTGAGCCAAATCGACACGACTTATAGGGTCAGTAGGGGTCTGACGTTTACCACCCACCTAGACCCGGTATGCGATACTCTTAAATGAAGAGACTGGACTGTACGGAGATTGTCACAGATAGGCTCTGCAGGGGTCCGGAAGAGCTTGCTAGTCGGCCTTCTTTTCGACAGGTACCTCGGTAACCGTTACGTACATCTAGTGCCGCTGACGTGCTTGTGGTTATACTGTCTAGTCTTTAGAGTCCCACACAGAGAGTTTCTCCGGTTCAGGCGAAACGATGTGGCGGCCGTATGTTTATACGTGCAGGGTTTCGATCGAATGATAATACTAACCGGATTAGGATTAAGCCGGATTATTAAATCAAGTATTGATTTAACAATATGCGTATACATATTTCAATATATATATTCTAGTGTTGTCCAAATTTTCGATCGGACGGTTGATAATACCGGCGGGCTTAGGATTAAGCCAGTTCATTAAATCGGATATTGAATTAATGTTAGTATTATTTTAGTGGTATTATTCTATCTCTTGGGTATTCATATTTTGGTACGAATACGGGTATGTATATATGGTAGAAAGTATTTTGTATTTATAAAAAATACCTTCTAGAAGATGACACCACATCTTGTATTTTTCTATTTTGTTGAAAATAGATAATGAGGTGGAGGAATGGAGATATTTGAGACATGGGATGAAGCATGGCTAATTATTTTGTTTATTCACTTTCTTTTACTATTCAAGCATGGTTGCATTTTTCTATGGAAAAATAATGCATGCTTGATTTTGGTAAAAAGACTTAGCCATTCTTCACTTCGACATTCTACACTTTTTCTTCTCTCTCATCTTTGAGAGCTCTCTCATTCTCTTCCTCTTGAGTTCATCTTCAACTCAAAACCCTACCATTCTCATGTGTTGAGAAATAAGGGCTTTGAGGTAGAAAATTACCACTAAAAATCACTACATCTCCTTAGTAATCTAGACTAGCAAACTAGGTCACTAAGTTGCTTCATTTGTGAAGCCAAGCTTGAATCAAGAACTCTCGGGTGGATCATCTAGGATTAAGAAGGCGATCTAGCAAGGTTGATCAAGGATCCCGAGAAGCTCTAGAAGAGGAGTGAAGACCCGAAGAACACGGATCTTTAGGTATAAGCCCTTATTATAGTAGATATATCTCTTTAGCTAGCTAGTTTCGGTTTATGGTTAGATTCTAGGATGCGTTTTCTAGCCCCGGACTTTTAAAAGTTAAAGTTTTTCGTTTCGCAATGGCCGCGGTAAACGGCCAGGACGCTAGGAAACCCAACATGGTATCAGAGCCGGTCCATAAACCTTAACTAGCTAATTTGCACTAATTTAGAACTTCGATCTACAAAATTATCTGAATCGTATTTTCAAAAACCCTACTCACTGTTCGAATTTTTAAGTTGTTAAAAAAATATTTTTAGTGAGCTTAAAAATATGTGCAAGTTTTTTCAGAGCGAATAAATTTTTTTGAGCTCTTAGTCACCAAATTCGACCGCTAATCCGCGGACAAATTGGTTATTTGGTCGCGGATCCGCGACCAAATTGTGGCAACAAGGCTTCAAATTTTTTCAGGGGTTCTTGTTTATGGAAATGTGATTTTTGGTATATTTGGTTTTTACCCAGATTTATTTGTGTACTGGGGGAAAATGCGGAAAGTCTTAATCGATCGAAACTCTCAATTATTGCTTTTCTGTTTATTTGTTTCTGTGACCATGAATATCATTGAGCGGTATAACCCGACTGATTGCTATATGTATAATTAGACGGCTTTACGAACATGATATTCACATTGATGTTATGTGTTGCACTAATGTTGTGGATAGATTGTCTGGTGGATAGCCTATAGTGCAATGGTAGTTGTACAGTTCAGATTCATTTGTATATTCATTATTGCGGGACGAGCGTCCGACATGTGGACTGTCATTTCTGCCAGATTGTATATTCTTTTATTGGGGCACGACCGGGTTGAGGTCGATATCATCGTTGTACATATATTTTTTATTTCTGTATTAGAATTACCCCGCGGAGGAGTTCTCGAATAGCCGGGTTCTAGAAGGCAACGGACCCGCATCTTATGGCGTTGAGACAGAGGGGGTGTTACTCTAGAATTGGAATGCTGTTCACCACACTCGTAGGGGGTATAGGATGACCCATGTAGGGGTGCTCAAGTTACCGGATTATGTGAAGTGCTGGGTGGCCCATTCACTTTGTTGATTGGGGTTGCCTCACTTTCGAAATTGGCGGGTAACTTTCCGCGCTCGTAGGGGTCTAGTTTTCATTGCACGGGCTATCCACATGACCGGGAACGTCGGGTCTCATTTGCGGCTCAAATGAAACCTGAGGCTCCAAGATTATCCGCTATTCCATATTGCTTATTGTTGTTTTGTGATATTGCTTATATCATGCCTGGGACGAATGGTTATATATATATTTATATATACTACTAGATATTGTATATGTTTTGCATTTGCGCTAGTCCTTCCCCCGCTCTGCCGGTAGTTAAGTAACTTAGCGGTGCATGATGGGGCCCCGTGGAAAATGCGGATGGCATATACGTACATTTTATTTTCATTCTTTTTTGGTGTGATAGGAATTAATTGATAGGACCACGTTAATTCTAATTAATGCAAGAAAAGAAACCTAAAAGATGTTGTTGGAACAAATTTCGAAAAACTATAGTCATACTCTTTCGCTTTGCATAGTGGTATTCGGTTAGGAATATCCAGCACCTCATTTGAGGAGGCAAGGGCCTAGGTACCTTTACGGAGAGTGACCCCTTGAGCAAAAGTTTATGCTACTATAAATTACTCGGTTTTCTTCAAAACCACTTGTTTTTAAAAGCAGAGCCTAATCCACTCCTTTTCAAAACTACTTGATTTCTTCAACGATATCAAGTTCATTACGTTAAAGGTTTTTGGTCAAAAACTATCCTTCCGTCATTTTAGAATAGTAATATTTAGTATTCGTGTTGCGTTTGTTGACCTAGTCAAGGCATAGTGTACTGTAGTTAAGTGGTGCTTTTCTGTACATTGTAATGCGATTGGTTAGGACAGTCGTGCGGCCTTGTTGACCCGGTCAAGGGCATGTACGGGTGGGTTTAATGCAATCAAGAAAATGATGGGTTGAACTTGTCTAGCGGTTTATGGTTTGTTGACATAGTCAAGGTCATAAACCGTTAGGGGCAATAACTACATCGTGAGTTTCAAATATACAGGAAACTTGCTAGTGTTGCATACCTTCTGGAGTGTGCTGACTAGAGTGGCTTCCATCTAGGTTATTACACGATGATAGTTGGATCCCGATCCCACTGATGAGGAGGATTACTCTTGGGAGATGTTTTTCACTTCACAATTAACTAACCTATTAGGTGTCTAGAAAAGTGTTAATGGGGCTACACCTCCGCGGAAACGAGGTTTATTTTAATTAGGTCCGTGCGAAAGCGCGGAGAACCTCTCTCGTAGTACCAACACACACCTGGCTGAATGGTTAGCGAACTTGTAAGGTGCGAATGATTCCGACTAGTTTTTCTTTTAAGGTTTGAAGGAAAATTCAAGGAAACAGTGGGAGCCCTTCTGATTAGATAAACTAATAACCAATCTAATCTTGTAAGAGCGCACGTTGAGTGTTTCTTTTCTCTCTCTCCAGGTAGCAACTATTTCACGCCCTAATCAAGATAATAAAATGTTTGACTTGACCGAACTAGCATATTATACTGGGCTGGGGAACGTAGGTTCGGTTCTAACTTGTGACAACTGTCATGAGTACAAGTAAGGGAAGGAGGACTGTAAGGAATTATAGATAACCCTATTGAAGGAGAAGCATTCTAATGCATCTTCTTCAAGTGTATTTGTTGTAGAAAACTGTTTTTCGGTCAACCCTACCTCCTGGGTACTAGATATCGGATCAGGATCTCACATATGTAATTTATTATAAGGATTGAGAAAAGGTAGAATGGTTAGACCGGGTGATATGTCCTTCAGAGTGGGGAACAGAGCACAAGTTGATACTGCTGCCGTCGGTGAATATCACCTCGTATTGCCAAGCGGCAATACTACGATTTTGAACAATTGTTAATATGTGCCTTCCATGCTTTGTAACATCATATCAGTATCTTTACTTGATAAATATGGATATAATTTTGTTCTAGATAGAAATATCATGAACATTTACTTTAATCAGGTATTGGTTGCAGAAGGTACTCTGTGTAATGGTATTTACGTTCTAAATCAAAACACAGTCTTCAATATACAAAACACACGCAAGAGGAAGAGTTCAGATACGGACGAAACCTACTTGTGGCATTGTAGACTTGGTCATATCGGTGAGAAAAGACTAGGTAAGTTGCATAAGGATGGTTATCTGAATTCATTCGAATTTTCATCTTATGAAACTTGTCAATCCTATCTCAAAGGAAAGATGACCAAATCTCCGTTCATCGGATATGGAGAAAGAGCTACAGAGCTCTTGGGACTCATACACAGTAATGTATGTGGTCCGATGTCTATACATGCGAGGGGTGGGTTCTTATACTTCATTACATTCACTGACGATCTCTCTAGGTTCGGCTATATGTATCTTTTGAAACACAAATCCGAAGCTTTTAAGAAATTCAAAGAATATAAGAACGAAGTAGAGAACCAGACTGGCAAAAATATCAAGATCCTCAGATCTGATAGAGGAGGAGAATACTTAAGTATGGAATTTCTGGAATTCCTGAATGAAATGGTATTCTCTCTCAATTTACTCCTCTACACACATCACAACACAATGGTGTATAGGAGCGGAGGAACCGTACCCTTTTGGATATGGTTCACTCCATGATGAGTAGTGCCGATCTGCCTCTTTCATTCTGAGGATATGCACTTCAAACAGCGGCATATTTATTGAATGGTGTTCCCTCCAAATCCGTACCTAAGACACCATTCAAAATATGGAATGGTAAAAGGCTGTATCTAAAAAGATTTAAGATTTGGGGTTGTCCGACTTACGTTAAAAAGTATAATTTGGACAAACTAGAGGCACAGTCAGTTCTATGTAAGTTTGTGGGATATCCAAGGAATGGTTATGGATATCTGTTTTACCACATCGATGAACATAAGGTGTTTGTTGCTCAGTACGCCGTTTTCTTAGAAATGGAGTTTCTTGCGAAAGAAACTAGTAGGAGCACAGTAGAACTGAAAGAAATTCCAGAAGGATAAACTATAACTGAAGAATTGGTGGAACCAGAGGATTCAATAATCCCGGACGAACCTCAGCCACTCCGCAGATCTAGTAGGATTTCTCGTCTTCCCGAGAGATACTACGGTTTTCTCATAAATGGGGATCGAGAGGATTGCATCTTAGAAGAAGATGATCCTACTAGTTATAAGTAGGCCATTAACAATAGGGACTCTGTAAAATGGCTTGAAGCTATGAAATACGAAATGGAGTCCATGTACACAAACAAATTTTGGACTTTGGATATTGCTCCTCCTAAGGTAAAACCTGTTGGATGCAAGTGGATCTTCAAAAAGAAAATTGGTGCAGATAGACAGGTGGAAACCTATAAGGCTAGACTTATTGCAAAATTTTTTCATCAAAGACCAGGAGTGAACTATAACGAAACCTTTTCTTCAGTTGCTATGCTGAAATCCATTCGGATCTTACTTTCCATTGCTGCCTACCATGATTACGATATCTGGCAGATGGACGTAAAAACGGTCTTTCTAAATGGAAGTTTAGAAGAGTGCGTTTATATGGATCAGCCGGAGGTCTTCGTAGACAGTGGGAGCAGCGGAAAGGTGTGCAAGTTGATTAAATCCATTTATAGATTAAAGCAGGTATTGCGGAACTGGAACATCTATTTTGATGAGAAAGTCAAGGAATTTGACTTCATCAAAAACGAAGATGAACCATGTATCTACAATAAGATTGTAGGGAGAATTGTCGTATTCCTCATCTTGTACGTGGATGACATTCTCTTAATAGGAAATGACATTCCTATGCTGCAATCGGTCAAGCTGTTCTTGTCACAAAAGTTCTCCATGACGGACCTGGGTGATGCCTCCTATATTCTGGGGATTAAGATCTATAAAGATAGATCCAAGAGATTGTTGGGATTTTCACAGTCCAGGTACATAGAGACTATACTAAAGAGATTTAGTATGGAAGATTCCAAGCACGGTAATATACTCGCATTGCATGGAATCACCCTCTCCAAAGAGATGTCTCTCAGGACTGATGAAGAGAGGGTTCACATAAGAACGATACCCTATGCTTCGGCGGTAGGATCTATAATGTATGCGATGCTATATACCAGACCAGATGTAGCATACGCGCTTAGCGTGGTAAACCGGTATCAGTCGAACCCGGGTGAGAATCGTTAGACAGCTGTAAAGAACATTGTTAAGTACCTGAGAAGGATTAAGGAGATGTTCTTGGTATGCGATAATAGAGACCTTAAGGTCGAGTCTTTTACCAACTTAAGCTTCCAGAGTGACAAGGATGACAACAAGTCTGTCTCAGGTTTTGTGTTTACCCTCAATAGAGGGACAGTGTGTTGGAAAAGCTCCAAACAGGACACCGTCGCAGACTCGACGATGGAAGATGAATAAATTGCTGCGAACGATGCCGCAAAAAAAGCGGTCTTGATGAAGAAGTTCATTACTGAACTTGAGGTGGTTTCTTCCATTGTTAATCCAATACCTTTGTATTGTGATAACAATAGGGCTATAACTATAGCGAAGGAACCACGGTCCCATCAGAAATCCAAACACTTAAGGCGGTATCACCTGATCAGGGAGATCGTAGATCGCTGAGAGATCGAGGTCTGGAGAGTAGATACAAAAGACAACATGGTAGATCCATTTATTAAGGCCCTCCCTCAAGCGCAGTTCAAGCGACTTTTTGAGATGTTGGGTATGCAGTACGCCAACAACTGGCCTTAGAGCAGACGTTGGGTATTTGGTACGCTAATTACAGGCCTGAGTGCAAGTAGGAGATTGTTGGATATGTATGCCCTAGAGGCCTGTATTGTATAGGATGTTAGGAATATGTATGTACCGGACAATCTTGCTCAGTTGTATATAGTATATTATTTGAGTTATTTTTATCTTGATATGTGTATTTCTTTCTATTGATACTTTATATTGCTTGCACATATTGATAAAGACTCGATAAAGTAGTATACTATTATGGTTTGACTTTATCTTAACATGTGAATATGTTATACTCAATATAACATATGTCGGTTACATGTTGATAATGCCTGTAGGATTTTGCTTGACTACCAGCGTTATGATGGCGATCATACTTATGAGAGCCGGGTAGTCCATAAAAACATCCTTAAAGGTCCTAAGTCGCAGGAGTATCGAAATCGGGAATTGATACTCCAGAGTAGACATGTGTATACGTTTTTAGACCTCGACGACGGGCGGTGGTTGGTCCTACAACCATTGGTGTGATCACCTAAAGATTGTATACAGGTGCTCACTAGGGGTGAGTATACTGGACAGACTCGCCGAGAACCTCTAGATGGTATTATACCTATCGTCAGATAGCGGTTTTTAGGTGACATGAGTACAAGTTAGTCTTAGGACCAGAGATCATCATTTGTTTCGTGTGAGTTCCCACTATGATTTGATCACTACCATACCACGGCTCTACCGAATCATGCAAACAGGTTTTGGTTGGGTGCAGTCCCGAGCCATATGGAGGAAGTGAGTGATTGTCAGGGATTCGTCTCTTCTGGTATTGGGAGTCGATATCGCACTATGTCTGGTTGGCTAGAACCATAAGACCTTAGCCAAGGCAGTTGAGAACTACTGATGGTTAGATGTTCATCTCAGAAAACTGCATTTTAATATTGCTCATTTATTATCTATTTTGTGATATATCGGTACTATTAATCAATGTCTGCTCAGTAATTACAGTTTACTGGTGTTCGTGATAAAATACTGGAAATATATTCAAAATCATGGAAATAACGTTTGGGACCCGACACTGCAATCAACACAGAAAACCGATATTCAAAGAGCTCTTTTGCAAATAATCATGTGTACACATTTTTGGTCCAACACAACATAAGTGTGCACATAGCTCTTTGGTTCTTGGACCTAGGTAGGGGCTGTCCATGGCACATGCAGGGGGACATGGGTAATAAATGATAAAAGTTTTGATGTGATGTATGGCATCTTGTTCCCTCCAAATCTCTGAGTGCATCCAAGGCTTCTACAGACAAAACTAGCAGCACCAGAGTGATATTGGGACGCACAAATAACCACACAACAAGCACCAGCCCATGACTCATCGACAGGACCGGCCACATGCCCTCTTTGGCCGAGCAGGCCGGCCCCCTTGCTCCAATAGCCCCAGTCTTCTACTGTCCCTCCCTTGCTGCCAGGTCACCTTATTTTTTCTGCTTGTTTATTTTTCTTTTGTGCTTATAAAAGCAGACCAGTGAGCAAGGGATGGGGATCATATCCACATATTCTATCTTTTTGTTTTCTTTTCATTTTTGGTTTAGGCTTGAGAGTTGTGTGATCTTAACTTGGTCTCTTCTTCTTCTCTCTTGAAGTTTTCTTTGGAGAGCTTCATTAAGGAGGTTGAACAAGTTACCAACATCTTGTAACTCACTTTCAAGTGTTAATATATTGCTTTGTTATTGTTTATTTACTTTACTTTCTTTGTTTTTCTTTTTATGATGCTTAACTAATCTTCTTTGGTTGTGGTTATGGTAAGGAAGTGAGATGAAAGGCTTTGCCTCCTCCTCCTCCTCTTGTTAATGTTTAATGTGCTTAATTTTGATTATAAACTTAGTATTGTAACTTGGATGGGTTGATGTGGTATGTTGATTTTATGATTACTTTGTAACCTCATCACATACCATATTCTCCCCACAAACCCCATCTTGCAAGCCTAAGCTTAGAATCAATTTGGTGTTAAGTTTTCTAAGCTTGGATGTGGTATTTTGTGATTAATTGACTTGACAAATATTTTGGTTTCATATGCCATATACCATCACAAACTCTTAGCACACTTAACACTGAAATCATTTGCTCTCACTTACTAATTTGTGTTTTTGATGTTGTGGTATACTTGCTAACCCTTGTGTTTACTGTTGATACCCTAAGTTTGGACATATAAACGGTAAGTGGACAAACGGACTCGTTTCGTGTTTTAGGGCGAACATCAGATTTTGATGACTTATGCTCTGCAACCGTCTTGACAAGTCATGCTTCATGCCGGGATCGACGTAAGGATGAACAACTCATGATCAAAGGAGCGTCGAAGGAATCTTCGCGATTCGACCTTCCGAGCCAAAGCCGCAACCATTTCTTCCTTTGCTTCTTTTCTTGCTTTTCTTTGTTTTCGTATTCTTTCATTTCTTGTGACAAAACCAACCATTCGTTAATTTGTTGAATCTTAAATCATAAGACCTAATACACAGTTCCCTGCGGATCGACCCGTACTTGCCGGCTTGCTACAACGCGCCATGCACTTGCGGTGTATAAATGTTTAAAACGAGAACGATCTCGCGTGCGCATTCCATTTCCATAAAACGATCACATTTTCCAAACATACGCGTCTGCGCGTGCGAGTGAGTTCCCAACAAGTTTTTGGCGCCATTGCCGGGGAGTTGGTAGTATTGAGTATTGTTATTTCTGGTTTTTACTAACTCAATTTTTTCAAAACTATCACAAACTAACAATTTCTTTCATTTTGTTCTTTATCTTTGCAACCTGCTAACACTCTGAGATTCAAATAAAAAATCAAGTTATACCATTAGAATATTAATATATCCTGGAGGAGCCACACAAAATTCGAGCACAACCACACTTCATTTGGCCGGCGACACCAATAGAAAATCCGAGCCCGCCGGCCCTTTGGGGGTGTCTTTTATTTTTTGTTCTTGTATAATCTCCAGTGTGTTGTCGGTATTCTACCGGTATTGTTTGATTTTTATAATTTTGAGTGTGCAGGAATTGGGGCATATATATCACTTTTTGACACTAAATATCGTATTTTCCGACATTTCAGGTTCTTGAGGAATTACGACCAGCGATCGTGCGGAGCGAGGCTCAAATTCAATTTCAAGACGTTATGGAAGTACAGTGCCAAAGATCCGGGTAGTTTGACCCGCGCAAGAGAACATTCAAATACCTGTAATCACTTTCAAAGGGGTTTTCTTAACCAAATCACATCGGTACGTATTTCCTAACACATTCCTCTTGAATCCGACGCAGTCCAATATTTCTTTCTTTTGCAGGATTCTTTGCACAAGCTTGCCACCAATTGCACAGTGAACTAATCGTATTTTTTGCAGCGCTTAAATTTAAAACGAAAAGAATTGTTTAAATTGCTTGATTTTTTAAATTCTTTTATTGATTGCGCATTTGCATCTTAATACGGATTTAAGGGAAAAAAGACCAAACAAGATACAGTAAAGGATTTCATCATCTTTTCTCCGTAGCCCACAAATCACAAAACTGCATTCTTGCATACTCACAGTAATTTAAAATCAACTAGAACTTTGACACTAAGGACTTTGCGCTCATTGGGAGAAGTTAACTGTGTTTAGAACACCGCTTAACGGTACATCGTTCACGGGGTGTCTAGGCAAGTGTTAAAGAGAAATGGTTATCTAATTAAGGAACTTCGCGAAAGCGTTGGAAAACCTCCCCTTCTCTCTTGCACTTACCTGGCTTCGTGATCCGTATATCTTGAGCCCGTTTCTCGACACAGTTTTACTTCGACAATCAGGTTCTTGAGCAGGTCTAGTTGACTAGAATATCATAGACTGCTAGGGGTGTGATATTCTTTGTTTTTGTGATATTTGTGAATTCTTGTTAACATGGGTGATACATGTTTTAATTCAATTTTTCATGATTTTTATTGTTTTGTTTATACTCAATCCCAATTCACTTTTTCAAATTGCCAAATTTTTTCCCACATCCATGACAATTGTTCTTTCTTAGGGGGTGACCAACCGTCCCAGATTTTTGATAATGGTCACCCACCTAACACTCTTGAACCCGGTCCTACTTCAATTAGAGACCTAATGATTCAACATTTAGAGAAAGAGGTTGACAGATTGACTGCTTTTGCATCACCACCATCACAACCCTCTTTACCTGAAACAACTGACCCATCCTTAGGGAATGATGGTGAGATGGATGTTAGGTTGACCGCTCTAGAGAAGGGTATTGAAGTAATGACTGCGGTCGAGAATCAAACAACTGCTACGCTAGCCCTGTGTATACAGCAGTCTGAGCAATTATTTCTTTCTCAAGCTCAATCATTGGCTAGAATAGAGGAACACACAAAACATTTAGCTGTGAGGATTCTAGGGAGTGAACGCAGTCAATTGGAACCCCATAGTGTTAATATCTGTCGTCTAGGATGTCACCCAAAGATAAACGATCAATTGAGTTTTTATGATTTTATAGATGATGATGCAAATGAATTAACTGAGTGTTATCAGGAAACACAAGATAAACCTCTGACTGATTTGTACATTACAATTTTAGAGGAGGAATCTTGTAACTTTTGCGGGTATGGTTTGGATAGATTGTCAAAAGAGATCAATGACCAGGAACCCACAATTTTTTTATCACCTAGTGATGTTGTTTCGGAAGAAATGTTAGTGTGGGAACCTACTTTTTTGGATGATATATACCTACCCATTTGTGAATGTAATGAGGGAGAAATTGTATTAGGAGAGTCTGTGGGCTATAGTGATAAGAATAGAATTGTGAAAAATCATAGGGAGGAAGACATCATTGAAAAATATTCTGTCATATCGAGTTTTGAGGAAATTTTTGCGGATGAACTTGATATTCTTGGTGAGTTTGAGTCAGGATCAATTTGGGAACATCCTAGAAACCTTTCTTTTGCCGAACTTTTTGCGGATGAACTCCAATTTTTAAACGAACCTGGCTTCGGAACTCAACATGTGCTTTATGAACATTCAATTCATCCAGGAAACAATTCTTTGACCTCTTCAAAACTTCATTTTCATATTGAGCGTCTTCTGATCCCTACTTTTACACGCCCATGCCTTTCACTAACATCTAACATACACCTTTTCTTTTACTTTTTCTTTTGTATATACATATTTTTTTACCAGCCATTGCACTATATAGACAAAATCTTTAAATGGCTGGTATTAATTTCTGGACCAACCCAATCTTTTAACCTGTATATGTTGTAATTAGTCTTAGATTTTTTCTTTTTCTTTGAATAAAATTCTCACCCTGATGTCTAAGTCAAGCTACCGAAGACGGGGGCAACGATGAGAAAATCGTAAAACTTAGGTTTGGGGGTGAGCACTGCGTTTATTTTGCTGCATCGTGTGTATATTGTATATTCTGCATTGCATACATATTAAAAAAAACCCATAAAAATTGAAAAAATTTCCCAAAAATATAAAAACTTTGTCATGTTAGCTAGTTGGGGAACTTAGATTCGAAGTCTGACGGTTCGGTTGATAAGTTATAAATAACTAAATCCTTTTTGTGAGACTGACGACCCGAAAAATAACCCTCCTTTGTATTTAACCATAGCTGATATACGTCTTTTAACACTTTACACGTGTCGTATGTTTTTGAGAATTTGATGAAAGTCTGACATGTCTGTAAACTTTTAAAATTGATAAACATCTTTAGGATCAAATATGTTTGTTCTGAGTTATGTAATATCAAGAATAGTTCACTAGGTGAAGTGGATATGAAGGATATTATTGAGGTTTTAACAGAAGCTATAAGTCTGAAAAATAACCCATCTGAAACCTTGTTGGAGTGATTACACACCTTATTTGCATATAACATCTTTGGATTTAAAAGAAAAGCTTGCTATATCTCCGTTTTCACTAAATTCAGAATATTTTAAAATAAAATGAACCTTTTGTTTTGTGGCCTTGGTAACTTAGGTAATTAAGTCCTTGGGGTGTCTCCACACCCAATGCCCTAAAACTATCTGGTTTGGGAGCCATTGACCCAAAGCTCGATAAGTTTTCAATCGCCAAATAAAACAAGCTAGGCATGTGTTCTTTCTAAGTTAAAAGTCCGCATGGTTTTTTGTGGGAGAATAATCTTGGTGGAGACAAGTTTTCTTATAAAATAGGTTTTTTCTTACGGAGATATGAAAGTTTATATTTAAAGAAATTTTGCACGATAACGAAGGGTGTGTATAAAAAACAAACAGGTGAAAGGTAGAAGTGAAAAATAAGACTTACGTTCTCTGTTAAAAATGATATATATATTCTGACTTGAAACCTAAACTGGAGAATAAAAACTTGAGAAAACCTTAACTCCTTTCAAACTCGTGTGATCCTTTAGAAGTCTATCCTGGACTGTAAATGATGACATGATGACCCTAATCAAAGTTCTTAAAACTTTATGGACACTATCCGCACAATCACGTAAAGACACGTATGAGCTTATGATTAAACAAATTGCGAGGTGTGAAAAATAGGGTTTAACGTTTCTAACTTCGGTAATAGAACTTCTAATTTTTATCTCTAACCTTAAAATTAGAGTCAACAATTTTTTCCACTATGCTAACTTGACTGGATTTTGTGGGTGTAATCCGCTGAAAACCCTCAGGAGACAGCACTCCTCCTACCAGGGACACTTAAAGGTTTAACGGCTTGTTGCACATGCTCAGTGCAATCGGTTTCTCTGCGAAAGTGAGGCTAGGATTTTTTGTATTGCTCAGGACGAGCAATAGATAAGTTTGGAGGTAGTTGTTCATCTCAGAAAACTGCATTTTAATACCGCTCATTCATTATCTATTTTGTGATATATCGGTACTATTAATCAGTGTTTGCTCGGTAATTATAGTTTACAGGTGTTCGTGATAAAATACAGGAAACATATTCAAAATCACGTATATAACGTTTGGGAGCCGACACTGCAATCAACACAGAAAACCGATATTCAAAGAGCTCTTTTGCAAATAATCATGTGTACACATTTTTGGTCCAACACAACACAAGTGTGCACATAGCTCTTTGGTTCTTGGACCTAGGTGGGGGCTGCCCATGGCACATGTGGGGGGACATGGGTAATAAATGATAATAGTTTTGATGTCATGTATGGTATCTTGTTCCTTCCAAATCTCTGAGTGCATCCTAGGTCTCTACAAACAAAACTAGCTGCACCAGAGTGATATTGGGATGCACACATAATCACACAACAAGCACCAGCTCATGACTCATCGACAGGACCGGCCACATGCCCTCTTTGGCCGAGCAGGCCGGCTCCCTTTGCTCCAATAGCACCCAGTCTTCTACTGTCCCTCCCTTGCTGCCAGGTCACCTTATTTTTACTGCCTGTTTATTTTTCTTTTGTTCCTATAAAAGCAGACCAGTGAGCAAGGGATGGGGATCATATGCACAAATTATATCTTTTTTTTTCTTTTCACTTTTGGTTTAGGCATGGGAGTTGTGTGATCTTAACTTGGTCTTCTCTTCTTCTTCCCTCTTGAAGCTTTCTTTGGGGAGCTTCATTAAGGAGGTTGAACAAGTTAGCAACATCTTGTAACTCACTTTCAAGTGTTAATATATTGCTTTGTTATTATTTATTTACTTTCCTTTGTTTACTTGCTTTGTTTTTCTTTTTATAATGCTTAACTAATCTTCTTTGGTTGTGGTTATGGTTAGGAAGTGAGATGAAGGGTTTTTCCTCCTCCTCCTCCTGTTAATATTTAATGTGCTTAATTTTGATTATAAACTTAGTATTGTAACTTGGATGGGTTGATGTGGTATGTTGATGTTAGTGTATATGCCCTAAAGGCCATTACTGTATCATACTAGTATATATATTACTTGATGCAAGCTTTGGATATTCACAGTTGTATAGACAATCTTGCTCGAAATGGTAGTATGCTACTTGGTTTGTCTCTACTTTATTGTGTACATGTGTTTCTTTTAGTATATCACCTATACGCATTAGTGGAGCCCTTAGGATCTTTGCTTGATTACCAGCGTTGTGATGGCAGTCACACTCGTGGGGGCTGGGTAATCCACAAACACGTCCTTATATACACGTCCCTGGTCATGGGATTATCGAGATGGGGCATCGATACTCCGGAGTATACTAGCGTATGCACTTCTCATCCCAGCAGGGGAGACAGTCTGTCCCATAGCCATCAGTATGTCGTACTTGAGATAGTATGCGGGTGCTCGTTAGGTTACGAGTACACTGGACAGGACTCGTCGGGAACTGTTGGTTGGAACTAAAGCTATCGTCAGTTATCAGTTCCTAGGTGACATGAGTACAGCTTAGTCCGCTGACATGACACTGTCACTTCGCCTCGAGTGTGTTCCCACTGTACTTTGATTACTACCCTACCATGGCTCAAAGGAGTCGTACAAAAAGGTAGTAGTTGGGTGCAGTCCCGAAGCACTTGGAGGCAGTGACGGTTAGATAGAATTCGTCTCTCCCTGTATTGGGGGTTGATATCGCGTAGTGTCAAGGAGAGCCATTACACAAAGTCCCTGGCCAGGGCTAGCGAGATATACTGTTAGGTTTCCAGTGATATCTCAGGATGTTCTGGGCTACACTCCGACACGACTTGTACCGCTATCACGGGACTGACGTTTACCACCCCCAGGCTCGCCATACGATATTCTCAGACGAACAGACCGGACTGTATGGAGATTGTCACATACATGCTCAGTAGGAGTTCGGATGGGTTCACCTCATCAGTCTTCTTATCGGCATCACCTGGGGACCGTTACGTACAGTTAGTGCTGCTTGCGGTCTGTGGTTAAACCCACTTCTAGCGTAGTGTCGAGTCTTTAGAGTCCCACACAGAGGGTTATTCGCCTTTGGGAAAAACAGAGTAGAGGTCGCATGATTTTGCGACAGGGTTCGTTCACATCCACACACTTATGCACGTTTGGTGTCCGAACAGTCATTACTACCGGGCTCTGGTTTGAGCCAGATCCTATTATATGTTTTGGGGTTAGTTTTATCTCATTGTATTCGTGTTCCTCGGAACACGAATGCGGGTGTGTATGCACAGTTGACTGAGGTAGAGGAAGAGGATTTTCATTAGGGTTTTGGTACGGGTGTGTATGCACAGTTGACAGTTGTCTTTTTCCAAACCCTAATGAATATGTGAAATATCAATTAATAATATTAATTAAAGGAAATTGGGTTATGGTTAGGGTTGTTGACTTGTTGACCAAGGTTGATTTGTTGACCAAGGTTGAAAAGTTGACCATCATCATTTCAAGCAAAGATGCTCTTTGATCTTTGCAAAACTCATTTAATGTGAAATGATAATGGTCATTTCAACATACCATAACCTTTTTCCTTTTTGATTAATATTGTTAATTTGTAAATTCACATATATTTTGTTATGGTTGCAAAAACTCTCTCATTCTCTCATTCTCATTCTCTCTCATCTCTTCCTCTTCCTCTAGCTCAAGGAAAATCCTTCTCATGAGTTGAGAACCATTTCCTTTGAGATAAAACACCAAAGCCACTCTCTACTCATCCTAAGGTTGAAGGTATAGCAAGCTGAATAGTTTAGTTACCTCAAGTTCGAGGAAGAAGCTCAAGGTAGAGACCCTCAGGTGGATCCATCTTCGGCAAGAGAAGGCGACGAGGAGAGAACCATCTGACCACCACAAGGAGTCCAAGAGAAGGAGTTCAAGTTAAGGTATAACCCCCTAACCGAGTAGGTAAAGCTCTTGTTAGTTGCTAGTGTGTAGTTTAGCAAAGATCCGGGTTTTATAGTCCATGTTACCATAACCCTAAAAATCGTTTTTCACCGTTTCCGCAACTCCGAAAGAACCGGGTAAGGTAACGTGGACTTACAGTGGCATCAGAGCCTAGCTAAACATACCCTAGCTTGTTAGCAAAGTATCTAGAATTTCGACCGGACAAAAAACCGCAAAACACGTTAAAAATATCAACTTTCTGCCGATTTTTATTTCTGCTCAAAAAACAATAAATCATGTACTAAAAATCGGATCAGGGTTTTTACAGAACAGGCAAGAAAAACGATCCAGTGACTCGGCCAACTCACCGCGGAACCGCGGCAAGTGCATGCTCTTGCCGCGGATCCGCGGCCGAGTTGACTCGGCCGTGGGTCGTTTCTCCTGCAGTGTTCTTATGTTGGTGTTTTGTGATTTTTATGATGGTTTGTTTCTGCCCAGAATTTCCAAAGAACAAATTTGTTTTTGGGGTGGTTACAAATCCGTATTTTGGTCGATTTTCTGTAGACTTTGGCTAATGGGTTGTATCTGTGATGTTATATATGTATTGAACGTCTGCTAATCGCTATACGTCGATTAGTGGGGGTTATACAAATCTGTGATCTGTAATGTTGATGGTATGTGTATATGAATTCGTTAGATTGTCACGGATGAATAGCCGGAGGGTTGTGAGATGAGAGTTTTTCTTTGTCTTTCAATTCATGTAATATGTAAATTTGATGTAATATTATTTGTATGGCCACACATCCGGGATGAGATTGTAGCCGCCATTGTCTAATTTCTTTTTACTGTTTTTGCTCCTAGGATAGACCCAAGGTGGGGTGCACAAACTACCGGGTATCTCGAAGTGCCGAGTGGCCTACTCACGTTGTCGAGGGAGGTTGCTTCGCTTCGGGTACTTGGCAGGTAGTTTGCCGCACCCGTAGGGGTCTAGGGTGGGGTATTGGCTATTCATCGCGACCGTGTAATCCGCTTTTCGTTACAGGCTCGAACGGAATGTGGATTCCTAGTATATCCAATGTATTCATCTGTGATCTGCAATGGCTATCATTGCATCTGACGAATGTGTATATATCTATAAATGATATCTATTTAAGCGTTGCTTATGTTTTGCATCCGCGCTAGTCCAGCCCCCGCTCTGTCGTTAGTTAAGTAACCTAACGGGTGATGACGGAGCCCCGTGGCGAATGCAGATGGCATAAGCGTACGTCATATTTTCGTTATTTTCTGCAATGGTAGGATTAAATGATGGGACACATTAAAATTAATGCAAGAAAATAAACTAAGTAAAAGTCGTTGGAACACTTTCAAAACCACTCGGTTCTTTTCAAAAACCAACTTTTAAATGCGGAGCTTGAACCACTCCTTTTAAAAGCTATCTCGTTCCATCGATTATATCAAGTTCACTACGTTCATGGTTTCACCAAAACCATTCGTAGCCCTCAATCATTTCAGTTAAATATTCGGTAGTATTCAAGTTATGTATTTTGACCTACGCCAAGGCATAGTGATTGGTAGCTGCCGGATATTTATCTGTTGCATAGATAGAATGCGTTGGTTTGAGACCGTCGTACTGCCATTTTGGCCTACGTCAAGGGTATGTACGGGTGGGTTCAAATTAACCTGGATAATGATGGGTAGAACTTGACATGTGACTTATGACATTTTGACCTACGCCAAGGTCATAAGAGCATGGGGTAAAAATCCACATCAGGAGTTTTAAAAGAAACTGAAACTTGCTAGCGCTGCATACCATTTGGAGTGTGATGATTCTGGTAGGATTCCTTCAGTTTTGTCACGCAATGATATTTGGATCCCGATCTTATTGTGAGTATATGCTACTACTCGGGAAAATTCTCACTTAACGATCAATGCTATAAACCAAGTAGGTGTCTAGAAAGATGTTAGCGGGGCTACGCTCCCAGGGAAAAGAGGTTCTTAAATTAAGGAACTTCGCGAAAGCGTTGGAAAACCTTTCTCGAAGTACTGACACTGGCCTGGCTGAACGGTTAAGCAAATATTGTACGGTGAGATTGATCCCGACTAATTCTTCCTTTATGGTTTGAGGAGGGATTCGAGAGACAGTGGGAGCCATCCTATTTAGAAAAAACTAAAAAAACCACTCTAAACTTGCAAGAGCATCATGCTAAAGTGTTTCTTTTCTCTCTCCTAATTACAGCGACCAATCGACATGACCGTACTTAAGTTATTACGAGATAAAAATATACTGACAGGGCCAAACTACAAAGATTGGCTCAGGAATGTCAAAATGGCAATCACTTACGACAAGTTGGGGTATCTCCTTACCACCAAAGCTCCCCCTGTCTCAGGTCCCACCTCCAGCGTCGCGGATATATAAATCCGTAAGACATAGGAGATCGATTGCGTGAAGGCCAAGTGCCTCGTGCTTGCCTCTATGGATAATGAACATCAGAGGAGGCACGAGAATATGGACCTAGAATCCATGTTTCTTCATACAAAAGATCGGTATGGGGAGCAATCCCGTATCGCCAGATACGAAGTCTCGAAAAAGTTGTTTTCGGTGAGATTGTCCATCGGATCGTCCGTAGCGGAACATGTGCTTAAGATGATTGGCTACATTGAAGAGCTCGCGGACCTAGGGACCATATTAGAGAACGAGCTCTATACGGACTTGATTCTCCAGTCCCTTCCTTCCACTTACGCCCAGTTTATCCTAAACTTCAACATGCAAGAAAAGGAGGTTGAACTTTCCGAACTTCTGAATACGTTGAGGAGTGCTGAGGGCACCCTACAGAAAGGTAGGGAAACATCCACTTTGTTTGTAGGAGGATCTTCCTCTTCTAAGTCCAAGACGAAAGCCAAGGGAAAGAAGAAGAAAGCCCCCGCCAAACAAAGGGGCGGTGTTAGTAAAGTGGATAGGAAGGGAAAGAGAAAGGCAACAAAGGTAGCGGGAAAGCTTGTAGGAAATGAAGAATGCTTTTACTGTCATAAAAGTGGACACTGGAACAAGGATTGCAGGGCTTGGAAGGCCAGAAACCAGGATCCGAAGCAAGTTGTGGCTTCGGCTTTAGGTGTGTATGTTATTGAAAACCGTCTTTCAATAAACTCTACTTCCTGGTTATTGGATACCGGGTCAGGATCTCATATCTGTAATTCTTTGCAGGCACTAAGAAGGCGTAGGGTTTTGAAGGCAGGTGATATGACCCTCAGAGTTGCAAACGGAGCTGGCATGGATGCTGAGTCCGTAGGGGACTATCACCTGGGAATGTCAGATGGACATGTTTTGGTTTTGCGTGACTGTTATTTTATACCCAATGCAACCTGTAATATCATATCTGTATCTTTATTATCTAAAGAAGGTTATGAATTTGCATTTGTAAGTAATGTTGTGAACATTCACCTTAATCAAGTTTTGATTGGGTCGGGTACATTAAACAATGGTATATACGTATTAAACCAACCACAGATTTTCAATGTCCAAAATACACACAAAAGAAAGTCTCCAGAAATCAATCATACTTTCTTTTGGCATTGTAGACCGGGTCACATCAATGAGAGAAGGTTGACGAAGTTACATACAGAAGAATATTTGGATCCGTTCGAATATCATTCATATGCAACTTGTCAATCCTGTCTTAAAGGAAAGATGACAAAGACTTCGTTCACTGGACACAGAGTAAGAGCGAGCGAGCTCTTGGGGCTCGTACACAGTGACGTGTGCGTCCAATGTCTACACATGCGCAAAGTGCTTATTCTTATTTCATTACTTTTACGGATGATTTTTCAAGGTTAGGACATGTCTTCTTAATGAAGCATAAATCTGAAGCCTTTGAAAAATTCAAGGAATATAAAAATGAAGTAGAAAAACAAACAGGCAAAAGTATCAAGACACTAAGATCTGATCGAGGTGGTGAATACTTAAGTACCGAGTTCCTGGATTACTTAAAAGAGAATGGAATTCTCTCTCAGCTTACTTCTCCGTACACTCCGCAACATAACGGTGTATCGGAAAGACGGAACCGAACCCTATTAGATATGGTACGTTCCATGATGAGTAACGCTGAGTTGCCGCGATCATTCTGGGGATATGCGCTAGAATCAGCTGCATACCTTTTGAATCGAGTTCCAACTAAGTCTGTGTCTATTACACCATATGAGATATGGAGTGGGAAGAAACCCTATTTTCAATATCTGAAGATCTGGGGATGTCCAGATTTTGTCAAAAAGCAGCATGCGGACAAACTCGAGGCACGCTCAGTACTGTGCAAGTTTGTGGGATACCCAAAGAACTCCAGGGGGTATCTTTTCTATTACGCAGAAGAACAAAAGGACTTTGTTTCTCGTAATGCCCACTTTCTAGAACACCAGTTCTTAGAAAAGGAAATTAGTGAGAGTGCAATAGAACTGGAAGAAATTCCAGAACCACAGATTATTACTGAAAGCTTAGTAGAACCAGAGGGTTCAAAAGAACAAGACATTCCTGCGCTGCTCCGCAGGAGTAGTAGGAAGTCTCATCCGCCCGAGAGATACTACGGTTTTCTCATAGACGGGGATAGAGAGGATTGCATCATTGATTATGATGAGCCGACTAGCTTCCAGCAGGCCATTCAGAGCGTTGACTCGGTAAAATGGCTGGATGCAATGTGGACTGAAATGGAGTCCATGTACACCAACAAAGTATGGACTTTGGACTTTGGACTTTGCTCCAGATGGGGTAAAACCCGTAGGATGCAAGTGGATCTTCAAGAGGAAGATTGGTGTAGATGGACAGGTTGAGACCTATAAGGCTAGACTTATTGCAAAGGGTTTTCGTCAAAGACCTGGTTTGGACTATGACGAAACCTTTTCTCTAGTAGCTATGCTGAAATCCATTCTGATCCTTCTTGCCATTGCTGCCTTCCACGATTATGAAATTTGGCAGATGGACGTAAAGACCGCTTTTCTAAATGGAAATTTAGAGGAGTGTGTCTATATGGACCAGCCAGAGGGTTTCATTCAGAGTGGGAGCAGCGGAAAGGTGTGCAAGTTGCTTAAGTCCATTTATGGACTAAAGCAGGCATCGCAGAGTTGGAACATCTGTTTTGATGAGACAGTCAAAGAATTTGGCTTTATCAAAAATCTAGATGAACCATACATCTATAGTAGATTTGTAGCACGAACTGTCGTATTCCTCGTTTTATACGTGGATGACATTTTCTTGATAGGAAATGACATTCCTATGCTACAATCTATCAAAGGGTTCTTGTCACACAGGTTCTCCATGAAAGACATAGGTGATGCCTCTTACATTCTGGGGATCCGGATCCATCGTGATAGATCCAAGAGGATATTAGGACTTTCACAGTCCAGGTACATCGACACCATACTGAAAAGATTCAGTATGGAAGATTCCAAGCGTGGTAATCTACCGGCTTGTCACGGGATCACCCTCTCCTAAGAGATGTCTCCCAAGACTGATTTGGAAAGGGATCGCATGTCTATTATACCCTACGCTTCTGCGGTAGGCTCTATAATGTATGCGGTGTTGTGTACCAGACCAGATGTAGCTTATGCACTGAGTGTGGTAAGCCAGTATCAGTCAAACCCTGGGGAGAAGCACTGGATAGCGGTAAAGAACATTCTCAAGTACCTGAGAAGGACTAAGGAGATGCTCTTGGTGTATGGAGGAAAAGACCTCCAGATCGAGGCCTTTGCTGACTCCAGCTTCCAGAGTGACAAGGATGATTCCAAGTCCATGTCAGGTTTTGTCTTTACCTTCAATGGAGGGGCGGTGTGTCGGAAGAGTTCTAAACAAGAAACCGTTGCTGACTCGACAATGGAAGCGGAATATATCGCTGCATCTGATGCCGCAAAAGAAGCCGTCTAAATGAGGAAGTTCTTGAAAGAACTTCAAGTGGTTCCGTCCATTATTGATCCAATACCTCTGTATTGCGATAACAACGGGGCTATAGCTTTAGCGAAGGAACCCAGGTCCCATCAGAAATCCAGACACATCTTGAGGTGGTATCACCTGATCAGGGAGATCGTGGATCGCCAGGTGATCGAGGTTCTGAGGGTTGCTTCAGAAGATAACACTGCAGATCCACGTATGAAGGCCTTACCCAAGACTCAGTTCGAGCAGCTGATCGAGATGATAGGTCTTCGATACGCCAGTACATGGCCTTAGTGCAAGTGGGAGATTGTTAGTGTATATGCCCTAGAGGCCATTACTGTATCATACTAGTATGCATATTACTTGATGGAAGCTTGGGATATTCATAGTTGTATAGACAATCTTGCTCGAAATAGTAGTATGCTACTTGGTTTGTCTCTGCTTTAATGTGTAGATGTGTTTCTTTTAGTATATCACCTATACGCATTAGTGGAGCCCTTAGGATCTTTGCTTGATTACCAGCGTTGTGATGGTAGTCACACTCGTGGGGGCTGGGTAATCCACAAGCACATCCTTATATACACGTCCCTGGTCGTGGGATTATCGAGACGGGGCATCGATACTCCGGAGTAAACTAGCGTATGCGCTACTCATCCCAGCAGGGGAGACGGTCTGTCCCACAGCTGTCAGTACGTCGTACTTGAGATAATATGCGGGTGCTCGTTAGGTTACGAGTATACTGGACAGGACTCGTCGGGAACTGTTGGTTGGTACTATACCTATCGTCAGTTATCAGTTCCCAGGTGGCATGAGTACAGCTTAGTCCGCTGGTTTGACACTGTCACTTCGCTTCGAGTGTATTCCCACTGTACTTTGATTACTACCCTACCACGGCTCAAAGGAGTTGTGCAAACATGTAGTAGTTGGGTGCAATCCCGAAGCACTTAAAGGCAGTGACGGTTAGATAGGATTCGTCTTTCTTGGTATTGGGGATTGATATCGCGCAGTGTCAAGGAGTGCCATTACACAAAGTCCCTGGCCAGGGCTAGCGAGATATACTGGTAGGTTTCCAGTGATATCTAGGGTGTTCTGGGTTACACTCCGACACGACTTGTACCGCTATTAGGGGACTGACGTTTACCACCCCTCTAAGCCCGCCATGCGATATTCTCAGACGAACAGACCGGACTATACGGAGATTGTCACATACATGCTCAGTAGGAGTTCGGATGGGTTCACCTCATCAGTCTTCTTATCGGCATCTACCTGGGGACCGTTACGTACAGCTAGTGCCACTTGCGGTCTGTGGTTAAACTCACTGCCAGCATAGTGTCGAGTCTTTAGAGTCCCACACAGAGGGTTATTCGCCTTTGGGCAAAACAGAGTAAAGGTCGCATGATTTTGCGACAGGGTTCGTTCACATCCGCGCACTTGTGCATATTTGGTGTCCGAACAGTCATTACTAGCGGGCTCTGGTTTGAGCCAGATCCTAGTATATGTTTTTAGGTTAGTTTTATCTCATTGTATTCGTGTTCCTCGGAACACGAATGCGGGTGTGTATGCACAGTTGACTGTGGCAGAGGAAGATGATTTTCATTAGGGTTTTAGAACGGGTGTGTATACACAGTTGACAGTTGTCTTTTTCCAAACCCTAATGAATATGTGAAATATCAATTAATAATATTAATTAAAGGAAATTGGGTTATGGTTAGGGTTGTTGACTTGTTGACCAAGGTTGAAAAGTTGACCATCATCATTTCAAGCAAAGATGCTCTTTGATCTTTGCAAAACTCATTTAATGTGAAATGATAATGGTCATTTCAACATACCATCACCTTTTTCCTTTTGATTAATATTGTTAATTTGTTAATTCACATATATTTTGTTATGGTTGCAAAAACTCTCTCATTCTCTCTCATCTCTTCCTCTTCCTCTTCCTCCGGCTCAAGGAAAATCCTTCTCATGAGTTGAGAACCATTTTCTATGAGATAAAATACTAAAGCCACTCTCTACTCATCCTATGGTTGAAGGTCTAGCAAGCCGAATACTTTAGTTACCTCAAGTTCGAGGAAGAAGCTCAAGGTAGAGACCCTCAGGTGGATCCATCTTCGACAAGAGAAGGCGACGAGGAGAGAACCATCCGACCACCACAAGGAGTCCAAGAGAAGGAGTTCAAGTTAAGGTATAACCCCCTAACCGAGTAGGTAAAGCTCTTGTTAGTTGCTAGTGTGTAGTTTAGCAAAGATCCGGGTTTTATAGTCCATGTTACCATAACCCTAAAAATCGTTTTTCACCGTTTCCGCAACCCCGAAAGAACCGGGTAAGATAACGTGGACTTACAGTTGATTTCCTGGTTTCTTTGTAACCTCATCACATACCATATTCTCCCCACAAACCCCATCTTGCAAGCCTAAGGTTAGAATCAATTTGGTGTTAAGTTTGCTAAGCTTGGATGTGGTATTTTGTGATTAATTGACTTGACAAATCTTTTGGTTTCATATACCATATACCATCACAAAGTCTTAGCACACTTAACATCGAAATCATTTGCACTCACTCACTAATTTGTGTTTTTGATGTTGTGGTATGCTTGCTAACCCTTGTGTTTAGTGTTGATACCCCAACCTTGGACATACAAACGGTAAGTGGACAAACGGACTCGTTTCGTGTTTTACGGCAAACATCGGATTTTGATGACTTGTGTTCCGCAACCGCCTTGACAAGTCATGGTTCATGCCAGGATCGACGTAAGGACGAACAACTTATGATCAAGGGAGCGTCGAAAGAATCGTCGCGATTCGACCTTCCGAGCCAAAGCCGCAACCATTTCTTCCTTAGCTTCTTTTCTTGCTTTTCTTTATTTTCGTATTCTTTCATTTTTTATGACAAAACCAACCATTCGTTAATTTATTGAACCTTAAATCATAAGACTTAATACACAATTCCCTGTGGATCGACCCATACTTGCCGGCTTGCTACAACGCGCCGTGCACTTGCGGTTTATAAATGTTTAAAACGAGAACGATCTCACGTGCGCATTCCATTTCCATAAAACGATCACATTTTCCAAACATACGCGTTTGTGCGCGCGGGTGAGTTCCCAAAATTAGATCAACAGTTTCTCGGATTGGTCCTGAGCCAAATTGACACGACTTATCGGGTCAGTAGAGGTTTGACGTTAACCACCACCTAGACCCGGTATGCGATACTCTTAGATGAAGAGACCGAACTGTACGAAGATTGTTACGGATAGGCTCAGTAGGGGTCCGGATGAGCTTGCTCATCGGTCTTCTTTTCAACAGGTATCTTGGCAGCCATTGCGTACATCTAGTGCCGCTGACGTACTTGTGGTTAAACCCACTTCCAGTGTACTATCGAGTCTTTAGAGTCCCACACAGAGGGTTTCTCTGGTTCAGGCGAAACGATGTGGTGGCCGTATGTTTATACGTGCAGGGTTTCGATCGAATAATAATACTAGCCGGCTTAGGATTAACCCGGATTATTAAATCAAGTATTGATTTAATAATATACGTGTGCATATTTTGATATGTATATTCTAGTGTTATCCATATTTTCGATCAGACGGTTGATAATACTGGCGGCCTTAGGATTAAGCCGGTTCATTAATCGTATATTGATTTAATTCTAATATTATTTTAGTGGTATTATTCTATCTCTTGGGTATTCGTATTTTGGTACAAATACGGGTATGTATATACGGTAGAAAGTATTTTTTATTTATACAAAATACCTTCTAAAAGATGACACCTCATCTTGTATTTTTCTATTTTGTTGAAAATAGATAATGAGATGGAGGAATGGAGATATTTGAGGCATGGGATGAAGCATGGCTAATTCTTTTTTTTTTATTCATTTTCTTTTACTATTCAAGCATGGTTGCACTTTTCTATGGAAAAGTAATGCATGCTTGATTTTGGTAAAAAGACTTAGCCATTCTTCACTTCGACATTCTACACTTGTTCTTCTATCTCATCATTGAGAGTTCTTTCATTCTCTTCCTCTTGAGTTCATCTTCAACTCAAAACCCTATCATTCTCAATGTGTTGAGAAATAAGGGTTTTTAGGTAGAAATTACCACTAAAAATCACTCTATCTCCTTAGTAACCTAAACCAGCAAACTAGGTCACTAAATTGCTTCATTTGTGAAGCCAAGCTGGAATCAAGAATTATCGGGTGGATCATCTAGGATCAAGAAGGCGATCTAGCAAGGTTGATCAAGGATCCCGAGGAGCTCTAGAAGAGGACCGAAGACCCAAAAGACACGGATATTTAGGTATAAGCCCCTATCATAGTAGATAGATCTTTTTAGCTAGCGAGTTTTAGTTTATGGTTAGATTTTAGGATGTGTTTTCTAGCGCCGGACTTTTAAAAGTTAAAGTTTTTCGTTCCGCAACGGCCGCGGTAGACGACCGGAGCGCTAGGAAACCCAACAATTGTCATTAATTGTGACAGTGAAGCCCCTAGATCGGTTGTCTATAATAAAGTTTATAATGAGAAATCGAGACATTTGAGTCTAAGACATGGTTATATTTGACAATTACTCAATAATGAGAGAATAATTGGAATTAACTATATTCGTACAAATCAGAATATTGCCGATCCTTTTACTAGAGGTTTGTCAAGAGATTTTCTACAGAAATTATCATTGGTGATGGGTTAAAACCTTACAAATAAATCAACTATCATTGAAATCCTACTCGATACTTGTGCTCCAAGTATTGCGAGTTCAAAGGAAGAGTAGATGTTATGATTGATTGTAAAAGCATGAGAACTTATTCTTATCCCTGAAATGATCATGCTTGGATCTTGTAGATAAAATAAGTGGATGAATATTTCTTAATAGGTGATGAAGTATGATTACAAGACATACTAGATTGCCTACCTATATGAATGCGAGGGTGTAGCCGCCTTCTATGAAATCAAAAGGTTTTCTAGAAGTGTTTATAAAACCAGAACGTGCACATGGCCATAATAGTGCAAAGTTATGAATTACTTGATATTTGAAATGTACATATATGTGCTTTATATCCGGTACTTTAACAAACGGGTCCTCAGTTCTAAACTTCGGTAACCGTGATCATTGATTGAACTTTAATGTGAATGCACTGAGTGAAGATTCAAGTTCAGAAGACATCTTCATTGTATGTATGTACATTTAATACCAACTTTTGTTTGTTTTTGGATTTTTTTGAAATTGGTGAGGAATGTTATATTATTTATCGTTGGATATTGTGCCCTCAAGAAAATTATTGTAATTCCAGATATGCGATTATGATAATTGAGGGAGGACCTATACAGCTAAAACAGTCTTGTTTGAGATGATAATATGCTATCTGGTTTGTCTTTATTATTAATGTGTATACTTTTTACTTGTTATTACGTGTCGCTAATACATAATGATGAAGCCCGTAGGATTCTTGCTTGAATGCCAGCATTATGATGGCGATCATATACGTAGGAATTGGGTAGTCCATAAGCACATCCTTAAATGTCCATAGTCGAGAGAGTATCAAGACTGTGCATCGATATTGTTAGGGTCAAAACTTACATCTCGGTTGATCAAATCAAAATCAAAGCCAATCCAAGCAAAGCGGGCCCGAGCCAAAGCAAGCGGGCCCAAGCCCAAGTCAAGACCGAGCGTGGAAGGGGCTGGCTCCATGCCAAAAAGAAGGTGATAAATTAGTTTAAATCCAATTTCTTTAGATATAAATGTATGAAAAAATAGGCAAAAATCCAAAATTTTGTAAACCCCATGGCTTATGTGCAAAAAGAAATAAGCACATAAGGCATGGGGTGACACAAGTGCCATATGGAAAAGCCCAAGAAGCTATATGTAAAGTGTGTAGCCTATAAAGGGCAAACATGATGAAAAAAATCAACAACTTTCATTCTTTTAAAAATTCTAGGGTTTGTGATTCCATCTCTTTTCTTTCAAGTTCTCCATTTTCTTTTCATTTTCAATTAAATCAAGAGTTTAACTCTTCTTTTTCAAAAAATAAATACTTTTTCACCATAAAACCTTCGAAGGGGAGTTCAAATCTCCCATCAAATCCTTAAAATAGAGAATTTTAATCTCATCTCCTTTTTTCTCCAAGATCCAGGAAAAGAAGAGGAGGAGGAAGAAGATCCACCACCAAAAATCTTAATTTGGGAGGATCCAAGGCCCCAGAAAGAAGAAATAGGTCCGCTTTGACCATCTCTGAAGATTTTCGAGGAGTTCAACTCTAAGATCCAAATTCTCAAAAGAGTTTAACTCTACATCCAGACCTTTTAAGAGTTTAACTCCAAATTTAAGCCTTTTAGGAGCTTAACACCAAATCCATATCTAATTTCTTACATAGGAGTTTAATTCCAAATCCAAATCTTTTAGGAGCTTAACTCCAAATCTATACCTAATTCCTGTTTAGGAGTTAAACTCCAAAGCCTCTCGGGAGTTCAACTCTCAGCCCAGGAGCTAAGCCCCTTTATCCACTGGTGTTTCCAGTGGTCGCATGCCGCGCACGTGACCCGCTGGCGTCTAGTGGTCACGTGCCGCACATGTGACCCACGGTCCCCCGGCGCCCACGCGCAGTGCATGTGACCCGTGGGTGTCTAGTGCCCATGCGCCACTCAGGTGACCCGCGGGCGCCCAGCGCCCATGCGCCATTCACGCTTCCTTAGGACGCTCTTCACCCCTCTTTTTTCCTCATGCTCCACACTCAAAACATGTCCCCCGTTAGAAAAAATTTCTAAAGGGGCACTATCCGGGTAGCGGGACCCCCGTAAACTCTGCGAGGTCCCCGAAACGTCTAAATCCCTTTCAAAACACAACACACACTGCACATTGAGTTCGCATGACCATTTTTACCCGTCAATCGGAGGTTCGCTCACTCCAAAAGCGAGGGATAATTAACAGAATTTTAGTCCTTAGTTGCCAGAGATTCGGATCCCCGCAATCAATAAACCCCAGCCTACCCCAGGCAGAGGGAATCTGTAATACGCGTGACAAGCGATGCATATTTCCCATCTCAATGGGGTGATGGAAAGCACCCTACATATTCTATACGCCCGGTGGGACACTTTCTCTCCTCCCATATTTCGGGTTAAACGTTCATGCGAACTCAATCAACATATATATCAATTGCCTATGCTGAAATCATAATTTTTGTGTGTATAGGTTAACAGCTTTTAGTCACAATCTCAAACTCAGGAATCTTTTCTCCCTCGACGAGCATCGTTTCTGACGCGACTCTGATTCCCTACGTGGTCAAGATCAATGCCCGCATGGTTCTCCTTGCAAGTCTTAACCGGCAATGGGAGGAGCCTCCCCATCAATTTGGTTCTGTCATCATCTACCCTGCTGGAAGCGCTCATCTGGCGGAGTTCCCGGCAAACTAAGTGACCAAACCGCCCATAAGGGGCAGGAGGCCGAACGTTGTAGTTTCCAAAGCATCCCACCCCAAATGCAAAACCGTATTCGAACGGCTCTCCACTGTTCCGACTGGGGGCAAGACCATCAACACCAATGAAGCTGTGAACCATCTACAGCAAGCTTTGACGGTGCCCATGACAATCGTGCGAGGGGGCGTCTTCTCTGGATTCTCTGTAAATTGGTTTACGACATCTTCCCGAAGAGCCGAACCCTGCCAAGTGCTCAAAACAGAAAAGTTAAGGCAAAAGCGACTCAGATATAGAGCCAACAAGAGGGCCAAGACTCTGGCCAAGTGGAATTTTGTGAGATTCTAAGGACAGGGTTACCCCGCGACGACAGCTGAGTCGGACGTAAAAGTCAGCAACTCCTTCGAATCCCTGAAGTGGGTTCAGAAAAACACCATGACCACCAGAATCAAGAAGACATCAAACCGTACAATGCTCCAAAGTGGTGTGCCTCAGCCCCAACATCGAAAGCATGACACGGTCTTTTCAAGAGTCTATCAGACGGTTTGTGCTGTGTGAAAGCAGCGGGGAAAAGCCAAAAATGAAGCACCAGCACCATTTAAGAATCCGGTCTGGCCAGCCGCCTTCAATCGATTGCCCGTTACCGAAAAAGAAGGGCTACGACATCAGTCTGCAAAATCAGTTGCTAAGGATGAAAAGGCAATCGGATATGTTATCCATACGGTCTATATAGCGGGCGCGCGTCCCAGCGACAACTTGCACAGCAAAAGAAAGAATGGGGCCACCACATCCTAAGCCCAATCGGACTTGAATGTGGTTGCTGTTTTCCATGATCAGCCACATCCACTAGAAGACAAAAACCCTCTCGATGAGGCCGATAGGCAGAAGGACCCCTCAGTCTATATGGAATCAAGCTCAGACAGCGAAGAAGAGCCGACTTTCCACCTCAGGACCGCAGAGCAAGAGCTGCTTCATGAGCTTCAAAAACTGCTCAGGAGCAAAGATAAAAAGGTGGCCAAGCTTTACTCAAAAATTGATAACCTGACGAATGTTGTGATGCAGCTCATGGCACAAATTGCTCGGGCGCCTTCCAATCAAGCACATGTCTCTACTCATGAGCCGGGCGATAACGACCCGAAGCAACCGATGCTTCCACTACTGGGTCTAAGTTTAGTCGAGCCACACGAAAGCTGGCTATATTCCACTTCTGGGGATGCCTTAGCTCCGAATGACACCACCCCGCTAACACAAGATCGGATAATGGATTTGGTCACCAGCAAGGTTAAAACATTGGTTTTCGAAGCCGAAGCTAGTGTAAGTCAATGTCGCACACCACACGTGGTTTGTAGGGAGGCGGAATTTACAAAAGACGACTTTATACTTTGCGACATCGACCAAACATCCAAGATCTTTCAGAAACCCTAACTAGCAAAACACATAGAGGTTCTAAGCTACTATGATAGAGTTTTATACTTCCTTGAATCTAGTCCTTCGGGTCTTCTTCTCCTCTTCTTGAGCTCCTAGAAGGTGCGGATCAAGCTCGGTCGTCGGCGCCCTCATGTCGAAGAAGATCCACCCGATAGTCTATGGTTCAAGCTCCAACCTAAAAAAATACGTAACTAAAGTACCTAGTTTGCTAATCTAGGTAGCTTAGGAGATATAGAGTGTTAATTGGATTAATTTATCTTTAAGAACCCTAGTATTCACAACACATGTGAGGGTTAGGGTTTGAGAAAGATGGAGGAGAGTAAAATGGAGAGAGAATGAAGAAACATAAATGATCAAGTCTTGTGAGCAAGTGAAGAATGGGTAACTCTTTTCCCATAATCAAGCATGCAATATTTTTCCATAGAAAAATACAACCATGCTTGAATAGTAAAGTCAAATGAAATAAACAAATGAATTAGCCATGCTTCAACTATGCCACAAATATCTCCATTTCCACCTCATTAATCTATTTTCCAAAAATAGATAAAACAAAAAATGAGGTCTCCCCTTCTAGAAGCATCTCTTGTAAAATTACAAGAATGCTCTCACCGTATATACATACCCGTATTCGTACTGCAAAAAATACGAATACAAAGAGATAAAAATAACCCAATAATATAATACTAGAATGTAGCTTAATCCTAAGCCTGCTAGTATTATCCGTCCGAACATCATCCGTGTAGCTAGTACACGTATATGATCAAAACCCTGCACGTAAAACCATACGGCCTCTACATCGTTTCTCCTGAATCAGGGAAACCCTCTGTGTGGGACTCTAAAGACTGGATACTATACTGGCAGTGGGTTTAACCATAAGTCCATCAGTGGCACTAGCTGTACATAACTGCTACCCAGGTACTTGTCGAAAAGAAGGTCGACGAGCGAACTCATCCGAACCCCTAATGAGCCTGTCCGTGACAATCTCCATGCAGTCTGGTCTGTTCGTTTTAAAGTATCGCATACCAGGTCTATGGGGGTGGAAAATGTCAGACCCCTAATAACCTGACAAGTCATGCCAGTGTGGCTCAAGACCATCCGGGAATCTACTGGTCCAACTACCAGTAATTCTCAATCCGCCATGGCCAAGGACTTATGGTGTAGTCTAACCGAACACAGTGCGACATCGACTCCCTATACCGGGAGAGACGAATCCCTAACAGTCGCTCACTGCCTCCATATGGCTCGGGACTGTACCCAACTAAAACCTGTTTGCACGACTCAGTAGAGCTGTGGTAGGGTAGTAATCAAACCACAGTGGGAACTCACACGAGATAAATGAAGACCTCAGGTCGACAGACTATCTGCACTCATGTCACCAGAGAACTGCTATCTGACGCTAGGTATAATACCATCTAGCCAGTTCTCGGCGAGTCCGTCCAGTGTACTTACCCTTAGTGAGCACCTGTATACAATCTTAGGTGCACTAAGCCAATGGCTACGGGACCAATCTATCGCCCCTCGTCAGGGTCTAGATATGTATGCACTAGTCTACTCTGGAGTATCGATGCCCAGTCTCGATACTCCCATGACTAGGGACATTTTAAGGATGTGCTTAATGACTACCCAGCTTCCACAAGTATGATTTCCATCACAACACTGGTAGTCAAGAAAGGATCCAACGGGCTTTATTAACATGTATACAAGATATGAAATAACAGGTAAAACATATCCTACGTTAAGATAAAGGCAAACCAAATAACATACTATCATATTGAGCAAGATTATCCTATACATACATATCCCTAGTATCCTATTCCATGAAAACGTCTAGGTCATACATATCCAACAATATCCGACTTGCACTAAGGCCTGTAATTGGCGTATTAAGTACCCAACGTCTGCAGAAGAGCTAGTTGCTGGCATACCGCATACCCAACATCTCGAACAGTCTCTCGAATTGGACTTGAGGGATGGCCTTGGCGAATGGATCTGTCGTGTTGTCCTTTGTATCTACTCTCTGCACCTCGATCTCTTGGCGATGCACGATCTCCCTGATCAGGTGATACCACCTCAAGATATGTATAGATTTTTGATGGGACTTTGGTTCCTTTACCAAAGCCATGGATCCATTGTTATCTCAATTCAAAGGTATTGGATTAGCAATGGATGGAACCACCTGAAGTTCAGAAACAAACTTCCTCATCCAGACCCCCTCTTTTGCGGCATCATTAGCAGCGATGTACTCAGCCTCCATCGTCGAGTTTGCTACGTTGTCCTGTTTGGAACTCTTCCAATAGACCGTCCCTCTGTTGAGGGTAAACACATAACCCAAGATATATTTAGAGTCATCCTTGTAACTTTGGAAGCCAGAGTCGGTAAAACCCTCGATCTGGAGGTCCCCATTACCGTACACCAAGAACATCTCCTTAGTCCTTCTCAGGTACTTAAGAATGTTCTTTACCGCTATCCAATATTTTTCACCTAGATTGGACTGATACCTACTTACGACACTAAGTACGTAAGCTACATCTGGTATGGTACATAACGCAGCATACATTATCGACCCTACGGCCGAAGCGTAGTGTACTTTGCTCATGCGAGCCCTCTCCTCATCAGTCTTGGGTGACATTTCTTTGGAGAGAGTGATTTCGTTACAAGCGGGTAAATTACCGCGCTTAGAATCTTCCATACTAAACCTCTTTAGTACGGTGTCTATGTATCTTGACTGTGAAAGTCCCAACATTCTTTTAAATCTGTCACGATAGATCTTAATCCCTAGAATGTATGAGGCATCACCCAGGTCTTTCATAGAGAACTTCTGTGACAAGAATAGCTTGGCCGATTGTAGCATAGGACTATCATTTCCTATTAGGAGAACGTCATCAACGTATAAAATGAGGAAAATACCATAGTTCTCCATATAATCTTCTTATAAATACAAGGTTCATCTACATTTTTGATAAAGTCAAATTCCTTGACCATCTCATCAAAATAGATGTTCCAACTCCATGATGCCTGCTTTAATCCATAAATGGATTTAAACAACTTGCATACCTTTCCGCTGCTCCCACTGTCAATGAAACCTTCTGGTTGATCCATGTAAACACACTCTTCTAAATTTCCATTTAGAAAAGTGGTTTTAACATCCATCTGCCAAATGTCATAGTCATGGAAGGAAACAATGGCAAGTAGAATCTGAATGGATTTAAGCATAGCCACTGGTGAAAAGGTTTCGTCATAGTCCAATCCTGGTCTTTAAAGAAAACCTTTAGCAACAAGTCTAGCTTTATAGGTTTCTACCTGACAATCTACACCAATCTTCTTTTTGAAGATCCATTTGCATCCTACGAGTTTTACCCCAGTAGGAGTAGAATCTAAAGTCCATACTTAGTTTGTGTACATGGATTCCATCTCGGATTGTATAGCATCCGGCCACTTCACCGAGTCTCTACTCGTGATGGCTTGCTGAAAACTAGTTAGCTCATCATCATCAATGATGCAATCCTCTCGAACCCCATTTACGAGAAAACCATAGTATCTCTCAGGCGGATGAGACCGCTTACTTGATCTACGGAGTGGCATAGGTACGTCCTGTTCCATTGAAATCTCAGGTTCTACTATATTTTCAGTAATAGTTTGTGATTCTGGAATTTCTTTTAGCTCCATTACGTTCCCACTTATCCCCTTTTCAAGAAATTGAGTTTCCATGAAGCGGGCATGATGAGAAACAAAGACCTTTTGTTCCTCGGCGTAATAGAAATAATGCCCCTGGAGTTCTTGGGGTATCCCACAAACTTACACAACACTGAACATGCCTCGAGTTTGTCCGGATGAACCTTTTTGACAAAAAAAGGACAACCCCATATCTTTAGATACTTAAGACAGGGTTTCTTCCCACTCCACATTTCATATGGAGTGGTAGGCACAGACTTAGTTGGAACCTTATTGAATAGGAATGCAACAGATTTTAGTGCATAAACCCAGAAGGAGGGTGGCAACTCAGCATTACTCATCATGGAGCTAACAATATCAATTAAGGTGCGATTCCGTTTTTCTGATACACCGTTGTGTTGTGGTGTATATGGAGGAATAAGATGAGAGATAATTCCATTCTCTTTTAGATATTCCAGGAACTCAACACTTAAGTATTCACCACCCCGATCAGATCGAAGCATCTTGATACTTTTGTCGGTTTTCTTTTCTATTTCATTCTTATACTCTTGGAATTTCTTAAAGGCCTCGGATTTATATTTCGTTAAGAATATATGTCTATATCTTGAGAAATCATCGATGAAAGTAATGAAGTAGGAATAGTCACTTCTTGCATGCGTAGACATTGGCCCACACACGTTGTTGTGTATGAGTCCCAGAAGCTCAGTATCTCTTTCTCTTTTTCCAGTGAGCGGAGTTTTCGTCATCTTTCCTCTGATACATAATTGACAAGTTGCATATGATTGATACTCAAACGGATCTAAGTATCCATCTTTATGTAACTTGGTCAACCGTGTTTCATTGATATGACCAAGTCTACAATGCTATAAGAAATCTTGGTTTGATTCTGAAGTCTTTCTTTTTAGTATGATTTGGACGTTGAAAACTTGATGTTGATTGAGAATGTATATTCCGTTATTAAGTGTACCCGACCCAACCATTTCATGATTTAGGTGAATGTTTATAATATTGCTTTCAAGTGCAAAATTATATCCTTCATTAGATAACAAAGATACGGATATAATATTACACATCATACTGGGTACACAAAAGCAGTTACACAATAACAAAATATGTCCACTCGCCAATCCTGGATGATATTCTCCTACTGCAACAGCATCCACACTGGTTCCGTTGTCAACCCTGAGGGAAATATCACCTTTCCTCAAAA
The DNA here is from genome assembly GCA_030015575.1 of Agapanthus africanus. Taxonomy (NCBI): domain Eukaryota; kingdom Viridiplantae; phylum Streptophyta; class Magnoliopsida; order Asparagales; family Amaryllidaceae; genus Agapanthus; species Agapanthus africanus. The sequence continues at coordinate 524,632,279 of JASDDO010000022.1, forward strand.
CTTTACAACTTCTCAACATCTGCAATGAATCACAGATGTGAGATCCTAATCCGGTATCCAATACCTAAAAAGTAGAGTTTGTAGAGAAACAGTTTTCAATCACGAACACGCCTGAAGCCGAAGCCACAACTTGCTTCGTGTCCTAATTCTTGGCTTTTAGGTCTCGGCGGTCCTTCCAATATCCCCTTTTCCAAAAATAGAAGCATTCTTCCTTTATAGCTGCCCCCATTCTTTTCCTTTCCCTTTCCCTGCACCTTCTGCACACCTCCCTTCAGTTTGGTGGGGGCATTCTTCTTCCCCTTGGCCTTAGCCTTGGATTTAGCAGAAGAAGATTTCCAAATAAACAGAGCGGGTGTTTCCTTGGTTTTCTTCAAGGCGCCCTCTGCCACCCTCAACATGTTGAGGAGCTCAGGAAGTGAAACTTCCATCTTTTGTATATTGAAGTTCAATATGAATTGGGCATAGGTGAAGGGAAGAGACTGCAGAATCAAGTCGATGTACAACTCATTCTCCAACGTAGTTCCCAGATCCACGAGCTCTTCTATGAGAGAAATCATCTTTAGGACGTGGTCCCCAACAGATGATCCGAGAGCCAACCTCACTTGAAACAATTTCTTCGAGATCTCATATCTTACGATACGACATTGCTCTCCATATAAATCATTGGTATGGAGGAAGATGGAAGAAAGGTCCATCTTCTCGTGCCGCCTCTGATGTTCATTATCTATGGAGGCCAGCACGAGGCACTTGGCTTTCGCACAATCAAGATCCCGGGTCTTACGGACCTCAATGTCCATGACCGAGGATTCTGGATCGGGAACAATGAGAGCTTTAGCCGTGAAGACGTATGCGACCTTATCATATGTAAGGGCTATATGAACATTCTTCAGCCAGTCTTTATAATTTGCCCCAGCGAGTTTATTTTTATCTAGTATTAGCTTAAGTCCCATCATGGTCGCTGCAATTAGGAGTGAGAGAAAAGAAACATTCAGTATATGCTCTTGCAAGTTTAGATTGGTTATTAGTTTATCTAACCAGGATGGCTCCCACTGTTTCCTCGAATTCTTCTTCAAACCCTAAAAGAAGAATTAGTTAGGATTAATTGCACCCTACAAGTTCGCTTATCTTTCGGTCCGGCCAGTGTTGGTACTTCGGAGGGAAGTTCCCCGTGCTTTCGTACAGACCTAATTAAATAACCTCATTTTCCCAGAGGCATAGCCCGTTAATACCTTTCTAGACACCTACTTGATTAGCTAATTGTAAAGTGAAAAATTCTCCCGAAGAGTAGCGGATACTCACAGTAGGATCAAGACCCAACTATCATTGTATGATAATTTTGAAGGAAGCCTACCAAAAATACCACACTTCAGAAGGTATGCAACACCAGCAAGTTTCATGTATGTTTGAAACTCCCGATGTGATTTTTTCCCCGATCACTTATAATCTTGACGAAGGCCAAAACATCATAAGTCGCAAGTCAAGTTCAACCCGTCAAAACAGCTGTACGCCTGTCCTACATTAATGCATCTTTCTATGCTACATATAAGCACCCACTAGCTACCAAACACTATACCTTGGCGAAGGTCAAAACACATAGCATGAATACTAGTAGATACTTATTTGAAATGACGGAGGGCTACGGCTAGTTTTGGCGAAAAACCGTTAACATAATGAACTTGATATAGTCAAAGGAACCGAATAGCTTTTGAAAAAGGAGTGGTTTATGCTCCGCATTTTAAAAGTTGTTTTTGAAGAAAACCGAGTGGTTTTGGAATTGTTCCAACGACGTCAGATTTTAGGTTTATTACTTTTCATTAATCAATATTAATGATGTCCCATCAATCAACCTTATCATTACAGAAAGAAACGAAAATAGAACGTTCGCTTATGCCATCCGCATTCGCCACGGTGCCCCGTCATGCACCTTTAGGTTACTTAACAAACAACAGAGCGGGGGTTGGACTAGCGCGAGTGAAAAACATAAGCAACGTTTATTTTATATATATATATATATATTTATTTATTTATATATCCATTCGTCTCACGCAATAATATCCATTCCAGATCACAGCACAACAACACAGATGAATATATTGGATATACTAAGATTTTCGTGTTTCATTTTAGCCTACAATGAAAAACGAATTCCACGGTTGTGATGAATATCTAAATCCCTACCCTAGACCCCTACGGGTGCGGCAAACTACTCGTCAATAAAATGAGTAGGCCACTCGGCACTTCAAGAACCCGATAGTTTGTGCATCCCTCCTTAGGTCTATCCTAGGTGCAAGAAAAAGTAAATGAAATAATATAACGGTGGCTACAACCTCAACCAGGATGTGCCCCACAAAAGAATATTACATCAATTTACAAATATACATGAATGAAAGAAAAGAACACTCTTTTCATATCCCCCGGCTATTCATTCATGACAATCTAATACTTCATATTCACAAACCATCAACAAGATATAAAATATGTGCAACCCCCCACTAATCGACATATAGCATTTAGTAGATGTTTAGCAACACATATACAAACAAAATACACTGTTAAGCAAGAATTTAGAATTTCGATCGATTAAAACTTTCCGCATTTACCCTATGTACAAACCAATAAACGAACAAATCTGGGCAAAAACCAAATGTACCAAAAATCACATTTCCATGAACCTGAACCACAAAAAAAATTGGGAGCACCTTAGCCACAATTAGGCCGCGGATCCGTGGCCAAATAACCTATTTGGCCACGGATTAGCGGTCGAATTGTGTGCTCATGTGCTCAAATTTTTTTTCTTGGTTCTATAAATGCCTGCACATAATTTTAAGGTCACTGAAAATACTTTTTGAACAAGTTTAAAATTTGTACAGCAAGCTATTAAATGGAAATGCAATTCGGATGTTTTCCGTCGATCGAAGTTCTAAATACGTGCTAAATAGCTAGTTAAGATTTAACCCGGCTCTGATACCAGTGTAAGTCGACGTCGCACACCCCACGTGGTTTGTGGGGAGGCGAAATTTACAAAAAAAAAAACGATTTTATACTTTGCAACATTGACCAAACATCCAAGATCTTTCAGAAACCCTAACTAGCAAAACTCATAGAGGTTCTAAACTACTATGATAGAGTTTTATACCTCCTTGAATCTATTCTTTCGGGTCTTCTTCTCCTCTTCTTGAGCTCCTAGAAGGTGCGGATCAAGCTCGATCGTCGGCCTCCTCGTGTCGAAGACGATCCACCTGAGAATCTATGGTTCAAGCTCCAACCTCAAGAATGAAGAAACTAAAGTACCTAGTTTTCTAATTTAGGTAGCTTAGGAGGTGTAAAGAGTTAATTGGATTAATTTATCTCAAAGAACCTTAGGGTTCACAACACATGTGAAGGTTAGGGTTTGAGGAAGAAGGAGGAGAGCAAAATGGAGAAAGAATGAAAAAACACAAATGATCAACTCTTGTGAGCAAGTGAAGAATGGCTAACTCTTTTCCCATAATCAAGCATGCAATATTTTTCCATAGAAAAATACAACCATGCTTGAATAGTAAAGTCAAATGAAATAAACAAATGAACTAGCCATGCTTCAATCATGCCGCAAAAATCTCCTTTTCCACCTTATTAATCTATTTTCCAAATATATATAAAACCAAAAATGAGGTGTCCCATTCTAGAAGAATCTCTTATAAATTTACAAGAATGCCCTCACCGTATATATAAATATGAATACAAAGAGATAAAAATTATGAATACAAAGAGATAAAAGTAATCCAATAATATAATACTAGAATGCGGTTTAATTCTAAGCCCACTAGTATTATCCGTCCGATCATCATCCGTGTAGCTAGTACACGTAAATGATCGGAACCCTGCACGTATGAACATACGGCCTCTACATCATTTCTCCTGAATCAAGGAAACCCTCTGTGTGGGACTCTAAATACTCGACAGTACGCTGGCAGTGGGTTTAACTACAAGTCCGTCAGTGGCAATAGCTGTACATAACGGATACCCAGGTACCCGTCGAAAAGAAGGCCGATGAGCAAACTCATCCGAACCCCTACCGAGTTTGTCCGTGACAATCTCCATGCAGTCCGGTCTGTTCGTCTAAGAGTATCGCATGCAGGGTCTAGGGGCGTAGAAAACGTCAGACCCCTAATAACCTGACAATTCGTGCCAGTGTGGTTCAAGACCATCCGAGAATCTACTGGTCCAATTACAAGTAATTCACAATCCGCCCTGGCCAGAGACTTATGGTGTTGGCCAACCAAACACATCGCGTCATCGACTCTCTATACCGGGAGAGACAAATTCCCAACAGTCGCTCACTGCTTCTATGTGGCTCGGTACTGTACCCAACTAAAACCTGTTTGCATGACTCAGTAATGGCGTGGTAGGGTAGTAATCAAAGCACAGTGGAACTCACACGAGATAAATGACGACCTCAGGTAGACAGATTATCCGCACTCATGTCATCAGAGAACTGCTATCTGACATTAGGGTATAATACCATCTAGCCAGTTCTCGGTGAGTCCATCCAGTGTACTCACCCCAGTGAGCACCTGTATACAATCTTAGGTGCACCACGCCAATGGCTGCGGGACCAATCCATTGCCCCTCGTCAGGGTCTAGATATGTATACACTAGTCTACTCTGGAGTATCGATGCCCAGTTTCAATACTCCCACGACTAATGACATTTTAAGGATGTGCTTATTGACTACCCAGCTCCCACATGTATGATTGCCATCACAACACTGATAGTCACGAAAGGATTCTACGGGCTTTATCAACATGTATACAAGATATGAAATAACAAGTAAAACATATCACACGTTAAGATAAAGGCAAACCAAATAGCATACTATCATATCGAGCAAGATTGCCCTGTACATACATATCCCTAGCATCCTATACAATGAAGGCATCTAAGGCATACATATCCAATGGCTAAGAAAGAAATTGGAAGTAGTGGGTGGCCATATCCCACACAGTACGATCTGATTGAGTTCTCGAGCGGCTACTTATTCTTACGTTCGAAAGATTTGACAGGACAGGAAACACAAATTAGCACGTTGCCTACTTTAAAACATTGTGCGGAAATACAGGGGGCAATGATGCGCTCCTTCTTTGTCAGTTTGCCAACAGCCTAACCGGTGTCGCTTTCAACTGGTACGCGAGCATACCAGACTGGTTCGTCAGCACTTTTGCCCAAATGGAGTCTCTATTTCGGCAAAGGTTCATGAGTTTCAGTGATAAGATCTCTATTGCTGACCTTGTGAGGACCAAGCCGGGAAAGAACGAAAGAAACAAGAACTTTATTGCCCGATGGCGTAATCTCACGGTCAAGTGCGAACTACCGCTGGAGCAGGACTAGTCCGTCAGCCTTCTCATTGGGAACCTTAACAATTGGATGGTCCCATTCTTATGTACAGCAGGCCTCAAGACGTTTCAAGAGCTGACCAAGAGAGTACAAATATTAGAACGCTCGAAGTAAGAGTTTACCCCGGACTCTCAGTGTGACAAGTCTTGGAAGTGCAGAAAAGATGATAACTGTAAAAGTGGAGGCTCCAACAAGACCAAAATCCTTCAATGCGTCTGACAGTGAAGATAAGAGAAAGGAGGGCGGATAAAAAATGGACCGTGCTCGAAAGCCAGTTCTAGGAGGAGAAGGGACTTCCCTAGAGGAGAAGAAGAACAAGGTTTACTCTTTCAGAAGGGACAAGGTCCGCAAGATATTCAAAAATGCCTTGAACAATGGTCTATAATTACCAGAGTCGAAAAGACCTCATGAAGCAAAAATGACCAACAATCCTCTATATTTCCCGTACAACCGAGTAGTGGTCTATGCGATCGAGGATTGCTATATTTTCAAATATTGGGTCGAGAAGCAGTACAAGACTGGGGAGATCGAGTTGTCCAAGAGTGTGTTGGTGAACAATCAAGCTGTAACCACCAACTTTATACAGACACAAGCTGAAGCCTTCTGAAAGCAGATAGATGAACCCGCTACCCTGAGGAATGAAACTGACTCGCCGCAGCCTCCGTGGAGCATGCACATGTCTAAAAAGACGAAGAAGATATTAAAATTTCTACAGAAAGAGCCTAGAACTTAATAGGACGGGCAGAAGAAGCTCACCATCCCAACTGCTAATTTGGCTCAATCAGGCCCAAAATCCAAAAAGCTCAAGAAAAAAAAAAGTGCGGCTCGACGCGAAAAAGAGACTGCGGGGAGATCGACCATTCAAAAGTACATCGATTCCCTCAAAGACTATGAACAAAAGGAAAGAACTCTGATTTAATTCAAGGAGTTCTTCCCCATAGAAGCGGCTGAGATTCTGTAGGAGCTAGAAGAAGACTCTAATGACAAGATCCCTATAATGACCTGCTACGTCGTCTACCTTGGTAGCGACTTTGAGGAAGTGCTATGTTTTCCCGAAGAGGACGAGGAGCTCGCCACAAAGGCTAACCAAATACAGCTCAAATGCAGCAGGCCTCTACCGCCAAATCAGGGAAACACCCTAAAAGGAAAGGAAAAACAAGTCGCTAATGAAGAAGATGGTGAAGAGCCGGCTCATGAAAACTCGATTCCTTCCTCTGTGGACTATACTGTCTTGGCCCATCTCTAGAAGCTTCCGTCTCTCCTGAGCATCTATGATGCTCTGGTTCTATCTAAGGAGCTTAGGGATATCCTTATCTATGCTCTACAAAATCCCAAGCGGTAATAGTCACGCTTCATGGAGATCATTATGGAAGAAGCCAAGTATGCTCTGCACACAGCTGTGGTCGCATTTAAAAGATGAAGACCTGCTATTAGGGACAGCTGATCACAACTGGCCACTTTACACGACAGGGTACAGTGATGAAGATCGGATTAATCGTATATTGATTGATCCGGGGTCCTCAGTGAACATCATGAACTTGCAGACTTTAAAGAGTTTATCAATTGACGTCCGACACCTGTTAAGGGAGAGGATTGTCATCCAGGGCTTCAATAAAATCTGCCAGCAAGTTCTGGGATCCATAGCTTTGCCAACCAGGTTTGGGGACCTGCAAACCGAAGCTAAGATATACGTGATCGATGCCAACACATCCTATAAGATCCTCCTGGGACGACCGTGGCTTCACGATTATGGCATCATTCTATCAACACTCCATAAATTCATTAAGTATACCAAAAATGGAGAAGAAAGACGCATTGACGGAGACATCTAGCCGTTCGGCGTGCATAAAGTCCGATATGAAGATTCTCGGTACTTTTTGAACCTCCAAAGTGCTGAGCCACAGCTGACCAAAGAAAGATCGGCCTTAAAAATCAAAAGAAAATCTGAGCCAGCTGTAACTTTCTATTGGGTTTTGCCGGCGCCTCGGCCATCAAACCGTGGCCAAATGCGGAACAAAAACTTTCAAAACTTTGGCGCAAACAAAACCCGCACAAGATCGAACCAAAAACCCTATACTAGCAAACATGCAAAGAGGAGTTTAAGAGATTATACCGATCGATCCGTGTCCTTCAGTCTTCAACCTCTTCCCAAGCTCCTTGCGGCTGCCCCGAACTAGTTCGCTCTCCGGTCTCTCTCGTCGAAGAGGATCCACGTCGAGGATTCTTTATATGGGCTCCCGCTTCTAAACCGAAGCAACTCGGACATCATATTTTCTAGGCTAGATGCCCAAGATGAAGTAGAGATAGTGTGTGAATACTTTGTCTCATAACACCCATGGATTCTCAACTCATGAGAGGTATAGATGGAGGTAGAAGAAGATGCCAATAGATGAAGAAGTTGTGAGTACAAGAAAATGAGCAAGTAAAGAAAAAGGGTTTGGCTGCCCTCTTTTGTGCGTGGTTGTGTTGTGAGTTATTTTGATGAGCTAAAGAAAAATCCTAGCACAAAATATCTCACCCCAAACCCAAGACCATGAGTTACCAAGTGTGCACATGCCACATTCAATGCCTCATGCCGAAACTCACACTCACAATTTCCATCACAATAAAACATTAAACCAGGTGTTTAAACAAAAAAGGAATGGCATTTTCTAAAGTAAAATCATAACGAATTACAAGAATACCCCTCATCCGTATATACATACCTGCATCCATATTCCGACTGAATACGAATACAACGAGATGAAAATAATCCAACAATATAATATTAGGATCCGGCTTAAACCAAAGCCCGCCAGTATTACCCGTCCGATCATGATCCGTGTACAAGTGCACATATATGATCGAACCCTGCCATAAAACCATATGGCCTCTACAACGTTTCGGCCGAACTTTGGAAACTCTCTGTGTGGGACTCTAAAGACTCGTCAATACGTTGGTAGTGGGTTTAACCATAAGCACATCAGTGGCACTAGCTGTACGTAACGACTGCCCAAGTATTGAGCGAAAGGGAGGCCGACGAGCGAACTCATCCTGAAACCCTACTGAGCCTGTCAATGACAATATCCGTACAGTCCGGTCCGTTCGTCTATGAGTATCGCATATCGGGCCTAGGAGATGGTAAACGACAGACCCCTAATAGCGGTATAAGTCGTGTCGGAGTGTAGCCCAGAACACCCTGAGAAACTACTGGAATACCTACCAGTAAATCTCACTTGCCTTGGCCAAAGACTTTGTGTAATGGCTCTCCAAACATAGCGCGATATCAACCCCCAATATCGGGAGAGACGAGTTCCCTGCCGATCCGCTCACTGCCTCCATGTGGGTCGGACTGTACCCAACTAAAATCTGTTTGCATGACTCCTTTGAGCCATGGTAGGGTAGTAATCAAAGCACAGTAGGAACTTACACAAGACAAATGATGATCTCAGGTCGATAGACTAACCTGTACACATGTCACCAGGGAACTACTATCCGACGATAGGTATAATACCAACTAGCATGTTCCTGGCGAGTCCGTCCGGTGTACTCATAACCCAATGAGCACCTGTATACTATCTTAGGTGAACCAACTGACACCAATGGCTTGTGAGACCGGCCATCACACCTCGTCGGGATCTCGATCCGTATACACTAGTCTACTCTCGGAGTATCGATGCTCAGTCTCGAAACTCCCACGACTAGGGACACTTTAAGGATGTTCTTATAGACTACCCAACTCTCACGTATATGATCGCCATCATACTGTCGGTAGTCAATCAAGAATCCTATAGGCTCTATCAACATGTAATAGTGATCTGTAATGTCACCTGAAGCATGTACATGATGATAAAGACAAACCAGATAGCATACTATCATCTCGAGTAAGATTGTTCTACCGGTATAGGTTCTCCCTCAATTATTGCAATCGCGTGCCTGCGATCCAATAATTGACTTGAGGGCTCTATAGCTAACAATCTCCCACTTGCACTTAAGGCTAATTATTACGGTGTCGCATACTCACAGCCCGTGTGATACCGATCACCCAACTTCTCTTCTAATCAGTTTCACAAAGCTTGTTTGTAAAACTATTGCGTTCGAGAAATAGCCTCAGTGAGTGGATTCGCTCTGATGTTTCTTTCTATGTCTCTCTTTATCTCAAGTTTGCGGAGAAAACCATCTCCCGAATTAAGAAATACCTGTCTTAGAATATGTTTGGATATCTGATGGGATCAAGTCCACAAATGAACTCCAAATCCAGCAAATTTCTTAGACTGTATCGTCAATTGAATTTAATCAGTATCCTGCGCCATGCCTCCCTCAGTTTCCGCTTGGACCACCTGTCCAAACTACTGCCCTAAGAGGGAAAACTATAACTCTGACAGTCACTCTGTCATCCAGGTCACCTTGGAAGCCTGGAATGATAACCATCTCCCGAAGGAGGCTGTCGTTATCAAATCCCTAGAACATCCACTTATGTTCATAAACTGCTTCTGAACGTTTCTCCAGGATTGGATCAATATATCAACTTATTGCATCTAGTGCAAAAACAACATCTGGTGTGGTACTTGACATCTCATGATTGACTCAATTGCCTAAGCAAGTGATGTGCCAATCATGGACATCCCTCTCCCATTTAGTCTGTAAGACACCTTTAGAGAGGGTGACTCCATCACCTGCAGGTACACCACCTTATCAGGAGTCGTCTATTCTAAAACACTTTTAGAATACTGTCTAAGTACCCAAATTGGGTAACTACCCAAATCTAGATCTAAAACCATAAATTTAGTAACCAGAATGCCTGATATAATGTCCAAATCCTATGTGGAGAAGCCACTGTATGACAACCAAAGTATAACCAATCATAGTATAGGAATTTTACTTCTTACAAAGTGTATGTCATCCAAATACCACGATATCACACCCTACTACCTGTTAGTGTATATGCCCTAGAGGCCATTACTGTATCATACTAGTTTGTATATTACCTGATGGAAGCTTGGGATATTCATAGTTGTATAGACAATCTTGCTCGAAATGGTAGTATGCTACTTGGTTTGTTTCTACTTTAATATGTGCATGTGTTTCTTTTAGTATATCGCCTATACACATTAGTGGAGCCCTTAGGATCTTTGCTTGATTACCAGCGTTGTGATGGCAGTCACACTAGTGGGAGCTGGGTAATCTACAAGCACATCCTTATACAGGTCCCTAGTCGTTGGATTATCGAGATGGGGCATCGATGCTCCGGAGTAGACTAGCGTATGCGCTTCTCATCCCAGCAGGGGAGATGGTCTGTCCCACAGCCATTAGTATGTCGTACTTAAGATAGTATGCGGGTGCTCGTTAGGTTACGAGTACACTAGACATGACTCGTCGGGGACTGTTGGTTGGTACTATACCTATTGTCAGTAATCAGTTCCCGGGTGTAATGAGTACAGCTTAGTCTGCTGACTTGACACTGTCACTTCGCCTCGAGTGTGTTCCCACTGTTCTTAGATTGCTACCCTACCACGGCTCAAATGAGTCGTGCAAACAGGTAGCAGTTAGGTGCAGTCCCGAAGCACTTGGAGGCAGTGACAGTTAGACAGGATTCGTCTCTCCCGGTATTGGGGTTGATATCGCTGTGTCTAGGAGAGCCATTACACGAAGTCCCTGGCCAGGGCAAGCGAGATATACTGGTAGGTTTTCCAGTGTTATCTCAGGGTGTTCTGGGCTGCACTCTGACACGACTTGTACTGCTATTAGGGGACTGACGTTTACCGCCCCCTAGGCCCGACATGTGATACTCTCAGACGAACAGACCGGACTGTACGGAGATTGTTACATTCAGGCTTAGTAGGAGTTCGGATGGGTTCACCTCATCATTCTTCTTATCGGCATCTACCTGGGGACCGTTACGTACAGCTTGTACCGCTTGCGGCCTGTGGTTAAACCCACTGCCATCGTAGTGTCGAGTCTTTAGAGTCCCACACAGAGGGCTATTCGCCTTTGGGCAAAACAGAGTAGAGGTCGTATGGTTTTGCGATGGGGTTCGTTCACATCCGTGCACTTGTGCACGTTTGGTGTCCGGGCAGTTATTACTAGCGGGCTTTGGTTTAAGCCAGATCCTAGTATATGTTTTGGGATTGGTTTTATCTCATTGTATTCGTGTTCCTCAGAACACGGATGCGGGTGTGTATGATTAATAATATTAATTGAGGATAATTATGCCATGGTTGAGTTGAACATTTGACTTTTGTTGACTTGTTGACTTTGGTTGACCGGTTGACTATTGTTGACATGTTGACCATCATCATTTCATTTCAAAGATACTTCTTGTTTCTTACAAATGCATTAAATGATGAAATGATAATGGTCATTCATAAACTAACCATCACAATTTCTTAATTATTATTATTATTATCATTATTCTTATTATGAGAGTATGGTTCCTAAAATATCCTCATTCTTTCTTGAACTTTCTCTCTTATATTTTTAGCTCATCCTCTTCCTCTCTCTCAAAGCTCTCATCTCTCATGAGTTGAGAACCATGAGCTCTTGAGATAAAACCTTCAAGACTTCACTCTACTCATTCGAGAGTTCTAGGTTTAGCAAGCCAAGTACTTTAGTTACCTCTAGGTTGAGGTAGGAGCTCAAGGTAGAGGCCTTCGGGTGGATCTTTCTTCGGCAAAGAGAAGACGACGAGGAGGAGCCGTTCAAACCACTCCAAGGAGCAAGAAGAGAAGGAGTTCAAGACCTAGATATAACCTTCTAACCGAGTATCTAAACTTGTAGTTAGTTTGCTAGGTTTTTGTTTAGCAAAGATCCTCTTTTTCTAGTCCATGTTGCCTTGAGAAAAAAATCGTTTTTTACCTATTCCGCCTCACCGTAAGCACCGGGGTGGGCAACGTGGACTTACACTACCCTCTTAACAGATCCATCTCCTATTCTAATGATGTCAAAGCTCATAACTGTTACATCAAAAATAGATGATCTATCTTCACTATATCTTCTTTAGTCTATAAATAGACATAAGCTACGTGTCTACTATGCTTCCGCTGCTCCCACTGACTATGACAACTCTCTGGCAGAGTCATATACATATGCACTTCTAAATCTAGTTTAGAACGACGCTATACTCATCCTCCTGCCGGGTCTCATAGTCTAGAACAACAGTAATGGCAAGCCTGGGTAAACAAGAACCTCCCTGTCACCGTCCTTGAGGATACCGAAGTACCTCTCGAGCGCCTGAGGTTACGCACCATATCTGCAGAGTGGCTAATGGAATGTCAAACCCGATTGAATCTTTAGGTCCTATTAAATTTTCAGTAATCATTTGCGGTTCTGGAATCACTTCCAGTTCTACCATACTCCCACCACTGTTTTCTGAAAAAGTCCATTTTACTAAAACTGTGGCGAGTCAAGAACAATATCACTATTGATCTTCTAGATGGTAGAAAGTTAACCCTCGTTATAGCCCGGGTTAACCCACAAACTGCCATTACAGAAACGTGCCTTGAGTTATCCAGAGTCTGGTTTTAAGCATAAGCCAGACAACTCCATATACCTTAACATCGTTAAGATATGAACCATTCTATATTCAATATAGAAACAGAGGCACTAACTTAATTGGAACCAGATTCAAATCATGCAGCTGTCTCCAGTGCATGCCAACTAAATGGAGAGAGGCCGATCAGCATTACTTAATTTAGGAGTGCATCCAGATATGAGTAACCTTAAAGAGAAACAAGTTCTCTAAACCATTACTATCAACTGAATACTAAATACAAGTATCTATATCTTCGATTACCTTGAAAAATCCTGATACTTGCAACACATGGTTCTCCACTTTATTCTTGTACCTATAACTTCTCAAAACTTGGACCTTGTATTTCTACGAAACACTTGTCTAAAACTGGAGAAGTCACGAGTAAACAGAATATAGTATGAGGACCAACCCCTCTGTCCTAATGGACACTGGACAACATACAATACTTTGTATAAGTCCCCTGAGTTGAATAACTCAAACCCTGTGCGTCGTAGGTTGAAAATTGTACTATGGTAATGAAGAATTACACCGCTGTTTAATGCTCCTTACCTAACTATCAACTTATATAGGTAAATGTCATGGACATAATTTCAAAAGGTTATATCTCACTTTATGAAATAAACGTACAGATATATCAGTTAGAAATTGGTGCATAACAACGGATATTCAAAACCAAATATTTGTCGTCCGGTAAAAACCCAGGCGATTTCCTCAAATATCACCAATTACAACGAATCCCGATATAATGAGGATGATCACCTAATTCCCAATAACTTACTCCCACTCATCATCTGTAAAAACCATACAGATGTGAGAATCGGACCTGGTAAATACATACCCTGGAGTAAGGATCTAATTGGGAAATCAGTTTTCAATTAACAATGCATAGTGAAACTGAAACATGAAAATGTTTTGAAGGGGTATCTGGGTATTCCTAGTAATGCCTCTTCCATTATCCAGATTCATGTCTATAACCGTATATTTCTTTGCCATCTCTCTAAATTCCTTTATTTGTCTTTACTCATTACCATCTGTACACCACCCTTAGGCTAAATGGTTTTCTTCCTTCCATACCGTTCGTTACCAGCCTATGGTTTAGAAGATGACTATCTAATAAGCGTAACAGGTGTACTTTCCTAATCCTAGGAGCCCTCGCAACCTGAGAGAAGGTAATGATAAAAGACAACTGAATAAATCTTATTCAATTTCTCCTGAACCAGAATCCATCCTCGAACTGGAACGAGTTCCTTCGAGTTTGTATATAACCATATGATGGATTATCTAATAACTGTGGATCTTCGTAGTGATACGGAGTGTTCTGGAGAAATTCAATGGTGAAGTAGGAGTGGCGATGAAATACGTGGTTTGGTCGTGAATGATAGCAGTCGCAATTTACTTTGCCCTCTTTCTAATCCTTTTATTTGTCTTTCCTTATTGCCTTCTGTCCACCACACTTGGGCTAATTGATTTTCTTCCTTCCCTATCTTTCGGCACCTGCTTATGGTTTGGAAGAAGACTATCCACTAAGCGCAATATGTGTACCCTCTCCTAATCTTAGGAGCCCTCACATCCTGAGAGAAGGTAAAAGGAAAAGACAACTGAATAGTCCTATTCATTTTCTCTAGAACCAGAAACCATCCTTGAATCTGAAACAAGTTTCTTCGAGTTCGTATGTAACTATACAATGGTTATATCCAATAAGTGTAGATCTTCGTAGTGATATGGGATGTTCCAGAGAAAAGCAAAGGGTAAAAGTAGGAGTGGCAATGAATTATGCAACTCTGACAATCCAAAAGCCAGTGTTTTAAGAAAGTTCGATTAACTTGGTTACTGAGTTATAGTCTAGGGTCGGGACATGGTCGCTGCCAAAGAGAGAGAGAAAAGAAACACTCAGCATGCACTCTAACCTAGATCGGAATGGTTAATCACATTATCTAATCAGGATGTCTCCTACTATATCTTCAAATTCTCCTCCAAACCCAAAAGAAGAATTAGTCGGGATCATATAAAATCACCCGAGGAGTAAACCAACTCATCAGTAGGTATCGGGATCCAACTATCATCCCATGATAACCTAATGGAATCCACTCACATTATTACACTCCAAAAGGTATGCGCATATCTGGCAGGTTTCCTATATGTTTGAAACTCCTGATGTGATTTTTGCCCCATGCTCTTATGACCTTGACTAAGGCCAACAAATCATAAGTCACATGTCAAGTTCTACCCGTCATTGTCCAGGTTAATTTGAACCCACCTGTACTCGCTCTTAACTAAGGCCAACAAGACTGTACGACTGTCCCAAACCAACACATCTATCTATGCAACAGAAAAGTAACAAATAGCTACCATACACTATGCCTTGACTAAGGCCAACAAACATAGCATGAATACTAAGTGCTACCCGTCTGAAATGACGAAGGGATACGATGGTTTTTGGTGAAAAACCTTTAACGTAATTAAGTTGATATCATTGAAGGAATCGGATAGCTTTTTACAAATATATAGTGGCGAAAACCTTTGCTAAAGAGGTCACTCTCGGTGAAGGGATCTCGGCTCTTTCCCCGTAGAATGAGGTGCAGGATATTCCAACTGAATACCGCGATGCAAAGAAAAAAATAATCGACTATAGTGAAGTTATTACCCAGACGCAAATTTTTGTCCAAGGGGTCACTCCCGATGAAGGGATCTCGACCCTTACTTCGTCGAATAAGGTGCTGGATATTCATAACCGAATACCTCTGTGCAAAACAAAAGAAAACGTCCTTGTAATAACAGCCTTTTAAAATTGTTCCAACAACATCAAATAGGTTTGTTTTCCTTTCATTGATCCGAATCAACGCAGTCCCATCAATTAATCACACCACAAAAGAACGAAAATATGATGTACGTATATGCCATCTGTATTCGCCACTGGGCCCCGTCATCACCCGTTAGGTTACTTAACTAACGACAGAGCGGGGGCTGGACTAGCGCGGGTGTAAAACATATACAACATCTACTAGTATATATATAGAAATATATAATAATCACTCTAGGCGTGATAAATGCAACATCACAGAACAAGTGATAAGCATCACAGAACAATACAGATTATCTGGGAGCCCCAGGTTTCCTTTTAGCCGCAAATGAAACCCGACATTCCCCTGGTCATGTGGATAGCCTGTGCAATGAAAACCTAGACCCCTACGAGCGCGGCAAGTTACCTGCCAAAACCAGAAGCGAGGCAGCCCCCTTCAGCAAAGTGAATGGGCCACCCAGCACTTCACAGAATCCAGTAACTTGAGCACCCCTCTTTGGGTCAACCTGTACCCCCTACGAGTGCAGCGAATAGCCCGCCAATTCTAGAGTGAGGCCCCCTCCTTCTCAACTCCATGAGATGAGGACCCGTTGCCCTCCAGAACCCGGCTATCCGTGCACTCCATCGCGGGGTAATCCTAGTACATAAAAGAAAATATGTACAACGGTAACATCGACCTCAACCCGGTCGTGCCCCAAAAGAATAATATACAAACAGGCAGTGATGGCAATCCACATGTCAGACGCTCTCCCTGCAATATCAAATGTACAAATGAAACTAAACTACACTACCATTGCACCCAAGGCTATCCATTATGACAAATCCGCAACAACCATAACCAGATTTATCCACAGAAACATGTAACTGAATCAAGTGTGTAACCCCGTCTAATTGAGCATATAACAATTAGACAACGTTACCAACACAACCACGCATGCAAATGAAGTCACGACATTAGAATTCCAAAATACAATTAGCGCACATCCCAAATATACTAAGGACCAAAAACCAAGTGCACTAAACATCCAAAAAAGTCGAGTTTTGAGCCAATTCAGAAGTCCGAATCAAAACGAAACGCGCCCGAACCTTCGTAGGGAGTTGGATCACGAAATTAACTTCGAGTTGGGGGGCCTAAAGGGGGTACCCTACCCCCGAGGCCACCACGAGGTGGCTAAAGGGTGAGACAGACCTGAAACTGCCCTTGCAGGGGCAGTTTCGGGTCCCCACCCCCAAGACCACATTGTGGTGGTCTTGGGGAGTGGGCCCAGCCGTTCGGTCCCCCGAAGGTCTCCCCAGGGTGCCCACGCAGCGCTCTGCGGCTTCTCGGTTCAAATCGAGAGCTCGCGGGGGTATGCAAACATCTCAATACTAAAAAATTCGGGACTGTTTTTTCGACAGTTTTCGATGCCAGAAAAAACGTGAATTCTAATGTCGCAAATAGCCAGTTTAAGATGTTTAGGTGGCTCTGATACCATGTTGGGTTTTGCCGGCGCCCCGGCCATCAAACCGTGACCAAATGCGGAACAAAAACTTTCAAAACATTAGCGCAAACAAAACCCGCACAGGATCGAACCAAAAACCCTATACTTGCAAACATGCAAAGAGGAGTTTAAGAGATTATATCGATCGATCCGTGTCCTTCGGTCTTCAACCTCTTCCCAAACTCCTCGTGGCTGCCCCGAACTAGTTCGCTCTCCGCTCTCTCTCGTCGAAGAGGATCCACGTCGAGGATTCTTTATACGAGCTCCCGCTTCTAAAACGAAGCAACGCGGACATCAAGTTTGCTAGCCTAGATGCCCAAGATGAAGTAGAGATAGTGTGTGAATACATTGTCTCATAACACCCATGGATTCTCAACTCATGAGAGAGATGGGTGGAGGTAGAAGAAGAAGCCAATGGATGAAGAAGTTGTGAGCACAAGAAAATGAGCAAGTAAAGAAAAAGGGTTCGGCTGCCCTCTTTTTTGTATGGTTGTGTTGTGAGTTATTTTGATGAGCTAAAGAAAAATCCTAGCTCAAAATATCTCACCCCAAACCCAAGACCATGAGTCACCAAGTGTGCACATGCCACATTCAATGCCTCATGCCAAAACTTGCACTCACAATTTCCATCATAATAAAACATTAAACCAAATGTTTAAACAAAAAAGGAATGGTATCTTCTAAAGTAAACTCGTAACGAATTACAAGAATACCCTTCATCCGTATATACATACCTGCATCCGTATTCCGACTGAATACGAATACAACGAGACGAAAATAATCCAACAATATAATACTAGGATCCGGCTTAAACCAAAGCCTGCTAGTATTACCCGTCCGATCATAATCCGTACACAAGTGCACATATATGATCGAACCCTGCCATAAAACCATACGGCCTTTAAAAGTTTCGTCCGAACTTGGGAAACTCTCTGTGTTGGACTCTAAAGACTCGTCAATAGGCTGGCATTGGGTTTAACCACAAGCACGTCAGTGGCACTAGCTGTACGTAACGGCTGCCCAGCCATTGAGTGAAAGGGAGGCCAACGAGCGAACTCATCCTAAAAACCTACTGAGCTTGTCAGTGATAATATCCGTACAGTCTGGTCCATTCGTCTATGAGTATCGCATATCGGGCCTAGGGGGATGGTAAATGTCAGACCCCTAATAGCGGTATAAGTCGTGTTGGAGTGTAGCCCAGAAAACCCTGAGAAACTACTGGAATACCTACCAGTAAATCTCACTTGCCTTAGCCAAGGACTTTGTGTAATGGCTCTCCAAACACAGCGTGATATCAACCCCCAATACCGGGAGAGACGAATCCCCTGCCGATCTGTTCACTGCCTCCATTTGGCTCGGGACTGTACCCAACTAAAAACTATTTGCACAACTCCTTTGAGCCGTGGTAGGGTAGTAATCAAAGCACAGTGGGAACTCACACGAGACAAATGATGATCTCAGGTCGATAGACTAACCTGTACACATGTCAGCAGGGAACTGCTATCGGAAGATAGGTATAATACCAACTAGCATGTTCCCGGTGAGTCCGTCCGGTGTACTCATAACCCAATGAGCACCTGTATACTATCTTAGGTGAACCAGCTGACACCAATGGCTTGTGAGACCGGCCATCGCCCCTCGTCGGGGTCTCAATCCGTATACACTAGTCTACTCTCGGAATATTGATGCCCAGTCTCGAAACTCTCATGACTAGGGACACTTTAAGGATGTGCTTATAGACTACCCAACTCTCACGTATATGGTCGTCATCATACTGCTGGTAGTCAAGCAAGAATTCTATGGGCTCTATCAACATGTAATAGTGATCTGTAATGTCAACTGAAGCATGTACACGATGATAAAGATAAACCAGATAGCATACTATCATCTCGAGTAAGACCTTTCTACCAGTATAGGTCCTCCTTCAATCATTTCAATCACGTGCCTGCGATCCAATAATTGATTTGAGGGAACTATAGACAACACTTTCAAAAGCAAAACCCCTAAGTGCGTCTGCGTTTCGGCAGTGACACTGATGAGTCCGACGCTGGAAGTCTATCCTTTTGTAAAACTCGCCCTCATTTTGGTAGTGATACGGACGGGTCTAATATCGAAGGCCCATCCGTCAGCAAAATTTGCCCTCGTTTAGGCAGCGACACTGAAGAATCAAAGGAAGAGGACCCATCTTACAACAGCTATGTAGATTGGGCTCCATGCAAAAAGAAAAGCTAAGAGAGACCTTCAAAGTTACAGAAGGGTCCTTAGCCGTCATAAGGGTGCTAGAATAGATGTGCAAAGAGGTCGATGCATTATCAGTCTCCACCGTGGATCAGCTGAAAACCTTCTATGTTCCCGTAAGAAAGAATGGACAGAAGGGAATCCTGTTTTATGGGTCAAATCCTGCCATGCACCCGGACGGTTTGTCTGTCATGTGCCTTCCCTATGAAAGAGGCATAAGAGCCGTCCTAAACCCTAGATACTATGCGCCCGAGATGCGGGAATATTTTAAAAAGTGCGGATATCGGTTATATCAAACGAACTCCGAAGCGAAGTTTTATGAGGGGCTATGGCATCCACCTCAGGTCCGAGCACTCATCGATGGATGAATCCCAGATAGACAGGGCATAGGTCTCATTCAACCCGATGCTAAAGCATGCTACATGATCCATGTTTGTGAAGCCAGTGAAAGGTCAAATGATGACGACGAGCTAGTCGAGCCAGAAGAAGCCCCGCGAGAACTCGAAGATAGCGGACAAGCAACCTTCGACAAGCTAACCGAGATTGATTTGAGAATGCCCGATAATCCAAGGCCAACCTATATCAGCTCACACTTGTCAGAGGAAATGAAAGAGTGGATAGTCTCCCTGTTGCATGAGTTCGCCAACTACTTCACATGGACATACAAAGAAATGTCTGGCCTCTTTCCTGAAGTTGCCGTGCATAAGCTGGCTATATCTCCTAATGCCAAGACTGTCAAACAAGCTCCTCGAAGAATGAGAAGGGAGTTGGAGGAAAAGGGAGTTGAGGAAACCATGAAACTCATCGATGCCGGCTTCATCAGAGAAGAGAAATACGCAGACTAGATCGTATGCATTGTCCCAGTAAAGAAGAAAAATGGGCAGATCCATGTTTGTGTCGATTTTAGAGACCTTAACAAAGCGCGCCCTAAAGAAGACTTCCCGCTACCGGTCATGGACATGATGGTCGATGATACCTCAAATTACAAGCGGTTTACCTTCATGGATGGCTCGTCTGGATATAATCGGATCAAGATATCACCCGAGGATGAGAAACACACATCATTTCAAACCCCAATCGAGATATATTGCTATAAGGTGAAACCGTTCGGACTGAAAAATGCGAGCACCATATATCAAAGGGCAATGACCAAAATCTTTGATGACTTAATCCATAAAATCATCGAATGTTATGTTGATGATTTGGCCGTCAAGAATAAAACCAAGGCCGATCACATCCAAAATCTCAGGACCGTTTTCACTCGACTGAGGGAACACGATCTGAAGATGAATCCTCTAAAGTGCGCTTTTGGCATGTCATCGGAAAAATTCTTAGGTTTCATAGTCCGACATCGGGGGATCGAAGTTGACCCATAAAAATAAAGGACATCATGGAGATGCCTCCTCCAAAGAATCTGACGCAGCTAAGATCCTTTCAAGGAAACCTCGCTTACATACGAAGGTTCATCTCGAACCTATCGGGAAGATGCAGGCCCTTCTCAAAGCTCATGAAGAAAGGAGCTCCTTTCGTCTGGGATGCCGAATGTCAAGAAGCATTCGAAAATATCAAACAGTACCTGTTACACCCCCAGTACTTGCTGCTCCTATCCCAACTAAACCATTGATTCTCTATACCGCCGTGCTAGATGAGTTACTTGGTGCGCTCCTTGCCCAGAACAACAAGGAGGGAAAAGAAAATGCCCTTTACTACCTCATTCGAACATTAGTCGGGGCAGAACACAACTATTCCCCGATCGAAAGGTAATGCCTAGCTCTGATATTCGCTGTGAAGAAGCTGAGGCACTATCAGCTCGCTCATCGGGTTATGCTGATCTCCAAAGTCGACCCGCTCAAACACTTCATGACCAAAGCAAGCATAGCCGGTAGAATGGCAAGATGGGATGTCATACTACTTGAATTTGATATAATCTATACTCCTTAGAAAGCAGTAAAAGGGAAAGCCCTTGCCGACTTCCTTGTTTCTCATCTCATACTAGAAGGGTCACCGCTCAATTGCGAGTTACTCGACGAACAAGTGCTACGCCTTGAGAATGACGAGCCATGTTGGGAGCTCTACTTTGATGGAGCCTCATCAATAAGGACCTCCAGCAAATCAAGCGTCCTGGAGATAAAAGCTGGTATATGATTGGTGTCCGTCATGCCATCAGGAGAAATCCTACGACGTTCCTTTGCTGTTATTGAACTTCGCACAAATAATGAGGCTGAGTACGAAGCTCTGATAGCCGGTCTGGTGCTCGCTATAGATATGGAAATCCTTTGGCTATGGGTTTACGGTGACTCCCACCTTGTCGTCAACCAAGTGAGCAGCGACTACAAGATATATAAGCATGAGTTAGCTCGAAACAGAAGCTGGGTGGTGGAACTCGCGAAACAGTTCACTCATATTGAACTAATGAGAGTCCCTAGGGCGTTGAACGGAAAAGCCGACGTACTTGCTCGCCTAGCCAAATAGTTGGCTGATCCCGACATGGATGAAATTCTGATCACAGTTAGGAGCCGAAAAATTCTTCCTCCAATCTCTTTACGAGAAGAAGAAAGCACAGAACAAAAGATCAATCCTACCGAAAAAGTTCTGAACATTCAAGACAAGCCCGATTGGAGAGATCCCTTTATAGAGTACCTCCGATACGATAAGCTGTCCGAAGAAAAATCTGTGAGGGTTCAGCTAAAGAAGAGAGCTCTCCGATACGCTATACCGCAGATCATATGACCAACTTTGGCTCAGGTGTCTGTCATCGGTCGAAACCCAAAAAGTCATGAAAGAAGTTCACTCGGGCATCTACGGAGCTCACCAATATGGCCCCAAAATGCGGCTTCAAATTAAATGGCTTGGTTATTACTGGCCTACTATGATAAGGGATTCCGAAGAGCATGCGAAGAGATGCCATCTCTGCCAAATTCATGGTGAATTCATTCACAAGCATCCCAGTTCGCTGCATCCTACGGTGGCGTCATGGCCCTTTGAAGTTTGGGGCACCGATATAGTTGGTCCAATTGATCGTCCTTCATCCAAAGGCCACCGGTTCATATTGGCCGCAACTGACTACTTCTCCAGATGGGCTGAAACTGTCCCGCTGAAAGAAGTCAAGACAGAAGATATTCTGACGTTCTTCCAATATAATATTCTATACCGCTTCGGTACACCTAGAAGAATCTTTTCTGACAACGAGCCTTCTTTTAAGAGCTTCAAAATCTTTTGGTTCACTACTCAGCATAAGATAGACTGGAGATATTCCTCCATCTGTAATCCAAGAGCCAATAAGCTTGCCGAAACCTTCAATAAAACTCTATCCAAGCTCCTGAGGAAAAATGCTTTAGCCATAAGAGAGACTGGAATCTCGAGCACCACGAAACGTTGTGGGCATATCGTACCATGCACCGCACTCCAACTCAATCCACTCCATACTCATTACTCTTCGGAGTGGAGGCAATCCACCCCCTCGAAGTCAAAGTTCCAAGCTTAAGAATGGTCGTCCAACATGAGTTGACGCAGGAGAAAAACATCTTCCTTCGGCTCGAAGAAAAGAGGCTCGCGGTGCAGCAAAATATGGAGCTGTACCGAGCCCAAATGTAATGGGCCTATGATAAGATGACCCGTCTCCGTACTTTCAAGAAAGGCGAATTGGTGTTGGTCCTCAAAAGACCGATCATCGCCAAGAGACATGCCAAGGGAAAGTTCGAGCCAAATTGGGAAGGATCATACGTTATCGAGAAAGTGTTCGATGGAGGATCCTACCAAATAATAAGTGCTGAGAGAGAAAGGCCTATGCCACCCATCAATGGCCGATATCTCAAGAAATACTATGCGTGAATGCTCCGGGTCACAGATGAATCGAGCACACCGGCCCTACGGTCTAGATCATACATCCTATAAAGCCGTATACAATCCACGGGCGCAAATGACCCCTATCTCTCCCAAATCCTACCGATAAGACTACATCTGAAGTCCTACTAGCCATGAAGCTAAAAAAAGAAAAAAATGGTATGTCCACAACCAAAATGGGCACGGATGAAAACTCGAAAGGGCTCCGTGAGTAAAAACAACAGGACTGCCGGCGAGCTTGTAAAAACCCGAAAGGGCGCAAACTCTTGAAAAGAGATGAAATACACTCCCAAAGTCCTCTCGACCTTGTGAGGAGAAAATTCCTGCGTGAGATCCTTATGACTCACAAAGGAGCAACACACTTAGGAATCTTCACGATTCCTAAGGAGAACATACACCTGCGAGATCCTCTTGACTCGTAGGGAGAAAATGCTTTTATGAGCCCTTAAGGCTCATAAAATTGAAAAGCCTTAGGCGATAGGGATCTAAATCTGTCTCCTAAGACATTGCTCCCCAACAAGCAACTATAAATGATGAGTCGCTTTCGGCACTATGATTTAGTGTTAGCAGTGCTGATGATGACCCAAAACTCAAACCCTAAGTTTTTCCAAAGGCAAATGATGAGTCGCTCCTGGCACTACGCTTCAGTGTTAGCGGTGTTGATGCCGAGTCACTCCTAGCACTATGCTTCAGTGTTAGTGGTGCTGATGCCGGCCCAAAATTCAAGCCCTAAGTTTTCCCAAAGGCAAATGATGAGTTGCTCCTGGCATTATTCCAATGTAGCAATGTTGATGCTATACAAAATCCAAATTCCATGTTTCTCTCAAATTCAAAAATCATGCCAAATTGGGAAGAAATCAAACAGATTAAATCATTATCCTACCCGGCAGTGCTTCGATGCTCAAAAGTCCCGCTAAACGGGAAGGGAACTCCCAAAACAAATCAAATCCCGACACCGCAGTAAGCGGAGAAAGTCAAATCAAATCCCGATACCGCAGAAAGCGGAGCAAGTCAAATCAAATCCCGACACTACAGAAAGTAGAGTAAGTCAAATCAAATCCCAATACCACAGAAAGTGGAGCAAATCAAAGCAAATCCCGACACCGTAAGAAGCGGAGCAAGTCAACTTCAACCCCGACACCACAAGAAGCGGAGCAAGTTAAATCAAGCACCGAACGTCCAAGTCACTAAAATGGCAGTACCGACCGTCCAAGTTGCTCAAATGGCTACACCGACCGTCCACATTGCAAAAATGGCAGCACCGACCATCCATGTCGCAAAAATGGCAGCACCGACCCTCCAAGTCGCAAAAATGGCAGCACCGACCGTCCAAGCCAACCGTCCAAGTCGCAAAAATGGCAGCACCGACCGTCCAAGTCAAAAAATGGCACCACCGACCTTCCAAGTCATAAAAAGAGCAGCACCGACCGTCCACGTCACTAAAAAGGAAGCATCGACCATCCACGTCGGAAAAAGGGCAGCATTGACCTCCACGTCATCAAAACGGGAACCAAATCAAGTCAACCTCCACACGAAAGAAGATTCATCAATTTCATGCACATGACCCATATATGTGGTGTGCATTTATTGATGGGGATCGATATTGTTGGGGTCAAAAATTACACCCCGATTGACCAAGTCAAAATCAATGCCAACCCAAGCAAGCGGGCCCGAGCCTAAGCAAGCGGGCGTGGAAGGGGCCGGCTCCATGCCAAAGAGGAGGCAATAAATCAGTTTAAATGCAATTTTTTAAGATATAAATGTATGAAAAAATAGGCAAAAAGACAAAATTTTGTAAACCACATGGCTTATGTGCAAAAAGAAATAAGCATATAAGGTATGGGATGACACAAGTGCCATATGGAAAAGCCTAAGGGTATATATGTAAAGTGTGTAGCCTATTAAAGGCAAACATGAAGAAAAATATCAACAACTTTCATTCTATTAAAAATGCTAGGGTCTGTGCCTCCATCTCCTTTCTCGCAAGTTCTCCCTTTTCTTTTCATTTCCAATTAAACCAAGAGTTTAACTTTTCTTTTTTCCAAAAAGAAATAGTTTTTCACCATAAAACCCCCGAAGGGGAGTTCATATCTCCCATCAAATCCCTAAAATGGAGGTTTTTAATCTCACTTCTCTTTTTCTCTAAGATCCAGCAAAAGGAGTGGAGGAGGAAGAAGACCCACCCCCAAAAATCCCACTTCAGGAGGATCCAAGGCTCCAGGAAGAAGAAATAGGTCTCATTTGGTTATCTCCAAAGATCTTCGAGGAGTTCAACTCCAAGATCCAAATCCTTTTAGGAGTTTAACTCCACATCCAGACCTTTTAGGAGTTTAACTCCAAATCCACATCCAATTTCCTACATAGAAGTTTAACTCCAGATCCGAATCTTTTGGAAGTTTAACTCCAAATCTATACATAATTCATGTTTAGGAGTTTAACTCCAAAGTCCCTTGGGAGTTCAACTTCCAGCCCAGGGGTTAAGCCCCTTTCTCCACAAGTGTTTCCCGCGGTCACGTGTCGCGCACGTGACCTGCTGGCACCCAACGGTCATATGCCATGCACGTGACCCAGGGCGCTCGGCGCCCACATGCAGGGCATGTGATTCACGGGCACCCAGCGCCCACACACCACTTACGTGACCCGCGGGCGCCCCATGTCCACGTGAAGGGCACGTGACCTTTAGGCGCCCAGTGTCCACATGCCACTCACATGACCCGTGGCTCGTGGGAGCCCAGCGCCCACGTGCCACTCACTTGACCTATGGACGCACCGCGCCCACACGCCATCCATGCATCCTTAGGACGCTCCCCACCCCTCTTTTTCCCTCATGCTCCATACTCAAAACACGTTCCCCGTTAGAAAAAAATTCTTATGGGATGCTATCCGTGTAGCAGGACCCCCGTAAACTCTGCGAAGACCCCGATACGTCTAAGTTCCCTTCAAAACACAACACACTGCACATTGAGTTCGCATGACCAGTTTTACCCATCAATCAGATGTTCCCTCTCTTCAAAAGCGAGGGGTAATTAATGGTAGCTTAGTTCATGGCTGCTGGAGATTTGGAACCCAAAAATCAATAAACCCCAGCCGACCCCAGACAGAGGGAATCTGTAATACGCCTGATAAGCGATGTGTATTTTCCATCTCAATAGGGTGACGGAAAGCACCCTACAGATATTCCGGAGTAGACTAGTATATACGTTTCAAGATCCTGATGATGGGCGATGGCTGGTCTTACAAACTATTGGTGTTATGTCACCTATGATAGTATACAGGTGATCACTGGAGGTGAGTACACCGGACGGACTCGCCGAGAACTTCTAAATGGTATTATATCTATCGTCAGATAGAAATTCTCTAGTGGCATGAGTACAATTTAGTTTTTTGACTTAACATCGTCATTTGTCTCATGTGAGTTCCTACCGTACTTTGATTACTACCCTACTACGGCTCAAAAAAGTCATGCAGATAGGTTTTAGTTAGGTACAGTCACAAGCCACATGGAGGCAGTGAGCGATTGTCAAGGATTCGTCTCTCCTGGTATTGGGAGTCGATGTCGCACAGCGTTCGGTTGGCCATCACCCTAAATCAATGGCCGCGGTGGATATGATTTACTGATATGAGTTCAGTAATTTCTCGGTTGGTGATGATTTTTACTCTGACATGACTTATTGGTTATTAGGGCTCTGACGTTATCCACCCCTTAGGCCCGGTATGTAATATTCTTAGACGAAGGGACCGGACTGTATGGAGATTATCATATTCAGGCTCAGTAGGGTATGGACGGACTTAATTGTCAACCTCCCTTTCGGCATATATCTGGGTAGCCGTTATGTACAGCTAGAGCCGCTGACGTGCTTGTGGTTATAGATTTATCAAGTAACTCACTGCCAGCGTATTGTCGAATCTTTAGAGTCCCATACAGAGGGTTTTCCCGGTTCAGACGATATGATGTAGATAACGTATGTTGGTACATATAGGGGTCAGATTAAATATGTGTATAAGCTATACGAACTTTAATCGGACGGTTGATAATACTAACCGGCTTAGGATTAAGCCAGATTAATAAATCAAGTTTTGATTTAATAATTTATATATATACTATATATATATATTCTAGTATTATTGTTCACTATTCATTTTCTCTCTTTTGGCTATTCGTATTCTTATACGGATACGTGTATATGTATTTCAATACGTATACCAAGAAGTATTCCATATTTATATGGAAATATTTCTAGAAGAAGGACACCTCATTTGTTGATTTTCCTTTTAGGAAAATCAAATATGAGATGGAGGGTGAGATGAAGTTTGTGTATGGTTAAGGACATATAGAGAGGCATGACTTTATTTGTTTATTAGAAAATGGTGAGATATTTTTCTTTTGATGGAAAAAATCATGAAGCCATCTACTATTCTCACATTCACACAACCAAAACTTAGCTCATTTTTATGACATGCTACCCCTTCATCCTCCTCCTCCTCCTTCTTTATTTGCTCTCTTGAGCTTGAGTGTTTGAGAGAAAATGCTAGTGGAAAATTCCTATATCCCCACTCTCCAT
Organism: Agapanthus africanus; assembly: GCA_030015575.1. Classification (NCBI taxonomy): domain Eukaryota; kingdom Viridiplantae; phylum Streptophyta; class Magnoliopsida; order Asparagales; family Amaryllidaceae; genus Agapanthus; species Agapanthus africanus. The sequence goes on from JASDDO010000022.1 coordinate 524,660,086, forward strand.
TCCCAGCAAACTTGGAGCGTCGGTTTTTTCACTAGATGAAACTGGAGCTTGGATCGTTTCTCTCAGGTGGATCATCTTCAGTAAGGGCAGTCGCCTCTCAAATTTTTTTCCGACGGCCTACGAGGAGATTGGAGGGGCCGTCCACGATTGGGTGGACACGCACCAAAAGTTGTAATCTCCCTAAACTTTTCATGCTTGCTTTCTAGTTTTGGGTGGACACGCACCAAAAGTTGTAATCTCCCTAAACTTTTCATGCTTGCTTTCTAGTTTTAGTGTTTGGATCGATCGTTAGGGATTTTGTTTCTAATGTTCTATAGTAAATTTTTGTTTTTCGATTCCGCATTTGCCGCGGTAGTAACGGAAATGGCACTAGGAACCAACATTTGTATTAGAACCAACCAAACACTAGAATTAGATTAAACAATGTTTTAGTTTCGAGACCGAAAATTTACCGGTATTTAGTTTCGAATTCCAAGTTTCTGTCCATTTCAAAATGAAGCCTGAAATTTTTTTTGTATATGTCAGTAGACTACTCTTTGAGAGACAAAACTTGGCACAAAATCCGAGACCAAATGGTCGGGGTTTGGCCGAGATTTGTTCAATTTCCCCTTCCCAAAAATTTTCATTTGGTCCCTGGTTTTGTCAGTTGTTTAGAATTGTATAAACTAGATTTTTGGTATATCTCTTTTTGACCCAGATTTTGTTTTGTACTGTTTGTGCATACAGGCAATTCGGGGCTGTTTTCGGTCGAAATTTTAACATCGTTTATCTTTGTATCTTAGTATATGTGTTGTTGAATATCTTCTAATTGCTATATGTTGGATTAGACGGGGTTGCACACTTTCTTTTTTTGCTTGTTCTGTGATATGTGTGTGTGTGATGGTTTAGCTGGATTTTCGTGACAGATAGCCCTTCGTGCGATTGCTTGTACAGTTTTGTTTTATAATTGTTGTATTCATTTATTCGGGAAGAGCTCCAATTAGTGGCCGCCATTTCCTTATTATGTATATTCTTTTATTGGGGCTCGACCAGGATGCGGTCGTTGCCACCCTTATATATATTTTACATTTCTGTACTAAGAATAACCTAGAAGAAGTGCTCGAGTAGCCGGATTCTAGAGTGCAGCAGGTGTCCATCTCATGGAGTTGAGACCGGGCCACCTTGCTTAGGAATTGGCGAGTTGCTCGCCGCACTTGTAAGGGTTATAGGATCGACTCATGAAGGGGTGAACAAGTTACTGGATTCTAAAAAGTGACAGGTGACTGACTCATGTCATTGATGGCAAGTTACCCAATTTCTAGAATTGGCAGGTGGCTTGCCACACTCGTAGAGGTCTAGTATCGACTTTGTATGGGCTATCCACATGAACGAGAAACATCGCGTTTTATATGCGGCTCAAATGAAACATGTGGCTCTTAGTTTATCTGTTATTCCATATTGTTGTTTGCATGCCCATGATGGTTATTATCTGCCTGTGATGCTATTACTTGCCTGCGATATATATATATATATATATATATATATATATATATGCTTCTATATGTTTTGTATCCGCTCTAGTCATGTCCCCGCCCTGCCGTAAGTTAAGTAACCTTACGATAAAGATCCGGGACCCCATGGCAAATAAGAGTGGCATATAAAAGGATGCTATTTTGGTTGTTTCTGGTGTGGATTAAAAACTTGTATTGATGGGACTTGTTATATGTTTAATGTAAGGAAAATAAACCTTATATGATGCTGTTAGAACCAATTTTTAAAAATACTCGGTTTCTTAAAAGCTATAGTCGTATTCTTTTGTTTTGCATAGAGATATTCGGTTAGGAATATCCTGCACCTCATTTTATGAGGAAAGAGCATTGATCCCTTCATGGGGAGTGCACTCTTAAGAAAAAGTTTATATTACTAGTTTTAAAAACAGAGCCTAAGCCATTCCATTTCAAAGCCACTCGAGTTCCTTCAACGATATCAAGTTTATTACGTTAAAGTTTTTTTTGCCAAAAACTAGTCGTAGCCTTCCGTCATTTCAGATTGGTATTATCTAGTATTCGTGATGCGTTTATTGGCCTTTGTCAAGGCGTAGTGTTCGGTGGCTATGTAGTGCTTTTCTATTGCATAGTGATGCAATTATCTAGGACAGTCGTATAGCTTTATTGGCCTTTGTCAATGACTATACGGGTGGGTTTAGAGTAATTCAGGATAATGACGGGTTGAACTTGACTTGCGATTTATGATTTGTTAACCTTTGTCAAGATCATAAGATGCTTGGGGCAAAAACCTTATCGGAAGTTTCAAATATAAGGGAAACTTGCCAAGTTTGCGCATACTTTTTAGAGTGTGACAATTTTGGTCGACTTCTGTCAAAATTATCACACAATGATAGTTGGGTCCCGATTCCCACTGATGAGTAGGTATTACTCATCAGGAGATTTACACTTCGCAATTAGCTAACCTATTAGGTGTCTAGAAAGTATTAACGAAGTTATCCCTCTGCGGAAACGTGGTTATTAATTAGGTCCATACGAAAGTAAGGGGGACCTCCCTCGGGGTACCAACATCGACCTGACTGAACGGTTAGCGAACTTGTAAAGTGTATATGATCCCGACCAGTTCTCCTTTTATTGTTTAAAGGAAATTTTGAGGATACAGTGGGAGCTATACTGATTAGATAAAGTGATAACCAATTTACTCTTGATAGAGTGCACGCTGAGTGTTTCTTTTCTCTCTCTGGTTATAGCGGCCTATGACTTACCTTAAACTAAAACTCATGAACCAAGTTAACCGAACCTTCTTACACACTTTGGCTTTAGATTTTTACGATTCATGACAAAGTCGCATATATCCCTGCTACTCCTATTTTCCCTTTGCATTTCTCCAGAACACTCCATGTCACTACGATGATCCATATTGTTTGGAAAGGCCATCGTATAGTTACATACGGACTCAAAGAAATTATTTCAATCGAGGATGACCACTGGTTCTGGAGAAATTGAATAGGTTTATCCGGTTGCCTCTTCCCTTTACATTCTCTCTGGTTATGCGAGCTCCTTGTATTGGGAAAGTACACATATTATGCTTATTGGATAGTTTTTTTCCAAACCTTAGGCCAGTGCCGAAAGGTAAGGAAAGAAGAAAACCAGTTAGCGTAAGTGTGGTGTACAGAAGGTAAGATGTAGAGACATATAAATGGTAGGAGTGAGGACAAAGTGTAAGTCGATGTCGCGCACTCCGCGGGTTTGCGGGGAGGTGGAATACGCAAAAAACGATTTTTACGGGCTTCGCAACACCGACTTGAACCCAGGATCGACCATAAACCCTAGCTAGCAAAACTACTAAGAGGTGTAACTACTCGGAAGAAAGTTATACCTCCTAGTATCAAGTCCTTCGGTTCTTGATCTCCTCCTCCTCTTCTTGAGCTCCCTGAAGAGTGTACGGATCACGCTTGATCTTCGGCCTCCTCGCGTCAAAGACGATCCACCCGAGAGTGTGTATTTTAAGCTCCTACTTCTAAACCGAGATAACTAGGGTACTTAGTTTGCTAATCTAAGTATCCTAGATGAAGTAGAGAGTCTAATAGATTGTTTTATCTCACTAGATCCTCTGTTTCAAAACACATGTGAGGGTAAGGATCTTTGAGGAAGAAGGAGAGGAAAATTGGAGAGAGAATGAAGAGAAGCAAATGAGCTAGGTTGTGTGAGTGTGGAGAATGGCTCAAGACTTCACTCATTGAAGCATGGATTATTTTCTCATAGAAAATAGCCAACATGCTTCAATAGTGAACGCAAACTAATAAACAACTCAAGGAGCCATGCTTCACACCCATGCCACACAAGTCACTAAATATCCACGTCATTAGTCTATTTTGTAAAATAGATAAACCAATAATGAGGTGTCCCCTTCTAGAAGCATACCATGTAAAATTACAAGAATGCCCTCACCGTATATACATACTCGTATTCGTATTCCGAAAAATATGAATACAATGAGATAATAACAATCCAATAATATAATACTAGGATCCGAATTAAACCAAAGCCCACTAGTATTATCTGCCCGAACATCATCCGTGTACAAGTACACATATGTGATCGAAGCCCTGCCGTAAAACCATACGGCCTCTACATCCTTTGCCCGAAGCAGGGAAACCCTCTGTGTGGGACTCTACAGACTCAACAGTACGCTGGCAGTAGGTTTAACCACAAGCACGTCAGCGGTATTAGCTGCACGTAACGACTGCCTAGGTATCTGTCAATAAGAAGGCCGATGAGCAAACTCATCCGAACTCCTACTGAGCCTATCTGTGACAATCTCTGTACAGTCTGATCTGTTCGTCTAAGAGTATCGCATATCGGGCCTAGGGGGCGGTAATCTTCATACCCCTAATAGTGTAATAAGTCATGCTGGAGTGTAGCCCAAAACACCCTGAGAAACTACTAGAGTACCTACCAGTAAATCTCGCTTGCCTTGGCCAGGGACTTTTTGTAATGGCTTTCCGAACATGGCTCGATATCAACCCCCAATACCGGGAGAGACGAATCCTATCTAACCACTACTATCTCCAAGTGCTTTGGGACTGCACCCAATTACTAGCTGTTTGCACGATTCCTTTGAGCCGTGGTAGGGTAGTGATCTAAGTACAGTAGGAACACACTCGAGGTGAAGTAGCGATGTCAAGTCAATAGACTATGCTGTACTCATGTCACCTAGGAACTGCTACCTGACGAAAGGTATAGTACCAACCAGAAGTTCCCTACGAGTCTTGTCCAGTGTACTCATAACCCAATGAGCACCTGCATACAATCTCCAGTACGGCGTACTAATGGCTGTGGAATAGACCATCTCCGCTATTGGGATGAGATGTATATACACTAGTCTACTCTGGAGTATCGATACCCTGTCTCGATAATCCAGCGACTAGGGACCTGTATAAGGATGTGCTTATAGAATACCCATCCCCCACTAGTGTGACTGCCATCACAATACTGGTAGTCAGGCAAAGATCCTAAGGGCTTTACCAATATGTATAAGCGATATGCTAAAAGAAACACATGCACATATTGAGGTAGAATGAAACCAAGTTGCATACTACCATATTGAGCAAGACTGTTAATATATCTGTGTATATCCCAATCTTCCAAAATGTAATATACAAACCAGTATGATACAATAATGGCCTCTAGGGCATTTAACACTAACAATCTCCCACTTGCACTAAGACCATGTATTGGCATATCGCATACCTAACATCTCGAATAGCCTCTCAAACTGTGTCTGAGAGATGGCCTTTGTGAGTGGATCTGCAGTGTTGTTCTCCGTATCTACTCTCTGCACCTCGATCTCCCGGCGATCAATGATCTCCCTGATCAGGTGGTACTGCCTCAAGATGTGTCTGGACTTCCGATGGGACTTAGGTTCCTTCGCTAAAGCTATAGCCCCATTATTGTCACAATATAGTGGTATTGGATCAACAATGGACGGAACCACCTGAAGTTCTGTTATGAACTTCCTCATCCAAACTGCTTCTTTCACGACGTCACATGCAGTGATTTACTCCGCTTTCATCGTCGATTCAACAACGGTGTCTTGCTTGGAGCTCTTCCAACAGACCGTTCCTCTATTGAGGGTAAAGACATAACCCGACATGGACTTGGCGTCATCCTTGTCACTCTTGAAGCTGGAGTCAGTAAAGGCCTCGATCTGGAGGTCTTTTCCGCCATACACCATGAACATCTCCTTAGTCCTTCTCAGGTACTTGAGAATGTTCTTTACTGCTATCCAGTGGTTCTCCCCTAGGTTTGACTGATACCGGCTTACCATGCTATGTGTATAAGCAACATCTGGTATGGTGCACAACATCGCATACATTATAGAGCCTACCGCAGAAGCGCAGGGTATAATTGACATGGGAGCCCTTTCCAAATCAGTCTTGGAAGACATCTCTTTGGAGAGGGTGATTTCTTGGCAAGCCGGTAGACTGCCGCGCTTTGAATCTTCCATACTAAATCTCTTTAGTATGGTGTCGATGTACCTGAACTGCGAAAGTCCCAACATCCTCTTAGATCTATCACGATAGATCTGGATTCCCAGAATGTAGGAGGCATCACCCAGGTCATTCATGGAGAACCTCAGTGACAAGAATCCTTTGACTGATTGTAGAATAGGAATGTCATTTCCTATCAAGAGAATTTCATCCACGTACAAGATGAGGAATGGCACAGTTCTCGCTACAATCTTACTATAGATGCGTGGTTCATCTGGATTTTTGATAAAGTCGAATTCTTTGACCGTCTCATCAAAACAGATGTTCCAACTCCACGATGCCTTCTTTAATCTATAAATGGATTTAAGCAACTTGCAAACTTTCCCGCTGCTCCCATTCTGAATGAAACCCTCTGGCTAATCCATATAGACGCACTATTCCAAATTACCATTTAGAAAAGCGGACTTTACGTCCATCTGACAAATCTCATAATCGTGGAAGGCAGCAATGTCAAGAAGGATCCGAATGGATTTGAGCATAGCCCCTGGGGAAAAGGTTTCATCATAGTCCAAACCAGGTCTTTGAAGAAAACCTTTTGCAACAAGTATAGCCTTATAGGCTTCAACCTGTCCATCTACACCAATCTTCTTTCTGAAGATCCATTTGCAGCCTACGGGTTTTATCCCTTCTGGAGCAATATCCAAAGTCCATACTTTGTTGGTGTACATGGACTTCATCTCGGACCACATTGCATCCATCCATTTTACCGAGTCTCTGCTCTGAATGGCTTGCTGGAAGCTAGTTGGCTCATCATCATCGATGATGCAATCCTCTCTATCCCCGTCTATGAGAAAACCGTAGTATCTCTCGGGTGGATGAGACTTCCTACTATTCCTGCTGAGTGGCGTGGGGATGTCCTGTTCTTTCGAAACTTCTGGTTCTACCATGCATTCAGTAGTAGCTTGTGGTTCGGGAATTTCTTCCAGTTCTATTGCACTCTCTCTAGTTTCTTTTTCCAAAAATTGATTTTCCAAAAAGTGGGTATGACAAGAAACAAAAACCTTTTGTTCCTCCACGTAATAGAAAAGATACCCCCTTGAGTTATTTGGGTATCCCAAAAACTTACACAGTACCGAGAGTGCCTCGAGCTTGTTCGCATGCTTTTTTTTGATAAAAGTTGGACATCTCCATATCTTCAGATACTGAAGAAAGGGTTTCTTCCCACTGCACATCTGATATGGTGTGGTAGACACAGTCTTGGTAAGAACCTTGTTTAAAAGATATGCAGCTGATTCTAGTGTATAGCCCCATAAGGATCGCTGTAACTTAGTGTTACTCATCATGGAACGTACCATATCCAATAGGGTTCTGTTCCACCTTTCCGATACACCGTTATATTGTGGTGTGTATGGAGGAGTAAGCTGAAAGAGAATTCCATTCTCTTTTAAGTAATCTAGGAACACGGCACTTAAGTATTCACCACCTCGATCAGATCTCAATGTCTTGATATTTTTTCCGGTTTGTTTTTCCACTTCATTCTTATATTCTCGGAATTTCTCAAAGGCCTCGGATTTATGTTTCATCAAGAAGACATATCCATATCTAGAGAATTCATCCGTAAAAGTAATGAAATAGGAATAACCACTTCGTGCATGTATAGACATTGGCACATTTTGCTGTGTATGAGTCTCAAGAGCTCGCTCGCTCTTACTCCGTGTCCAGTGAACGGATTCTTTGTCATCTTTCCTTTGAGACATGATTAACAAGTTGCATAGGACTGATATTCGAACGGATCCAAATATCCCTCTTTATGTAACCTCATCAACTGCTTTTCATTGATGTGAACCAGTCTACAATGACATAAGAAAGCCTGATTTAATTCTGTAGACTTTCTTTTAAGTGTGTTCTAGACGTTGAAAACCTGAGCTTGATTTAACACGTATATACCGTTGTCTAGTTTACCTGACCAATCAAAGCTTGATTTATGTGGATGTTGACAACATCGCTTACAAATGTAAAATCATAAACTTCTTTACAAAGTAAAGATACAGAAATGATATTACAAGTCAAACTAGATACACACAAATAGTTACACAAAATCAATATCTGCCCACTTGTCAATCTTAGGTGATATTCCCGTTTGGATACAGCGTCCACGCTCATTCCGTTAGCAACCCTGAGAGTCATATCACCTGCCCTGATAACTCTACGGTTTTTGAGAGCCTATAATGAATTACAGATATGAGTTACTGATCCGGTATCTAGTACCTGTGAAGTAGAGTTAATTGACAGACAGTTTTCAATCATAAACACACCCGAAGCCGAAGCCACAACGTGCTTCGGATCCTGGTTTCTGGCTTTCCAATCCCTGCTTTCCCTCTACCAATGCCTTTTCCCGTGACAACAGGAACATTCCTCCTTCTCTACTGTTAGCCCCGAAACTTTTGCCCTGCCCTTTCCTTCTACCTTACGGACACCGCCTATCGGTTTGGTGGAGACCTTCTTCTTCTCTCCCTTGGCTTTCGCCTTGGATATAGATGATGAAGATTCCCCAATAAAAAGAGCGGGTGTCTCCCTGGTTTCATTCAGGGTGTAAGTTGAAGGTAGGGACCGTAGAATCAAATTTGTACATAACTCGTTCTCCAACGTGGTCTCCAGGTCTGTGAGCTTTTCAATATAGCTGATCATTGTAAGGACGCGGTCCCCTACAGATGACCCGACAGCCAACCTCGCTTGAAGTAGTTCCTTCGAGGTTTCATATCTTGCGATATGAGATTGCTCTCCATATAAATCTTTGTTAAGAAAGAAGATGGAAGCTAAGTTCATCTTCTCATGTTGCCTCTGGTTTTCCCTATCCATTGAGGCCAACACGAAGCACTTGGCATTCGTACTGTCTTTTTCCGATGTCTTACAGATATCAACATCCGCGTCGGTGGAAACTGGACCTGGGACGGCGGCGGCTTTAGTAGTAAGTTGGTGGCCCGGCTTGTCATAGATAATGGATACCTAGACAAACCTTTGCCAACCAATATAGTTTGGCTCAGTCAATTTATTATCTAGCTGTAACCTAAGTCCGGTCATCTGGTCGCTGCAATTAAGTGAGAGAGGAGGAAACACTCAGTATGTTGCTCTTGCAAATTTAGATTTGTTATTAGTTTATCTAAACAGAATGGCTCCCACTGTATCTCAAATCCTTGCTCAAACCATAAAAGAAGAATTAGTCAGGATTAATCTCACTCTTACAATAGTTAACCTTTCGGTCAGACCGGTGTTGGTACTTCGAGGGAGGTTTTCCAACACTTTCGCGAAGTTCCTTAATTGCATAAGCTCTTTTCCCTGGAGTCGTAGCTCTGCTAACACCGTTGTAGACACCTAGTTGGTTTATAGCATTGATTGTTTAGTGAGAAAATCCTCCGAGGAGTAGCGGATACTCACAGTAGGATCGGGATCTAAATATCATCGTATGACAATCTTGAAGGAATACTACCAAAATCATCACACTCCAAATGGTATGCAACACTAGCAAGTTTCAATTTCCTTAGAAACTCCCGATGTGGATTTTTGCCCCAAGAACTTATGACCTTGACGAAGGCCAACATATCATAAGACGCATGTCAAGTTCTACCCATCTTTGTCCAGGTTAATTTGAACCCACCCGTTTATACCCTTGACAAAGGCCAAAATAGTAGTACGACTGTCCTAAACCAACACATCTATCTATGCAACAGATGAATATTCAGAAGCTACCAATCACTATGCCTTAGCGAAGGTAAAAATAGATTGCTTGAATACCACTAAATATCCAACTGAAATGACGGAGAGCTACAGCTGGTTTTGGCGAAACCGTGAACGTAATGAACATGATTTAATTGAAGGAACCATGATAGCTTTTAAAGGAGTGGTTTAGGCTCCGCATTTAAAAGTTTGCTTTTTGAAAAAAACGAGTAGTTTTGAAATTTTTCCAATAATTCAGCTTTGGTTTGTTTGCTTTGCATTAAACATATAATACGGTCCCATCATTTACACCTACCATTGTAGAAAGAAACGAAAATACCACGTACGCTTAAGCCATCCACATTCACCACTGAGCCCCGTCTAACACCGTTATGTTACTTAACTAACGCCAGAGCGGGGGATGGACTAGCGCGGGTGCAAAACATAAGCAACGTCTGTTATATAACATATATAATATATCCATTCGTCTCATGCAATAATAGGCAATCCAGATCACAGATGAATATTTTGGATATACTAGGAATTCCGCGTATCGTTTAAGCCCATAACGAAAGACGGATTCCACCGTCGTGATGAATAGCCAAACCCCACCCTAGAGTCCTACGGGTGCGGCAAACTACCCACCAAATTTCCGAAGTGAAGCAGCCTCTCTCAGTAAAATGAGTAGGCCACTCGGCATTTCAAGAACCCGGTAGTTTGTGCACCCCACCTTGGGTCTATCCTAGGAGGAAAAATAGTAAAAGAAATAATACAACGGTGGTTACAACCTCAACTTAGATGTGCCCCGCAAAATAATATTATATCACTTTACAAATTTTACATTGAATGAAAGAAAAGAAAACACTCTTCTCACATCCCCCGGCTATTCATCTACGACGATCCAAAACTCCATATCCACAAACCATCACAATACAAATATGTGCAACCCCCAACTAATCGACGTATAGCAATTAGCGGAGGTTTACAAACACATATACACACCACAAAGCTTGTAAAGTAACCTACGATGTTATAAAATCCACGCACAATTAGCTAACAAAACTAATTTTTTAAGACCATGAAAAACTGTCCACTAAAGTCACCAAAAAATCATTTTAAGCCAATCCGGGAGTCGAAACGAACTTGAAACCCGTCTGAACCTTCACGGAGGCAACAGGGAAAAAATTAAGTATCTATTTGGGGGCCTCGAGGGGGGGGTACCCACCCCCGAGGGCCACCATGAGGTGGCCCCCAAGGGAAGGCAGACCCGAGAGCACCCATTAGGTGCTCTTGGGTCACCACCCCAAGTCCACCTTATGGTGGTCTTGGAGGGTAGGCCCGGCCTTAGGTCCCCCCAGGGTATCGTCATGATGTCCATTCTCCATCCCGTGGCTTCTCGGTTCAATCCGTGTTCCCGCGGGGTGTGCAAACATCTTAAAACAACTTTTTCGGTTATGTTTTTGTCTGCAGTCGGTGCGCGAAAAAACGGCGAATTTTAAACATCGCTACAAGATATGTAAGTCTTATGGAGAGGCTCTGATACTACTGTAAGTCGATGTCGTGAACCCCACGGGTTCGCGGGGAGGCGGAATATGCAAAAAACGATTTTTACGGGCTTCACAGCTTCGACTTGAAACCGGGATCGACTATAAACCCTAGCTTGCAAAACTACTAAGAGGTTTAACTACTCGGAAGAAACTTATACCTCCTAATATTAAGTCCTTCGCTTCTTGATCTCCTCCTCCTCTTCTTGAGCTCCTTGAAGAGTGTACGGATCGTGCTTGATCTTCGTCCTCCTCACGTCAAAGACGATCCACCCGAGAGTATGTACTTTGAGTTCCTACCTCTAAACCGAGGTAACTAGGATACTTAGTTTGCTAATCTAAGTAGCTTAAATGAAGTAGAGAGTCTAATAGATTGTTTTATCTCACTAGATCCTTTTTTCACAACATATGTGAAGGTAAGGATCTTTGAGGAAGAAGGAGAGGAAACTTGGAGAGAGAATGAAGAGAAGCAAATAAGCTAGGTTGTGTGAGTGTGGAGAATGGCTTAAGACTTCACTCATTGAAGCATGGATTATTTTATCATAGAAAATAACCACTATACTTCAATAGTGAACACAAACTAATAAACAACTCAAGGAACCATGCTTCACACCCATGCCACACAAGTCTCCAAATATCCACCTCATTAATCTATTTTGCAAAACAGATAAACTAATAATGAGGTGTCCCCTTCTAGAAGCATACCATGTAAAATTACAAGAATGCCCTCACCGTATATACATACCTGTATTCGTATTCTGAAAAATACGAATACAATGAGATGATAAAAATCCAATAATATAATACTAAGATCTGGCTTAAACCAAATGCCACTAGTATTATCTGCCCGAACACCATCCGTGTATAAGTACACGTATGTGATCGAAGCCCTGCCGTAAAACCATACAACCTTTACATCTTTTGGCCGAAGTAGGGAAACCCTCCGTGTAGGACTCTAAAGACTCGAAAGTACGCTGGCAGTGGGTTTAACCATAAGCACGTCAGCGGTACTAGCTGCACGTAACGGCTACCCAGGTATCTGTCGATAAGAAGGACGATTAGCAAACTCATCCGAACTCCTACTGAGCCTATCTGTGACAATATCTGTACAGTTCGATCTGTTCGTCTATGAGTATCACATATCAGGCCTAGGGGGACGATAACCGTCAAATTCCTAATAGCGCAATAAGTTATGCCGGTGTGTAGCCCAAAATACCCTTTGAAACTACTGGAGTACCTACCAGTAAATCTCGCTTTCCCTAGACAGGGAATTTGTGTAATGTCTTTCCGAACACAGCGCGATATCAATCCCCAATATCGGGAGAGACGAATCCTATCTAACCACTACTGCCTCCAAGTGTTTCGGGACTGCACCCAACTACTACCTGTTTGCACGACTCCTTTGAGCCGTGGTAAGGTAGTAATCTCAGTATAGTGGGAACACACTCGAGACAAAGTAGCGATATCAAGTCAACGGAACTATGCTGTATTCATGTCACCTGGGAATTGCTACCAGACGAAAAGTATAATACCAACCAGCAGTTCTCTATGAGTCCTATCCAGTATACTCATAACCTAATGAGCACCTGCATACTATCTCTAGTACGGCGTACTAATGGCTGTGGGACAGACCATCTCCCATGCTGGGATGAGAAGTGTATATACTAGTCTACTCTGGAGTATCGATGCCCCGTCTCGATAATCCTACGACTAGGAACCTATATAAGGATGTGCTTAAAGACTACCCAGCCCCCACTAGTGTGACTGCCATCACAACGCTGGTAGTCAAGAAATGATCCTAAGGGCTTTACCAATATGTATAAGCGATATGCTAAAAAAAACACATGCATATATTGAGGTAGAATCAAACCAAGTAGCATAATACTATATTGAGCAAGACTGTTAATATATCTGTGTATATCCCAAGCTTCCAAAATATAATATACAAACCATTATGATACAATAATGGCCTCTAGGCCATATAGCCATATAACACTAATACAAAGGAAATTGCAACTACTATTATGAATCTGGATAATGAAAGAGGCATTATTTAGAATACCCTACCACAACATTTATATTTCAGAATTTCTATGTACTTATAAATGAGAACTGTTTTCCCAATTAATTTTAATTTTAGGATATTTATTTACTGGATTTAGATCTTAGATCCGTAGGGCCTTACAGATGCTGAGTAGGAGTAAAATATTGGGAAATTGGCAATTTGATTCTTAATATCGGAATTCGTTGCAATCGGTGATAGTGGATTAAATCGCCTGGTTTTGCCTAACGGTAAATATATGGTTTCGAATAACCGTTGTTATGCACCAATTTTTAAAATGATATATCTGTATTTTTATTTTATAAACTGAGATAAAAATTTTGAAAATTATGTTTCAAACATTTACCATTATCAGTTAAGAATAAGGTAAGGTGGATTGATTAACGGTGTAAGACATTCTTAACCAAAATACAGTTTTCAACCTACAATACACGGAATTCGAGTTATTGAACTCTTGGGGCTTATACATGAAAATGTATGTTGTCCAGGGTCCTTCGGGTTAAGGGGTTGGTACTTTTATTTCATTCAGGTTTACCTATAAGTTCTCTTGTTTTAGACACGCAATTGTTGTAATGCAAGGTCCAAATATTTTGAAAAGTTTATAGGTATAAGAATAAAGTAGAGAACCATGCGTTGGAAGTATCAGGATTCTTCGAGGTGATTGAAAATGTAGATACTTATGCTGGGCATTCCATCATATAATACTGATAACTTGATTCTCTTTCAGGTTACTGATTTGTGGGTGCGCTCCTTGATGTGCAATGTTGTATTGACCTTTTCCATTTTGTGATATGCACTGGAAATAGTTGTATGACATTTGAAACTATCTAAATTAATGCCTTTGATTCTATATGGATATAGATTGGTTGCATATCTTGAGCATGTTAAGATATGGAGTTATCCGGTTTGTGTTTAAAAGTAGAATCCGGATAAACTCAAGGCATGCTTCGGTAATGGTAGTTTGTGAATTATCCCAAGCATTCGCTAGGGTTTTGATTTTACCATTTTCAAGATCAATAGTTACATTGTTCTTGGCTCGCCACCTTTTTATAAAAGGAATTTTTTCACAAAATAAACTAGTGGGAGTATGGTAGAACTGGAAGTGATTCTAGAACCACAAACGGTTACCAAAAATTTAGTAGAGCCTAAGGATTCAATTGAACTTGATAAACTATTAACCACTCTGCAGATTTTAGTAGGTGACATTAGCTACCTAGAGATACTTCGGTTTTCTCATAGACGGTGACAGAGAGATCAGCATTATGGTTATGATGACCCCACTAATTATTTGCAGATCATAGGAAGTGGTAGCTTCAAGGTGACCAGATACTTTATATCCAAGATGGACTCTACGCACACCAGCAAATTATGGATTTTGGACTTTGCTGGGTGCTCCTACAAGGGCAAAACCTATTAGGAGAAAGTGGATCATTTGAGATCTATGCTGGTGGAAAGGTATTAACCTAATATAGCTAGACTTGTTGTAAAGATTCTCATCAAATACCCGTTGTGGATTGTGATGAGATTTTTACTTCAGTGTCTACGCTGAAGTCCATATGGATATGACTTAGCACTGCTGCTGTTCTTGGCTATTATGATATCTAGCAGGTGGAAGACTATAACGTCTTTCTAAATTTGTATTTAGAAGTGCACATGTATATGACACTACCAGAAGGTTATCGTAGTCATTGGGAGCAGTGGAAGGTGTGCAAGTTGCTTATGTTTACTCATAGACTAAAGCATATATAGCGAAGACGGACATCTATTTTGATGTGATAATCAAGGTGATTGACTTCACCAAAAAAAAGAGATGAACCTAATAAGAAGGGTGTAGAGAGTACTGTCCTGGGATTTGGATGACATACATCTAATAGGAAGTGATGTTCCTATACTACAATCGGTCAAACTTTGGTTGTCACATGGTGTTTTCTCCACATTGAATATGGATAATATATCAAGGATTCCGGTCACTAGATATATGGTTTTAGATTTAGATTTGAGACGGATACTTAGACACCATTCTAAAGTATTTTAGAATGGACGACTTCTGGCGTGGTAGTATACTCGTTGGTGATGGAGTCTTCTTCTCTAAAGAGATGTCTTCTAGACTTATGACTAGAGAGAATGGCATGAATGATATATTATTTGCTTAGTCAATTGATTCAATCATGCAATATCTTAAACCAAACCAGATGTTGCTTCTACGCTTGCTGTAGTAAGCAGAAATTAATTCAATCCTGGAGAAACAAACGGATGAAGTTAAGAAAATAAGAAGATGTTATTGGTATATCGTAAAGGTAATCTCCTTCAGGAGGTGGTTATCGGTTCTGGCTTTCATGGTGACCTGGATGACAGAGATACTGTCAGAGTTTTGAGTTTACCCTCTTGAGAGGAGCAGCATATTGGATAGGGTTTTGATAGGGATACTGAGGTAGACATGGTGCAAATTACTGATTATGACTCAGCAGAGGATATAGCCCAAGAAGTTTGTTGGATAAATTTGTTCATTTATGAACTTGGTCAAGTATCCAGACAGATTCATGAGGCGGAGTATTGCTCAGTTCGGGAGATTGTTAATCTCCGCGAAGTTGAGACATAGAGACAGGAGGTTGGAACATTATTGCAGATCCACTCACTGGAGTTATTTCTCGAACACGGATGTTTCATAAACACTGTTTGTGAAACTGATTAGTAGAGAAATTAGGTATTCGTTAGCACACCGGATGTGAGTATGAGATACCGCTATAATTTTTCTTAAGTGCAAGTGGGAGATTTTTGGATATAGTTGAAGGTAGGCAATTATGATAATTAAGGGAGGATCTGTATAGCTAGAATAGTCTGCTCGAGATGATAGTATGCTATCTGGTTTGTCTTTATCATTGATGTGTATACGTTTTACTTATTATTATGTCGCTAATACATAATGATGAAGCCCGTAGGATTCTTGCTTAATTACCGGCATTATGATGGCGATTATATACGTGGGAGCTGGGTAATCCATAAGCACTTCCTTAAATGCCCCTAGTCGAGAGAGTATCGAGACTATGTATCGATATTCCGAAGTAGACTAGTATATACGTTTCGAGACCTTGATGAGGGGCGGTGGCCGGTCTCACGAGCCATTGGTGTTATGTTACCTAAGATAGTATACATGTGCTTACTAGAGGTAAGTACACCGGACGGACTCACCATGAACTTCTAAATGGTATTATATCTATAATCAAATAGAAGTTCTCTAGTGGCATGAGTACAGATTAGTCTTTTGACTTGAGATCAGCATTTGTCTCGTGTGAGTTCTCACCGTATTTTGATTTCTACCCTACCACGGTTCAATGGAGTCATGCAAACAAGTTTTAGTTGGGTACAGTCCTGAACCACATGGAGTCAGTGAGTGATTGTCAGGGATTCGTCTCTCATGGTATTAGGAGTCGATATCGTGCAGTGTTCGGTTGGCCATCACCCTAAATCCGTGGCAACGGTAGATGAGATTTACTGATATGAGTTCAGTAGTTTCTCGGTTGGTGATGAGTTTGACTCCAACATGGCTTATCGAGTTATTAGGGCTCTGACGTTATCCAATTGTACACCCGGTATGCGATACTCTTAGAAGAAGAGATCAGACTATACGGAGATTGTCACATTCAGGCTTAGTAGGGTACGGACAGACTTGATTTTCGACTTCCCTTTCGGCATATATCAGGGTAGCCGTTACGTACAGCTGGTGCTATTGACGTGCTTATGGTTATGGATTTATCTAGTAACTCACTGCCAGCGTATTGTCGAGTATTTAGAGTTACACACAGAGGGTTTTCCCGATTCAGGCGATACGATATAGATGACGTATGTTGATACATATAGGGGTCCGATTAAATACGTGTACAAGCGATACAGACTTTAATTGGATGCTTGATAATAATAACCGGCTTAGCATTATGCCGGATTATTAAATCATGTATTGATTTAATAATATATATATATATATATATGTATGTATGTATGTATGTATGTATGTATATATGTATGTATGTATGTATAATATGTATATATATATATATTCTAGTATTATTTCTCACTATTCATTTTCTCTCTCTTAACTATTTGTATTTTTATACGGATACGCATATATATATTTTGATACGTATACCGGGAAGTATTCCGTATTTAGACAAATATACTTTTAGAAGAAAGACACTTCATTTGTTGATTTTCCTTTTAGGAGAATCAAATATGAGGTGGAGAATGAAGTGACATTTGTGTATGGTTGAGAACATGTAGAGCGACATGGCTTCATTTATTTTTTTTGTAAATGGTGAGATATTTTTCTTTGATGGAAAAAATTATGAAACCATTCTATTATTCTCACATTCACACAACCAAATCTTAGCTCATTTTTGTGACATACCTACCTCTTCATCCTTCCCCTCCTTCTTTATTTTCTCTTTTGAGCTTAAGCGCTTGAGAGAAAATGATAGTTGAAAATTCCTACACCTCCACTCTCCATTCCTAGCAAGCTTGGAGTGTCGGTTGCTTCACTAGGTGAAACTGGATCTTGGATCGGTTCTCTCAGGTGATATTAAGGGCGGTCTCCTCTCAAGCTTTTTCCCGACGGCCTATAAGAAACTTGGAGGAGTCTATCACGATTAGATGGACACGCATCAAAAGTTGTAATCTCCCTAAATCTTGTATGCTTGCTTTTTAGTTCTAATGTTTGGATCAATCGCTAGGAATTGTTTTCTATTGCCCTTTTGAAAATTTTCGTTTTTCGTTTCCGCATTTGCCGTGATAGTAGAGGCAAGGGCATTAGGAATCAACATTTATAATATAAGTAATTTCAATAAATTAAAATGTATTTTTTGGATTTATAATTATTTAATAGAATGATTTTTTATTTGAATTCAAAACCCCCTCCTATTTTGTTAGAGGCAAATCTCTCTTCCATTTTATTTGATGGAGTAGTTATAGAAAGTTTGATTTTGAATTCAAATGGTGAGAGAATTCCATTTGTATCTCTTCATTTCTATTTAAACTAACTTTTTTTCTTTGTTCCATACATACAAAAAAGCATAACAATTCATTCTCTTATCTTCTCTTCATTAATTTTCTTTTGGTATTCATAAAAATCAAGTGGTTCGGGACAATTCCCTACTAGTGCAACACGTGAGATTGTAAACACAAGGTTGGATTGTTATATCCTGAAAGCAAATCGCATTAATCCCCGTTACATTGTAGGGATGCAAATATTTTTTTAAAAATAGTGATTACGTGCCTTAATCCAATCTATTGTGTTTGTGTTTTTTCTTGCCATTGAATGCAACCCTAATTTTGCAACAACAAAATGCATTGGTTTCCGGCCAGGAAAGAGAAAGAGATGGGATTTTTCAAACAACTTTTAAGCAATATTTTAGGGTTCACGTACCCCTCTCTCTTTCATGACAGAAAATATGAATTCATGAAAGAATTTTTCCACCATCAACCCACGCCCCCTCTCCCCTCCAACATTTATAAGTGTTTTTCTCTTCCAACATTTATATAAGTGTTTAATGAATTCAAAGATTTGTAAAATCTTATTTATTTGTGTTGCATATTTAACGTGTAGCATGGTGATCCCTTGAAACATTTTTTTTTTAAATTGACCCTTCAGTCTCATCCAAGTACACACCAAACCTACGCACACAACACACATACATACACACCCAAAGAACCTAAGGATTTTCTCTGAAACTGTTAATTTGTGTTAATTTGTGGCCACTTAGTTTTCTGGGATTCGAACCATAAACTCTCCTTACGAAGGGAAGTGCCGTATCAACTAAGCTATTGCTTTTTAGTGTCCGCATTTTTTTGGCCTATATCTTTAGATTAAAATATTGAAGTTGTCTAATTTAATTTAATCATGCACACAAAAATTTTCAGAAATATAGAAACCCCTAAACCTGCCTCGCATAGCCTAAATTTCATCATTATGAGTGATGAAATCGAGTCAGAAGTTGATGTACTGAAGATTTAAAAGAAAATACGATATACTAAATGTCATATAAAAAGTCATTGTTTCATCCAAATATCTATATTTCAAAATGTGACATTTTAATACATGAAGTTTTGCATTTTGATACTTTGCTACTTAGCTATCCGTTCTTCAAAAATGTGTAAAATCCTTTTATGTTTTCATACCAACAAAAAAATATTAAAAAAATTCATATGAGAAGCACATGGAGAAGTATAAGGAAATTTACAGCCTAGCTCAAACTATAGTATATCATCGCATCAACCGTATTGCATTGACTGCACCCTCTCCAGCTGATTTATTTTGTTCTTAATATCTATTTTTTCAATCTCGTCTTCCATCTTCACCAGCGCTTCTGGATTCCGCGGTAGCAAGAAGAAGAATGCGGTCTGAGGGTAGGCCACCATGTCACTGAAAGTGTATGTTAGCACCACCACAGGATTTTACTAGCATCAAGCATGCCATTTTGAAAAATTTCAGGATGCTCATCAACATTAACCAAGATCTTAAACTAGATGATTAAGGTTTAACTATGATATCATAAAAACTAGCTAAGAAAAAGGTGGCTACAACCTTTGTAGACCGTGTCCTTCTCTTCTCAAGCTCCGGGTTGTAGTCCACGCGACTCTACTAGAAGGTTGAACGAACTTGCTTCAATGACCTTCGTCCCGAATATGATTCACCCGAAGTCCACTAATCCAAGCTATCTCTTCACTAAACTCTTTAGTGAAGTAAACACACTATACCAAAGTGCTAATCTAGTGTAGGATGGTGAAGTAGGGGTTTTATTTGCTCACTGGGGTTCTCACAAGCTCAAGGATTCACGACTCATGTGAGGGATTGAGCTTGGAGGTGGAAGTGAGGAAAAGGGAGAGAGCTAGAGAGAAACTCATCACACATGTGCTCAAGAAAAGAAAATGAACTAAGTCATGTGAAGAATGGCTTGACCCCTTCACTTATTGAAGCATCCAATATCCATCGATATAGAATTGTAATCATGCTTCAAGTGTAGGATGATGAATAAAAAATTTATCAAGCCATACTTTACACCATGCCACAAAGGTCTCCTCATTTTTCCACCTCTTTTTGTATTTCTAAAAATAGAAAACCATGCCATGCTTCACACACACACACACACACACACACACACACACACATATATATATATGAATAATTAGTGAGCTAATAATATTAGTCAATACACAATTATATCAAATATAAATATATATCATATTATTAAATCAACACTTGATTTAATAATCCGGTTATATCACATATAACCGACTAATATCATTTATCTGTATATCACATTTTCAAATTAACACTTGATTCAATAATCCGATTATATCACATATAACCTACACTACTACAAATAGGGGTTGCCCCTACAAATTTATCCGTAGGAGCAAATCACTGCCCCTGCGGATATATCCGTAGGGGCAAGAAATATCCCTGTAGGTGCAAACGTCGTAGGTGCAAGTTTTAGCCTTGAACATACCCCTACGGACAAAAACTAGCCCCTACGGCTTAATCTGTAGGTCCCGTTGTCCCTACGGATTAGGCTGTAGGGACAAAAAACTTATTTAATTTATCGTTTTATAAAATAAATTAGTTGTCCCTACGGATCAGTCCGTAGGGGAAACTATTTGCCCCTACGGACACGTGCGTAGGTCCTGATGTGTAGGGACAAAATATCAGGTATCTTGATATTTTGTCCCTACGGATACATGTGTAGGGGCATTTGTTTGCTCCGACGGACAACTCCGTAGGGGGACAAGTATAACCCCTATTACTGAGATCATAGGAGAAAAATATCAGGTATCCTGATATTTTTCCCCTACGGATAAATCAATAGGGGCAAAGAAGGTCCCTACGGATTAATCAGTAGTGACTTTATTGGGCCCTACGGATTAATCCGTATGGACATATTATCAGTTTTTTTAAAAAAAAGTGTTGCCTATTTTTTTCTCGCCCTGTGCATAATAATATATACATCATATATAAAATTAATCAACACGCAGAATATATATCGCAGTATTCATAATCACATCTCACGCTGAATATACAAAAGAAATCAACAAAAGCAAAATATGATATCAATATAAACACGCAAACACCGCCAATATCAATATCGTCCAAAATATATACAATATGTATCATATAAATAAATACATATTTAAAACATAAGAATCAAAAAACTACCCTAGCTCGGTCCAGCTCCACCTCTGATAAACGCCATAATCTGGAGCGCCTGCTCCTCAGATATACCCTGAGTCAATAAATCATGCAATGCGGAGTGTGTGGGGGTCTGGGCGGGCTGTGGAGCTGTAGTAGTGGTCTGCACAACCGCCGCCGAGGTAGTGGCTTGCGGAGCCGCAGCTGCGGGAGTATGAGCGGGCAGTGGAGCTATAGGAGCTGTCTGCGGAACCGCAGCCGAGGTAGTGGCTTGCGGAGCCGCAGCCGAAGAAGATGCATGTGGAGGCTCGGCCGATGTAGCCTGTCGCGTCTGGACCTATGTGTGTAATAAACGAGTAAGAACTGTGTATTAGTCGAATTCGTTTCATTATCACGTTATTGCGAAACCCCAATCTATGTATATTTGGGGACCTAGGCCTCGTTTGGATATCTAGTTTGGAAAACCGTAGTTTATTTTAATTAGATATGTATGTATGATTAATCAAAGCTAAGTCTACAACTAAATAAGCTCAGGCTATGTACTAATATTGGATATGTTGCTATCTATAATATGGCATAATATTTTACTATTATGTAGTATACATACCATCATCTCCTTCAACTCCTGAACGGTGGCCTTCAAGCTCTCCAGTTCTTGCTGGAAACGTCGCTCACTGGAGACGGAGGAAGTAACCGCCGTAGTGGAGTCCAACCTCATATGGGCCCTGCTAGGGCCCAGTCCCCGGCCTCTCTCCCAACCTCTGTGGTGCCCTCCGTGTGCGGCGTCCAGGACTGGGGTCAGCAGCATCGGATCGTTCTGTCCAGTAAAATTGATCCCCGGTGCCTCGGCCTGCTCAACTACCCGCTCCTACACCCACATTAACCAGTAAAATATAAGTATATCATTTAAATTTGAACATTTCAAAACTAAAATTTCAAATAGGGGTTGAATAAATATTAACACTTACGTAATACTCCTGGGTAGGGGCGTCGGGGTATCGAAGCTCTCCTATGGCGGGATCTGTCGAGGTGCTGTGGACGGCAAGATACGCGGACAACACGCTCAGTGTACCACCCTGTGCCAGGGTCTGAGCTCTCTGCAATATTAGAAAATAACTCTTAATATTAGATATATTAGAAAATAACTCTTAATATTACATTATATCACAAAGGCAGGTCTATTATAATTACCGATAACTCCATGGCAATAGTAATATTCCTCGAGCCACCTGTATAAGTGGGGCGACCCCTCTTCACCGACTTTCTATTCTCTTTATTTTGTTTGGCCTGTTTTTGCACAACACATTTACATTTAGTTTTCTAATTAAGTAACACAAAAAAATAAATTATATACTAAACAATGAATTACATTTAAAATACATACATGTTTGCGTTGAGAGTCAAAATATTCGCACAATAGAGGCCATGTATCTACGTCGACTCTCGCAAAGGCCGGAGTGGATAAGAGGGCCGCTCTCTCTACCTCGGGGGTCGGCATCCATAGGGAATAGCAGTCGGTCTTCAGCTCATTCCTGTTGTATCGGACCTTCGTCTGCATGTTCTTCATCAGGCCATTGTACAGAGCGTAAAGATCGAGCACCCTCCCAGGGTGATCAGGGTCGGGTACAAGCTGAAAATCGTAATCCAACTGAAAATAAAAAAAACATTGTTATTAGATTGCAAGTGTTAATAATAAATATATTTGATAAATCAAATGAAAATATATATTAATACCCGAGCCTGATCCTAGAAGAGGGCGAATGAGCGCCGATGATGGCCGTCTCACTCAACGTGAAGTGGATAGTTCTTCACGAGCCGGCTCTCATCCCCCATATACCGGTCGAACCTCTCGGCATGATTGCCGTTATAGCGATAATCAGGGGTAAAAAAGAGGGGGAGTGATGCCTCCTCTCTAGCTCTGTCAGGCCTCAGCCTGTGGGACTGATTCGGACCTCGAGTCCCCCTCTCGGAATGGGGAGGCCCTGCGTCTGCAAGAAATATCAAGACAATCAATATTAAGACAAAGTTGTATTAAGAAATTAAGGTTTAATGAAAATTGAAGTGTGATATATACCTCCGGTAACTAAAGCACGAGCCTAGGCCCGGGCAGCAGCATGAGCGGAACGATAGTTCCTCCGGTGAGGAACAGCTGGTGACCCGGACGTGGACGCATCTCCAACTAGAAAATAAACATCGATAAAATTACATGGAGTTCATGTTTATTCTTAAAGGATATGTAAAATGAATAAATATTTTATATTTATTCATACAAACCTGTAGACTGAGCGGAGGGAATGGAAGTAACGGGAGTGGCCCCTGCACCAGACGAGGACGCACCACCTATAATTAGACAATTAAGTATGAGCTATATAAGTAATTACAAAAAGAATGCGTATATCAATAATATAACATTCTAAATCAACATGTATACACTATAGTATATATAAACATACCGCAGGTATATGATATATAAACATACCTGGAGGTGCGGGAGTGGCCTCTGTCCCTGATGTAAGTACGTAAGAGCAAAAAGAATGTATGTATATTTATGATATAGCATTCTAAATCAATATACATACACTATATGATATATAAACATACTTGGAGGTGCGGGAGTGTCCTCTGTCCCTGATGTGGACGCATCACGAACAGCTAGACAATCAAACATTGACAATATAAGTAATTTTGACATGAACATGCATGTATATCTATAATATTACATTCAAAATGAATATGCGTGCAATATACCTGGAAGTGTAGCAAAGTCCACACAGAAGGAGGCATCCGAAGGGGTCTCCGATCGGGGTGCAAGACCGGCCCTCTGAAACTCCCTACGCAGCTCTCCGGGCGGCAGAAACGCTCTGCCTCTGCCTTTGCCTCTGCCGGTGCCGTGACTGGAGCTCCTGCCGCCCCTCGCCGCTCCCATCATCGTCATCAAATCTAGATAAACGGTTCGTGGATGCATTAGACAATCATTACAAGTATTGACTATATATGTATAGATCATAAAATGTGATGTAATAATATAACATTACTGATAACCTTTTTCGTTTCGTGGGCGCATTAGACATATCTACTTGGATTTCATTATCGATATCATTTCTAACCCACGTAACTTCATGATCAGCCGAAGACAACCCGTCTTTCGAAACAGACGGTCGGAGCACTCTAGGTCTTCTCTCTTCTTCATGCTCATCGCTGTCCTCGAATTCTGGGACATCGTAGACATCCCTGGGTTTCCAACGGCATATGACACTCCATCCCGGATGCTTCAAACACTGTGAGTAGTATACTTGGAACGCTTGGTTCGGAAAGATAAACGGATCTTCCTGACCGTAAAATCAAAGTGTGTTCACACTGGTCAATCCATATTCATCTTTCCAAGTCCCAAGATTGCTTCTCCACTTCGTATCGGTTCGCGTATCGTACGAAGTACACTGGAATATATAAAAGGGTTCTGATCGTCCGGGATAGTGGATGCCGAGTGTACAATTTAAGTATCCATAATAAATCACACCATCCGATCCTACCATCGCAATCCTACTATTCTAAGTGGTTTTAGATGTTTTTATATCTTTAACTTCGAATTTGTATCCAAGGACACCGAATCCTTTATAATATGCAACCTCCATACTAGGAAATTGAGCTAAACATCTTGAATCACTCTCAAATGATGCAGACAAGATCGGATTGTGGATTCAACAAAACAAATTTTACGAAAAATACATAACGATATAAGTTTAAATTAAAACTAATAGCAATAACATGTTATTCGAATAACTTACATGATCTGCAGTCCAATCGCAAAAATTATCCTGATGATATTTTTCCAATCATTCATCGTTCCAATCAGGATGCCCCTCACGTACCTCGTTAAAATGAATTCTGTTTTCGACAATAAATTATGACATTAATATTATATCATTTCATAAACACACAAACACAAATATAATAATTAAACCCAAAAAATTTACTCTTTAATTTTTTCATGACATGCGCAATTAAGCAAGATAAACCGCTATATCTTGTTCATAAACATAGTGTCTACCCTCTTATAATCGACTTTACCATATTACCCGTCTTGAATTCTTCGAGGCCGGTTAAGTCTTGTCTCAAAGTTCTCGTCCAGATAGCGGGAACAAAATGTGGTTGCTTCATCAAGAAGATAACCTTGCATGATAGAACCCTCTGGTCGATTTCTATTGCGTATATACTTTTTAAGAGTGTAAAAGTACCTAAAGAAAATATGTTGAATAAATAAATACGGGCATACAGGACAACAATAATTTTAAAAATTGCGCGAAATGAAAAATTCCACGTACCTCTCGATGGGATACATTCATCGATATTGTACCGGTCCGGCTAACATAGCCTCAGTTGCAAGATGAACCGTCAGGTGTATTATGATATCGAAGAATGACGGTGGGAAAATACGCTCAAATTTGCAAAGTATCAACGCAATAGAATTTTCTAGTTTATCCAGCGTCACAACATCCAGTGTTTTAGCACACAACTCTCTGAAAAAAAACACAGGTCGTTGATTACTAGACCAACCGATTCGGGGAAGGAAGTCCTGAGGGCTAATGGAAGAAGGTGCTCCATGATAACATGATGATCATGACTTTTCAGCCCATCGATCTTGCCTTTCACAATTTTTATCTTCTTGCTGAATGATCCGGAGAAACCTGTGGAAACTTTCAAATCATGCAACACCTACAGGAATCTTTTCTTTTCTGGTTGTGACATAAGATAAGCGGCATTGGGAAGTAAAAAATTGCCTGGTTTACCTGCTACAGGTTTATGGTGCAATTCACTTCTTATTTCCCAGTCCTGTAGATCCATCCGAGCATTCAGGTTGTCTTTCGATTTCCCGTCTTTACAAAGAAGCAAGTTGAGTATGTGCTCTGATACTCCCTTCTCTATATGAATGACGTCCAGACAATGACGCACTAAATTTGTTGACCAGTACGGAAGCTCGAAGAAAATGCTTAACTTGTTCCAAAATGGTGGTTTGACCTATTTTTCGGATCCATCCCGAAGGTCACATTATTATAACCATCCCACTGAGCAGTCACGTCCTTTCCGGACAATGGGGCTGGAGGTCCAATAAGCTCCTGATGACCATCAAAGTAAACAGCGTCTAACCTGTAGGGGTGGTCTAGAGGCAGGAAACGTCGATGGCCGCAATAGCAAACCTTCCTGCTAAAATTCAAGAATTTCGATGTTGTGTGTTGATGGAAATGAGGACATGCTTTGTGACCATGTACGGACCAACCTTATAGCATTCCATACGCAGGAAAGTCATTAATTGTCCACATTAAAACCGCACGCAGTATGAAGGTTGTATTTGTATTTGCATCGTAAGTCTCTACACCATCAATGAACAAAGATTTTAACTCCTCAATTAGAGGTCGGAGATAGACGTCGATATTGTTTCCCGGTAAGTTTGGTCCGTCGATAAGAAGAGACATCACAAAGTATGATTGGTCCACAGCCAACCAAGGCGACAGATTATAAATTATCATTACAACGGGCCATGTGCTGTGACTTCCAGCCATATAGTTGAATGGGCAGAAACGATCACTAGCCAGTCCGAGCCTGACATTGCGAGGATCGCTACTGAATATTGCGTGTTTCCTATCGAAATCCTTCCATGCCGGTGAATCTCTTGGATGGCTCATTTTCCATCTTCACTTGGAGGAGCATGGTGATGCCAAATCATTGCCTCGGCTATTTTCTTGCACCTGAATAGCCTCTGCAGTCTCTGTGTTATGGGAATGTATCATGCTATCTTGACAGGTATATCAGACTTCTTATCAGAATCTTTCGGCTTATACCTGGCCTCTCCGTATGTTAGACACTCTTTCAAATCTGAATTCTCTTTCCGGTACAACACGCAATTTTTAGGACATGCTTGAATCTTCTCACACTTCAGACCTAAATCAGACATTATCTTCTGGGCTCCGTACCAGCTGTCGGGTGTTCATACCATAATATTGCATTATTATATTCCCCATTCTTATTCGTTTTATAAATAAACAGGTGCTTTTGATGCATGTCTGCTACATTTACAGGATACAGGTTCTTGGAGCGAAAACAGTGAAAAAGACAAAAGATAATACAAAAGAGGGACTTTTGACCAACAAGTAGAAGGATCCTAGTCAAGCCTAGACGAAGAACAGTTCACAATTGTACAAGGAAATGCAAGGTCCAAAATGTCAAAGTGAACAGTTAAAAGACCACTACAAGTTTCACTGAAAGATCTGGAGAAGACCCAGAAGCCAAATGGAGAAAAGAACTAGAGAAATAAAAAGCCCAAAGCATCAAGAATGAGCCCAGAAAAATTGATCAGATGATCTCACTAATGGGCCGCGGAACCGCGGCCCTACCCCCACCCATGCCGCGGTTCCGCGACCATTTACTGCACGTGTCGGTGCAGAAAACTCCTGTCGGTGCGTCGGTGCTTTTGTTGGGATTTTTAGGGGGTATATCTGTAATATCACATGTGCGAGCAATTGTAACCCTAATTTTCCTATTCCCTATAAATATGTATTCAAAATATTGTATGGGGGATGCCTCTTTTTCATAAATAAAAATTCAGATTCTATCAAAGTTGAGAGCATCAATTCTGTAAGTTTGTCTTTTATTTTCTGCCTTAGTTTTATAATTGTTTCTTGCCTTAGATTAATTAATCTTTTGCCTTATTAAATCTAGTGTAGAATCTCTTAAACTGCAGTAGGTAATTAACCCACTAGATCTAAAAATACACATACTAAAAAAATGATGTTTTTAATAGATCCCCTAATGAGCGAATAACTTCCTCGCTTGTTAGGGTTAGGAATAAGGGAGGAATTGAGAGATGAAGATCTCTAATCTCTTTCGTGCCCAATTATTCATGATAATTAAAACTTCATGCATGCATGCATGATCCTCTCCCTACGGCACCCTACCTACGAGGTAAAGGTGAAACCGTAGTATAAAAGACCGGACATGCATGTCTTCCATGAAGGTTAGAGCAATTATTAGGAAAGGACGGACAAGGATCTATAGGAAGAAACATTGTTTCATCCCAATCATCATAATCCCCTTTACTAATAATTGCTATAACTCCTAAAAAGACTTAATTTAGGGTATTGAAAGAGGTGTGAAATTTAATCTTATCAAACTTCCCCTATACCTAATCCTAGCAAGTTTCTTAATTCTCGTACAACTTAGTTTTTTTAGATTTAATTAAAAGATCCAACACCCATTGGAATTAGCTCGTAAGAACACTTAGGAAATTAACACCATCCCTGTGGACCGACCCATACTCATTGGCTAGCTGCAAAGCGACGCTGTTCTTGATTGCGGTAAAATATTTTTGATCGTTAAAATGATACACTAATCAAATTGAGCCGTTGCCGGGGAACTTTGCAGATCTCACATTCTTATGTATATTAGGAAATGGCGCCGTTGCCGGGGAACTAGTACAGATGATATATTTTTATATTTTTTGGATTTTTCAGATTTTTATGATTTTTTTTAATTTTAGATTAACCCGAATTTGCAAAAAGGAAAAAACTACGCCATCCCTGGCAACGGCGCCATTTGATTGATCTCAAAAACTATCTATTACCGCAATCAAGAATGGCGTCGCTTTGCAGCTAGCCGATGAGTACGGGTTGGTCCACAGGGATGGTGTTAATTTCCTAAGTGTTCTTACGAGCTAATTCCAATGGGTGTTGGATCTTTTAATTAAATCTAAAAAACTAAGTTGTACGAGAATTAAGAAACTTGCTAGGATTAGGTATAGGGGAAGTTTGATAAGATTAAATTTCACACCTCTTTAAATACCCTAAATTAAGTCTTTTTAGGAGTTATAGCAATTATTAGTAAAGGGGATTAGATTGATTGGGAAGAAACAATGTTTCATCCTCTAGATCCTTGTCCGTCCTTTCCTAATAATTGCTCTAACCTTTATGGAAGATATGCATGTCCGGTCTTTTATACTACGGTTTCACCTTTACCTCGTGGGTAGGGTGCCGTAGGGAGCGGATCATGCATGCATGCATGAAGTTCTAATTATCACGAATAATTGGGCACGAAAGTGATGGGAGATCTTCATCTCTCAATCCCTCCCTTATTCCTAACCCTAACAAGCGAGGAAGTTATTCACTCATTAGGGGATCTATTAAAAACATCATTTTTTTAGTATGTGTATTTTTAGATCTACTGGGTTAATTACCTACTGCAGTTTAAGAGATTCTACACTAGATTTAATAAGGCAAAAGATTAATTAATCTAAGGCAAGAAACAATTATAAAACTAAGGCAGAAAATAAAAGACAAACTTACAGAATTGATGAACTCAACTTTGATAGAATCTGAATTTTTATTTATGAAAAAGAGGCATCCCCCATACAATATTTTGAATACATATTTATAGGGAATAGGAAAATTAAGGTTACAATTGCTCGCACATGTGATATTACAGATATACCCCCTAAAAATCCCAACAAAAGTACCGACGCAACGCCAGGAGCTTTCTGCACCGACACGTGCAGTAGATGGCCGCGGAACCGCCGCATGGGTGGGGGTAGGGCCGCGGTTCCGCGGCCCATCAGTGAGGTCATCTGATCAATTTTTCTGGGCTCATTCTTGATGCTTTCGGCTTTTTATTTCTCTAGTTCTTTTCTCCATTTGGCTTCTGGGACTTCTCCAGATCTTTCAGTGAAACTTGTAGTGGTCTTTTAACTATTCACTTTGACATTTTAGATTGCGTTGCCTTGTATAATTATGAACTGTTCTTCGTCTAGGCTTGACTATGATCCTTCTACTTGTTGGTCAAAAGTCCCTCTTTTGTATCATTTTTTATCTTTTTCACTGTTTTCGCTCTAAGAACCTGTATCCTGTAATATGTAGCAGACATGGTCAAAAGCACCTGTTTATTTATAAAACAAATAAGAATGGGGAATATAATAATGCAATATTATGGTATGAACAAATACCCCCAAACTTATCTTTTGCTCGTCCTCGAGCAAACCTTTTTTTTTATTCTCGACAAAAAAACTTAACCGCACTTTCGCAGGGAAACGCAATTGCGCTGAGCATGTGCAGCAAGCCGTTAAACCTCTAGGTGCCCCTACTAGGAGGAGTGTTGTCTCCTGAGGGTTTTCAGCGGATACTACCCACAAAATCCTATCAATTTGGCTCATTAACTTTAATTCTCTAATTAGGTTTTCTAACAAGGAATTCTATTATCGTTGACTCGTAAGCTATCCACCCGTATTCTTCACACTTCCTCATCATTTAACTTAAGATTATATATGTTCTTCAGACCTGCTCAGCTTTCGGCATTTCTTAAGTTTTTCTTTCTAGGGTTCCATCTCCACTTAGGAATTTTTATCAACTCTACTAAAGATACAAGTCCTATTCTTCATTCCTTTATCTTATCTAAACTCTAATCACATATCCCCACGAGTGTGTATAAATCACCACTACACTTGGAAATTCAAATCAAGCAATCATACTCTTGTCTTTTAGTCCAAAGCACTTATTAATTGGTGAATTTTTAAATGTATTTTGCTTACACATCTTTCATGCGACCGTTAATACTTCTTGAGGTACCAACAACCGATTACAAGATGTGTTTGCACATTAAAGCGTAATTCCTAGTCTTGCAACACCCAAGGCTTTAGCAGTGACTCCCAAACCAGTTGGTCTAAGGCACTAGGTGATGAAGCACCCTCGCTAAATATTTTTCTATTTTTGCAGCCATAAGTAATCACAAAAACCAGTGTTCATTTTTTTATTCACCTTTTTTTTCTTTTATTTTCTTCGTACTAAAAACTTTAGACAAGAGCATTTCAAGGTCTCCTCTACTATTCCAAGTTTCAAGGTGCGTGTTAGTGCAATTTGTAGGGTATACATTTTCAGAATCCATACTTAAGATAGGAATTATTTTTCAAACTTATGCTCTAATAAAAATCAATATTTTTCCTTTATTTCGACTTAGCCCAGGAAGTGAACCCAAAATTTGCCTATTTCTAAATAAACTACGAGGACATATACTTTCTACCGTTAAATTTTAAGGATTGTTATTTTTAGGGTTTTTAATTTACTAAGTCTAAGATCTAGTTGTTCGTAGCCAGTTAACCTATCTGTCAAACTTTAGTCAACTAAGCCAAAATTGAATACAATAATTTTTATATTTTTTTTTTGCGATTTTTCAAATTTTTATGGGTTTTCAAATAAATATGCAAATTCAAAAATATACATATGAATGCATAGGAAGAAGACGTATATTGACAAATGGTTTCTATGATTTTTAAATTTTTTGAATCATGGAACCTTGACAAATGGTTTCTAGCAACTGCTTCGTTGCCGGGTTCAATCCCTCGTATAATGTTTGGCAGAGTTGCCAACTTTCGATCCCATGATGTGGGCATTGAACGAGTAGGTCTTTAAATCTTTCAAAACACTTCCAAAATGGTTCGGAAGGAAGCTGGGAAAATTGTATAATCTCATTACGGATTCTAGCAGTTTTGTGATGATGATAGAACTTTTTAAGAAAAGCTTTCACAAACCCATCCCAATTTCTAATTGAATGTGATGCTGTGCTATATAGCCACTTCTCGGCTAAGCCACATAAGGTGAAAGGAATGACCCTTAGCCTTATAGCGTCATCACTTAATTGGGTAGTTTTCATTATGGCGCAAACATTTTGGAATTTTTTAATAAAGATATAGGCATCTTCAGATTCCAATCCATGAAATTTTGGCAGCATATTGATGAAGTAGGGTTTTATTTCAAAATTGTCCCCATTTGCCGGTGGGGGTAAAAGACAGGTAGGTAAAGAGGTGCGGACATGGTAGAAGAGATCTTGGAGCGCAACTCGTGTGGGCGCTTCAACAGGCGGGTGATTCGGGTTATTCGCACCTAACGGAGGTGGAATCATTCCCGTCGGTAAGATGTTGTTAGGATTGTATCCTGGCATACCTTCGGAAGAAGAATTTGAAGGTGGAGGTAAGGAAGTGGACGGAATTTCGACTTCGGTGTCGAAAGGTTCGTCGGTCGGTACTAACGAAATACGGACTAATCGGACGCTAGTGACCCTAGTCCAAAGTGACATACACTAAAGGGGTAGTGTAGTCAGAAAAATGAAAGATAGAATGTGGAGGTAAGAAAACGTCAATGAGAAAAAGTGGTGTAAGTAGAGTGCAAGGATTTCTTCAGCGACAAGTTGCAATTTTTTTTGAAAAGATTTTTCTTTTTTTTTTACGTGAAATTTTTTTTGCAAAGAGATTTTTGAAAAGCGACTTGTGACACAACTGCGATCAACCACAAATGCACAATCAGGCCTTGATCTAGGGTCACCTAGGTCAGTTAGACAGCTCCTAACTAGGATTAGAAATAGGACCTCAAACCGCCTCTTCACCGCCAATTGCGGCCAGGTAAGTGCCAGGTAAGTGGGAGGCTCCTCGCTACAAGTAGCGGTCCTAATTAAACAACCACTTGCCTTAGACACACTTGCCTAGACATCACAAAGTCAGGTTAGGATAAACGGTCGATGCCTATAACTAGTCCTTTGTCCTATTGAGCTCGAAGTCCTTAGGGCTGAGTCTAGTATTTTTTAATTAAGAGTGGTCAATGCAAATGCTTTAAGTGCTTTCTGGGGTCCTGGGAAGGGTGATGAAATCCCCACCCAATCTGAGTTGGTCAATAGACCCTTAAAGTCCGATTAAAGTATGCAAAGCAGTAAATTCACTTGCAATTAAATACCTTTTAGCGCGGCGCAAAGAATCCTGCAGAAAATCTGTTATTGGGAAGGGGAAAGATATTCTTATTTATGCGCAAAGAATCCTGCAAAAAAGTTGACAAAAGGATATATGGGGATTTGCAGAGAGAGGGAATATAAAACAAACAGTGAAATTTCGCAGGCTGACGTAGCAGAGGCGCCGCGGTTCCGCGGTTTTTAGCACAGATCGGCCGCCGAAACGCGGTTTAGTGGAGGGATCGTTCTCTGAAAAAATTCCACAGCTTTTTTGTTCCAATCCTCCTCTGTTTTAATGTACCCTTTTCTGTTTCGTACTCTGGATTTTTCCAGATCTGAGATTCTTCGCTGTTCCTGCAAAATTCAAATGATAAACCCTTCAAACAATAAAAAATTAATAAAAATTTTTGTACTTTTTATATTTTCAGATTTTTATGATTTTTATAAAATTTATATTAACCCGAAATTACAAAAAGAAAATTTTTACGCCATCCCCGGCAACGGCGCCATTTGAGGGTTGTCAGATCTGAATAGATGATATGAAAAGAGGCGTCAATACTCTCCAAAAGAATTCTAAATTTTATTGATAAAAAGAGGCATAGGGAGGCATCTGTAAAGCAAGTAGATTTATTTATTTTCTTGCCCTAGGTAATTTCAATTCCTGCCCTAGTTAAATTTATTTTCCTGCCGTAGTATAGATTTTATTTATCTGCCCTGGTTATAACTTTTAATTAATTTCCCTAGTTTAGATAATTAGGTTTTTTGTAATAATCAATCCGAACACCCTTCGGAATTAACTCGTTTGAGCGATTAGGAGATTCACAAAATCCCTGTGGACCGACCCGTACTCACCGGCTAGCTGCAAAGCGACGCCGTTCTTGATTGCGGTAATAGATAGTTTTTGAGATCAATCATCGGGCATATTATTTCCCGGGGGCATAGAATCTTTCAAGAATGAAAGAAGCATTGTGAATGACTTGTTGCTCCATCCATTTAGACACTTAATCTGAAAAAGTTGGACGAACCATGAGAGGGTGGAATACTTTGCATTCTCATAAATTAGTTTTCTAGCATCACTCATAAAATTTTCATATTTATCCGCACGCGGTCCTTGACCGGAAGGAATGTCATCGTCGATACGAATAGATTCACTTAGGGCAGCCTCTACCATATCCTCCATTTCTTCTGATGGAAAGAAATTACCGTCTTATTTTTCTGCCGTATTACCGTCTTCTCCTTCTTCTCCTGCCGCATTATCGTGTTCTCCTTCTTTTTCTGCCGCATTACTGCATTCTTCTCCTTCCCCGTGATATTGCCAAGTTGTATAAAGTATAGTAAAACCATATTTTACGATATGAAGCTCTGCCAATTCTACCTTCTACCAGTACTTATTCCCACATCTATCGCACGGGCAGAGAATCTTCTCTATCACGATCTTATTATGTGCGCGTGCAAATTCAATAAAAGCAGCAACTCCTGCGACAAACATAGGTTGCATACGTTGTTGCCAATCCACATACATCCATTCCTTAACTCTAACGTACTCATGAGCCATGTTAGACTGTATAACATATAAATTGTACGTTATGATGACTATATTAAGAAATCTAAGAATGAGATGGTTACTGATAAATGAGAAAATCAGTGTATATGCTTTGTGTGTGCGTTTGTCGTTGAAAAGAATAAATTATCGATAATCAAAGTTAGATTTGAGGATACTCATGTATGAGAATATGAAAGTTTCATATTATCATCGAGTATCATATATTGGTTTTAACTTGAACATCTTGAATCACTCTCTAATGATGTGTTTATTGTGTATTCTTGTTGTATGTGTGTGTTTCGGCTGTCGGGGGTAAGGCTTCTGTCCCATTAAGAATGTATAGAGTGAACACCCATTCGCTTGTGCTTTCAACCGTATCGAGTAAATTTCGGCAGCACCTCCCCGCTGTTCTCCGAGTACGCTGTAATAGAATAGATAATCATTTCAAAGCTGTGAAACAACATTGAAATGAACATCTAATCTGTCTTTGTACACGGAGAACCAGTGGAAAGGTACTGATGAAATATCTCGAAACGGATGAAAACACAAGCAAATGAAGGTGTTTTCTTTATACATTCCTAACTTGTC
Organism: Agapanthus africanus; assembly: GCA_030015575.1. NCBI lineage: Eukaryota > Viridiplantae > Streptophyta > Magnoliopsida > Asparagales > Amaryllidaceae > Agapanthus > Agapanthus africanus. Next base: position 524,695,441 of record JASDDO010000022.1, read on the forward strand.
CACACGGGACAAATCTATCGGTTATCATACGATTGAATCTTCTCGTCACATAAACTACACGACGGTTGTTAGTATCGAGCTATACCGTCCGATATTTAACAACTTCGTATAGTTCTATGTCACGACGAACATCGAACATATGTTAACCAATAGACCGGGACTAAGTGGCGCTTTGAGTTTCATATATGAGTATCGATGAGAATATAAAAGTTTCATATTATCATCGAGTATCATATATTGGTTTTAACTTGAACATTTAACATGAATAGGTTTTACGTTTACATTTCGTTATTAAGGGTTTGAAATTTCAAGTTTAGGGTAAATTTTTCTTGCGTTTACGGTAAAGTTGTACGTTTACATTATCATCGAGTATCCTACTGCATTGAACTATTGTATCCTACTAAATAAACTAGTGCACCATAAACCAAAATAATCCAAATTAACCTAATTAACCACAATTAACCATAATCGTTACCCTAACACAAATTATCCCTAATTAACCCAATTTACCCAAATTAACCTAATTAACCCTAACCAACCCAAACATAACCAAATTAACCGTAATTAACACCATAACCCTTTCAAATTATCGCTAAATAACTCAAATTAACCCTACCCTCTAATTAACCCAAATTAACCCTAGCCTCTAACACTAAACCTGACCCTAACCCTAACTCGAATTACCATAATCCTATGCCTAACTAATTAACCCCAACCCCAACATCAACCTCTGGTCCGTTTTGAAACCCAAGTTATTGTCATGAGTATTATCCAAAAGAAAAAAGATATCATACCAAGTTGTGAGTATTGTTTATTGGTTTTCGAATCAGCATATCAGTTAATACACTTAATTAGCAAATGTATAAGTTATGCAAACTTCGAACGTGGAGTGAAAATGAAAAAGGGGTTTGATTGGATTCTTAAGAACTGATTGTACGTCAATTTCAGTGATTCTAACTCCAATATCACACTACCAACCAGGAGACGGCTGCAGTTATCTAAACTCCCAGCAGGTTCCAAAGTTAGCTTTAGCTTCCACATACAATTTCTATGAGGTCAGCTTCAAAGCAGGTCAATCCCTCAGATATTCTGCTGCCACATGGCGCCACCTCATTGGTGCCGGGCAATAGTTGAAGCTTCCTATGATAACCCTATCCTTCCCCCCATCGGGTTTTCCTCCTCCACGTGTCACCTCGCCATGCTCTCTTCACGCACAACAAGAGTTGTTTTCAAGAAGAAACAACCCCAACCCCAATTCTAAACCCTAACCCCAACCCCAACCACAATTCCAAACCCTAACCCAACCCCAACCCCAACCCCAACCGCAACAGAACCCTAACCCCAACCCCAACCCCAACCGACCCCTAACCCTAACCTTAACCCTAAACTTAACCCTAACCTAAACTGACTAGATGCCTAACCCTAACCCTCACCCATACCCGAACCCTGCCCTGAACCTAACATCATCAAAAGAGGGAAATAAAAGCATTAAATTAGAAGTAAAAATTGGAGATTTACTAACCTGTTGGGCGGTGGAAGAGATGACGGAGGAGGCGACGAGGAAGTCGACGAGGCTCGGGATCGAGGCGCTGGAGGAAGTCGACGAGGATGTTATGAGGAGACGATGGAGGAGGCGACGAGGCGCGGGAGGAAATCGATCGCGAGGCGCGGGAGAAGATGATAAAGATCTTTTAGGAACGGAGGGCTTTTCTATGCCTTTTTTATTATTAATTAATCCATATACATGCCCCTACGGACTAACCCATAGGTCCTTTGTTTGCGGCTCCGTAGGTCCAAACATCAAATTACGATTAAATATTTTTAAATTAAAACGTAGAGAACCGTAGGCCAAGTATATGGACCTACGATTCAATCCGTAGGGGCAATAAATAGTTGCCCCTACGGATTCTTTTATCCGTAGGGGCAACCCCATATTGTAGTAGTGCTAACTGATAACAAATAACCGCCAGATTAGAATACGGTATAACATACTCGTATTTAATCAGACCCCCGCACATATCAGTATATGTGCCGTACTTTGTTTCGTTTGAACAAGGAAACTTTTGTATGGGACTCTAAAGACTCGTCAATATGCCAGCAGTAGGTGATGATCACATCAGTCACCCACAAGCTGTCAGCTATACTAGCTGGACGTAACGGCTACCCAGGTATTGAGCGAATAGAATATCAACAAGCAAGCTTGTCCAAAATCCCATGAAGCCTACAGGTAACACTTACCGTACAGTCCGGTCTCTTCGTCTGATATGTCGCATATCGAGTCTGAGGGTGGAATCGTCAGACCACAATAACTTAATAAGTCATGCCGATGTAAGGCTTATAACGGTACGAGAAACTACTGATAACATTTACCAGTAAATCTCATCAACAGCCCTGGCCAGGACTTCCTGTTATAGCCAATCAAGCATAGCGCAACATCAACTCCCTATACCGGGAGAGATGAAAACCCTCATATCGCTCATTGCCTCCATGTGACTCGGGACTGAACCCAAAATCCACCTGTTTGCACGACTCCTTTAAGCCGTGGTAGGGAGGAAATCAAAGCACAGTGGGAACCACACAAAACTCTATGACGATTTCGAGTCTACAGACTAACCTGTACCAGTGTCACCAGAGAACTGCTATCTAACGATAGATATAGTACCATCTAGGAGTTCTCGGCGAATCCTATTCGGTGTACCCATTCTCTAATGAGCACCTGTATACAATCTTTGATGTCAAACACCAATGGATATGGGATCAACCATCGCCCCATACTGGGTCAAAAAACGTACACACTAGTCTCCTCTGGAATATTGATGCCCTGTCTCGATATTTCCTCGATTAGGAACAATTGAAGGATATGGACTACCCAGGTCCCAGTAGTATAATCCGCATTATAGTCCTGGTAGTCAAGCCTACATCCTAAGGGATTTATCAACATGTATATGCGAGACAGTATAATATACCAGTGAACTTGTTAAGATAAAGGCAACCAGATAGCAAATTATCATGTCGAGCAAGAAAGTCCTCCATATATATGTCCAAGCATCCACTATATCATACAATAATGGCCTCTAGGGAATAAATATCACTAACAATCTCCCACTTGCACTAAGGCCATTTGTTGTGGTATCTCATACCCAACATCCCAAAAAGTCGCTCGAATAGCATCTGGGGAAGGGCCTTCATGAGCGGATCTGCTGTGTTATCCTTTATGTCAACTCTCCTGACCTCGATCTCCCGGCGATCTACTATCACCCTGATCAGGTGATACCGCCTAAGAATATGTCTGGATCTCTGATGGGGCCGGGGTTCCTTAGCCAAAGCCACAGCTCCGTTGTTATCACAATACATAGGTATTTGATGCTCAATGGATGAAACCTCACCAAGTTCATCTTATGAACTTCTTCATCCAGACAACCTCTTTGGCAGCATCGTTGGCAGTGATGTATTAAGCCTCCATCGTCGAGTCTACTACGGTATCTAGCTTGGAACTTTTCCAACATACTGCCCCTCTATTGAGGGTGAAGAAAAAACTCGAGACTGACTTACTGTCGTTCTTATCACTCTGGAAGCTCGAATCGATAAAGGACTCCACCTGGAGTTCATTGTTACCATACACCAAGAATATTTCTTTAGTCCTTCTCAAGTACTTGAGAATGTTCTTCACAGCTGTCCAGTGTTTCTCTCCTGGATCTTATTGATACCTACTCACTGCACCTAGTGAGTAAGCTACATCCGGTCTGGTATATAACATCGCATACATGATTGACCCGACTGTCGTAGCAAAGGGTATCCCTTGCATGCGAGCCCTCTCAAAATCGGTCTTGGGAGACATCTCTTTGGAGAGAGTGATTTCTGAACAAGTGGGTAAATTACCATGCTTAGAATCTTACATACTAAACCTCTTTAGTATGGTGTCAATGTACCTGGATTGGGACAATCCCAACATCCGTCTAGATCTATCTCTATAAATCTTAATCCCCAGGATGTTGGAGGCATCACCTCGATCTTTTATGGAGAACTTGTGTGATAAGAAGAGCTTGGCCGAGTGTAGCATAGGAACATCATTTTCTGTCAAGAGTATGTCATCCACGTACAATACGGGAAGAAAACCTTACTCTCTACAACCTTCTTGTATATATATAGTTCATCTACATTTTTGATGAAGACAAACTCTTTGACAGCTTCATCGAAAAAGATGTTCCATATCCGCGATGCCTGCTTTAATCCGTAGATTGATTTAAGTAGCTTGCACACGCTTCCGCTTCTCCCACTGTCTACGAAGCCCTCTGACTGTGTCATGTACTTGCTCTCTTCTAAATCATCATTTAGAAAAGCGGTCTTGACGTCCAACTGCCAGATTTCGTAGTCATGGTATGCAGCAACGGCAAGTAGGATCCTGATGGACTTAAGCATAGCCACCGAAGAAAATGTTTCATCATAGTCGACACCTGGTCGTTGACGAAAACCTTTTGCTATAAGTCTAGCTTTGAAAGTCTCAACTTTTCCATCTACACTAATTATCTTCTCAAGATCCCTTGCTCCCGATGGGTTTTACCCCTTCAGGAGAAACTTTCAAAGTCCATACTTTGTTGGGGTACATGGATTCCATCTTAGATCGCATAGCTTCCAGCCATTTCATAGAGTTTTCACTTGTGATGGCCTGCTCGAAACTAGTTGGGTCATCATCTTCCATGATACAATCCTCGCTCCCACCGTCTATGAGAAAACCGTAGTATCTCTCAGGTGGATGAGGAACCCTACTAGATCTGCGGAGTAGCTAAGGCTCGTCGGGACTTTGAATCCTTCGGTTCCACCAAGTCGTCAATTATTGTTTGTGTAGCTGGAACTTCTTCCAGTTCTACCCAATTACCACTAAATTCTTTCACAAGAGATTCCTTTTCTAAAAATGTGGCATGTCGAGAAACAAACACCTTTTGTTCCTCGGTGTGGTAGAAGATATACCCTCGTGAATGTTTGGGATATCCTACAAACTTGCATAAAACTGACCTTACCTTGAGCTTGTTCAGATTTTGCTTTTTAACATTGGCCGGACAACCCCATATCTTAACTCGTTTAAGAGATGGTCTCTTCCCATTCCATATCTCATATAGAGTGGTAGGCACGGATTTGGTCGGAACTCTATTCAATAGGAATGCAGCTATCTCAAGGGCATAAGCCCAAAAGGAAATAGGTAACTCAACATTACTCATCATAGAGCGCACCATATCTAATAGGGTGCGATTCCTCCGCTCCGAAACTCCATTGTGCTGTGGTGTATACGGAGGAGTAAGCTGAGAGATAATCCTATTATCTTTTTAGTAGTATCTGAATTCCGTGGTCAAGTATTCTCCTCCACAATCAGATCGAAGGAATTTAATAGTTTTATCCGTCTGGTTCTCAACTTCGTACTTATATTCCTTGAATTTCTCAAAAGATTCAGATTTGTGTTTCAACAGGAACACATGTCTGTATCTTGAGAGATCATCGGTGAATGTAATAAAGTACGAGGAACCATTCTTGGCATGTGTAGACATAGGACTACATACATCACTATGTATCAGTCCCAAAATTTCAGTAGCTCTTTCTCCGTGTCCAGTAAACGGAGTTTTGGTCATTTTACCTTTGAGAAATAACTCGCAAGTTTCATAAGATGTAAATTCGAACGGATTCAAAATCATTTTTATGTAACTTAGCTATTCTTGTCGCATTGATATAATCTAGTCTACAATGCCACAAGTAGGATTCGTTCATTTCTGATCTTTTCCTCTTGTGCGTGCTCTGTATATTTAGAACTGTAGTTTGATTCAGAACGTATATACTGTTACACAACGTACCAAACCCAATCAATACTTGATTTAGGAAAATGTTCAAAACATTATTCTCTAATTTGAAATTATATCCTTCTTTAGTTAGCAAAGAAACTGATATAATATTGCACATCATCTTTGGTACGTAGTAACAGTCATTCAGAATCAATGTATTACCAGTTGGTAACACTAGGTGATATTCGCCAACTGCTTTAGCTGCAATAATTGCACCATTTCCTTCTACTAGAGACTTATCACCCTTTTCCAGTTATCTACCTTTGTTTTAGCCCATGTAACAAATTACATAAGTGGAATATTGATCCAGTATCCAATACCCATGAGATAGAGCAAACTGAGAAACAGTTCTCGGTAGTAATGAACACACCCGAAGAAGATGCATCAGTATGCTCCTTCTTCATTCGGGTGGTGTGGGAATCCGGGTATTCCCCTATTCCCTGCTCAGAATTATGACAATCATAAGATAAAGAGGAACCTAGCCCGGTATAATAAGTAGGTTTGGTCAATACATCCATATTATTATCTTGATTAAGGCGTGTCGTTGGTCGCTACCAGGAGATAGAGAAGGATAATCACTTTTTCGTGCGCTCTTTGCAAGAATAGATTGGTTATTATTATTTCTAATCAGGATGGCTCCCACTGTTTTTATCAAATCATCCTTCAAACCTTAAAAGTTAAGATTAGACGGGATTAATTACACCTTATAAGTTCGCCAATCGGTCAGTCGAGAAGGTATTGGTACTCCGAGGGAGTCTCATCATGGTTTCGCGTGGAACTAATTAAATAATCTCATTTCCGCAGGGGCATCACTCCGTTAACACATTTCTTAGACACCAAATGGATCGGCTAATTGTAAAGTGGAAAACTCTCCCAGGAGTAACACTTACTCTCAGTGGGTATCGGGATCCAACTATCATATAGAAGGTATGCAATCTCATTGCAAATTTCAACACTTGAAATTCCCAATAATTGTTTTTATCCCTAACAACTTATGACCTTAACAAGGTCAATAAATCATAAGCGCTAGCCAAGTTCAACCCGTCATTTCTTGATTGAATTAAATCCACCCGTACGACCCTTAACAAGGTCAAAAAAGTTGTACGGCTACCCTAATCCAATCGCATAACATGCGGCAGATAATTACTAATCAGCTACCGCACACTACACCTTGACAAGGTCAACAAACGCAGCACGAATACTAAATAGTACTTATTTGAAACGACGGAGGGCTGCGGTTGTTTTTTAAGAAAACCTTTAACGTAATGAACTTGATATCATTGCAGATCTAGTGATTTGAAAAGGAGTGTTTTTTGTAGCTTTTGCTAGTTTCGCTAAAGAGGTCACTCCCGGTGAAAGGATCTCGGCTCTTTCCTCATCGAATGAGGTGTTGGATATGCATCAAGGAATACCACTATGCAAAGAAAGAACTGGAGAAGCTATAAAAACAAAACTGAGTAGGTTGTAGCATTTGCTAGTTTTGTTAAAGAGGTCACTCCTAGTGAAGGGATCTCGGCTCTTTCCTCATCGAATGAGGTGCTGGATATCCATCAAGAAATACCACTATGTAAAGCAAAAACTATAGCTACCTTTTAAAAAAATTTTGATTCTACAATATTTTTAGGTTTCTTTTCTTTTCATTAATCTCATTAATGAAGTCCCATCATTTAATATTTCCTAAACATCACAGAAAATGAAACGAAAATAGAACGTATGCTTATGCCATTTGCATTCGCCATGGGGCCCGTCATGCACCGTTAGGTTAATTAACTAACGGCAGAGCGGGGGCTGGACTAGCGCGGGTGCAAAACATAAGCAACGTTTATTATATATATCATATATATATATATATATATTTATATATACAGATTAATGGAGGAAAGAGGCCATAGGAGGGGATTTCCTCCTATGGCGTGAAAAAAATACAACCTCTACCATTTTTTTCGACGATCGGCACCCATCATCATCATCGTTATCATCTAAGATGTGCGTACACCAAGTTTCATGTGATTCCACAACTTTTTCACCGTTGATTTAGTGAGTTCAAAATTAACGGTTTACCGACAATAGAACTTTTTACATTGCTAAATCAACGGTGAAAAAGTTGTAGAATCACATGAAATTTGGTGTACCCACATCTTAGATGATAACGATGAAGATGATGAGGGCCGATCGTCGAAAAAATTGGTGGAGGTTGTATTTTTTCCACGCCATAGGAGGAAATTTCCTCCTATAGCCTCTTTTCTCCATTATTCTCATATATATATATATATATATATATAGCATTCGTCTCACGCAGTTATATGATCACATCACAGAACCAAGCAGGAGAAGTCAACATATGAAATATTGGATATGCTAGGAGGTTCGTGTTTTAAATTCAGCCAGTAAAGTAAAACACGGATTCCACGGTCATGATGAATAGCCAATCCCACATCCCTAGACCCCTATGAGAGAGGCAAGTAATCCTGCAAATTCTAGAGTTAGGAGACCCGGTCTCGACTCTTCGAGATTGTCTCCCACTGGACTCTAGAACCTGGTTACATATGCTCCCCGCCCTGGGTCTATCCTAATGCGGAAAAGGAAATAATATACATCAATTATGACATCATCCTCAACACGGAAGTGTCTCAATAAAAGAATATTTACATACAAATTTTACATGAATGAAAACATAAAAACTCTCATCTCACATAAAACCCCCGGCTATTCAATCACGGCGATCCAATAAAACATATCACTGCACCACATAACATCACATGTTATCAACGTAAGTAAACACGCGTATTCCGAACCCCGTTGACATATAGCAACGAGATTTGGGATACCCCACATATTACACTTACGGTCGCAGAAAAGAAATGAAAAACTATAATAATTAGAATCCGCATTTCCTTAGACATTATAAACTCGGAATATCTCATATTCTGAATTTCATGCCTAAAATATAAACCTTGCATATTAGTCTCAAATTGAAAACTCTTTTCAATAAGTTGTTGGATAATTCAACAAGATTCCCGATTAAGTGATTGCGTACTATACGCGATTGCGACGGAGTTTTGATCCGAATCAAAACTCTGTGGCAATCGATCAACCGAGACTAAAATACTAGATCTACATATACCAACTAGTTTTCACAAAACCAATTAGTATAGATTCTAAATGTTGTATCACATATCATCACCATCCATACGACGTTAAACATTTCGATCACAAAAACCCACAAACCCCAAAGACCTCAACAACTTGAGTCTCATTAAAAAATCCAGAAAGTGCCAAAAATAACAATGGAACAACACATGAAGTTGGAGTCCATAACTCACCAAGAGTGGGAACGGCGGCAAAACCCTAGGTTTTGCGGCGGTTCCGCGGCGACTTGGTTGAGTTAGGCACTCTTTTTTCTTGGGGCTTCATAGAATCATCTGCACGATTTTGTGCATATTTTTAATCTCGAAAATTTTAGCTTTTGAAAAAATCTACAGAAACCAGATAAATACGCGGTTTTGAAAATCGATCGAACACTTTAACGTTGTCAAGACTTACCCAAATGTTCTAGTTTGGCTCTGATACCATGAAAGTATATTCTAGCACCACAGTAGGGTTAAAACGGGCATCACACATGCAATTTTCAAAAATCATGGTGCAAATGTGTTGGGAATATGTATGCCCTAGAGGCCATTATTGTACATGTGATATATATTATAGTGGATGCTTGGACATATACATAGAGGACTTTCTTGCTCGACATGATAGTATGCTATATGGTTCCTTTCTATCTTAATATGTTGACTTGTATTCTTTATTGTCTTGCTCTGTCTTGTTCTTACATGCTGATAAATCCCTTAGGATATGTACTTGACTACCATGACTATGATGAGATCATAGTAGTGAGGCCAGGATGGTCCAAAAGTACATCCTTTAATCTGTTCCTAGTCGAAGGAATATCGAGACTAGGGCATTGATATTCCAGAGTAGACTAGTGTGTACGTTTCTTGTCCCTTAGAGGGCGATGGTTGATCCCACAACCATTGGTGTATGACATCAAAAATTGAACACAGGTGTTGATTGATATGATCTATGTATATGTAGTTAACCGCAATCAATAACGGTGTCGCGTGTAGCTAGACCGAGATGAGTACGGGTCGTCCTCTGGGAAACGTTGAATCTTTTATTTTTACTTTGGACGTGTTGAAAAAGAAAGGAGGAAAAATAAGGAATGGTTGTAGGTTCTAGATCTATGTTAAACACGGATGCAAAATATAGATTTAGATTAATTATGGATGTAATTTTAATATAAAAAGGGGGCTTGTAGAGTTCGTTAGAATTTAATAGTTATGAAAGATTAATTAAAGATTACTCTTTTTATCCTTTAATAGATTTAAAACTAGAATAACAGTGATGCATGTAGATTAGGGTTTCTGGAGAGAAAAGGGTTCCCACTCTTAACCCCTATCTCGACATGGAACTCCGTTCTTATCTAGCCTTTACCAAAACAATTATTAATTTAATCTCTAATCGCGGTCGAGACTAACAATAAATTGGTAGCGCGCCCGACTAGGGTATTAATGATTCTTTTGGTAAAGTTTATAAACTTTATAAGACGTAAAAAGAGTTTAAGAATCTTCATCATCATTAATCTACCATAATCCTACGAACCCTAACAAGCGGAGAATTACTCGCGCATGTTGGGAGAAGAAGAGATGGAGAAGGTAATCATATTAAAACTACAAAGAAATAGAATAAGAAAAAGAACTATATTTATTAATCAACAAAATTCATTTACACTTTATTCCCTTAGAAAATGATTACAAATGCTAGTTTGCTTCTCGATCTCTTCTAAGGAGGTAGATGAACAGTTGATGATCAGCCTGGATGCATGAGCCTGTCTTGGACTTCGTGATCTCTTCAGCTTCATAATTTTTCCAAGAGGCTCTCGGTCTTTATTTATACTCCAAAAGCCAGAACCTAAGTCTCTTAAATTGGAAACCATCGGTTAAGATTCCACCAACCAAATCCCAGCTCATAAGCCCTCTTCCACGCGGTAGATCCGCGGTCAACAGGTAGGTTTGACCGCGGATCCGCGGCCTTATGTACGGATCAGTGGATTTGGTCTTCTGGGCTTCTTCTATTATGACACGTGGAGATCTCTGAAACCTTTGGAAATTGGAAATCTTTTCTTTGTTTCTGCCAGACTTGATTTCTTAGTTTGCTTTCTTAATTAGGCAGTTTTGCTCTTAACAACTTTGTTCCTTTGATTTTTAGCCCTGAAAAATTCTGCACAATCTCAACAAATAATATTAGTAGTGTTTTGTTTTATTGAGATATTAATTTTACCATTAAGATTTGGTCAATGGTATCTTTGCATACATTTTCCTACCAAATGTTAATTATAATATATCAACACATGAAAAATAGTATTTTTACAGATAAACCCTCATATGTATCATATATTATAATTAACATCTTTTCTAGTATAGAATTAGTAGGAAAAATGTAATAACAAATGTGCAGTTTTATGAACTGAACTAATACCCCCAAACTTATCTTTGATCGTCCCGAGCAAACTAGTTTATTCAAGAGAAGGAGAAAAAGAAAGGAGAAAACTAAGCACACTTTCGTAGGCAACACGATTGCACTGAGCACGTGCAACAAGCCGTTAAACCTCTAGGTGTCCCCAGTAGGAGGAGTGTTGTCTCCTGAGGGTTTTCAGCGGATTACACCCATAAAATCCTATAATAAAAAAAAGATGGTGAAATTTATATATAAAGATAAGAACCATAAAAGAAATACTTTGAAAATTTAGAATTTCCAACTATACTAGATTTTCAGTTGTCATGAGCCCTATCTTAATAGTCATGAAAATATGTTAGAAATCACATCATCTTTCAATAAAACATCGTCTTTATTCTTCATTCTTACCTTTCATCCAAACATCGATCATATACCCCTACGTATGTGAATAGAACATCCCTACACTCGGAGAATTCAATTCAAGCTATCATACTCGTGTCCATCTACCTCGGTACTTTTTACTTTGATGAATATTTATTTAGATTTGCTCACATATTTTCATGCGACCGTTAATACTTCTTGAGGTACTAACCGACCGATTACTCATGTGCTTACTTATTAGGTGTTTTCCTCGTCTTGCACCATCTGAGGCTTAGCAGTGACTCCCAAACCAGTTGGTCTAAGGCACTAGGTGATGAAGCACCCTCGCTATATTTTTTTATTGCTGCCTTGGCGATAACAAAACCAGTGTTCATTTTTTTTCTCACCATTTTATATTTTATTCATTTTTTTTATTTCCTTCATACTTTGGCTTTTAGACAAGAGCATTTCAAGGTATCCTCTACTATCCTGAGTTTCAAGACGTGTGTAAGTGCATATAGTAGGGTATCAACATTCAAATGTTTGGTTTCCAGAATAGAAACTATTTTTCAGACTTATTTTTATCCTCAGATTGGTGACTTCCTTCATTTTACTAACCCTTGGGACAACAGCTCATAACTACTTATTACCAGTTCGTGTAAGAAAACTTCTAATTTTCTTGGTTTTCTTAAATTTTTCCTATCTTTTGGATGTAATTTTTCACTTTCTACTCTTTTGTTATAAAAGAAAATTTTTTAATTTTTTTTGAAAATGTTGTGCTTATGCAAAATATGATGCAAATTGATGTGTAAATAAGCACAAACCTCCCCCAAATCTGTTTACAGCAGCGTCCTTACTGATGTCATCCGTTAAGCTCAAAAACCTGTAGACTTGGAAGGAAAAAGGGGACAAGAAATAATGCAAGCGAAATCCTCCCCCAAACTTATTTTTGGCTCACAATTTTGTAAAAATCATTTTCTTTCAAGAGCCAAATTATACCCCCCCCCCAAACTTAAGTAAAATGGTATTAAGCAATTAAAATTATTGGAGGGGTTAAAGTTATTGGTCAATGCCAAGCTTTGCAAAGACCAAAAGTCAACACCAACCATTCAAAAAATTTATCGATGAAACGTACTGGTTGGTGGAAAATCAGAGATTTGAAGAAGTGGGGAGATAGGAGGTGGTAAAGAACGGGTTTACGTATCGGTTTGTAGAGACGAAACAATGAAGGTGGATTACTCGCATTCTTGTTGTTAATAGGAAAAAATGGTGATGGTTCAACTTCCTTGTGTTGAGGTTGATTCATCACAACACCCATATTTTCTAAGAATGCGAGTTCGTCAGCGAAAATTTCTTCAAAACTTTCATCGATATCCTGAATAATAATCTCATCGGAAAGAACGGGATGATACTCGGACTCCATAAAAGGTCCATATTCAGCGTGAGATGTTGACCCGGACAACAATGTAATAGCGGAGTCGAGATCAGTATCGTGAAGCTCTTCAATTTTGCTGCTGTCGGAATCTATTGTTTCGACAGAACACACATGAGCATAGGGTTCGGAGGGTTCACTTCCCAACATGTAAATGTTAAGCTCAATTGACAACTTTTCAAAGGATAGGGTCATAGAGCCTTTTCTATAATTGATTACCGCGTTGGAAGTAGCAAGAAAAGGTCGACCTCAAATTACCGGAATTTGGTTTCGTGGGTTTGCTAAAGGTTGTGTATCAATAACAATAAAGTCCACAGGAAATATAAATTTCCCGACTTTGATTAACACATCCTCTAGCTCACCCCTAGGTTGGGTGATAGATCGATCTGCCATTTGAAAAGTGCAATGCGCTGGTTTTAACTCTCCGATCCCTAATTGCTCATAAAAAGAATACGGAAGCAAGTTAACACTATCACCTAAATCGAGTAGAGCACGTTTGATATTTTTACCTCCAATAGAAATAGAAATTGTAGGACTTCCGGGGTCCTTTCGTTTCTTGGGTAGTTGTTGTGTAAAAGCAGTGCTCACATTACTCGCAAGGAAAACTTTTTTAAGTACTTGAACTTTTCTCTTCCTAGTGCACAAGTCCTTTAGGATTTTCACATAAGACGGAACTTGTTGGATAGCATCTAGGAGAGGAATGTTTATATTAACTTGCTTAAAAATTTCCACAATCTTCTCCATTTGTGAACTTGGTCTGTTGCCCTTTAACCAGTTTGGATAAGGTGTTTATCAATAAGGGTTTGGTCCAACATTGGAGAAATTTGTGGGGATGGAATGGATCCCAGAATTGGAGTGGGGATCGTTTTAGATAGATTTGTGGAAGTGTTCGAGCCTTGGGGAAAACGGAGAATAGGCTCGGATGAAGATACGAGACTGGACGAATTAGGGGAAGAAGAAGAAGCTAGGGTATCATTGGTGTCACTAACATCATCACATTGCTTACCCACTCGGTTATTCAGCACTTTTCCCGATCTCAACGTAGTAACGGCACTCACATTATAACTTTATGAGTGGCCAGGATTAGGTATGGGTTGAGATGGGAGTTTCCCTTTCTCTTTCACACTCATTGCGGCGTTTAACTGTGCAATTTGGTTTTCTATTGATTTAATACTCTCACCGTGGGAGGCGGAGTCTTTTGTTAGGGTATCATTAGATGACTTCATATCAGCTGACATTTGCATGGAATGTTTCATAAACAAATCCAAAATTTGTGCGAGTGAAGAGTTATCAGTACCGGCCAATTGTGGTGCAGAAGAGTTGGCCGGATTTTGAATATTTTATGACTGAAAGGGTTGCTGACTTTGTGGTTGTGGTTGCTGTGGAGGAGGTCTTTGATAATTGCTTTGTTGGTTTTGGTTCCAAGCAAAGTTAGGATGATTCCTCCATCCTTGATTGTATGTGGAAGAATAAGGATCGTTTCTAGGTCGCTGCTGAAAAGCAGCATTAGTTTGCTCGTGACCTTGAAACGATGCATTTATAGGACATTCTTCCGTCAAGTGTGAAGGATCAGAACAGCAACTACACACGGTTTTGGGAAGCGTAATCTGGTTTAGGGAGGGTAATGAAAATTTGTTCTCAATAGCGTCGAGTTTCTTCTGCATCGCTGCCATTTCGGCTTTTATTGCGATGGAAATATCGAGCTGATGAATACCTCCCCTAGATGAAGGTGGTCTTACGCTTTCCCACTGCAGAGTGTTTTCAGCGAGGCCTTCCAGATATTTCCATGCTTCACCGTCATCTTTAGACATGAAATTGCATCGACACATTGTTTCAAGCATCTTCTTTGTCGTTGGATTAATGCCCTTATATATAATTCGGCACAAATCCTATCTATTGATTCCATGATGAGGACATTGGACAAGCAGATCCTTGAAACGTTCAAAGCACTTCAAAAATGGTTCATTGGAAAGCTGGGTAAACTGGTTGATCTCGCTCCTAACACGGACGGTCTTATAGTTTGGGTAAAACTTCTTAAGAAATGCTATTAAGAATTCATCCCGGTTAGTGATAGAGTGTGCGGCAGTATTATAAAGCCATTTTTATGCCAAGTCGCACAAAGTTAATAGGAGAAGACGCAAGCGCATAGCATCCACAGTCAATTGTGAAGTACCCATCATTGCGCATACGTTTTCGAATTTGGTGATGAAAATGTACGCGTCTTCCGACTCAAGCCCGTGAAATTTGGGCAGCAGATTGATGTAGTGGGGTTTAATTTCGAAATTATCCCCGTTAACTGGTGGAATAGATAGACAAGTGGGAAGAGGACCACGGATAGGATAGCATCTCTCTTGGAGAGAGATGCGCGGTGGATTCTCCGCACCTACGGGCGGTGGCAGCGTGGTGTTATAATCTGATGGAGTACCGTCCATCTCGGTCGTGGTGTGTGGTGGGGGAAAAGAAGATGAAGAAGTACCGACTTCGGCGTCGATAGCAGGAACGCGGACAAGACGGGCACTAGAATCCCGTGTCCAGCCGAACATGCACTAAGCGGGTTTAGTGCAAGTGGCAGCGTGTGTGATTTAAAAATTGGTTTGTTTTGAAAAAAAATGGGACTTAAGATAAATTACACAAAAATGCACAAACAACCCTAGAACTAAGGTTACCTATGTCCAGTCTCTAGACCGCTACTAGACTTCCAAAGGACAAGCCGCAGGATCAATCCTCTACCACCTCTCTACTACTCTTGTAGCCAGGTAAGTGCCAGGTAAGTGGGAGGTTTTCCACTACGTAAGTAGTGGTCCTAATTAAGTAACCACTTGCCTTTGACACACTTGCCTAGACACCACAAAAGTAATGCGGATAAGCGATAGATTACCCACGACCTTCCTCTGTCCTTAATGAGCGCGACAGTCCTTAGAATCTGGTCTAGATATTTTTTAAATTAATGTAAGGTTGATGCAGATGCTCGATTTTGTGATTTGTGGGGCTTAGGAAAGGTGATGAAATCCCCACCTAATCTTGATTTGGTCTTTGCCCCTTAAAGTCCGTATTAAAATATGCAAAACAAAACCAATCAGAAAACTTTGCAAAAAGATTTTTGAGTGGCGATATTTTGCAAAGAATCCTGCAGAAAAGTGATTTTATTGGATTTGAGAGGAGAGAGAAAGAGGTTAGAATCTTACCAGAGAAGATTGAAGCCTTAGATCCTCAGTTGTGCCGCGTTTCCGCCGCCACAAGGGTCTTATTGCCCCGGATCTGCCGCGTGGCTGAGGGTTCAGGTGATTATTTTTGCTATGTGGCCTTCTGTACTCCTCTGGATCACAATGAATGTCTCTGTCTCCTGTTTCCTCAAGTCTGTAACTCCAGATCTCCTTGCAAAAATTTCAAACACTTCGTTAAATATACGATTTGCAGTTTTGTTTTAATTATGATATAGATCGAATAAGAATTCAACACAAATAGTAAGACTAAAAAATTACGCATGTATCCCCGGCAACGGCGCCATTTGATTGATATGATCTATGCGTATGTAGTTAACCGCAATCAATAACGGTGTCGCGTGTAGCTAGACCGAGGTGAGTACGGGTCGTCCTCTGGGAAACGTTGAATCTTTTATTCTTAGTTTAAACGTGTTGAAAAAGAAAGGAGGAAAAATAAGGAATGGTTGTAGGTTCTAGATCTATGTTAAACACGGATGCAAAATATAGATCTAGATTAATTATGGATGTGAGTTTAATATAAAAAGGGGGCTTATAGGGTGCATTAGGATTTAGTAGTTATGAATGATTAATTAAAGATTACTCTTTTTATCCTTTAATAGGTTTAAAACTAGAACGACAGTGATGCCTGTAGATTAGGATTTCTGGAGGGAAAAGGGTTCCCACTCTTAACCCCTATCTTGACATGGAACTCCGTTCATATCTAGCCTTTACCAAAAAAATTATTAATCTAATCTCTACTTACGGTCGAGACTAACAATAAATTGGTAGCGCGCCCGACTAGGATATTAATGATTCTTTTGGTAAAGTTTATAAACTTTATAAGACGTAAAAAGAGTTTAAGGATCTTCATCATCCATTAATCTACCATAAACCTACGAACTCTAACAAGCGGAGAATTACACGCGCATGTTGGGAGAAGAAGAGATGGAGAGGGAAATCATATTAAACTACAAAGAAATAGAATAAGAAAAAGAACTACCTTTATTAATCAACAAAATTCATTTACATTTTATTCCCTTAGAAAATGATTACAAATGCTAGTTTGATTCTCGATCTCTTCTAAGGAGGTAGACGAACAGTTGATGATCAGCCTGGATGCGTAAGCCTGTCTTGGACTTCGTGATCTCTTCATCTTGATAATTTTTCCAAGAGGCTCTCGGTCTTTATTTATACTCCAAAAGCCAGAACCTTAGTCTCCTAAATTGGAAACCATCAGTTAAGATTCCACCAACCAAATCCCAGCTCATAAGCCCTCTTCCACGCGGTAGATCCGCGGTCAACAGGTAGGTTTGACTGCGGATCCGCGGCCATATGAACGGATCAGTGGATTTGGTCTTCTGGGCTTCCTCTATTGTGACACGTGGAGATCTCTGGAACCTTTGGAAATTGGAAATCTTTTCTTTGTTTCTTCCAGACATGATTTCATAGTTTGCTTTCTTAATTAGGCAGGTTTGCTCTTAACAACTTTGATTCCCTTGATTTTTAGCCCTGAAAAATTCTGCACAATCTCAACAAGTAATATTAGTAGTTTTTTGTTTTATTGAGATATTAATTTCACCATTAAGATTTGGTCAATGGTATCTTTGCATACATTTTCCTACCAAATGTTAATTATAATATATTAACACATGAAAAATAGTATTTTTACAGATAAACCCTCATATGTATCATATATTATAATAAATACCTTTTCTAGTATAGAATTAGTAGGAAAAATGTAATAAAAAATGTGCAGTTTTATCAACTGAACAGGTGCTCATTGGAGAATGGGTACACCGAACAGGACTCGCCGAGGATTCTTATGTGGTAGTATACCTATCGTCAGATAGCATTCCTACGGTGACACTGGTACAGGTTAGTCTGTACACCCGAGATCCTCATAGAGTCTTGTGCGGCTCCCATTGTGCTTTGATTTCCTCCTTACCATGGCTCAAAGGAGTCGTGAAAACAGGTGAATTTTGACTATAGTCCCGAGTCACATGGAGGCAATGAGCGATAGGAGGGGTTTCTTCTCTCCCCATATTGGGGGTTGATGTTGCGCTATGCTCGATTGGCTATAACTGGAAGTCCCTAGCCAGGGCTGCTGCTGAGATTTACTGATAAGAGTTATCAGTAGTTTCTCAAACCGTTATAGGCCAGACATCGGCATGATTTATCACGTTACTGGGGCCTGACGTTTACCACCCCTAGACATGATATGCGACATATCAGACGAAAAGACCGGACTGTACGGTAGTGTTATTGATAGGCTTCATAGAGAGTATGGATGAGCTTGTTTGTGGATCATCATATCGTTCAATACCCGGGTAGCCGTAACGTCCAGCTAGTACCGCTGATGGCTTGTAGGTGATTGATGTGATTATCACCTACTGCTGGCGTATTGACGAGTATTTAGAGTCCCACACAGAAGTTTCCTGGTTCGAGCGAAACGAAGTAGGGCACATATGTTGATATGTGCGTGGGACGGATTAAATATGAGTATGCGATACCGTATTATAATCTGGCAGTTATCTAATGTCGGTCAGGTTATATGTGATGTAACTGGATTATCGAATCAAGTGTTGGTTTAATAATGTGATATTCAGATTAATGATATTAGTCAGTTATATGTGATATAACCGGATTATTTGATCAAGTGTTGATTTAATAATGTGATATATATTATATGTGATATAATTATATCTTAACTAATATCATTAGCTCACTAATTGCTTTATATATATATATATATATATATTAATGTATATTTGATATATATAAATATATATATTATTATATGAAGCATGGCATGTTTTTCTATTTTAAGAAAATAGAAAAATGAGATGTAAATTGTGGAGATATTTGTGGAATAGGTAAGGCATGGGTTTTATTATTTGTATATTAGTCTTGACTAACTATTCAAGGATGGTTGCAATTTAGAATTGCAATTTTATTCCATGCTCGAATAAGTGAGGAAAGAGAGAGCCATTTTGAGTTTACTCTCATCATTTTCATTCTTCATGCCTTAGCCATTTCTTGAGCTCTTGCTTCCTTTTGCTCTCTACAATTTTCTTCACCTCACTTCCAAGTTTAAACCCTCACATGTGATGTGAATCATTGAACTTGTGAAAACCCTAGTGGGAAAATTAAACCCCTAGTTCACCATCACATAT
Organism: Agapanthus africanus; assembly: GCA_030015575.1. Classification (NCBI taxonomy): domain Eukaryota; kingdom Viridiplantae; phylum Streptophyta; class Magnoliopsida; order Asparagales; family Amaryllidaceae; genus Agapanthus; species Agapanthus africanus. Next base: position 524,714,948 of record JASDDO010000022.1, read on the forward strand.
TGGATTAGCAATTTGATGTGGAGTATTGCCTTCACTAATGAGATTAGTGAATGGTTAGCTTGAGCTTGTGGACTTCGGGTGGATCTTCTTTGGCGCGAAGATCATGAAGGAGGTTCGTTTAACTCGAAGAGGAGCCTAGTAGAGTCGCGTGGACTTCAACTCGGAGCTATTAAAGAGAAGGACTCGAACTATAAAGGTTGTATGCTCTTTTCTTCTCTTTAGTTCATCACATCACAAAGGCAAACCCTAATAATCTAGAAAAGATCTTGTTAGTCTAGCTTAGCACCTAATAAAAGTTTTAATTTGGCATGCTTGATGCTACCAGAACCTCATGGTGGTGCTAAGGTCGACTTTCATGGTATCAGAGCCAGGCTAGAACACTAAGGTAACTCGTAGCGACGTTAGAAATCCGCCGTTTTTGTCGTGCAAAAACTGCCGATAAAAACAGTTTCAAAAATGATGTTTTGAGTTGTTTGCACACCACGCAGGCTCACGATTTGAACTGAGAAGCCACGGGGTGGAGCATGCACACCCTGGAGATACCCTGGGAGGACCGAAGGCCAGACCCACACCCCAAGACCACCAAAAGGTGGCTTTGGTGGTGGGTGACCCGAGAGTACCCCAACTGGGTGCTCTCGGGTCTGTCTACCCTAGGGGGCCACTTCGTGGTGGCCCCTGAGGGTGGGTACCCCCCAGGCTACCCATTCGATAGTTAATTTTGGGATCTTCTCCCCCTCAAAGATTCGGGCGGGTTTCGAGTTTGTTTCGACTCCCAGATTGGCTTAAAACCATCGGTTTTGGAACTTTAGCTCTTTGGATTTTTCATGTTTTGGAAAAATTGGTTTAGTTTGCTAATTGCATGCGGAATTCTAATGTTGTGGTTACTTTACAAGCTATTTGATGTGTGATACAATTATTAGAATCCTGATTAATTTGTTTTATGAAAACCAGTTAGTATATTGTAAACCTGGCCATTTAGTCTCAATTGATCGATTGCCACGAAGTTTTGATTCAGATCAAAACTCCGTCGCAATTGCGTATTATACGCGATCACTAAGTCGAGAATCTTGTTGAATTATCCGACAACCAATTGAAAAGTGTTTTCAATTTGAGACTAAAATACAAGTTTTATAAGTTAGGCATGAAATCCGGAATATGAGATATTCCGGGTTTATGATGTCTAAGGATATTGCGGATTCTAATTATTGTAGTTTTCTTTTCTGCGACCGTAAGTGTAATATGTGGGGTATCCCAATCTCGTTGCTATATGTCAACAAGTTTAAGGGATACGCATATTTGCTTACGTTGATGATATGTAATATTATGTGTTGCTGTTGATATAATTTATTGGATCGTCGTGAAAGAATAGCTGGGGGTTCTATGTGAGATGAGATTTTTTATTTTCATTCATGTAAAATCTGTATATAATATTCTTTTATTGGGGAACTTCCGGGTTGAGGATGATGTCACCACTGTTGTATATTATTTACTTTTCTACATTCGGATAGACCCAAGGCGGGGAGCACAAGTAACCGGGTTCTAGAGTCCAGTGGGAGACCATCTCAAGGAGTTGAGACCGGGTCTCCTAACTCTAGACTTGGCAGGGTTACTTGCCGCTCTCGTTGGGGTCTAGGGATGTGGGTTTGTCTATTCATCACGACTGTAGAATCTGTGTTATACATTATTGGCTAAATTTAAAACACGGACATCCTTGTATATCCAATATTTCATATGTTGCTTCTATTGCTTGATTCTGTGATGTTGATCATATAACCGTGTGAGACGAATGTAATATTATATATATGATATATAATAAACGTTGCTTATGTTTTTCACCCACGCTAGTCCAGCCCCCGCTCGGCCGGTAGTTAAGTAACCTAACGGTGCATGACGGGGCCCCGTGGCGAATGCGGATGGCATAAGCATACGTTCTATTTTCGTTTCATTTTTCTGTAATGTTTAGGAAACATTAATTGATGGGACTTCATTAATGTGATTAATGAAAAGAAAGAAACTAAAAGATGTTGTAGAATCAAATTTTCGAAAAGGGCAGCTCTAGTTTTTGCTTTGCACAGTGGTATTCCTTGATGAATATCCAGCACCTCATTCGATGAGGAAAGAGCCGAGATGCCTTCACCAGGAGTGACCTCTTTAGCGAAACTAGAAAATGCTACAACCCACTCGGTTTTGTCTTTTGATTGCTTATTTAGCTTTTGCTTTGCATAGTGGTATTCATGAATATCCAGTACCTCATTCGATGAGAAAAGAGCCGAGATCCTTTCACCGGGAGTGACCTCTTTAGCGAAACTGGCAAAAGACTCAAAATCATTCCTTTTCAAAATCACTAGATTCTACAACGATATCAAGTTCGTTACGCTCATGGTTTTCTTGAAAACCTGCATAGCCCTCCGTCATTTCAGATAACTACTATTTAGTATTCGTGCTGCGTTTGTTGACTTCCGTCAAGACGTAGTGTACGGTAGCTGATTAGTGCTTATCTGCCGCATGTGATGCGATTGGATTAGGGTAGTCATACGACCATGTTGACCTCCGTCAAGGGTCGTGCGGATAGGTTTAGTTCAATCAAGAAATGAATGGGTTGAACTTGACTAGCAGCCTATGGTTTGTTGACCTCCGTCAAGGTCATAGGAAGCTAGTGGTAGAAACCATTATCGGGAATTTCAAGTGTTGAAATTTGCAATGAAATTTCATACCTTCTATATGATAGTTGCATCCCGATACCCACTGCGAGTAAGAGTTACTTCTAGGAGTGTTTTGCACTTTACAATTAGCGGATCAAGTAGGTGTCTAGAAAGGTGTCAACGGGGTTATGCCTCTAGGAAAACGATGTTTATTTTAATTAGGTCCGTGCGAAAGCACGGGGAACCTCCCTCGGAGTACCGATACCTACCTGGCCAAACGATTGGCAAACCTGTAGGGTGTAATTAATCCCGGGTAATCTTACCTTTTAGTGTTTGAAGGAAGATTTGATAAAAACAGTGGGAGACATCCTGATTAGATAAGATATAACCAATCTAATCTTGCAAAGAGCGCACGGTAACGTGTTTCCTTCTCTCTCTCTCCCTCCAGGCAGCAACCAATGTCACGCCTTAATCAAGATAATAATATGGATGTATTGACCGAACCCTCATTTTATACAGGGCTAAGGAACGTTGGTCCCGCTCTATCTTATGACTGTCATAAGTCTGAGCAAGGGATAGGGGAATATCAGGATTCCCATGTCACCCGTGCGAAGAAACAACATGTTGATGCATCTTCTTCGGGTGTGTTCGTTACCGAGAACTGTTTCTCAGTTTGTTCTACGTCCTGGGTATTGGATACCGGATCAGGATCACACGTATGTAATTTGTTACATAGGCTAAAGAAAGGTAGAGAACTGGGAAAGGGTGATAAATCCCTAACAGTAGGGAATGATGCAATTGTTGCAGCCAAGGCAGTTGGCGATTATTACCTTATATTACCAACTAGTAATACATTGATTCTGAATGACTGTTACTACGTACCAAAGATGATGTGCAACATTATATCGGTTTCTTTGCTAACTAAAGAAGGATATAATCTCACATTAGAGTATAATGTTATGAACATTTTACAGAATCAAGTGTTGATTAGATCTGGTACGTTATGTAACGGTATATACATTCTTAATCAAAATACAGTTCTTAACGTACAGAACATAAACAAGAGAAAAATTTCATAAATGAACGAAGGTTTCTTATGGCATTGTAGACTATTTCATATCAATGCGATAAGACTGGCTAAGTTGCATAAAGTTGGATTTTTGAATCCGTTCTAATTTTTATCTAATGAAATTTGTCAGTCATGTCTCAAAGGAAAGATGATCAAAACTCCGTTTACTGGACACGAAGAAAGAGCTATAGAACTCTTGGGGCTGATAAATAGTGATGTATGTGGTCCCATGTCTACACTTGCCAGGAATGGTTTTTCGTACTTCATTGCATTCACCGTTGATCTCTCAAGATTCGGATATGTGTTCTTGATGAAACACAAACATGAAGCTTTTGAGAAATTCAAGGAATTTAAGAATGAAGTAGAAAACCAAACGGGTAGGAGTATTAAAATCCTTCGATCAGATCGGGGAGGAGAATACTTGAGCACGGAATTCCATGATTATCTAAAAGAGAATGGGATTCTCTCTCAGCGTACTCCTCCGTATACACCACAGCACAACGATGTATAGGAGTGGAGGAACCGCACCCTATTAGATATGGTGCGCTCTATGATGAGTACCGCTGAGTTGCCTATTTCCTTTTGTGGTTATGCGCTGGAGACAGCAGCATATATATTGAATAGAGTTCCGACCAAATCTGTACCTACCACTTCATATGAGATATGGAATGGAAAGAGCCCATGTCTTAATTTCATTAAGATATAGGGTTGTCCGGCCTATGTCAAAAAGAAAAATCCGGACAAGCCTGAGGCATTGTCAGTTTTGTGCAAGTTTGTAGGATATTCCAAGCATTCGCGAGGATATATCTTCTACCACACCGAGGAACAAAAAGCGTTTGTTGCTCAACATGCCACCATTTTAGAAAAGGAAATCCTTGTAAAAGAAATTAGTGGTAATGAGGTAGAACTGAAAGAAGTTCCAGCAACACAGACTACAACTGACGATTTGGTGCAACCGGAGGATCCAATAGTACCAAACGAACCCCATCCACTCCCCAGATATAGTAGGGTACCTCATCCACCTGAGAGATACTATGGTTTCCTCATAGATGGTGGATGCGAGGATTGCATCATGGAAGATGATGACCCAACTAGTTTCGAGCAGGCCATCACAAGTGAAGACTCTGTGAAATGGCTGGAAGCTATGAGATCCGAGATGGAATCCATGTACACCAACCAAGTATGGAATTTGGAAGTTTCTCCTGAAAGGGTAAAACCCATTGGGAGCAAGTGAATCTTCAAAAAGAAGTTAGGTGTAGATGGAAAAGTTGAGACTTTCAAAGCTAGACTTGTAGAAAAAGGTTTTCGTCAATGAACTGGCGTCGACTATGATGAAACCTTTTCTCCTGTTGCTATGCTTAAGTCCATCAGGATCCTACTTGCCACTGCTGCATCCCATGACTACGAAATCTGGCAGATGGACGTCAAGACCTCTTTTCTAAATGGTGATTTAGAAGAGAGCGGGTACATGACACAGCTAGAGGGCTTCGTAGACAGTGGGAGCAGTGGAAAGTTGTGCAAGCTGCTTAAATCCATCTATGGATTAAAGCAGGCGTCGCAGAGTTGGAACATCTGTTTTGATGAAGCTATCAAAGAGTTCGACTTCATCAAAAATATAGATGAACCTTGTATATATTAGAAGGTTGTAGAGAGTAAGGTGGACTTCCTCGTATTGTACGTAGATGACATACTCTTGATAGGAAACGATGTTCCTATGCTACATTCGATCAAGCTCTTCTTATCACTCAAGTTCTCCATGAAAGATCTTGGTGATGCCTCCTACATTCTGGGGATAAAGATCTATAAAGATAGATCTAAACGGATATTGGGATTGTCTCAATCCAGGTACATAGACACCATACTAAAGTGGTTTAGTATGGAAGATTCCAAGAGAGGTAATGTACCCGCTTGTTCAGGAATCACTCTCTCCAAAGAGATGTCTGCCAAGACTGATTTGAAGAGGGCTCGCATGCAAGGGATACCCTATGCTTTGACAGTAGGCTCTATCATGTATGCGATGTTATGTACCAGACCGGATGTAGCTTACTCACTAGGTGTAGTGAGCATGTATCAATCAGATCCTGGGGAAAACCACTGGGCAGCTGTGAAGAACATTCTTAAGTACTTGAGAAGGACTGAAGAAATGTTCTTGGTGTATGGTAACGGTGAACTCCAAGTGGAGTCCTTTACCGATTCGGGCTTCCAGAGTGATAAGGACGACAGTAAGTCGGTCTCGGGTTTTGTCTTTACCCTCAACGGAGGGGCGGTGTGTTGGAAGAGTTCCAAGCAAGACACCGTAGCAGACTCGACGATGGAGGCCGAATACATCGCTGCCAAGGATGCTGCCAAAGAAGCTGTCTGGATGAAGAATTTCATTGCTGAGCTTGGTGTGGTTCCATCCATTGAGCATCCAATACCTGTGTATTGTGATAACAATGGAGCGGTGGCTTTGGCCAAGAAACCCAGGTCCCATCAGAGATCCAGACATATTCTGAGGCGATATCGCCTGATCAGGGAGATAGTAAATCGCCGGGAGATCGAGGTCAGGAGAGTTGACACGAAGGACAATGTAGCAGATCCACTCACGAAGGCCTTTCCCTAGATACGGTTTGAGAGACTTTTTAGGATGTTGGGTATGAGATACTACAACACATGGCCTTAGTGCAAGTGGGATATTGTTAGGAATATGTATGCCCTAGAGGCCATTATTGTACATGTGATGTATATTATAGTGGATGCTTGGACATATATATAGAGGATTTTCTTGCTCGACATGATAGTTTGCTATCTGGTTACTCTTTATCTTAACATGTTGACTGGTATTCTTTACTGTCTTGCTCTATCTTGCTCTCACATGTTGATAAAGCCCTTAGGATATGTACTTGACTACCATGACTATGATGAGATCATACTAGTGGGGACAGGGTGGTCCAAAAGTACGTCCTTTAATCTGTTCCTAGTCGAAGTAATATCGAGACTAGGGCATCGATATTCCAGAGTAGACTAGTGTGTACGTTTCTTGTCCCAAAGAGGGCGATGGTTGATCCCACAACCATTGGTGTGTGACGTCAATGATTGTACACAGGTGCTCATTGGAGAATGGGTATACCGAAAAAGACTCGCCGAGGACTCCTATGTGGTAGTATACCTATCGTTAGATACCAATCCTATGGTGACACTGGTACAGGTTAGTCTGTAGACCCGAGATCGTCATAGAGTCTTGTGTGGCTCCCACTGTGCTTTAATTTCCTCCCTACCACGGCTCAAAGGAGTCGTGCAAACCGGTGGATTTTGGCTACAGTCCCGAGTCATATGGAGGAAATGAGCGATAGGAGGGGTTTCGTCTCTCCCGGTATTGGGGGTTGATGTTGCGCTATGCTCGATTCGCTATAACTGAAAGTCCCTGGCCAGAACTACTGCTGAGATTTACTGATAAGAGTTATCAGTGGTTTCTCAAACCGTTATAGGCCAAACATCGGCATTGTCGGATATAGTGCCCTTAAAGTCAATTATTGGATCACAGGCACGTGATTTCAATGATTGAGGGAGGACCTATGCCGGTAGGACAGTCTTACTCAAGATGATAGTATGCTATCTGGTTTATCCTTATCATCGTGTACATGCTTTAGGTGATGTTACAGATCACTATTACACATTGATAGAGCCCTTAGGATTCTTGCTTGACTACCAGCAGTATGATGGCGATCATATACGTGAGAGTTGGGTAGTCTATAAGCACATCCTTAAAGTGGTCCCTAGTCGTGGGAGTTTTGAGAGTGGGCATCGATACTCCACCAGTAGACTAGTGTATACAGTCGAGACCCCGGACGAGGGGCGGTGGTCGGTCTCACAAGCCATTGGTGTCAGTTGGTTCACCTAAGATGTGTACCGATGCTCATTGGGTTATGAGCACACCGGACAGGACTCGCCGGGAACATGATAGTTGGTATTATACCAGACGTCAGATAGCAGTTCCCTGGTGACATGTGCACAGGTTAGCCTATCGACCTGAGATCGTCATTTATCTCGTGTGAGTTCCTACTGTGCTTTGATTACTACCCTACCACGGCTCAAAGGAGTCGTGCAAACAGGTTTTAGTTGGGTACAGTCCCGAGCCACTTGGAGGCAGTGAGCGGATCGGCAGGGGTTTCGTCTCTCCCGGTATTGGGGGTGAGATCGGGCTGTGTCTAGGAGAGCCATTACACGAAGTTCTTGGCTAAGGCAGGAGATTTACTGGTAGGTATTCCAGTAGTATCTCAGGGTGTTCTGGGCTACACTCCGACACGACTTGTACCGCTTTTGGGGGTCTGACTTTTACCAACCCCTAGGCCCGACATGCGATACTCATAGACGAACGGACCGGACTGTACGGATATTGTCACTGGCAGGCTCCGTAGGGTGTCAGAATGAGTTCGCTCATCGACATCCCTTTTGGTCAATACCTGGTAGCCCGTTACGTACAGCTAGTACCACTGACGTGCTAGTAGTTAAATCTATAGCCAGTGTATTGACGAGTCTTTAGAGTCCCCTACAGACAGTTTCTTAAGTTTCGGACGAAACGTTGTAGAGGCCGTATGATATTATGGTAGGGTTCGATCATATACGTGCAGTAGTGCACGGATCATGATCGGACGGATCATACTGGTGGGCTTTGGTTTAAACCAGATCCTAGTATTAGGTTTGTTCGATTACTTTTGTCTCATTGCATTCGCATTCAGTCGGAATGCAGATGCAGGTATGTATATACAGGTGATGGGTATCCTTGTGATCCGTCACGAGTTTACTTTAGATGTTGTCATATCTTTTTATTGTTGCAAACATTTGGATTAATGTTTGCTTGTGGAAATTGTGAGTGGAATTCATCATGAGGTGCATTAAATGTGGCATATGCAATCTAGTGACTCATGGTATCATTATTTGTGCAAATGTCACATTTTATGATTGATTATTGTGTTGATATGATGCTTGGAGAGAGAAAGGGCAGCCGTGTTAGCCTTGGGGTTGCTCTTGATTTATTCAAGCACTCTCATTATTCTTCATCTCAACATAATAACAAAAAGGCTCCTCTCTTTTCTTTCTTCTTCTAGCTCACAACATCCACCATGGAATCATCTTCTACCTCTACTCTAACCATCTCATGTGTTGAGAATCCTAGTGTGTCAAGAGACAAAATTATCACACACATTCTCCATTTCACCTTGGACACGTCGGCTAGCAAACTTCGTGTCCGAGTTGCTTCGGTTCGAAGCGGGAGCCCGTAAAAGGATTTATAGATGTGGTGCCCTTTCCGACGAGGAGACCGGAGATCGAGCGAGATCGGAGATGCCGCAAGTAGTTAAAGACTGTGGCTAAAGACCGAAGGACACGGATCGATCGGTATAGCTTTTCTAACCCTCTTTATATTGCTAGTTTAATGTTAATGGTTCGATCCGGGATTAAAATTTGCGTTAGCGCCAGTTTCAAGTTTATGAAAAGTTTTTGTTTCCGCATTTTGACCTCGGATCGACGGCCGGGGCGCTACCGTAGACTTACATGGTATCAGAGCCATGCCATTAATCTTAGCTAGCTTGTTTTAGACAATGTTAATTTATCGAAACCGAAACTGAACCCAAACACTACCACTGTTGTCCCCATCTCTGTCGTATTTAAAAGTGTTCAAAAAAAATTTTCAAACATGTGCAGAAGACTACTGACCATACCATATGACCACAGACCAAAAACGAGACCCTGTCACCTGGAAAAAACCAGCCACTCACCATGATATTCTGGCCAGGCCGGCCCCATTAATGTATTTGGGCTTTGTATTTGGGCTTCTGTCTGGTCTCTGGGTTGTCAGTGCGGTCGTATTGTTTATTTGCCCAATTTGGATATGGTTTTATCAGTTTTTCTGGGCTATTCGGGGGGTTATTTCGGATTCAATATTTTATAATATTGTTTAAAGTTTACAGTGCATTACTTTATATCTGTGACCGTGAATGTCATTTGATCGGTAAATCTTGTATAATCGCTATAACCCTTTTAGACGGATTTGCGAACATGGCATTCACGTTGATGTTCTGTGTTGTGCTGTGATGTTACAGATTTTTCATGGTGCATAGCCTGGATGCAATGGTAGTACAGTTTGGTATTATTTGTATATTTGATTTTGCGGGGTGAGCGTCCGACATGTGGACTGCCATCACTGTCTGTTTGTATATTATTCTTTTGGGGCACGACCAGGTTGAGGTCGATGTACCAGTTGTACATATTTTATTTTCTGTACTAGGATTACCCCACGGTGGGGTGCACGGATAACCGGGTTCTAGAGGGCAACGAGCCCGCATCTCATGGCTTTGAGATGGAGGGGGCTTTACTCTAGAATTGGCGGGCTATTCGATGCACTCGTAGGGGGTATAGGTTGACCCAAGGAGGGGTGCTCAAGTTACCGGATTCCGTGAAGTGCTGGGTGGTCCATTCACTTTACTGAAGGGGGCTGCCTCGCTTCAGGTTTTGGTGGGTAACTTGCCGTGCCCATAGGGGTCTTGGTTTTCATTGTATAGGCTATCCACACGACAAAGGGAACGTCGGGTTACACTTGCGGTTCAAAGGAAACCCGGGGATCCCAGATTATCTGTAATGTTCTATGATGCTTATTACTCTATGTGATGTTGCATTTTATCACGCCATGAGCGAATATTATATATTGATATTTATACTAGCAGATGTTGTATATGTTTTGCATCCGCGCTAGTCCAGTCCCCGCTCTGTCGTTAGTTAAGTAACCTAACGGGTGATGACGGGACCCAGTGGCGAATGCGGATGGCATATACGTACATCATATTTTCGTTCTTTATTGGTGTGATCAATTAATGGGACTGCATTGATTCGGATCAATGCAAGCCAAACAAACCTGTTTGATGTTGTTGGAACATTTTTCAAAAAGCTGTTATTACAAGGACGTTCTCTTTTGTTTTGCACAGTCGTATTCGGTTATGAATATCCAGCACCTCAGTCGACGAGGCAAGGGCCTAGATCCCTTCACCGGGAGTGACCCCTTGGGCATAAGTTTGCGTCAGGGTAATAACTTCACTATAGTCGATTACTTTTTGCTTTGCATCGTGGTATTCAGTTGGAATATCCTGCACCTCATTCTACGGGGAAAGAGCCGAGATCCCTTCACCGGGAGTGACCTCTTTAGCAAAGGTTTTCGCCACTATATTTATAGAAAGCTATCCGGTTCCTTCAACGATATCAAGTTCATTACGTTAAAGGTTTTTCGCCAAAAACCATTCGTAGCCCTCCGTCATTTCAGATGGGTAGCACTTAGTATTCATGCTATGTTTGTTGGCCTTCGTCATGGCATAGTGTATGGTAGCTATTTGTTACTTTTCTGCTGCATAGATAGATGCGTTGGTTTGGGACAGTCGTACTACTATTTTGGCCTTCGTTAAGGGTATGTACGGGTGGGTTCAAATAAACTTGGATAATGACGGGTAGAACTAGACATGTAACTTATGATATGTTGGCCTTCGTCAAGGTCATAAGAGCATGGGGTAAAAATCACATCGGGAGATTCTAAAGAAACTGAAACTTGCCAGATATGCACATACCTTCTGGAGTGTGATAACGTGAGTGGATTCCATCACGTTATCATGCGATGATAGCTGGATCCTGATTCCCACTGATGAGTTGGTTTACTCCTTGGGTAATCCTGACTAATTCTTCTTTCAGGTTTGGATGAGAATTTGAGGTTACAGTGGGAGGTTTCCTGATAAGATTAAGTGATAACCATTCTGATCTAGGTTAGAGTGCACGCAGAGTGTTTCTTTTCTATCTCTCTTTGGCAGCGACCATGGCCCGGTCCTAGACGATGACTCAGTGACCAAGATTAACCGAACCTTCTTAAAACACTGGCTTTTGGATTGTCTGGGTTGCATACCTCATTGCCACTCCTACTTTTACCCTTTTTCTCCGGAACATTTCGTATCACTACGAACGTCCACTTCCATTGGATAAAACCATCGTATGGTTATATAAGAACTCGAAGGAACTTGTTCCAAATTCGAGGATGCTTTCCGGTTCTGGAGAAAATGAATAGGACTATTCAGTTGTCTTTTCATCTTTACCTTCTCTTGGGTTGCGAGGGCTCCTAGAATTAGGAGAAGAGTACACCTATTACGCTTATTGGATAGTCTTCTTCCAAACCATAGGCAGGTGCCGAAAGGTAGGAAATGAAGAAAATCGATTAGCCTAAGTGTGGTGTACAGAAGGTATTAAGTAAAGACAAATAAAGGGATTAGTAAGAGGGCTAAGTAAATTGCGACTGCTATCATTCACGACCAAACCATGTATTTCATCGCCACTCCTATTTCACCTTTGTATTTCTCCAGAACACTCCGTATCACTATGAAGATCCACTGTTATTGGATATTCCATCGTATGGTTATATACGAACTCGAAGGGACTTGTTCCATTTCGGGGATAGATTCTGGTTTAGGAGAAATAGGAATAAGGTTTATTCAGTTGTTTTTTATCTTTACCTTCTCTCGCGTTGCGAGTGCTCCTAGGATTAGAAGAGTACACCTATTATGCTTATTGGATAGTCTTCTTCCAAAACATGGGCTGGTGCCGAACGGTATGAAAGGAAGAAAACCATTTGGCCTAAAGGTGGTGTATAGAAGGTAATGACTAAAGACATATTAAGGGATTTGGAGAGATGGCAAAGAAATATACGGTTACAGTTGTTAATCTGATAATGGAAGAAGCATTACTAGGAATACCTGAATACCCCTTCGAAACATTTACATGTTTTAGTTTCACTGTGTATTGTTAAAAGAAAACTGATTTCCCAATTAGCACTTACTCCAGAATATGTATTTACCAGGTATGATTCTCACATCTGTATGGTTTTACAGATGATGTGTGGGAGTAAGTTATTGGGAATTAGGTGATCATCCTCATTATATCGGGATTCGTTGTAATTGGTGATATTTGAGGAAATCGCCTGGGTTTTTGCCGGACGGCAAATATTTGGTTTTGAATATCCGTAGTTATGAACCAATTTCAAACTGATATATCTGTACGTTTATTTTTATAAAGTGAGATATAACTTTTTGAAATTATGTCCATGACATTTACCTATATCAGTTGATGGTTAGGTATGGAGCATTCAACAGCGGTGTAATTTTTCATAACCATAGTACAGTTTTCAACCTACGACGTACAGGGTTTGAGTTATTCGACTCAGGGGACTTATACAAAGCATTGTATATTGTCCAGTATCCATTAGGACCGAGGGGTTGGTGCTCGTACTATATTCTGTTTACTTGTGACTTCTCTAGTTTTTAGACAAGTGTTTTGTACAAATGCAAGGTCTAAGTTTTGAGAAATTATAGGTATAAGAATAAAGTAGAGAACCAGGCGTTGCAAGTATCAGTATTCTTCAAGGTGATCGAAGATGTAGATACTTGTATTCGGTATTTAGTTGTTAGTAATGGTTTTGAGAAACTTATTTCTCTTTCAGGTTACTCATATCTGGATGCATTCTTAAGTTGACTAACGATCGGCCTCCTTACATTTAGTTGACATGCACTAGAGACAACTGCATGATTTGAATCTGGTTCCAATTAAATCAGTGCCTCTGTTTCTATATTAGATATAGAATGGATCATATCTTAATGTTGTTAAGGTATATGGAGTTGTCTGGCTTATTCTTAAAACCAGACTCTGGATAACTCAAGGCATGTTTCTGTAATGGCTGTTTGTGGGTTGACCCGGGCTATGACAAGGGTTGACTTTCTACCATCTGGAAGATCAATAGTGATATTGTTCTTGACTCGCCACAGTTTTAGTAAAATGAACTTTTTGAGAAAACAGTAGTGAGAGTATGATAGAACTGGAAGTGATTCCAGAACCGCAAACGATTACTGAAAATTTAATAGGACCTAAAGATTCAATCTGGATTAACATTCCATTGGCCACTCCGCAGATATGGTGGGTAACCTCTGGTACTCGAGAGGTACTTCGGTATGCTCAAAGACGGTGATAAGGAGGTTCTTGTTTACCCAGACTTGACACTAATATTGTTCCAGGCTATGAGACCCGGCAGGAGGATGAGTATAGCGTCATTCTGAACTGGCTTTAGAAGTGCACGTGTATATGACTCTGCCAGAGGGTTGTCATAGTCAGTGGGAGCAGCGGAAGCATAATGGACAAGTAGCTTGTGTCTATTTGTAGACTAAAGAAGATATAGCGGAGATAGATCATCTATTTTTGATGTGATAGTCATGGGCTTTGACTTCATCAGAATAGGGGATGGATCTGTTAAGAAGTTAGAAGGGTGTAATGTCTTAGTATTTGGATAACATACACAGAGTAGGAAGTGATATTCCTATTCTACAATCAGTTATACTTTGGTTGTCACACAGTGGTTTCTCCACATAGGACTTGGATATTATATCAGACATTCTAGTAACTAGATCTATGGTTTTAGATCTGGATATGGGTAGTGTCCCAATCTGGGTACTTAGACAGCATTCTAAAGATGTTTTAGAATGGTCGACTCCTGGCATGGTAGTATACCTGCAGGTGATAGAGTCACCCTCTCTAAAGGTGTCTTACAGACTAAAGGGGAGAGGGATATACATGATTGGCATATCACTTGCTTAGGAAATTGAGTCAATCACGAGATGTCAAGTACCACACCAGGTGTTGTTTTTGCACTAGCTGCAATAAGTTCAGATATTAATCCAATCCTGGAGAAACATTCGGAAGCAGTTTTAGAACATAAGTGGATGTTTTAGGGATATGATAACGACAGCCTCCTTTGGGAGATGGTTATCATTCCAGGCTTCCAAGGTGACCTGGATGATAGAGTGACTGTCGGAGTTATAGTTTTCCTTCTGACGAGGGGCAATAGTTTGGACAGATGGTCCAAACGGATACTGAGGGAGGCATGACGCGGAACACAGATTAAATTCAGTTGGCGATACAGTCTAAGAAGTTTGGATTTGGAGTTCATTTATGAACTAGGTCCCATCAGATATCCAGACATATTCTAAGAGAGGTATTACTTATTTCGGGAGATGGCTTTCTCCGCGAACTTGAAATAAAGAGAGACATAGAAAGAAACATCAGGGCGGATCCACTCACTGAGGCTATTCCTCGAACGCAATAGTTTCAGAAACGAGCTTTATGAGACTGATCAGTAGAGGAGTTGGGTGTTCGGTATCACACGGGCTGTGAGTATGCGACATCGCAATAATTAGCCTTGAATGCAAGTGGGAGATTGTTGGATATAGTGCCCTCAAAGTCAATTATTGGATTGCAGGCACGTGATTGCAATGACTGAGGGAGGACCTATGTCGATAGGACAGTCTTACTCAAGATAATTGTATGCTATCTGGTTTATCCTTATCATCGTGTAAATGCTTTAGGTGATATTACAGATCACTATTACACATTGATAGAGCCCTTAGGGTTCTTGCTTGACTACCAGCAGTATGATGGCGATCATATACGCGGGAGTTGGGTAGTCTATAAGCACATCCATAAAGTGGTCCCTAGACATGGGTGTTTCGAGACTGGGCATCGATACTCCACCAGTAGACTAGAGTATACAGTCGAGACCCCGACGAGGGGCGGTGGTCGGTCTCACAAGCCATTGGTGTCAGTTGGTTCACTTAAGATGTATACAGGTGTTCATTGGGTTATGAGTACACCGGACAGGACTCACCGGGAACATGCAAGTTGGTATTATACCTGACGTCACATAGCAGTGCCCTGGTGACATGTATACAGGTTAGTCCATCGACCTGAGATCGAAATTATCTCGTGTGAGTTCCCACCGTGCTTTGATTACTACCCTACTACGGCTCAAAGGAGTCGTGCAAACAGGTTTTAGTTAGGTACAATCCCGAGCCACATGGAGGCAGTAAGCGGATCGACAGGGGTTTCGTCTCTCCCGGTATTGGGGGTGAGATCGCGCTGTGTCTAGGAGAGCCATTACATGAAGTCCTTGGCCAAGGCAGGAGATTTACTGGTAGGAATTCCAGTAGTATCTCAGGGTGTGCTGGGCTACACTCCGACACGACTTGTACCGCTTTTAGGGGTCTGACTTTTACCAACCGCCTAGGCCCGACATGCGATAATCATAGACGAACGGACCGGACTGTATGGATATTGTCACTGACAGGCTCAGTAGGGTGTCAGGATGAGTTCTCTCATCGACCTCCCTTTTGGTCAATACCTGGTAGCCCGTTACGTACAGCTAGTACCACTGACGTGGTAGTGGTTAAATCCACGGCCAGTGTATTGATGAGTCTTTAGAGTCCCCCACAGACAGTTTCTTAAATTTCGGGCGAAACGTTGTAGAGGACGTATGATATTATGGCAGGGTTCGATCATATACGTGCAGTAGTGCACGGATCATGATCGGACGGATCATACTAGTGGGCTTTGTTTTAAACCGGATCTTAGTATTAGATTTGTTCGATTACTTTTGTCTCATTCCATTCGCATTCAATCGGAATGCGGATGCAGGTATGTATATACAGGTGAGGGGTATCCATGTGATCCTTCATGAGTTTACTTTAGATGTTCCCATATCTTTTTATTGTTGCAAACATTTGGATTAATGTTTGCTTGTGGAAATTGTGAGTGGAATTTATCATGATGTGCATTAAATGTGGCATATGCAATCTAGTGACTCATGGTATCATTATTTGTGCAAATGTCACATTTTATGATTGATTATTGTGTTGATATGATGCTTTGAGAGAGAGAGGGCAGCCGTGTTAGGCTTGGGGTTGCTCTTGATTTATTCAAGCACTCTCATTATTCTTCATCTCAACATAATAACAAAAAGGCTCCTCTCTTTTCTTTCTTCTTCTTGCTCACAACATCCACCATGGCATCATCTTCTACCTCCACTCTAACCATCTCATGTGTTGAGAATCCTAGAGTGTCAAGAGACAAAGTTATCACACACATTCTCTACCTCACCTTGGACACGTCGGCTAGCAAACTTCATGTCCGTGTTTCTTCGGTTCGAAGCAGGAGCCCGTAAAAAGATTCATAAATGTGGTGCCCTTTCCGACGAGGAGACCGGAGATCGAGCGAGATCGGAGATGCCGCAAGGTGCTAAAGACGGTGACTAAAGACCGAAGGACACGGATCGATCGGTATAACTTTTCTAACCCTCTTTAGATTGCTAGTTTAATGTTAATGGTTCGATCTGGGATTAAATTCTGCGTTAACGCCATTTTCAATTTTATGAAAATTTTTTGTTTCCGGATTTTGGCCTAGGATCGACGGCCGTGGCGCAACCATAGACTTACAGGCATGACATATCACGTTACTGGGGCCTGACATTTACCACCCCTAGACATGATATGCGACATATCAGACGAAGTAACCGGACTGTACGGTAGTGTTACTGATATGCTTCATGGAGAGTATGGATGAACTTGGTTGTTGATCTTCATATCGCTCAATACCCGGGTAGCCATTACGTCCAGCTAGTACCGCTGACGGCTTGTAGGTGATCTATGTGATCATCACCTACTGCTGGCGTATTCATGAGTCTTTAGAGTCCCACACAGAAGTTTCCTGGTTTGAGCGAAACGAAGTAGGGCTCATATGTTGATAATGTGCGTGGGCCTGATTAAATATGAGTATGTGATACTGTATTATAATCTCGCAGTTATCTGATATCGGTCAGGTTATATGCGATGTAACCGGATTATCGAATCAAGTGTTAGTTTGATAATGTGATATTCAGATTAATAATATTAGTCGGTTATATGTGATATAACCGGGTTTTTAGATCAAGTGTTGATTTAATAATGTGATATATATTATATGTGATATAATTATATCTTAACTAATAACATTAGCTCACTAATTGCTTTATATATATATATATATATATATATATTTATATATTATTGTATATTTTATTTATATATATATATAATATGAAGTATGGCATGTTGTTCTATTTTTAGAAAATACAAAAATAAGGTGTAAATTGTGGAGATATTTATGGAATGGGCAAAGCATGGGTTTTATTATTTGTATATTAGTCTTGACTCAATATTCAAGCATGTTTGCAATTTAAAATTGCAATTTTATTCCATGCTTGAATAAGTGAGAAAAGAGAGAGCCATTTTGAGATTATTCTCATCATTTTCATTCTTCATGCCTTAGCCATTTCTTGAGCACTTGCTTCCTCTTGCTCTCTACAATTTTCTTCACCTCACTTCCAAGTTCAAACCCTCACACGTGATGTGAATCATTGAACTTGTGAAAACCCTAGTGAGCAAATTAAACCCCTATTTCACCATCACACATTAAATTAGCAATTTGATATGGAGTGTTGCCTTCACTAATGAGATTAGTGAAGGGTTAGCTTGAGCTTGTGGACTTTGGGTGGATCGTCTTTGGCGGGAAGATCACGAAGGAGGTTCGTTCAACTCGAAGAGGAGTCTAATAGAGTCGCGTGGACTTCAACTCAGAGCTATTGAAGAGAAGGACTCGAACTACAAAGGTTGTATGCTCTTTTCATCTCTTTAGTTCATCACATCACAAAGCCAAACCCTAATAATCTAATAAAGATCTTGTTAGTCTAGCTTAACACCTAATAAAAATTTGAATTTGGCATACTTGATGCTACTAGAATCTCATGGTAGTGCTAAGGTCGACTTTCATAATGAACACTAACCTAGAATCTAACTAGATTATTAAGGTTAACTATGATGATATCACAAAAACTAGTTAAGAGAAGAATGTAACAACCTTTGCAGACAATGTCCTTCTCTTCTAAAGCTCCAGATTGTTGTCCACGCGACTCCACTAGGCTCCACTTGAAGGTTGAACGAACTTCCTCCAATGACCTTCTTGCCGAAGATGATCCACCCGAAGTCCGCTTATCCAAGCTACCTCTTCACTAAACTTTTTAGTGAAGGAAACACACCACACCAAAGTGCTAATCTAATATGGGATGATGAAGTAGGGGTGATGTATGCCCACTAGGGATCTCAAGCTCTATGGTTCACATCACATGTAAGGGTTTCGAGCTTGAAGTATGAGGAAGAGGATCATGATGAAGAGAGCTAGAGAAACTCATCACATGAGCTCTCAAAAATGGCTAAGTGTTAGAATGAGCTAGCATGAATGGCTTTCTCTTGACCTCACTTATTCAAGCATGGAATAAATTGCAATAAGAAATTGCAACAATGCTTGAATAGTGAGTCAAGACTAATAAACAAATGAAAAAACCCATGTCTTGCCATTTCACAAATATCTTCACATTTTACACCTCATTTTCTATTTTCTGAAAATAGAAAATCTATGCCATGCTTCATATAATATATATATATATATATATATATATATATATATGAGAATAATGGAGGAATGAGGCTATAGGAGGGAATTTTCTCCTATGGCGTCGAAAAATTACATCCTCCCTCATTTTTTCTGACGATCGGCATCCATCACCTTCATAGAGGAAGAGGATCATGATGAAGAGAGCTAGAGAAACTCATCACATGAGCTCTCAAAAATGGCTAAGTGTTAGAATGAGCTAGCATGAATGGCTTTCTCTTGACCTCACTTATTCAAGCATGGAATAAATTGCAATAAGAAATTGCAACAATGCTTGAATAGTGAGTCAAGACTAATAAACAAATGAAAAAACCCATGCCTTGCCATTTCACAAATATCTCCACATTTTACACCTCATTTTCTATTTTCTGAAAATAGAAAATCTATGCCATGCTTCATATAATATATATATATATATATATATATATATATATATTATATATATATATATATATATATATATATGAGAATAATGGAGGAATGAGGCTATAGGAGGGAATTTTCTCCTATGGCGTCGAAAAATTACATCCTCCCTCATTTTTTCTGACGATCGGCATCCATCACCTTCATCGTTATCATTTAAGTTGTGGGTACGTCAAATTTCATATGATTCTACAACTTTTTCACCGTTGTTTTAGCAAAACAAAAAGTTATGTTGTCGGTAAACCGTTAATCTTGAACCCACTAAATCAACGGTGAAAAAGTTGTAGAATCACATGAAATTTGGTGTACCCACATCTTAGATGATAACGATGAAGATGATGGGTGCCGATCGTCGGATAAAACACGGGAGGGTGTATTTTTTCGACACCATAGGAGGAAATTCCTTCCTATGGCATCGTTCCTCTATTATTCTCTCTCTCTCTTTCTCTCTCTCTCTCTATATATATATATATATCACACATATATTAATATATATATTATAAAGAAAATAATTAGTGAGCTAATATTAGTTAATATATAATTAGATCAAATATAATATATATCAAATTATTAAATCAACACTTGATTTAATATTCCGGTTATATCACATATAACCGACTAATATCTTTTATCAGTATATCACATTATCAAATCAACACTTGATTCGATAATCCGGTTATATCACATATAACCTAACTGATAACAAATAGCTGTGTAACGTTTTGAAAATCGTTTCGGTGAAATTTCGAAAAAACGGTAAAATAAGGGGATTTCCGTAAAAAGTCAAAATGCAAATATCTTTATTATAAAATTAAATATACATATTCGAGCTATGTAATTACTAGTATTTAGTGTTTATTGCCACTGGTGAAATTTTAAATTTTCTGGAAAAAATATTATTTTAGTATTATTTTAAGCCGGTAAGAAAATACATTAAATTAGCGATAAATACAAATCTAAATGGGCTAATTTTAATCTTTAAAATAATGTTAATTAAAATCTAGTTGTAATATAAATTTTTAGTATTTTATTTCAAGTTTTAATTGATTTATTTTATGGAAAACAAAAATATAGTTATTTTGAACTAAAACTTGCAAATATGGTATTGCGGGGGGTCTTTTTGCATAGAATTTTTTTGTAAAGTCTCCCACACTCACCCTCACTCTCGTTGGCTGGCCCCACACTATTGTATCAGCCCAAGAATTTTATTTCTCTCTTTTTGACCTTAAATCATGTGAGAAATGGGTTAAAATAAAGTTTTTATATAGTAAAGTAGGTGGGGGTATTATGGTAATTTGGGAGGGGCTTTGACTTGGATTCTTTTCCACAAATCCCCCACACCTCTACCCACTCCCTCCTCAGCCGAAAATCTGCACCACAACAGCCCCCATTTCTTCTCCTCTTTTCTCTTCAAAACTCCATCCAAAATGCTTCAAAAAAATCCCACAAAATCAAATTCTAATCCCTACCCATTTCTTCTTGACCTATTCTAGTGTGGATCATGGATCAAGAGAGAAAATTGGAGGCCAAGATTTTGGTGCTAGGTCTCTAATTTTGTGAGGTATAATCTTAGCATTTTGCATAAGTTATTGTTTGATTACTTCAATCTAGCTATTATGTGTATAATTAGGAGTTAATTGTGGTTTTGATATTAAATATTTAACTTTCAAGAAAGGGTTTTGAATGCAACTTAGGGTTTTATGATGTGAGATTATGGTTGTGTGATATTTTTGACATGTTAATGTTATGCTAAAGCAAATCTAGTTGTTAGTTGCATTTTTGTTAATTTAAATTGTGTTAATTACGCTAATTTGTAAACTAGGTTTTTAAAATTTATTGCAAATGTTAGACTAAAAATCTAATTAGGTTTCTCATGACTTCATTAACATTATTAAGTGTAGTTTAACACTTTAGTTCATGGAAATCCAACCTAAATTGTGGTTTGTGCATTTTGCTATAAAATTGTTAAAATTTAGGTATTTTGTAAACTAGAATTTTAGGGTTTTTGGAATTTAATGAGATTAAATTATGAGAATTGTTTTTATGACTTATTTAAGTTATTTAATAAGTATTATGGCCGCTAGAATTGTTTAAACATCATGTTTTGTACAAAAATGGCGAATTGTGCTTGCTAAATTTTCGGAAAAAATGACTTTTTAAGTGAAATTGGGGTTTTTGTGAATTTTAACCTATTTTATATTAAAATTAGTGTTCGTGGATGTGCAAATGAGTGTATTTGGGTTTTTCTCGATGGTTTGGCGTTTGTACGCCGACGTCGAGGGTTTTTGTGTTGATTTGTGAAAGCAACCATAGGTTTTGACCTATGAGGGATTCGTGCGTCGTTTTGGTCATGAATCGGATTTTAATACGATACGGTGCGTTATGATATGTAGGTACCCCATGTGGACTTCGAGACGACAAGCAAGCGCATGGCGACATCGGCACCGGCGAACGAGGACCAGGTGAGTAGATTTATATCTACGGGGAGAAGTCGGGTGGATGGCGTATAGCACCCCCGCAGTCCGTGGTGGTGTATACGGATGCGTATACACACCAACAGTTATTATATGTTACTTAGGATTAATAACGATGTTTAGGATGGATATTGGTGTATTGGATTATTTTAGTGTTGCGAACCCTAGGGTAGTGTTGCACTACACATACACACATACATACTTGCATACATTCCTATTTATATGTGCTCATGGGATTCTCTATAGTTTATGTGTTTGCATAGGTATGGGACTATGTGTTCATATACTGGATTTGAGAATAGTATTTGGAATTTGAGATGAGTCGATGAGATTGGGCTTGAGGCCAGGAGATCGGTGATGTGATTTGGTTTGTATTGATATACGACATGATGTTTTAGCGGGTCTTTTGCCGTAGTAATTCTTACACCTGCATGCATACTTAGGCGGTATCAGTATTGTACTAGACATAGATCAGTACCCCGATCATGATATTTGATAAAGAGGATACCGGATGAATAGTACGATGAATGTGATTTTGACCCGTACCCAGATTTGGGATACCGTACGACGGATTTACGTACGAGCTATTTATTGATGATTGATCCGCACTCTTGACTTGGAATGTCTAATTATAGATATGGTATCGGATATGATATTATTGAGGCGGGATCACCGACTAATATATATACATGTATGTATATATATCGACTCAGATGTTAGGCGGTTTCCTTACCTGTAGTCCAGCTGATTAGCTTAGCCCTTTAATTTAGTTTAGTTGTTAGATTAGATTCGATTCTTACCTATTTCAAAAACTAACGAATCGTGGGTATTTTAAAAGACAGTCCAAGGGATCTTACGGATATTTCAAATGACGTATCTTTTCATAAAAACACCGTAACCCCTATTTTCAAAACCCCATGATTCGTGTTATTTCATAAGGCACCATTTGTAGAACTTTTATTAGATTAATGCAGATTAGTTATAGTTGCGTCTAGTTTTCAGCTACCACTTATTATTGTGGTTCGCTTCGCATCGCATACTTATGTTATAATTTCTTATTGAAATGTTGATATCATGCTGTTAGGACACCAGCACCATTACCGATGATGCGTATGTACCACATACACTTACTTGCCGGCTCACACACATCTTCATCGGTAATTGCCATGTCACGTACACCTTAGAAATATTATTTCTTAACTTAGCTTGATAACTCATAGTTTGACATAATATTAGTGTACTTACCTTATATGCCAGCTTAGATATTATAGTTATTACTTGTCACTTCATGCATACTGTTATTCATTGTTATGCCGTATTCATGGATTCTCATATTTATATTCATGGTTTTACATGCTATTGATGATTCGGATTCCCATGATATTTTCTGGATTTGGAGGAAAACCGCAAAAACATATATAAACTGCTTTCTCTCTGTTTAAATAAAAAAATACGGTTTTCCTATGATGTATGAGTCGTCCACCATGAGTTTGCTGATGGATTTCGAGACCCGATTCGAGGAGTTGGATGAACCGTTTCGGGTACATGGTGGGCCCGGTGCGGTACCCCGGGACAAGATGAATGTGGTGATGACGTTGAGCCTGGAAGGGGAGCACTACCGACCGGTGATTTTACCTGACACGTCGGATATCCGGAGGATACCGTCGTGGTCTTGAGATAGATGGTAGGGGCCGGTCTAGACTGACGGCGCCCTAGATATTGTGATTGAGACATTGAGATTTTTGAGATTTTGAGGTACAGAGATTACGACACAGAGATATCGAGATATTTGGATACTTGTTTTGTGTCGATGCGGGGCACTGTTTATGCTGATTTCATTTATGGTACATCCTATTTAAAAATAAGGAAATCTCACTAAACTATGAAAACAGTTCTTCATTTACATGTATTCTATTTTCATGCATTCATACCTCATTCATATGATATATTGCTACCTGAGACACTGACACGGGTACATGATATTACACTCGGGTTAGATATTTACCCTAGCCTTGTTATAGGCTGCATGTTATATATAATGAAGGATATATTATGATCATTGACCTAGGATTGCGTTATTTGTGCGATTTCTGTGCGTAGATGTTTTTCTATTCACGAGTTGGCAACTCACCCCCGTTGTGCCCCAGTTTCTTGCAGGTTTGCCGTACAGGTTTCATTACGGCTTGCGGGCATAGTTTCCTTCGGGTGATTTGCTAGTAGGTGGGTTTACTTGTATCGTACCCCCCATTATATAACTTGTATATTATTATTCAGTTGTATCTAGAAGTTCCATCAACCAAACTTGTATTTATCTCACATAGAGACCAGTGATGTTTATTCTTTCGACCTTAGAGTCACGCGTTGTATTTCTGTGGTTTTCTTATGGTTTTGAGTTTCCTTTTGAATTTTGAACCTCGCCGTTGGCGTTGTATATTATATTGCTTGTGTGGTTGTGACCGTCGATTGACGAAGAGCTAGCTCCCGCTTGGGGATGCATTTTTATTGATTTCGTATACTATTCATGTTGTATCCCGTTTGGGGGCCAGTATTTACAAAGGAGACTCTGCCGAAATTTTCAGAAAATACTTGATGTTTTAAAAACGCATAATTTGGCTTATGCTATTAAAACTACTTGTTTTAAATTGGTTTTCCTTCACTCTACTACTTTTCTTGGTTTGGATTTCTGGGTTTTCGGCTTACTTAGATTACGTACGCCTCGAGACGTTTCGTAGTTTAAGTGCCGGTCATGTTCCGTTTTTTCGGGTCGTGACAAAGTTGGTATCAGAGCGTTAGGTTTTACCTTCGGAGCGTAGGATGACCCTTGGTTGATGGAATAGGTGACTAAAGTAGAGTGACGTACCGTTGGTATGTTCCACGGCATATTTACGACACGCCACTCCACTTAAGAAGCCTTAGGATGTATATTTCCTTGTTCAATATTATATTCCTTCCTGATCTAGCCTCATCGGTACCAGTTTGGTTTTGCTGCCACGATTACGGGCAGGGAGAGCTACGGCTAGAGTTGCGGTCAGCACGAGCTCGTCATGAACGAGGACTGACCAGGGCATGATTCCGGCGAAACCCGATTGTAGAGAGGTGTCTTTTGATTATGTTTTACGCCACGAGCGTTGGATGGATCGCCGTATAAGATTGCTCGGACGTGCAGATTAGCACTAGAGGATTGAGCCAATGATAGAGGCCAGCCAGATTCTGATGACCGCTGGTGTATTGCTTATTCATGATGGTCGAGGCACTGTTCAGCATGCAGATGAGCGAACCAGTTTTTGCTGTGAACGATGAGATATTGCCCCAGATGCTGGAATTAGTGCAGAACGAGTTGTACTAAGAGATGATAGAAGGTCGCTAGTCATCGAGGATGAATGACTAGGACATGTGGATCGTTCGCCTACCCCGATGCGAGGTCATCAGATAGAATGATTCCAGCTAGAGACGACTTCACGCGGAGACGTTGGGAGTCGACAGAGACGATCGAATATCAGAAACCTATTATTCCAAGTTTAAAGTAGTCGGAAAGACATGCAGGCAATTCTATGGTCCCTCTAGAAGAATGAAACCCTAACTCGACTTAATGACCGTGTGAAAGCCTTTGAACCTTCGGGTTTACGGCAGTTCTACGGCTCCATTAGTGAGGCTTGGGTTTGCCCTTCTACGGCTGGACCACCGATGCTGTGGTATGTACTCGATACTATTATACTGTACCCAAGATGTTGAGCTCTTGGGGGATTATGAGGTTTTGACGACTCGATTGGATGGCTCGACTTAATTCGGATGCTAGGTGGTGAGATGCATTTCTTGGGAGACTCCCGATATGAGGATAGCCGTTGGAGCTCAGTCCATGTAGCCACGATGAGACGAGTCCGAAGCAGTCGACATTAGAGAAAGTGGAGTAAAGAGGTCCGTACAAGATCTGGATAAGACGACGTTCCACTCTGCCGACATCAGAGATGCGATACGCATGCCGAGGCAGAGTACTGGATATACCTTCCAGAAGGAGTCGCGATGGGTATGCAGCCGTTCCGGAACAAGATGCAGATATAGGAAAGGATGATGACTTCCGGACAGTTGGCAGAGACGAGACATGGAAGAGACCGTGAGCAGGATTCCTTCCAGGACACTGCTGCAATGATACTTACACCCAGGATCAGATGTGTCACGTACATTCAGAGAGGCAGAGGCCGACGCCAGTGATATGCTGTCTTACGAGTGGTCGCGATGATTGACCGAGAGATGACCAGAGAAGTGCCAGAATAGGATCATCCCCGTTAGCACACCTGACAGGGCCGATGAGCCGATGGACCGAGAGATTGGTAATTCACAGTGAAGACCTTGACCCAGTAGTGGTCATTGTTACGCACACCAGCAGGCCAGAGTTCTTGATCATCGACGAGACGTCCCACTAGTGACCGCGACAGTTGGCCCGAGATTCTTATAGGATGCACTTGAGCGGTACTATTACGCCATTATTGATTTCGATGTTTTGGGTGATTTATTCGCATGATTTGATTTTGATGATTGAGGATTTACGATCCTTGCACAGTGTTGCACTTGATATCGTTTTCGTGCTTGGGTTTCACATGTTTGTGATTTTACGGTTTTAGACATTTGAGTTGATTTTGTACGTATGCACGCACACGATTGGTTCCTGTACTCTGTATAGTTTATATATGCTTGCAGTGCAGTGATAAGCCTTTTGTGCACTTAGATGCATTGGACTTTGATTTCGATGGTGATGTGCGATATTTGTTTTGTGCACCTTGTGCACCTGATTTGATTTTGCGCATGTTCGGCACTTGATATTGGATTTCATGATTTCGTGCACGATGGATGCACCTGATTTGGATTTTCGCGTATGTTGGACGCATGTTTTGAAGTGTGATTTTGGTGCACACCAGATGCACTAAATCGAGATTTTTTCGTGCATGTCAGATGCACCTGATTTTGCTGCCAGGCACACATGTTGCCTACGACAGATGTTTCGTGCACACCCGATGCACTTAGATGTTGTTTCTGTGCGCAGGTATGACACATATATGGATTTTGATTTCTGTGCGCACAAGACGCGCATAGTATTCATACGCGTATTTTGGCGATTGATTTTTCTTATAGAGCAGTACGTTTTTATGATATTGCTATGTGTTTTCGTACTGAGCAGGACTAGTCAGAGGATAGTACCTGAATATATTTTACATGTATAGTTTCGAGTTATATCATATTGGTTTTGCTTGGGATTTGGTATTGATGTCTTCCCCATGACTCCGATGATTGCGGGATGCTTGACGGAGTTCTGATTTGAGTTATATGCTCATTTTTCATGTTGCGCTACGATTTGTTTTATGTATTTATGATTTCGGAGCCCCGGCGATTTGATGGTTTTGGCTGAAATATTTTAGTATTTGGGGGAAGTTTTAATTTAAATTCGGGGACCGAATTTCTTTAAGGGGGGAAGATTGTAACGTTTTGAAAATCGTTTCGGTGAAATTTCGAAAAAACGGTAAAATAAGGGGGTTTTCTGTAAAAAGTCAAAATGCAAATATCTTTATTATAAAATTAAATATACATATTCTAGCTATTTAATTACTAGTATTTAGTGTTTATTGAGCCACTGGTGAAATTTTAAATTTTCTGGAAAAAATATTATTTTAATATTATTTTAAGCCGGTAAGAAAATATATTAAAATAGCGATAAATACAAATCTAAATGGGCTAATTTTAATCTTTAAAATCATGTTAATTAAAATCTAGTTGTAATATAAATTTTTAGTATTTTATTTCAAGTTTTAATTGATTTATTTTATGGAAAACAAAAATATAGTTATTTTGAACTAAAACTTGCAAATATGGTATTGTGGGGGGTCTTTTTGCATAGAATTTTTTTGTAATGTCTCTCACACTCACCCTCACTCCCGTTGGCTGGCCCCACACTATTGTATCAGCCCAAGAATTTTATTTCTCTCTTTTTGACCTTAAATCATGTGAGAAATGGGTTAAAATAAGGTTTTTATATAGTAAAGTAGGTGGGGGTATTATGGTAATTTGGGATGGGCTTTGACTTAGATTCTTTTCCACAAATCCCCCACACCTCTACCCACTCCCTCCTCAGCCGAAAATCTGCACCACAACAGCCCCCATTTCTTCTCCTCTTTTCTCTTCAAAACTCCATCCAAAATGCTTCAAAAAAATCCCACAAAATCAAATTCTAATCCCTACCCATTTCTTCTTGACCTATTCTAGTGTGGATCATGGATCAAGAGAGAAAATTGGAGGCCAAGATTTTGGTGCTAGGTCTCTAATTTTGTGAGGTATAATCTTAGCATTTTGCATAAGTTATTGTTTGATTACTTCAATCTAGCTATTATGTGTTTAATTAGGAGTTAATTGTGGTTTTGATATTAAATATTTAACTTTCAAGAAAGGGTTTTGAATGCAACTTAGGGTTTTATGATGTGAGATTATGGTTGTGTGATATTTTTGACATGTTAATGTTATGCTAAAGCAAATCTAGTTGTTAGTTGCATTTTTGTTAATTTAAATTGTGTTAATTACGCTAATTTGTAAACTAGGTTTTTAAAATTTATTGCAAATGTTAGACTAAAAATCTAATTAGGTTTCTCATGACTTCATTAACATTATTAAGTGTAGTTTAACACTTTAGTTCATGGAAATCCAACCTAAATTGTGGTTTGTGCATTTTGCTATAAAATTGTTAAAATTTAGGTATTTTGTAAACTAGAATTTTAGGGTTTTTGGAATTTAATGAGATTAAATTATGAGAATTGTTTTTATGACTTATTTAAGTTATTTAATAAGTATTATGGCCGCTAGAATTGTTTAAACATCATGTTTTGTATAAAAATGGCGAATTGTGCTTGCTAAATTTTCGGAAAAAATGACTTTTTAAGTGAAATTGGGGTTTTTGTGAATTTTAACCTATTTTATATTAAAATTAGTGTTCGTGGATGTGCAAATGAGTGTATTTCGGTTTTTCTCGATGGTTTGGCGTTTGTACGCCGACATCGAGGGTTTTTGTGTTGATTTGTGAAAGCAACCATAGGTTTTGACCTATGAGGGATTCGTGCGTCGTTTTGGTCATGAGTCGGATTTTAATACGATACGGTGCGTTATGATATGTAGGTACCCCATGTGGACTTCGAGACGACAAGCAAGCGCATGGCGACATCGGCACCGGCGAACGAGGACCAGGTGAGTAGATTTATATCTACGGGGAGAAGTCGGGTGGATGGCGTATAGCACCCCCGCAGTCCGTGGTGGTGTATAAGGATGCGTATACACACCAACAGTTATTATATCTAACTTAGGATTAATAACGATGTTTAGGATGGATATTGGTGTGTTGGATTATTTTAGTGTTGCGAACCCTAGGGTAGTGTTGCACTACACATACACACATACATACTTGCATACATTCCTATTTATATGTGCTCATGGGATTCTCTATAGTTTATGTGTTCACATAGGTATGGGACTATGTGTTCATATACTAGATTTGAGAATAGTATTTGGAATTTGAGATGAGTCGATGAGATTGGGCTTGAGGCCAGGAGATCGGTGATGTGATTTGGTTTGTATTGATATACGACATGATGTTTTAGCAGGTCTTTTGCCGTAGTGATTCTTACACCTGCATGCATACTTAGGCGGTATCAGTATTGTACTAGACATAGATCAGTACCCCGATCATGATATTTGATAAAGAGGATACCGGATGAATAGTACGATGAATGTGATTTTGACCCGTACCCAGATTTGGGATACCGTACGACGGATTTACGTACGAGCTATTTATTGATGATTGATCCGCACTCTTGACTTGGAATGTCTAATTATAGATATGGTATCGGATATGATATTATTGAGGCGGGATCACCGACTAATATATATACAGGTATGTATATATATCGACTCAGATGTTAGGCGGTTTCCTTACCTGTAGTCCAGCTGGTTAGCTTAGCCCTTTAGTTTAGTTTAGTTGTTAGATTAGATTCGATTCTTACCTATTTCAAAAACTAACGAATCGTGGGTATTTTAAAAGACAGTCCAAGGGATCTTACGGATATTTCAAAAGACGTATCTTTTCATAAAAACACCGTAGCCCCTATTTTCAAAACCCCATGATTCGTGTTATTTCAAAAGACACCATTTGTAGAACTTTTATTAGATTAATGCAGATTAGTTATAGTTGCGTCTAGTTTTCAGCTACCACTTATTATTGTGGTTCGCTTCGCATCGCATACTTATGTTATAATTTCTTATTGAAATGTTGATATCATGCTGTTAGGACACCAGCACCATTACCGATGATGCGTATGTACCACATACACTTACTTGCCGGCTCACACACATCTTCATCGGTAATTGCCATGTCACGTACACCTTAGAAATATTATTTCTTAACTTAGCTTGATAACTCGTAGTTTGACATAATATTAGTGTACTTACCTTATATGCCAGCTTAGATATTGTAGTTATTACTTGTCACTTCATGCATACTGTTATTCATTGTTATGCCGTATTCATGGATTCTCATATTTATATTCATGGTTTTACATGCTATTGATGATTCGGATTCCCATGATATTTTCTGGATTTGGAGGAAAACCGCAAAAACATATATAAACTGCTTTCTCTCTTTTTAAATAAAAAATGCGGTTTTCCAATGATGTATGAGTCGTCCACCATGAGTTTGCTGATGGATTTCGAGACCCGATTCGAAGAGTTGGATGAACCGTTTCGGGTACATGGTGGGCCCGGTGCGGTACCCCCGGGCAAGATGAATGTGGTGATGACGTTGAGCCTGGCAGGGGCGCACTACCGACCGGTGATTTTACCTGACACGTCGGATATCCGGAGGATACCGTTGTGGTCTTGAGATAGATGGCAGGGGCCGGTCTGGACTGACGGCGCCCTAGATATTGTGATTGAGACATTGAGATTTTTGAGATTTTGAGGTACAGAGATTACGACACAGAGATATCGAGATATTTGGATACTTGTTTTGTATCGATGCGGGGCACTGTTTATGCTGATTTCATTTATGGTACCTCCTATTTAAAAATAAGGAAATCTCACTAAACTATGAAAACAGTTCTTCATTTACATGTATTTTATTTTCATGCATTCATACCTCATTCATATGATATATTGCTACCTGAGGCACTGACACGGGTACATGAGATTACACTCGGGTTAGATATTTACCCTAGCCTTGTTATAGGCTGCATGTTATATATAATGGAGGATATATTATGATCATTGACCTAGGATTGGGTTATTTATGCGATTTTTGTGCGTAGATGTTTTTCTATTCACGAGTTGGCAACTCACCCCCGTTGTTCCCCAGTTTCTTGCAGGTTTGCCGTACAGGTTTCATTACGGCTTGCGGGCATAGTTTCCTTCGGGTGATTTGCTAGTATGTGGGTTTACTTGTATCGTACCCCCCATTATATAACTTGCATATTATTATTCAGTTGTATCTAGAAGTTCCATCAACCAAACTTGTATTTATCTCAGATAGAGACCAGTGATGTTTATTCTTTCGACCTTAGAATCGCGTGTTGTATTTCTGAGGTTTTTTTATGGTTTTGAGTTTCCTTTTGAATTTTGAACCTCGCCGTTGGCGTTGTATATTATATTGCTTGTGTG
Source organism: Agapanthus africanus (assembly GCA_030015575.1). NCBI lineage: Eukaryota > Viridiplantae > Streptophyta > Magnoliopsida > Asparagales > Amaryllidaceae > Agapanthus > Agapanthus africanus. The sequence goes on from JASDDO010000022.1 coordinate 524,746,603, forward strand.
GTTGTGACCCTCGATTGACGAAGAGCTAGCTCCCGCTTGGGGATGCATTTTTATTGATTTCGTATACTATTCATGTTGTATCCCGTTTCGGGGCCAGTATTTACAAAGGAGACTCTGCCGAAATTTTCAGAAAATACTTGATGTTTTAAAAACGCATAATTCGGCTTATGCTATTAAAACTACTTGTTTTAAATTGGTTTTCCTTCACTCTACTACTTTTCTTGGTTTGGATTTCTGGGTTTTCGGCTTACTTAGATTACGTACGCCTCGAGACGTTTCGTAGTTTAAGTGCCGGTCATGTTCCGTTTTTTCGGGTCGTGACAAGCTGTCAGATTACAATACGGTATCTCATACTCGTCTTTAATCAGGCCCAGCACATATCAGCATATGTGCCCTACATCGTTTCGCTTGAACCAGAAAACTTCTATATGGGACTCTAAAGGCTCGTCAATAAGCCAGCAGTAGGTGATGATCTCATCAGTCACCCACAAGCCGTCAGCGGTACTAGCTAGACGTAACGGCTATCCAGGTATTGAGCGATCAGAATATTAACAAGCAAGCTTGTCCAAACTCCAATGAAGCCTATAAGTAACATTTATCGTTTAGTCCGGTCTCTTCGTCAGATATGTCGCATATCGAGTCTAGGGGTGGTAACGTCAGACCCCAGTAACTTGATAAGTCATGCCGATGTATGGCTAATAACGATTTGAGAAACTATTGATAACACTTATCAGTAAATCTCAACAACAGCAATGGCTAGGGACTTCCAGTTATAACCAATCGAGCATAGTGCAACATCAACTCCTAATACCGGGAGAGACGAAACCCCTCCTATTGCTCATTGCCTCCATGTGTTTCGGGACTGTACCCAAAATTCACTTGTTTGCATGACTCCTTTGAGCCGTGGTAGGGAGAAAATCAAAGCACAGTGGGTGCCACATAAGACTCTATGACGATCTCGGGTCTACAGACTAACATATACCAGTGTCACCAGAGAACTGCTATCTGACGAAAGATATAATACCAACTAGGAGTTATCGGCAAATCTTGTTCGGTCTACCCTTTCTCTGATGAGCACATGTGTACAATCTTTGATATCACACGCCAATGGATATGGGATCAACCATTGCCCCAAACAGGGTCAAGAAACGTACACACAAGTCTACTCTGGAATATCGATGCCTTGTCTCGATATCCCTTTGACTAGGAACTATAAAAGGATGTACTTGTAGAGCACCCTGGCCCCACTAGTATGATCTACAATATAGTCTTGGTAGTCAAGTACATATCCTAAGGGCTTTATCAATATGTAAGAGAGAGACAGTATAATAATACCAGTCTACTATTAGTGATATGTATGCCCTAGAGGCCATTACTGTACATACGATGTATATTGTAGTGGATGCTTGAACATATATATGGAAGACTTTCTTGCTCGACATGATAGTATGCTATCTGGTTGCTCTTTATCTTAACATGTACACTGATTGTCTCTATGTTACATGTTGATAAGGCCCTTAGGATGAGTACTTGACTACCAGGACTATGATGTAGATCATATTAGTGGAGATAGAGTAGTCGCTAAGTACATCCTTCAAATGTTTCTAGTCGTAGGTGTATCGAAACAGGGTATCGATATACCAGAGTAGACTAGCGTATAGCTTCTCGACCCATGTAGATGGTCGATGGATGATCCCATATCCATTGGTGTTTGACATCAGAGATAGTATACAGGTGCTCAGTGGAGACTGGGTACACTGGAAGGACTCGCCGAGAACTCCCAGATGGTATTATACCTAACATCAGATGGCAGTTCTCTAGTGACACTGGTATAGGTTAGTCTGTAGACCCGAGATCGCCATAGAGTCTTGTGTGATTCCCACTGTGCTTTTATTTCCACCTTATCACGTTCAAGAGAACGTGCAAAACGGTGGCTTTTGGGTACAGTCCCAAATCACATGGAGGCAATGAGCGATAAGAGGGGTTTCATCTCTCCAAGTATTGGGAGTTGATATTGCGCTGTGCTCCATTGGCTATAACAGGAAGTCCTTGGACAAGGCTGCTTCAGAGATATAATGGTAAGTGTTATCAGTAGTTTTTCGATCCGTTACGAGCCTCATATTGACAAGACTTATCGAGTTACTGGGGTCTGACGTTTACCACCCCTAGACGAGATATGCGACATATCAGACGAAGAGACCGGACTGTGCGGTAGTGTTACTGATTGGATTCGCAAGAGTGTGAGCAGTCTTGCTTGTTAATCTTCTGATCGCTCCATACCTGGGTGGCCGTTACATTTAGCAGACCGCTTGCGCCTTGTGGGTGTTTGATATGATCATCACCTACTGCCGGCGTATTGACAAGTCTTTAGAGTCCTACACATGGGTTTCCTGGCTCAAGCGAAACGGAGTAGGAGCACATATGTGATATGTGCGGTACCGAGATTAATAAGATATGTGATACTGCATTCTATTCTCGCGATGTGTTACATAGATGGTTATATGTGATATAGTCGGGTTATCGGATCAAGTGTTGATTTGATAAGATGTTACATTATGATATTAGTCGGTTATATGTGATATAGCCAGATTGTTAAATCAAGTGTTGATTTAATAATTTAATGTATAATTATATATTTGATATATTACATTACATTAACTACTATTAGCTAACTTATGATTTCTTTTCTCATTTTGGATACATTGATATATATGTGATATATGTTGAATGTATCATGCATGGTTAAAAATGAAACTAGGGTTATGAGACTTGAACCATGCTAGGGTTAAGATTAGGATTTTATATTTATCATTAAGTTATTCAAATTGTGGATTTTATCATGGTTGATATTTGTTGAAAGCTTGTAAGCATCTTTGACTTTGTCCACTCTTTTGTCTAGCTTAGGCTATTTGTTTAACCCAACCCTTTAACCATTGGCCATAGTTAACTCTCTACAAGGGTTAAGCATGACATGCTTAACCCTGGGTTGCATTTCTAATCTCACGCAATAATTCATTTGATGAGTTAGTTCTTCTTCTTCTTCTTCTTTCTCAAAGCTTTCTAGCTTCAATGGAGTTGATAGAAAAAGTGTGAGAAAATGAAATCTAATGTGAGCAAACTTCCTACTTCATCATCCTCTACTACTTGACATTTAGTATAGGGTGTTTGCTTCACTAATTCCATGATTAGTGAAGAAATAGCTTGGGTTAGTGGCTCCTCGACGTAGATCATTTTCGGCCTCGAAGACTTCGAAGCAAGCATGTTCATTTCTTCATTGGAGCCTCTCTAGAGTCCGGGACTTCTTGATCGCAGCGAAGGGACTACTACACGGAGCTATTGAAGTGAAGGACTGGTCTAAAAAGGTTGTATTCCTTGCTCACTTAGGATTTAATGTGTTTACATATGTTATTCCGTCGATTTCTAGTTAACGATTCTTAGTTAGGGATAGCTAAAACGGTAAATTTTTGAATTTGGCATAGACGATGCCTCCCGAAACCTTGATACTGGCTTAGCTAACCTTGCAGTGGTATCTGAGTCATGCTAGAAATTTATACGGATTTTGTTAGAATTACGAAACCGAAACAACTCCGAAACTTGCAACGTGAAATCCTAGTTTCTGTCGATTTTAAATATTTGTCAAAATTTTTTTTAAACATATGTAGAATGTTGTATGTGACACACCATGAACACACAAGAAATTTCACCGCCCCTCCTTAGAAAATGGCCGGCGACATGCACACTTTTTCCGGCGACGTCGACTAAAAAGTGAGGGAATGGGTTGAATTTTTTGGTGTGTTCCAGAATCTGGGTTTTGGTGTTTTAGGTGTTGTTTATTTTTGCTAATTTTGCATGTGATGTAATCTTACACTATAAACAATTCGGATTGTTTCGTATTTATAGTTTTAACATTATTTCGGGTTATTCGCATGTTGTCTAGACGAAGTTAAAAAGTTCGAACGATTGTCAAAAACCTATTTTTCCAAGTTTAACGTATTCGGAAGAACATGCAAGTATGTCTATGAACCCTTTAGAAGAATGAAACCCTAACTCGACTTTTTTGGATCGCGGAACCGCGGTCAAACCCTAGGGTTTGTTGTAGTTCCATGGCAACATGAGTGAGGCTTGGGTTTGCCCTTCTACGGCTGGTGCATAGGTACTATAGTATATTCTGGGTATTATTGAACTGTGCTCAAGTGTTGAGCTGTTGGGAAATTGTGGGACTTTGATGAATCAATCGAAAATTTTAACGTCGTCCAAATATCATGTGATGGGATACAATATTTAGAATCCATAAATTTAGTTATGAGATAACTAGTTTGAATTTTATAAATCTAGCAGTTTAGTCTTATTTGATCGGTTGCCATGGGATTTTAATGAGATCAAAAGTTCGTCGCAATCACGTAGCGTACGCGGATACTCGCCGGGTAAACTTAATAGATAACCACGCCACATAGCCCCGACCAAGTGACTGTAGGAGAACCCCGTCGCCAAAAGCATCCGTTCGGGCGCTCGCGGCAGCGGTGTTCCGCCTTAGTGCACTTCGTCAACGGTATCGGGGGGTACGGCCGTCTACTAAAGTTTCCGACGAGCATTCGATCAGGATGTCGGGAATCTTGTTGAATTGCCCGACTAGATATTAAAAGGTGTTTTGAATATCGAGACTAAAATGCGGGGTTTATAATTGTTAGGCATGTGATGTCTAAGGAATTCATTTGGTTAGGCATGAAATCCAAAGTATGAGATATTTCGGGTTTATGATATCTAAGATGGTTGTGGATTCCAACTGTTATAGTTTTTCACTTTCTTTTCTGCGAACGTAAGTGTAATATGTGGTGTATTGCCGGTTTCAGTGCTATATGTCAACGATAACTGGGATACGCATATTTACTTATGTTGATGACATGTGATGTTATGTGTTGCTGTGATATGTTATATTGGATCGTCGTGATTGAACAGCCGGGTTTTTTTTATGTGAGATGAGAGTTTTTCATTTTCATTCATGTAAAATTCATTGTATATAATATTCTTTTATTGGGGCACTTCCGGGTTGAGGATGATGTCACCATTGTATATTATTTACTTTTCCGCATTAGGATAGACCCAAGGCGGGGAGCACAAGTAACCGGGTTCTAGGGTCCAGTGGGAGACCATCTCGAGGAGTCAAGACCGGGTCTCCTAACTCTAGAATTGGTAGGGTTGCTTGCCGCTCTCATAGGGGTCTAGGGGTGTGGGATTGGCTATTCATCATGACCGTGGAATCCGTATTTTATACAGGCTTAAAATAAAGCCCGAAAATCCTAGTATATCCAATATTTCATATGTTTTATTCTGCTGTGATATTCTGTGATGTGATCATTGATTATATTCTGAGACGAATGCCTATATATTATATATATATGAGATATAATTAATATTGCTGCTTTCGTCTCATATATGTTGCTTGGGAAGCATAATAAATGGGACTTCATTAATGAGATTAATGAAATAAAAGAAACCTAAAGATGTTGTGGAATCGAATTTTCAAAAACAGGTAGCTCAAGTTGTTGCTTTGCATAGCGGTGTTCCTTGTAGAACATCCAGCACCTTATTCGATAAGGAAAGAGCGGAGATCCTTTCACCGGGAGTGACCTCTTTAGCGAAACTAGCAGATGCTACAAACTCGGTTTGTCTTTTGATTGCTTTTATAGTTTTTGCTTTGCATAGCGGTATTCCTTGTAGAATATCTAGCACCTTATTCTATAAGGAAAGAGCCGAGATCCCTTTACCGGGAGTGACCTCTTTAGCAAAACTAGTAAAAGCCTTAAAAGCACTCCTTTTCAAAATTACTCGATTCTACGACGATATCAAGTTCATTACACAAAGGGTTTTCTTAAAAACCTGTCGTAACCCTCCGTCATTTTAGATAAGTATTAGTTAGTATTCGTGTTGCGTTTGTTGACCTCAGTCAAGGCGTAGTGTGCGGTAGCTGATTAGTGCTAATCTGCATAGCATATGATGTGATTGATTTAGGGTAGTCGTGCGACCTTATTGACCTCTATCAAGGGTCGTGTGCGTGGGTTTACTTCAACCAGGAAATGACGGGTTGAACTTGACTAGCAGCCTATGGTTTGTTAACCTCTGTCAAGATCGTAGGACGCTTGGGGCAAAATATCATCAGGAATTTCAGGTGTTGAAATTTGCAATGAGATTGCATACCTTCTATGAGATAGTTGGATTCCGATACCTACTGCGAGTAAGAGTTACTCCTGGGAGAGTTTTACACATTAAAATTTGCCGATCAAGTAGGTGTCTAGAAAGGTGTCAACGGGGTTACGCCCCTGGGAAAACGAGATTTATTTTAATAAGGTCCGTGCGAAAGCACGGGGAACCTCACTCAAAAAACCGGCACTGGCCTAGCTGAAAGATTGGCAAACTTGTAGGGTGTAATTAATCCCAACTAGTCTTTCCTTTTAGGGTTTGAAGGAAGATTTGACTAAAACGGTGGGAGCCATCCTGATTAGATAAATTAATAACCAATCTAATTTTGCAAGAGCATACGCTGAGTGTTTTCTTCTCTCTCTCTCCAGGTAGCAACCATGTCACGCCTTAATCAAGATAATAATACAGATGTATTGACCGAACCCGCTTGTTATACTGTGCTGGGGAACGTTGGTACCACTCCAATTTATAACTGTTATAAGACCGAGCAGGAAATAGGGGATTACCAGGTTTCCCGTGCTGCCCAAACTATGAAAGTGCATGCTGATGCATCTTCTTCGGGTGCATTCATTACCGAGAACTGTTTCTCAGTTTCATTTACGTCCTGGGTATGAGATACCAGATCAGGATCCCATAAATGTAATCTGTTACATGGGCTACAAATAGGTAGAGAACTGAGAATGGGTGATAAGTTTCAAGAGTTGGAAAAGGTGCAAGTGTTGCAGCCAAGTATGTTGGCAGTTATCACCCTGTATTACCAAATACATTGATTCTGAACGAATGTTATTAGATACCGAACCTGATATAAAATATCATATCAGTCTCTTTATTTAGTAAAGAAGGATATAATTTTGTATTGTTGGATAATCTTTTGAACATTTCCTATATCAAGAGTTGATCGGTTCATACACGTTATCTAAAAGCATATACGTTCTAAATCAAACCACGGTTCTTAATGTACAGAACACACACAAGAGGAAGAGTTCAGAAATGAACGAATCCTACTTGAGGCTTTGTAGACTAGGTCATAACTATGCGACCCGACTAGCGAAGTTACATAAAGATGCATATTTAAACCAGTTTAAATTTACATCTTGTGAAACTTGTCAGTCGTGTCACAAAGATAAGATGACCATAGCTCCGTTTATTGGAAACAGAGAAAGAGTTAGTAAACTTTTGGGATTGATACATTATGATGTATGTAAGTCCTCTGTCTATACATGCCAGGACTGGTTCTTTGTACTTCATTACATTCACTGATGATCTCTCAAGATTGACACATGTGTTCCTGTTGAAACACAGGTCTGAAACTTTTGAGAAATTCAATGAATATAACTTAGAAGTAGAGAACCAAAATGGGTATAAGTATTATGTCCTATGATGTGGTCAGGTAGGAGAATACTTGAGCACGGAATTCCTAGACTATTCTAAAGCAGAATGAGATTCTCTCTCAGCATTACTCCTCCGAATACACCACAGCACGTTGGTATATCGGGGCGGAGCAATCATACCCTATGTGATATGGTGAGCTCTATGATGAGTACTACTGAGTTGCCTGTTTTCTTTTGGGGGTTATGCACTTGAGAAGCTGCATACCTATTGAATAGGGTTCCAACCAAATCAGGTGCCTACCATTCCATATGTGATATGGTATGGGAAGAGCCCATCACTTAAGGATGTTAAGATTTAGGGTTGTCCGGCCTATGTCTAAAAGCAAAATCTGGACAAGCTCGAGGCAAGATCAGTTCTGTGGAAGTTTGTTGGATATCCTAAGCATTCGCAAGGGAATATCTTCTACCGCAACGAGGAACAAAAAGTGTTTTGTTTCTCATCATGCCACCTTTGGGAAAAGGAATTTCTTATGAAGAAATTAGTGATCGTGAGGTAGAACCGGAAGGAGTTCCAGCTATACAAACTGCAGCTGATGATTTAATAAACCCGAAGGATTCAATAGTTTTCGACGAACCTCAGCCTTTCCGCCGATCTGGTAGGGTTCCTCATCCACCTGAGAGATACTTCGGTTTCTCTATGACAGTGGGAACAAAGATTGCATCATGAGATGATGACCCAACTAGTTTCAAGCAGGCCATCAAGAGTGGGGACTCTGTAAGAATGGCTAGATGCTAAGCGATCTGAGATGGAATCTGTGTGCACCAATAAAGTATGGACTTTGGTTGCTATATCTGAAGGGTTAAATCCCCATCAGGAGCAAGTATATCTTGAGAAGATTACTTGGTGTACATGGAAAAGTTGAGACTTTCAAAGCTATCCTTAAGTCCATCCAGATCCTACTTGCAATTGCTACATACCATGACTACGATTTCTGGCGGTTGGGTGTCATGACTGCTTTTCTAAATAATGATTTAGAATAGAGCGTCTATAAGTACACAGCCAGAAGGCTTCGTAGACAATGGGAGCAGCGGAAACGTGTGCAAGTTGGTTTATCGGTTAAAGAAGGCATCGCGGAGTTGGAACGTCTGTTTTGATGTGGTAGTCAAAGAGTTTGACTTCATCAAAATGGTAGATGAACCTTGTATAAACAAAAAGGTAGTAGGGAGTATGGTGGTGATATTCGTACTGTACGTAGATAACATACTCTTGATAGGAAAGGAGTTTCCTGTGCTACGCTCGGACAATCTCCTCTTATCACAAGGATTCTCCATATAGGATCAAGGTGATACCTCCTAAATCCTGGGTTTTGGATCTATGAGATAGATCTAAATGGATGTTAGGATTCTCACTAGGTCTAGTGAGATGGTATCAATCGATCCTGAGGAGAATCACTGGATAGCTTCCAGGGTGGTAAGGTCGACTGAATGTCAGTCACAGGTATTGTCTTTACCTTCAGTGGAGGGACGGTATGTTGGAAGAGTTCCAAGCTAGATACCGTGGCATACTAGACGATAAAGGCTGGATACATTGCTACCAAGGATGATACGAAAGAGGTAGCCTGGATGTATATTAGTTCATGAGATGAACATCGTTTCTACCATTGTGAAACAATGGAGTTGTGGCTTTGGCCTAGGAACCCCCGTCCCATCAGAGATCCAGACATAATCTTAGGCAGTATCACCTGATCATGGAGATGGTTGATCTCCATGGATATCGAGGTTAGGAGAGTAGACACAGAGGACAACAGCGTGGATCCACTCACAAAGGCCTATTTCCCAGTAGAGACTTTTATGGGATGGTTGAGTATGAGATACTTTAACCACTGCTGATTGTTGGGTATAAGATACTACAATAGATGGCCCTAGTGCAAGTAGGAGATTGCTAGTGATATGTATGCCCTAGAGGCCATTACTGTACGTACGATGTATATTGTAGTGGATGCTTGGACATATATATGGAGGACTTTCTTGCTCGACATGATAATATGCTATCTGGTTGCTCTTTATCTTAACATGTACACTGATTGTCTCTATGTTACATGTTGATAAAGCCCTTAGGATGAGTACTTGACTACCAGGACTATGATGCAGATCATACTTGTGGGGACAAAGTAGTCACTAAGTACATCCTTCAAATGTTCCTAGTCATAGATGTATCAAAACAGGGCATCGATATACCAGAGTAGACTAGCGTATAGTTTCTCGACACATGTAGATGGACGATGGATGATCCCATATCCATTGGTGTTTGACATCAGAGATAGTATACGGGTGCTCAGTGGAGACTGGGTACACTAGAAAGACTCGCCGAGAACTCCCAGATAGTATTATACCTAACGTCAGATTGTAGTTCTCTGGTGACACTTGTACAGGTTAGTCTGTAGACCCGAGATCGTCATAGATTCTTATGTGATTCCTACCGTGATTTGATTTCCATCTTACCACGTTCACGAGAACGTGTAAAACGGTGGCATTTGGGTAGCAGTCGGTGATTATCACATCAGTCACCCACAAGCCGTCAGCGATACTAGCTAGACGTAACGGCTACCTAGGTATTGAGCGATTAAAAGATAAACAAGCAAGCTTGTCCAAACTCCCATGAAGCCTATAAGTAACACTTACCGTATAGTACAGTCTCTTCGTCTGATTTGTCGCATATCGAGTCTAGGGGTGGTAATGTCAGACCCCAGTAACTTGATAAGTCATGCCGATGTATGGCTTATAACGATTCGAGAAACTAATGATAACACTTATTAGTAAATCTCAACAACAGCCCTGGTTAGGGACTTCCAGTTATAGCCAATCGAGCATAATGCAACATCAACTCCCAATACCGGGAGAGACGAAACCCCTCCTATTGCTCATTGCCTCCATATGACTCAGTAGAGACTGGGTACACTGTACGGACTCGCCGATGACTCCCAGATGGTATTATATCCAACGTCAGATGGCAGTTCTCTGGTGACACTGGTACAGGTTAGTCTGTAGACCCCAGATCGCCATAGAGCCTTGTGTGATTCCCACTGTGCTTTGATTTCCACCTTACCACATTCAAGAGAACGTGCAAAACGGTGGCTTTTAGGTACAGTCCCGAATCACATGGAGGCAATGAGCGATAGGAGGGGCTTCGTCTCTCCTGGTATTAGGAGTTGATGTTGCGCTATACTCGATTGTCTATAACAGGAAATCCTTGGACAAGGCTGCTTCAGAGATATACTGGTAAGTGTTATCAGTAGTTTCTCGACCCGTTATGAGCCTCATATCGATATGACTTATCGAGTTACTGGGGTCTGACATTTACCACCCCTAGACGAGATATGCGACATATCAGACGAAGAGACCGGACTATACGGTAGTGTTACTGATTGGATTCGCAGGAGTGTGAGCAGGCTTGCTTGTTGATCTTCTGATCGCTCAATACCCGGGTGGCCGTTATGTTTAGAAGACCGCTTGCGGCTTGTGGGTGTTTGATATGATCATCACCTACTGCCGGCGTATTGACGAGTCTTTAGAGTCCTACACAGGAGTTTCCTGGCTCAAGCGAAACAGATTAGGAGAACATATGTAATATGTGCGGGACCGAGATTAATGTGATAAGTTATACCGCATTCTATTCTCGCGATGTATGACATGGATGGTTATATGTGATATAACTGGGTTATCGGATCAAGTGTTGATTCGATAAGATATTACATTATGATATTAGTCGGTTATATGTGATATAGCCAGATTATTAAATCAAGTGTTGATTTAATAATTTAGTGTATAATTATATATTTGATATATTACATTACATTAACTAATATTAGCTAACTTATGATTTCTTTTCTCATTTTGGATACATTGATATATATGTGATATATGTTAATTGTATCATGCATGGTTAAAAATGCAACTAGGGTTATGAGACTTGAACCATGCTAGGGTTAAGATTAGGGTTTTATATTTATCATTAAGTTATTCAAATTGTGGATTTTATCATGGTTGATATTTGTTGAAACTTTGTAGAAGCTTGTAAGCATCTTTGACTTTGTCCACTCTTTCGTCTAGCTTAGGATATTTGTTTAATCCAACCCTTCAACCCTTTGCCATGGTTAACTCTCTACAAGGGTTAAGCATGACATGCTTAACCCTGGGTTGCATTTCTAACCTCACACAATAATTCATTTGATGAGTTAGTTCTTCTTCTTCCTCAATGCTTTCTAGCTTCAATGGAGTTGATAGAAAAAGTGTGAGAAAATGAAATCTAATGTGAGCAAACTTCCCACTTCATCATCCTCTACTACTTGCCATTTAGTATAGGGTGTTTGCTTCACTAATTCCATGATTAGTGAAGAAATAGCTTGGGTTAGTGTCTCCTCGACGTAGATCATCTTTGGCCTCGAAGACTTCGAAGCAAGCATGTTCGTTTCTTCATCGGAGCCTCTCTAGAGTCCGAGACTCCTTGATCGTAGCGAAGGGACTATTACACGGAGCTATTGAAGTGAAGGACCGGTCTACAAAGGTTGTATTCCTTGCTCACTTAGGATGTAAAGTGTTTACATATGTTATTCCGTCGATTTCTAGTTAACGATTCTTAGTTAGGGTTAGCTAAAACGGAAATTTTTTGAATTTGGCATGGACGATACCTCCCGAAACCTTGCTGCCGTCTTAAGCAACCCTACATCTACATATTAAGATAAAGGCAACCAGATAGCATACTATCATGTCGAGCAAGAAAGTCCTCCATATATATGTTCAAGCATCCTTTATATTATACAATAATGGTCTCTAGGGCATACATATCACTAACAAAAAGTGTATGGTAGAACCACCACAGGGTTTTACTAGCTTCAAGCATGCCATTTTGAAAAATTTCGGGGTGCTAATCAGCACTAACCAAGATCTTAAATTAGATGATTAAGGTTTAACTATGATATCATAAAAACTAGCTAAGGGAAAGGCGGCTACAATTTTTGTAGACCATGTCCTTCTCTTCTCAAGCTCCAAGTTGTAGTCCACACGACTCCACTAGGCTTCACTTGAATGTTGAACGAACTTGCTTCAATGACCTACGTGCTGAAGATGATCCACCCGAAGTCCGCTAATCCAAGCTATCACTTCACTAAACTCTTTAGTGAAGTAAACACACTACATCAAAGTGCTAGTCTAGTGTAGGATGGTGAAATAGGGGATTTGTTTGCTCACCAGGGTTCTCACAAGCTCAAGGTTTCACAACTCATCACACATGAGCTTAAGAAAAGAAAATGAACTAAGTCATGTGAAGAATGGCTTGACCCTTTCACTTATTGAAGCATCCAATATCCATCAATATAGAATTGTAACCATGCTTCAATAGTGTAGGATGATGAATAAAAAATTCATCAAGCCATACTTTACACCATGCCACAAAAGTCTCCTCATTTTTCCACCTCTTTTTGTATTTTCTAAAAATAGAAAATCCATGCCATGCTTCATATAATATATATATATATATATGTATGTATATTATGAAGAATAATTAGTGAGCTAATAATATTAGTCAATATACAATTATATCAAATATAAATATATATCATATTATTAAATCAACACTTGATTTAATAATCCGGTTATATCACATATAACCGACAAATATCATTTATCTGTATATCACATTATCAAATCAACACTTGATTCAATAATCCGGTTATATCACATATATTGGCTATAGTGCCCTCAAGTCAATTATTGAACCGCGGGCACGCGATTGTGATGATTGAGGGAGGACCTATACCGGTAGAACAGTCTTACTCGAGATGATAGTATGCCATCTGGTTTGTCTTTATCATCATGTACAGTATTAGGTGGCATTACAGATCACTATTACATATTGATAGAGCCCATATGATTCTTGCTTGACTACCAGCATTATGATGGTGATCATATACGTGGGAGCTGGGTGGTCTATAGGCACATCCTTAAATGTCCCTAGTCGTGGGAGTATCGAAACTGGGCATCAGTACTCCAGAGTAGACTAGTGTATACTTATCAAGACCCCGATGAGAGGAGGTGGCCGGCCTCACAAGCCATTGGTGTCAGTTAGTCACCTAAGATAGTATACAGGTGCTCAATGGGTTATGAGTACACTGGACGGACTCGCCGGGAACTTGCTAGTTGGTATTATACCTATTGTCAGATAGCAGTTCCCAGGAGATATGTGCACAGGTTAGTCTGTCGACCTGAGATCATCATTTGTCTCGTGTGAGTTCCCACTGTACTTTGATTACTACCCTACCACGGCTAAAAGGAGTCGTGCAAACAAGTTTTAGTTGGGTACAGTCTCGAGCCACATGGAGGCGGTGAGCGGAGTTCAAAAAGTACCCAGAACATGCCACAGCTCTTATGAACCATCCGTAGAAGGGTCAACCAATGCCTCACCTGTGGCACCGCTGAATTACTACAAACCCTAGGGTTTTATGGCGGTTCTGACGATCACAGAATCGAGTTAGGATTTCGTTCTTCTAGAGGGTCCATATAATCGCTTGCAAGATTTTCTGAAAATTTAAAACTCGAAAAAATCCAACACTTGGAAAATTTCAGCGAGGGAAAAATTGGGTTATTGATATCCGTACGAACTTTTTAACATCGTATAAATAACCTGAATACATGTTAGAAGTACAATTGCGAAACACTCCGAATTGCTTTTGCAGAAAGTTAACATCACATTAAAATTTAGCAAAAACAAACAACACCTGAAACACCAAAACCCGGATCCTGGAACACATAAGAAAAATGAAGCCAAAACTCCCTACTTGGGCCAAGGTTGCTGATTTTTATGCCTATGTGGCCGGCCATAACATGCCCAAATTTCTTCAATTTTCTTCTTTGTTCATGATATATCTCATATAACATTCTGCGGTTGTTTAAAAAAAATTTGAAGACTTTTTAAAATCGACAAAAACCATGTTTTCGTGTTTCAAGTTTCGGAGTCATTTCGGTTTCGTAATCCAAGAAAATATCGTCTAATTTTCTAGCATGTCTCTGATACCATTGCATGTCAGGCAGCCACTGTTGGATATAGTGCCCTCAAAGTCAATTATTGGATCGCAGGCACGTGATTGCAATGATTGAGGGAGGACCTATACCGGTAGGACAGTCTTACTCAAGATGATAGTATGCTATCTGGTTTATCTTTATCATCGTGTACATGCTTTAGGTGATATTACAGATCACTATTACACGTTGATAGAGCCCTTAGGATGCTTGCTTGACTACCAGCAGTATGATGGCGATCATATACGTGAGAGTTGGGTAGTCTATAAGTACATCCTTAAAGTGGTCCCTAGTCGTGGGAGTTTCAAGACTGGGCATCGATACTCCACCAGTAGACTAGTGTATACAGTCGAGACCCCGACGAGGGGCAGTGGCCGGTCTCACAAGCCATTGGTGTCAGTTGGATCACCTAAGATGTATACAGGTGCTCATTAAGTTATGAGTACACCGGACAGGACTCGCCGGGAACATGCTAGTTGGTATTATACCTGACGTCAGATAGCAGTTCCCTGGTGACATGTGTACAGGTTAGTTCATCGACCTGAGATTGTCATTTGTCTCGTGTGAGTTCCCACTGTGCTTTGATTACTACCCTACCACGGCTCAAAGGAGTCGTGCAAACAGGTTTTAGTTGGGTATAGTCCCGAGCCACATGGAGGCAGTGAGCGGATCGGCAGGGGTTTCGTCTCTTCTGGTATTGGGGGTAAGATCGCGCTCTGTCTAGGAGAGCCATTACACGAAGTCCTTAGCCAAGGCAGGAGATTTACTGGTAGGTATTCCAGTAGTATCTCAGGGTGTTCTGGGCTACACTCCGACACAACTTGTACCGCTTTTGGGGGTCTGAATTTTACCAAGCCCCTAGGCCCGACATGCGATACTCATAGACGAATGGACCGGACTGTACGGATATTGTCACTGACAGGCTCAGTAGGGTGTCTAGATGAGTTCGCTTATCAGCCTACCTTTTGGTCAATACCTGGTAGCCTGTTACGTACAGCTAGTACCACTGACGTTCTAGTGGTTAAATCCACAGCTAGTGTATTGACGATTCTTTAGAGTCCACTACAGACAGTTTCTTAAGTTTCGGGTGAAATGTTGTAGAGGCCGTATGGTATTATGGCAGGGTTCGATCATATACGTGCAGTCGTGCACGGATCATGATCGGACGGATCATACTAGTGGGCTTTGGTTTAAGCCGGATCCTAGTATTAGATTTGTTGGGTTACTTTAGTTTCATCGCATTTGCATTCAGTCGGAATGCGAATGCAGGTATGTATATACAGGTGAGGGGTATCCATGTGATCCATCACGAGTTTACTTCCATTCTCTTTTTATTGTTGCAAACATTTGGATTAATATTTGCAAATGGAAATTGTGAGCTCAAAGTCATGATTAGGAGCATTAATTGTGACACATGCACAAGTGATGACTCATGGTCTATTTTCTTGTGCTATGTCAATTTATTTGATTGGTTATTATGTTGATATGATGCTTGGAGAGAGAGAGGGCAGCCATGTTAGGCTTGGGGTTGCTCTTGATTTATTCTAGCGCTCTCATTTTTCTTCATCTCAACATAATTACAAAAGCTCTTCTTCTCTTTTCTTCTCTTGAGCTCACAAATTCCTTATCCATGGCTTCTTCTTCTACCTCCACTCTACCCATCTCATGTGTTGAGAATCCTAGAGTGTCAAGAGACAAAGTTATCACACACATTCTCTACTTCACCTTGGACACGTCGGCTAGCAAACTTCATGTCTGAGTTGCTTCGGTTCGAAGCAGGAGCCCGTAAAAGGATTCATCGACGTGGTTCCCTTTCCGACGAGGAGATTGGAGATCGAGCGAGATCGGAGATGCCGTAAGGAGCTAAAGATGGTGGCTAAAGACCGAAGGACACGGATCGATCGGTATAGCTTTTCTAACCCTCTTTAGATTGCTAGCTTAATGTTAATGGTTCGATCCGGGATTAAAGTCTGCATTAGCGCCAGTTTCAAGTTTAGAAAAAGTTTTTGTTTCCGCATTTTGGCCTCGGATTGATGGCCGGGGCGCTACCGTAGAATTACATGGTATCAGAGACACGCCATTAACCTTAGCTAGCTTGTTTTAGACAATGTTAATTTATCAAAACCGAAATGAAATCCAAACACCGCCACTGCTTTCATGCTCTCTGTTAATTTTAAAAAGTGTTCAGAAAATTTTTTAAACAAGTGCAGAAGAACACTCCCGAGACCAAAAGTCCACAGCCCAAAAACGAGCCCCACCCCTCGGACCAAAACTGGCCACCAAGCCAAAAATTCCGGCTAGGCCGGTCCATTTAGTGCTTTTGGGCTTCGTATTTGGACTACTGTCTGGTCTCTGGGAAGTTGGTGCAGTGGTATTGTTTGTTCGGCCCAATTTGGATATGGTTTTATCAGTTTTTCTGGGCTATTCGGGGGTTATTTCAGATTCGATATTTTATAATATTGTTTAAAGTTTACAGTGCATTACATTATATCTGTGACCGTGAATATCATTTGATCGGTAAATCTTATCTAATCGCTATAGCCCTTTTAGACGGATTTGCAAACGTGACATTCACGTTGATGTTCTGTTGTGCTGTGATGTTGCGGATTTGTCGTGGTGGATAGCCTGGATTCAATGGTAGTATAGTTTGGTTATATTTGTACATTTGATATTGCGGGGCGAGCGTCCGACATGTGGACTGCCGTCACTGCCTGTTTGTATATTATTCTTTTGGGACACGACCGGGTTGAGGTCGATGTACCCGTTGTACATATTTTTATTTTCTGTACTTGGATTACCCCGCGGTGGAGTGCACGGATAGCCGGGTTCTAGAGGGCAACGAGCCCGCATCTCATGGCTTTGAGACGGAGGGGGCTTCACTCTAGAATTGGCAGGCTATTCGCCGCACTCGTAGGGGGTATAGGTTGACTCAAGGAGGGGTGCTCAAGTTACCGGATTCTGCGAAGTGTTGGGTGGTCCATTCACTTTGTTGAAGGGGGCTGCCTCGCTTCAGGTTTTGGCGGGTAACTTGCCGCACCGTAGGGGCTTAGATTTTCATTGCACAGGCTATCCACACGACCAGGGGAACGTCAGGTTTCACTTACAGCTCGAAGGAAACCCGGGGATCCCAGATTATCTGTATTGTTCTGTGATGCTTATTACATTTCTGTGATGTTGCATTTATCACACCATGAGCGATTATTATATATATATATATATATATATATATATATATATATATATACTAGTAGATGTTGTATATGGTTTACATCCGTGCTAGTCCAGTCCCCGCTCTGTCGTTAGTTAAGTAACCTAACGGGTGATGACGGGACCCAGTGGAGAATGCGGATGGCATATACGTACATCATATTTTCGTTCTTTGTGGTGTGATCAATTGATAGGACCGCATTGATTCGAATCAATGCAACCTAAACAAACATGTTTGATGTTGTTGGAACATTTTTAAAAAATCTGTTATTACAAGGACGTTTCCTTTTGTTTTGCACAGGGGTATTTGGTTATGAATATCTAGCACCTCAGTCGACGAGGCAAGGGCCGAGATCTCTTCACCGGGAGTGACCCCTTGGGCAGAAGTATGCGTCAGGGTAATAACTTCACTATAGTCAATTACTTTTTGCTTTGCATCGCAGTATTCAGTTGGAATATCCCGCACCTCATTCTACGGGGAAAGAGCTGAAATCCCTTCACCGGGAGTGACCTCTTTAGCAAAGGTTTTTGCCACTATATTTATAAAAAGCTATCCGGTTCTTTCAACGATATCAAGTTCATTACGTTAAAGGTTTTTCGCCAAAAACCATTCGTAGCCCTCCGTCATTTCAGAAAGGTAGCACTTAGTATTCATGCTATGTATGTTGGCCTTCGTCAAGGCATAGTTTATGATAGCTATTTGTTACTTTTCTGCTGCATAGATATATGTGTTAGTTTGGGACAGTCATACTACTATTTTGGCCTTCGTCAAGGGTATGTACGGGTGGCTTCAAATTAACCTGGATAATGACTGGTAGAACTTGACATGTGACTTATGATATGTTGGCCTTCGTCAAGGTCATAAGAGCATGGGGCAAAAATCATATCGGGAGTTTCTAAAGAAACTGAAACTTGCCAGGCATGCGCATTCCCTCTGGAGTGTGATAACGTGAGTGGATTGCATCACGTTATCATGCGATGATAGTTGGATCCTGATTCCCACTGATGAGTTGGTTTACTCCTCGGATGATCCCGACTAATTCTTCTTTTAGGTTTGGAGGAGAATTTGATATTACAGTGGGAGGTTTCCTGATTAGATAAAGTGATAACCATTATGATCTAGGTTAGAGTGCACGCAGAGTGTTTCTTTTCTCTCTCACTTTGGCAGCGACCATGGCCCGACCCTAGACTATGACTCAGTGACCAAGTTAACCGAATCTTCTTATAACACTGGCTTTTGGATTGTTAGAGTTGCATACCTCATCGCCACTCTTACTTTTGCCCTTTCTCCAGAACACCCCGTATTACTACGAACATCCACTTCCATTGGATAAAACCATCGTATGGTTATATAAGAACTCGAAGGAACTTGTTCTAGATTCGAAGATGGTTTCCGGCTCTGGAGAAAATGAATAGGACTATTCAGTTGTATTTTCCTTTTATCTTCTCTCAGGTTGCGAGGGCTCCTAGGATTAGGAGAAGAGTACACCTATTACGCTTATTGGATAGTCTTCTTCCAAACCATTGGCAAGTACCGAAAGGTAGGGAATGAAGAAAACCATTTAGCCTAAGTGAGGTACACAGAAGGTAATAAGTAAAGACAAATAAAGGGATTAGAAAGAGGGCAAAGAAAATTGCGACTGTTGTTCACGACCAAACCAAGTATTTCATCGCCACTCCTACTTCACCTTTGTATTTCTCTAGAACACTCCGTATCACTACAAAGATCCACAGTTATTTGGATAATCCATCCTACAGTTATATACGAACTCGAAGGAACTTGTTCCAGTTCGGGGATGGATTCTGGTTCAGGAGAAATAGGAATAAGGTTTATTCAGTTGTCTTTTATCTTTATCTTCTCTTGCATTGCGAGTGCTCCTAGGATTAGGAAAGTACACCCGTTATGTTTATTGGATATTCTTCTTCCAAACCATAGGCTGGTGCCGAACGGTAGGGAAGAAAGAAAACCATTTGGCCTATATGTGGTGTACAGAAGGTAATGACTAAAGACATATAAAGGGATTTGGAGAGATGGTAAAGAAATATACAGTTACAGTTGTGAATCTGGTAATGGAAGAGGCATTGCTAGGAATACCAGGATACCCTTTCGAAACATTTTCATGTTTCAGTTTCACTGTGTATTGTTAATAGAAAACTGATTTCCCAATTAGACCCTTGCTCCAGGATATGTATTTACCAGGTATGATTCTCACATCTGTATGGTTTTACAGATGATGAGTGGGAGTAAGTTATTGGGAATTAGGTGATCATCCTCATTATATCGGGATTCGTTGTAATTGGTGATATTTGAGAAAATCGCCTGGGTTTTTGCCGGACGGCAAATATTTGGTTTTGAATATCCGTTGTTATGCACCAATTTCAAACTGATATATCTGTACGTTTATTTTTATAAAGTGAGATATAACTTTTTGAAATTATGTCCATGACATTTACCTATATCAATTGATGGTTGGGTAAGGAGAATTCAACAGCGGTATAATTCTTCATAACCATAGTACAATTTTCAACCTACGACACACAGGGTTTGAATTATTCAACTCAGGGGACTTATACAAAGCATTGTATATTGTCCAGTGTCCATTAGGACAGAGGGGTTGGTCCTCGTACTATATTATGTTTACTTATGACTTTTCTAGTTTTTAGACAAGTGTTTTGTAGAAATGCAAGGTCTAAGTTTTGAGAAGTTATAGGTATAAGAATAAAGTAGAGAACCAGGTGTTGCAAGTATCAGGATTCTTTAAAGTGATCGAAGATGTAGATACTTGTATTCGGTATTCAGTTGATAGTAATGGTTTTTAGAAACTTGTTTCTCTTTCAGGTTACTCATATCTGGATGCATTCCTAAGTTGAGTAACGCTGATCGGCCTCCTTCCATTTAGTTGACATGCACTGGAGACTGCTGCATGATTTGAATCTGGTTCCAATTAAATCAGTGCCTCTTTTTCTATATTTGATATAGAATAGTTCAAATCTTAACAATGTTAAGGTACGGGGAGTTGTCCGGCTTGTGCTTAAAACCAGACTCTGGATAACACAAGGCGTGTTTCTGTAATGGTTGTTTGTGGGTTAACCCGGGCTATAACGAGGGTTGACTTTCTACCATCTAGAAGATCAATAGTGATATTGTTCTTGACTCGCCACAGTTTTAGTAA
Organism: Agapanthus africanus; assembly: GCA_030015575.1. Taxonomy (NCBI): domain Eukaryota; kingdom Viridiplantae; phylum Streptophyta; class Magnoliopsida; order Asparagales; family Amaryllidaceae; genus Agapanthus; species Agapanthus africanus. The sequence goes on from JASDDO010000022.1 coordinate 524,767,586, forward strand.
AATGGATTTTTTCAGAAAACAGCAGTGGGGGTATGGTAGAACTGGAAGTGATTCCAGAACCGCAAACGATTACTGAAAATTTAATAGGACCTAAAGATTCAATCTGGATTTTTATTCCATTAGCCACTCCGCAGATATGGTGGGTAACCTCAAGCACCAGAGAGGTACTCCGGTATCCTCAAGGACGGTGACAGGGAGGTTCTTGTTTACCCAGACTTGACACTACTGTTATTCTAGACTATAAGACCCGGCAGGAGGATGAATATAGCGTCGTTCCAAACTAGCTTTAGAAGTGCACGTATATATGACTCTGTCAGAGGATTGTCGTAGTCAGTGGGAGCAGCGGAAGTATAGTCGAAAAGTAGCTTATGTCTATTTATGGACAAAAGCAGATATAGCGGAGATAAATCATCTATTTTTGATGTGACAGTCATAGGTTTGACTTCATCAGAATAGGGGATGGATCTGTTAAGAAGGTAGTAGGGTGTGATGTCCTAGTATATATATGACATACACATAGTACGAAGTGAAATTCCTGTACTACGATCGGTTATACTTTGGTTGTCACACAGTGGTTTCTCCACATAGGGCTTGGATATAATATCAGATATTCTGGTTACTAGATCTATGGTTTTAGATCTAGATTTGGGCAGTGTCCCAATCTGGGTACTTAGACAGTATTCTAAAGGTATTTAGAATGAACGACTCCTGTCATGGTGGTGTACCTGCAGGTGATGGAGTCACCCTCTCTAAAGATGTCTTATTGACTAAAGGGGAGAGGGATGTGCATGATTGACATACCACTTGATTAGGCAATTGAGTCAATCATGAGATGTCAAGTACCACACCAGATGTTATTTTTGCACTAAATACAATAAGTTTATATTAATCCAATCCTAGAGAAACAATCAGAAGCAGTTTTAGAACATAAGTGGATGTTCAAGGGATCTGATAACGGCAGCCTCTTTCGAGAGACGGTTATCATTCCAGGCTTCCAAGGTGACATGGATGACAGAGTGACTATCAGAGTTATAGTTTTCCCTCTGACGAGGGGCGGTATTTTAGACAGGTGGTTCAAGAGGATACTGAGGGAGGCATGGCGCAGAATACTGATCAAATTCAGTTGACGATACAGTCTAAGAAGTTTGGATTTGGAGTTCATTTATGAACTAGGTCCCATCAGATATCCAGACATATTCTAAGATAGGTATTGCTCATTTCGGGAGATGGCTTTCTCCGCGAACTTGAGATAAAGAGATGTTAGTTATATGTATGCCCTAGAGGCCATTACTATACATAGGATGTATATTGTAGCGGATGCTTGGACATATATAGGGATGCCTTTCTTACTCGATATGATAGTATGCTATCTGGTTACTCTTTACTTTAACGTGTACACTGATTGTCTCTCTGTTACATGTTGGTAAAGCCATTAGGATGTGTACTTGACTACCTGGACTATGATGTGGATCATACTAGTGGGGACATGGTAGTCCATAAGTACATCCTTCAAAGTCCCTAGTCGTAGGTGTATCGAGACGGGGCATCGATATACCAGAGTAGACTAGCGTATACCTTCTCGACCCATACAGATGGGCGATGGATGATCCCATATCCATTGGTGTTTGACATCAGAGATGATATACTGGTGCTCAGTGAAGACTGGGTACACTAGGCGGACTCGCCGAGAACTCCCAGCTGGTATTATACCTTACGTTAGATGGCAGTTCTCTGGTGACACTGGTGCAGGTTAGTCTATTGACCAGAGATCGTCATAGAGTCTTGTATGATTCCCACTGTGCTTTGATTTCCACATTACCACGTCTAAGAAGGCGTGCAAAACGGTGGTTTTTGGGTACAGTCCCGAATCACATGGAGGCAATGAGCGATAGGAGGGGTTTCGCCTCTCCCGGTATAGGGAGTTGATGTTGCGCTGTGCTCGATTGGCTATAACAGGAAGTCCTTGGCCAAGGATGCTTTAGGGATTTACTGGTAAGTGTTACCAGTAGTTTATCGACCCGTTATGAGCCTCATATCGACACGACTTATCGAGTTATTGGGGTCTGACGTTTACCACCCCTAGACGAGATATGCGACATATCAGACGAACAGACCGGACTGTACGGTAGTGTTACTGGTTGGATTCACAGAAGTGTGAGCGGGCTTGCTCGTTGATCTTCTGATCGCTCAATACCCGGGTGGCCATTACGTTTAGCAGACCGCTTGCGGCTTGTGGGTGTTTGATATGATCATCACCTACTGCCGGCGAATTGACGAATCTTTAGAGTCCTACACAGGGGTTTCTTGGCTCAAGCGAAACGAAATAGGAGCGCATATGAGATATGTGCGGGACCGAGAATAATACCAGTATGTGATACTGTATTCTATTCTCGCGATTTGTGACATTGATCGGTTGTATGCGATATAGCCGGGTTATCGGATCAAGTGTTGATTCGATAAGTTGTTACTATTGATATTAGTCGGTTATATGCCATATGACCGGATCGTTGAATCAAGTGTTGATTTAATGATTTAATGTATAATTATATATTTGATATATTACTTTACATTAACTAGTATTGGTTCACTTAAGATTGATTTTCTCACTTGAATGTGCACATTGTTTATATGTGATATATGCAAGTGTACATGTTTGTATCATGCTTGATGATACAAACAAGTTGTGTATATGAGACTTGAACCAAATCAAGGTTAGATTAGGGTTTACTATTTTCCTAAGCATATAACAAAAGAGTGTGACTTTGGTCAAAGTTATCAAGCTTCATGAAACTTGATAAACATTGACAAAGTCAACTCTTTTGTTATTTGTTCAAGATATTAGTTAACCCAACCCTTAACCTAATGCTTTGGTTAATTCTCTACATGAGTTAAGCATGAGGGCTTAACTCAACCATGGTGCCATTATTTATTGGATAAGTTTCATATTATTCTTTTAATTCTTTTTCTTCTTCTTCTTCATCAAGCTCCACAAAAGCTTGCTAGCTCCAATGGTGCCTTGGGAAAAAGAGTGAGAAATCCAATTCTAAAGTGAACCCACTTCCTATTTCTTCATCCTCTACTACTTTCCATGTAGTATAGGGTGTTCTCTTCACAAAGTTTATGACCAAGTGAAGGAACAGCTTGAGTTTGAGTCTCCCCGACGTAGATCATTTTCGGCCTCGAAGTCAATGACCTAGCCCGATCATTTCTCCGACGAAACCATCGCTAGAGTCCGGGATCCGATGATCGCAGTGGAGGGACATCAACACGGAGCTTTAGAAGTGGAGGACCGGATCTACAAAGGTTGTATTTCCATTCACTTAGTAGCAAAGTAGTTTGCTTGCATTTCTTTTCGCCTTAACTTCTAGTTAACGATCTATATTAGGGTTTCTCGGCACCGGAAAATTTTTGTTTGGCATGGTTGATGCCTTGTGGAACATCTTGAGTGTGCCTAGGAACCCTACAGTGTTATCAGAGCCTAGCTAGAGTTTTAGGCGAAGTGTAGACGATGTTAGAAGTCCGATCGAACCCGAAACCCTAATTCAAAACCCTTCTCTGTACAATTTTTCAAAACTGTGAATTTTGTGAATTAAAAATATCCAAAAAATTCAGCAGGGTTTTCTACGGGTTACTGTGAAGCACGTGTCCCTGAATCAACTAAAGCGCCGCGGAACCGCGGCCCCACCCTGGCATTTGCGGCGGTTCCGCGGCCATAAAGAATCTTCTTGTCACGTGCTTTGCACAGTAATCCCGGCTTGTAATGCCTGTGTTTTCTGGGTTATATTGGGAGTTCTTAGATTCAATCGAATTGTCAAACTTTGTCTATGTGTTTTTCCGGGTAATTTTAGAATATGTTAAAAAGTTCGACCGGATATAAATACCCAATTTTTCCCCTGCCGGGAAATTTCCAAGTGTTGGATTTTTCCGTAGTTTAAGAACGTCTAAGTAGTGCAAGTAACGTGATGGACCCTCTAGAAGACAACAAACCTTAACTTGATTATGTGACTGTCTTGAACTGCCCTTTGAACCTTAGGGTTTGGGGCAGTACGGCGTGCCACATGTGAGGCGTTGGCTTGACCCTTCTACGGCTGGACCGTTGGTACTGTGGCATGAGGTGAATGTTTTTAAACTTATTTCATGTGTTGAGCAGTTTTGGGAAAACATGGGTGTTTGATTGTTCGATCGGAAAGTTTAACATTTTCTATTTATCCGGAATGCGATACAATAATTGGAATCCACAAGTAGTTATGAGATAACTGATTTGGATGTTATAAACGTAGCAGTTTAGTCTCACTTGATCGGTTGCCACGGAATTTTGATGTGATCAAAATTCCGTCGCAATGACGTAGCGTACGCGGATATTCGCCGGGTAAACTTAATAGACAGCCATACCCCATAGCCCCGACCAAGTGACTGTAGGAGAACCCCGTCGCCAAAAGAATCCGTCCGGGTGCTCGCGGCGACGGTGTTCCGCCTTAGTGCACTTCGTCGACGGCATCCGGGGGTGCGGCCGCCTACTAAAGTTTGCGACGAGCATTCGATCAAAATGTCGGGAATCTTGTTGAATTGCCCGACTTGATATTGAAAAGAGTTTTCGATAATGAGACTAAAATGCGGGGTTTATAATTGTTAGGCACGCGATGTCTAAGAAATTCATTTGGTTAGGCATGCGATGTCTAAAGGGGTTGCGGATTCCAACTGTTGTAGTTTTACACTTTATTTTCTGTGACCGTAAGTGTAATATGTGATATCACCGGTTTCGTTGCTATATGTCAACGACAATTGGGATGTGCACATTTACTTACGTTGATGACATGTGATGTTATGTGTTGCTGGATATGTCATATTGGATCGTCGCGTTTTGAATAGCCGGGGGTTTTATGTGAGATAATAGTTTTTATTTTCATTCATGTAAAATAAATTGTATGTAATATTCTTTTATTGGGACACTTCCAGGTTGCGGAAGAGTCACCTTTGTTGTATATTATTTACTTTTCCGCACTAGGATACACCCAAGGAAGAGAGCACAAGTAACCGGGTTCTGGAGTCCAGTGGGAGACCTACTCGAGGAGTCGAGTTCGGGTCTCCTAACTCTAGAATTAGTAGGGTTGCTTGCCGCTATCGTAGGGGTCTAGGGATGTGGGTTTGGCTATTCATCGCAACCGTGGAACCCGTGTTTTATACAGGCTCGTATTGAAAACACGGACGTCCTAGTATATCCAATGTTTCATATGTTTCTTCTGCTGCGATATCTGTGATGTGATCATTTGATATGTTGTGATGGATACTGTATATAGTATATATGATATATTATATAGACGTTACTTATGTTTTGCACTCGCGCCAGCCCTGCCCCGCTCTGTCGTTAGTTACCTAACCTAACGGTGCACGAGGGGACATCGAGGCGAATGCGGATGGCATAAGTGTACGTCGTATTTATCTGTGATGTTTAAGTGATTTAAATGATGGGACTTCATTAATATGATTAATGAAAGAAAAGAAACCTAAAAGATTTTGGGGAATCGAATTTTCAAAAAACAGGTAGCTACAGTTCTTGCTTTGCATCGCGGTGTTCCTTGTAGAACATCCTGCACCTTATTCGATAAGGAAAGGGACGAGATCCCTTCACCGGGAATGACCCCTTTAGCAATAACTGGCAGATGCTACACCCCTCGGTTTGTCTTTTGATTGTTTTTCCTAGTTCTTGCTTTGCACAGCGGTATATATGATATATCCTGCACCTTATTCGATGAGGAAAGGGCCGACGATCCCTTCACCGGGAGTGACCCCTTTAGCAAAACTAGAAAATCCTCAAAAACACTCCATTTCAAAATTCATTCGATCCTACAACGATATCAAGTTCATTACGCAATAGGTTTTCAGAAAAACCTGTCGTAGCCCTCCGTCATTTCAGATAAGTACTACTTAGTATTCGTGCTGCGGTAGTTTGGCATTCGTCAAGGCGTAGTGTGCGGTAGCTAACTAGTACTTATCTGCTTATGCATATGATACAGATTGGATTAGGGTATTCGTACGACGTTGTTTGGCATTCATCAAAGGTCGTGCGGGTGGGTTTAATTCAATCAAGAAATGTACGGGTTGAACTTGACTAGCGCACTATGGGTTGTTTGGCATTCGTCAAGGTCATAGTACGTTAGGGGCAAAAGCATTATCGGGAATTTCAAGTGTTGAAATTTGCAATGAGATTGCATACCTTCTATGAGATAGTTGGATCCCGATACCCACTACGAGTAATTGTTACTCCTGGGAGAGTTTTACACATTACAATTAGCCGATCAAGTAGGTGTCTAGAAAGGTGTCAACGGGGTTACGCCTCTGGGAAAACGAGGTTTACTTTAATTAGGTCCGTGCGAAAGCACGGGGAACCTCCCTCAAACTACCGACACTGGCCTGGCTGAAAGATTGGCGAACTTGTAGCGTGTAATTAATCCCGGCTAGTCTATCCTTTTAGGGTTTGAAGGAAGATTTTATAAAAACAGTGGGAGCCATCCTGATTAGATAAAACATAAATAACCAATCTAATCTTGCAAGAGTGCACGCAGAGTGTTTTCTTCTTTCTCTCTCCAGATAAAGACCATGCCACGCCTTAATCAAGATAATAATACGGATGTATTGACCGAACCTGCTTGTTATACTGAACTGGGGAACGTTGGTCCCGCTCCAACTTATAATTGTTATAAGACAGAGCAGGAAATTGGGGAATACCAGATTTCCCGTGCCGCCTAAACGAAGAAAGTGCATGATGATGCATCATCTTCGGGTGTGTTCGTTACACAGAACTGTTTCTCAGTATCCTCTGCGTCCTGGGTATCTGATACAGGATCAGGATCCCACATATGTAATATATTACATGGGCTACAGAAAGGTAGAGAACTGAGAACGGGTGATAAGTTTCATGAGGCAGAAAACGGTGCAAGTGTTGCAGCCAAGTCTGTTGGTCACTGTCACCCTGTATTACCTGAATACATTGATTCTGAACAAATGTTATTAGATACCGAACCTGATATACAAAATCATATCAGTCTCTTTATTAGTAAAGAAGGATATAATTTTGTATTGTTAGATATTGTTTTGAACATTTCCTATATCAAGAGTTGATCGCTTCAGGCACGTTATCCAAAAGCATTGACGTTCTAAATCAAACCACAGTTCTTAGTATATAGAACACACACAATAGGAAGAGTTCAGAAATGAACGAATCCTTCTTGAGGTATTGTAGACTAGGTCATATCAATGCGACCCGACTAGCTGAAGTTACATATAGATGCATATTTAAATTAGTTTGAATTTACATCTTGTGAAACTTGCCAGTCATGTCACAGAGATAAGATGACCATAGCTCTGTTTATTGGAAGCAGAGAAAGAGTTAGTGAACTCTTGGGATGATACATATTGATGTATGAAGGTCCCCTGTCTACACATGCCAAGACCGGTTCTTTGTACTTCATTAAATTCTCTGATGATCTCTCGAGATTCAGACATATGTTCCTGTTGAAACACAAGTCCGAAGCTTTTGAGATATTCACAGAATATAATTTAGAAGTAGAGAACCAAAAACGGGTATAAGTATTATGTCCTTTGATGTGATCAAGGAGGAGAATACTTGAGCACGGGATTCCTGGACTATTCTAAGAATGAGATTCTCTCTCAGCATTACTCCTCTGTATACACCTCAGCACCTCGGTGTATCGGGGCGGAGCAATAGCACCCTATGTGATATGGTGTGCTCTATGATGAGTACTACTGAGTTTCCTATTTCCTTTTAGGGAGTTATGCACTTATGAAGTTGCATACCTATTGAATAGGGTTCCGATCAAATTAGTTGCCTACCACTTCATATGAGATATGGAAAGGGAAGAGCCCATCTCTTAAGTCAGTTAAGATTTGGGGTTGTCCGGCCTATGTCTAAAAAGAAAAATCCGGGCAAGCTCGAGGCATAGTCAGATCTGTAGAAGTTTGTTGGATATCCCAAGCATACGCAAGGGAATATCTTCTACCTAATCGAGGAACAAAAGATGTTTTGTTACTCAGCATGCCACCTTTGTGAAAGGGAATTTCTTGTGAAGAAATTATTGGTCATAAGGTAGAACTGGAAACAGTTCCAGCTATACAAACTGCAGCTGATGATTTGGTAGAACCAAAGGATTCAATAGCAACCAACGAACCTCAGCCTCTCTGCCGATCTAGTAGGTTTCCTCACCCACCTGAGAAATACTCCGGTTTCTCTATGACAATGGAAGCGAGGATTGCATCATGGGATGATGACCTAACTAGTTTCGAGCTGGCCATCAGGAGTGGGACTCTGTAAGAATGGCTGGATGTTAATCGATCTGAGATGGAATCCTTTTACACCAACAAAGTATGGACTTTGGTTGCTTTATCTGAAGTGTTAAATCCCCATCAGGAGCAAGTATATCTTGAGAAGATTACTTGGTGTACATGGAAAAGTTGAGACTTTCAAAGCTAGACTTGTTAAAGGTTTGCATCATTGACCAGCTATGGATTGTGATGAAACCTTTTCTAAGCACCTATGCTTAAGTCCATCCAGATCCTACCTGCCACGGCTACATACCATGACTACGATATCTGGCGGTTGGGTGTCATGACTGCTTTTCTAAATGATGTTTTAGAGAGAGTCTGTAAGTACACAGTCAGAGGGCTTCGTAGACAGTGGGAGCAGCGGAAACGTGTGCAAGATGTTTTATGTGATAAAGCAGGCATCGCGGAGTTGGAACATATGTTTTGATGTGGTAGTCTAAGAGTTTGACTTCATTAAAATGGTAGATGAACCTTGTATATACAAAAGGGAAGTAGGGAGTATGGTGGTGATCCTCATAGAGTACGTGGATGACATACTCATGATAGGGGAGAAGTTTCATATGCTACGCTCGGTCAATCTCCGCTTATCACAAGGATTCTCCATAAAGGATCAAAGTGATACCTCCTAAATCCTGGGTTTTTGGATCTATGAGATAGATCTAATTGGATGTTAGGATACTCACTAGTTGTAGTGAGATGGTATCAATTGATCCTGAGGAGAATCACTGGAAAGGTTCTAGGGTGATAAGGACGACTGAATGTCAGTCGCAGGCATTGTCTTTACCCTCATTAAAGGGATGGTATGTTGGAAGAGTTCCAAGCTAGATACCGTGGCATACTAGACGATAAAGGCTGGATACATCGCTATCAAAGATGCTACCAAAGAGGCAGTCTGGGTGTATATAAGTTCATGAGATGAACTTCGTTCCTCCTATTGTGTGACAATAGAGTTGTGGCTTAGGCCAAGGAACGCCCGTCCCATCAGTGATCCAGACATATTCTAAGGCAGTGTCACCCGATCGTGGAGATGGTTGATCTCCAGGGGATCGAGGTTAGGAGTGCAGACTCAGAGAACAACACGGCTGATCCACTCACAAAGGCCTTTTCCCAGAGAGAGACTTTTATGGGATGGTTGAGTATGAGATACTACAACCACTGCTATCAGATGGCCCTAGTGCAAGTGGGAGATTGTTACTTATATGTATGCCCTAGAGGCCATTACTATACTTAGGATGTATTTTGCAGTGGATGCTTGGACATATATAGGGATGACTTTCTTGCTCGATATGATAGTATGCTATCTGGTTACTCTTTACTTTAACGTGTACACTGATTGTCTCTCTGTTACATGTTGGTAAAGCCCTTAGGATGTGTACTTGACTACCTGGACTATGATGTGGATCATACTAGTAGGGACATGGTAGTCCATAAGTACATCCTTCAAAGTCCCTAGTCGTGGGTGTATCGAGATGGGGCATCGATATACTAGAGTAGACTAGCGTATAACTTCTCGACCCATACAGATGGGCGATGGATGATCCCATATCCATTGGTGTTTAACATCAGAGATGATATACGGGTGCTCAGTGAAGATTGGGTACACTGGACGGACTCTCCGAGAACTCCCAGCTGGTATTATACCTTACGTTAGATGGCAGTTCTCTGGTGACACTGGTTCAGGTTAGTCTGTAGACCCGAGATCGTCATAGAGTCTTGTGTGATTCCCACTGTGCTTTGATTTCCACCTTACCACGTCCAAAAGGGCGGGCAAAATGGTGGTTTTTGGGTACGGTCCCGAATCACATGGAGGCAATGAGCGATAGGAGGGGTTTCGTCTCTCCCGGTATAGGGAGTTGATGTTACGCTGTGCTCGATTGTCTATAACAGGAAGTCCTTGGCAAAGCCTGCTTTAGGGATTTACTGGTAAGTGTTACCAGTAGTTTCTCGACCCGTTATGAGCCTCATATCGACACGACTTATCGATTTATTGGGGTCTGACGTTTACCACCCCTAGACGAGATATGCGACATATCAGACGAACAGACCGGACTGTACGGTAGTGTTATTGGTTAGATTCACAGGAGTGTGAGCGGGCTTGCTCGTTGATCTTCTGATTGCTCAATACCCAGGTGGCCGTTACGTTTAGCAGACCGCTTGCGGCTTGTGAGTGTTTGATATGACCATCACCTACCGCCGGTGTATTGACGAGTCTTTAGAGTCCTACACAGGGGTTTCCTGGCTCAAGCGAAATGAAATAGGAGCGCATATAAGATATGTGCGGGACCGAGAATAATACCAGTATGTGATACTGTATTCTATTCTCACGATTTGTGACATTGATCGGTTGTATGCGATATAGCCGGGTTATCGGATCAAGTGTTGATTCGATAAGTTGTTTTTATTGATATTAGTCGGTTATATGCCATATGACCGGATCGTTGAATCAAGTGTTGATTTAATGTATAATTATATATTTGATATATTACTTTACATTAACTAGTATTGGTTCACTTAAGATTGATTTTCTCACTTGACTGTGCACATTGTTTATATGTGATATATGCAAGTGTACAAGTTTATATCATGCTTGATGATACAAACAAGTTGTGTATATGAGACTTGAACCAAATCAAGGTTAGATTAGGGTTTACTATTTTCCTAAGCATATAACAAAAGAGTGTGACTTTGGTCAAAGTTATCAAGCTTCATGAAGCTTGATAAACATTGACAAAGTCAACTCTTTTGTCATTTGTTCAAGATATTAGTTAACCGAACCCTTAACCTAATACTTTGGTTAATTCTCTACATGAGTTAAGCATGAGGGCTTAACTCAACCATGGTGCCATTATTTATTGGATAAGTTTCATATTATTCTTTTAATTCTTTTTCTTCTTCTTCTTCATCAAGCTCCACAAAAGCTTGCTAGCTCCAATGGTGCCTTGGGAAAAACGGTGAGAAATCCAATTCTAAAGTGAACCCACTTCCTATTTCTTCATCCTCTACTACTTGCCATGTAATATAGGGTGTTCTCTTCACGAAGTTTATGACCAAGTGTAGGAATAGCTTGAGTTTGAGTCTCCCCGACGTAGATCATCTTCGGCCTCGAAGTCAATGACCTAGCCCGATCATTTCTCCGACGAAACCATCGCTAGAGTCCGGGATCCGATGATCGCAGCGGAGGGACGTCAACACGGAGCTTTAGAAGTGGAGGACCGGATCTACAAAGGTTGTATTTCCATTCACTTAGTAGCAAAGTAGTTTTCTTGCATTTCTTTTTGCCTTAACTTTGTAAGGTTTGTCTAGCACCCTATAATGAGTTTTGAAGCATCACATGTCCCAAAGTTTAAATTTTGATGGTGCTAAACAAGCATGCAAAGGAATCGATCCTAGAAAATTAGGGTTATGAAACTTTAAAGCGAACAAAACTAGGGTTTCGAGACTACAACCTTTGTAGCTCCCTTTCTCTGGACTCCTTGGTGTCTTGGGAGTTGGAAGAAGGTCCTCTTGAAGTCCTCTCACGTCCACGACGATACACCTGGAGTTTGCCGTCCAAGCTCGCAACTTCGAGAATCGAAGAGAACACTCTAAACAAGTTGGCTAAACTTGTGTAGAATGATATTGTGGTTTAGAATCTCACTTCAAAAACCTTTCTTTAAGTGTGTTTTACTCACTAGAAAAAACTAGAGAGCAAATGGTGAAGGAGGATGAAGATGGTAGCTTTTCTTTTTAACAAGAGTAAAAGATAAAGATGGCCCATCAAAAAGAAATGAAATATATCCTTTTATATTTTATTCCTTCTTGCATCCAACCATGGTTAAGTGATGGAGAGTTTATTTAACTTGAGTTTTAAATGATAAAGAGAAGGATAACTATAGGTTAGAGGTAGGTGAGCTTGGTTAGGTTAAAAGAAGAATGTAGAAGCTAGAAAGAATTATCCTTTTCTTTTCAATTTTTGTTTTAAATACAAAATCAAATAAAAATCCATCACTTAATCCATGGTGTGAGTCTTGTATTGCCACCATTTCCATGTGTTAACAACCATGATAGATGGGTGTATGTATGTATGTATCTATGCACATCCATATGTGCATGAAACTAGAAAGAAAGAAGAAAATCATACATGCATGCATACATCCATCAAATACTAGAAAGGTTTCAAGTGAGAAAAACTAATGGTTAGATGATAAATCAACACTTGATTTATCAATCCAGTCATATCTCATATGACCCCACCAAAAGCAGGCCACCCGATCAATGTTCGATATCAAATACGCACATTTTAATCGGGTGCATGCGCATATCGCATACGCGCACCACAACGTTTCGCCTGGGCTGGGTAACTCTTTTGTGGGACTCTAAGACTCGTCAATACGCCGGCAGAGGGTGATGATCATATCAAGTACCCCCAAGCCGCAAGCGGTCAGCTAAACGTAACGGCCACCCGGGTATTGAGCGATCAGAAGAAAACAAGCTAACCTGCTACAACTCCTGTTGAGCCAACCGGCAACACTACCGTACAGTCCGGTCTCTTCGTCAGATATGCTGTATATCGAGCATAGGGATGGTCACGTCGACCCCAATAACTCAATAAGTCATGCCAATGAATGGTCTATAACAGATTGAGAAACTACTGATAACACTTATCAGCAATTCTCAGCAGCCCTGGCCAGGGACTTGCTGATATAACCAGTCGGGCACAGCACAGCATCAACTCTCAATATCGGGAGAGATGGTCTCTTCCCATGCCATATCTCATATGGCGTGGTAGATACGGTTTTGGTTGGAACCCTGTTTAGCAGAAATGCCGCAGTCTCCAATGCATGCCCCCAAAACGAGACTGGTAACTCAGCGTCACTCATCATGGACCGGACCATATCTAATAGGGTCCTATTCCGTCGTTCTGACACACCGTTGTGCTGTGGTGTGTAAGGAGGAGTGAGCTGAGAGAGAATCCCATTATCTTTTAGGAAGTTTGCAAATTCTGTACTGAGATACTCACCACCTCGATCTGATCGAAGCATCTTGATACTCAAGCCGGTTTGTTTTTCTACTTCTTGTTTATATTCAATGAATTTCTCGAAAGCTTCGGACTTGTGCTTTAATAAAAATACATGACCGAATCTTGAGAAATCGTCAGTGAATGTAATGAAGTATGAAAAACCGCCTCTAGCCTGTGTAGACATTGGCCCACATACATAACTATGTATGAGGCCTAGGAGCTGAGTAGCTCTTTCTCCATGTCCGGTAAACGGAGTTTTGGTCATTTTACCCTTGATACAAGACTGGCAAGTCGCATAAGATTTATATTCAAAAGAGTTTAAATATCCATCTTTGTGTAACTTGTTTAGTCTTGTTTCGTTAATATGACCAAGTCTACAGTGCCAAAGAAAAGCTTCATTAAATTCTGAAAGTTTTCTTTTATTAGTGTGTTGTATACTGAAAACTGTGTGTTGATTTAGGACATATATTCCGTTATTAAGCGTACCATACCCAACCAACGTTTGATTCAGGTGAATGTTCATGACATTGTTCTGCAATACAAAATTATATCCTTCATTGTCCAACAAAGAAACGGATATTATATTACATAGCATACTTGGTATAAAATAACATGGATTTAAAACCAAAATACATCCAGATGGCAACCCCAAGTGATACTCTCCCACTGCGACTGTATGTACATTGGAACCATTTCCAACGCGTAGAGTATGGTCACCTGTCTTCAAAACCTTGCTATTTCTCAGTCCCTGCATAGAATTGCAAATGTAAGAACCTGAACCGGTATCCAATACCCAGGAAGCAGAGTTTATTGAAAAACAGTTTTCTGTCACAAACGCACCTGAAGCAGAAGCATCACCATGCTTCTTCTTGAGACTTAAGTACTCCGTGCAGTTGCGCTTCCAATGTCCTGTCTTGTGGCAATGAAAACATTCGCCCTTCCCCGAGTCTCCAGCCTTAGATTTTTCCTTTCCCTTCACCTTTTTAACTCCACCTTTAGGATTGGTGGGCTTCTTCTTTTTCTTTCCCTTGGCCAATAGTCATAACGGGAGTTTTTGCTGACTTCATAGTGCTCTCTGCACTCCTTAACATGTTAAGGAGTTCAAGGAGTTCCTTCTCCATGCCGTGCATGTTGAAGTTCACTATGAATTGAGCAAAGGTGGAGGGGAGGGACTGCGGAATAATATCTATATATTATTCATTGTCCATTGTCCATCCTAGGTCCTCAAGCTCTTCTATAAGAGCTATCATCTTCAGAACATGGTCTCCTACTGGTGTGCCAGGGGCCATTCGCATCTGAAACAATTTTTTTGATGCTTCGTATCGTAATACGCGGGATTGCTCTCCATACAACTCCTTTGTATAGAGAAATATGGTTTGAATGTCCATATTCTCGTGCTGCTTTTGATGTGTATTGTCCATCGATGCAAGCGCGAGGCATTTGGCCGTGGCACAGTCAGCGTCCCATGTCTTGCGGACTTCAACGTCCGCAACTGAGGATTTTGGACCTGGGACGGGCGGGACTGAAGCCGTGAGGACATATGATACTTTATCATAAGTCAAGGCGATTTTCAGATACCTCAGCCAGTCTTTATAATTGGTCCCATTCAGCTTGTTTTTATCTAGTAGAAGCTTAAGTCCAGTCATGGGTATCTGCCATTAAGAGAGAGAAAAGAATACACTCAGCGAAAGCTCTTGCATAGATCAGATTGGTTATTATCTTGTCTAATCGATGTTTCCCACTGCTTTTATCGAGTTTTTCTTTCAAACCTTAAAAAGGAAAACTAGCCAGGATTAATTACAGTCTACAACTTCGCTAACCGTTCAGCCAGGCCAGTGTCGGTACTTGAGGGAGGTTCCCCGTGCTTTCGCACGGACCTAATTAAAGTAAACCTCGTTTTCCTAGAGGCGGAGCCCCGTTAACACCTTTCTAGACGCCTAATGAGTTAGCTAATTGTAAACTGTAAAACACTCCTAGGAGCAACTATTGCCCACAGTGGGATCGGGATCCAACCATCACATGGAAGGTATGCAATCTCATTGCAAATTTCAACTATTGAAATTCCCGATGTGGTTTTTACCCCTAGCACTCGTGACCTCGGCTAAGGTCAACAAATCACAAGTACTAGTCAAGCTCAGCCCGTCATTTCTTGATTAATTAGACCTGTTCACATGACCCTTGGCTAAGGTCAACAAAGTCATATGCCCGTCCTAATTAATCTGCATCATATGCATTTGTAGAAAGACATCACTTAGCTACCGTACACTACGTCTTGGCTAAGGTCAACAAACGTAGCACGAATACTAAGTACTCTACTTCCTAAAATGACGGAGGGTTGCGGATGATTTTTAAGAAAATCTTTAACGCTTTGAGCTTGATATCGTTGTAGAATCAAATGGTTTTCAAAAGGAATGGCTTAAGCTCCGCAGTTTTGAAATATAGCTTTTTCATAAATAGCCGAGTGGTTTTCAAATCCGATTCTACAACATCTTTTTAGGTTTATTTTCTTTACATTAATCACATTAATGTAATCCCATCATTTAAGTCCTAAAGCCAATCACAGAAAAGAAACGAAAATAACACGTACGCTTATGCCATCCGCATTCGCCGCAATGTTCCGTTATGCACCGTTAGGTTACTTAACTAACGGCATACCGGGACGGGACTAGCGCGGGTGTAAAACATAAGCAACGTCTACTATATATCATATATATAATATGTTATTCGTCTCAGATATCACAGAACACAGGCAGCAGAAACATAGATATAACGTGGGATATACTAGGACGTCCGTATTTAGTATTTAGCCAGAATAGAAAATACGGATTCCACAGTCGCGATGAATAGCCAAGCCCACACCCTGGACCCCTACGAGAGCGGCAAGTGACCCTCCCAATTCTGGAGTTTAGGAGACCCGGTCTCGACTCCTCGAGATGGCCTCCCACTGAACCCCAGAACCCGGTCACCTGTGCTCCCCTCCTTGGGTCCATCCTAATGCGGAAAAGTAAATAATAAACAACACTGGTGACACAACCTCAACCCATAAGCGCCCCAAATAAAAGAATATTACATTACATTTGAATTTACATGAATGAAAATATAAAACTCTCATCTCACATAACCCCCCCGGCTATTCAATCGCGACAATCCTGCACATCATATCTCAGCAACACATAATATCTCATATCATCAACGTAAGTAAGTATGCATACCCCAATTGTCGTTGATGTATAGCAACGAAACTGACTATATCGTACATACTACACTTACGGTCACAGAAAAGAAAGTGTAAAACTACAATATTTGGAATCCGCATTCTCTTTAGACATCATAAATGCGAAATATCACATATTTCGTATTTCATGCCTAAACTATATGAATTTCACATATTGTATCACATTCCAGAAAAACAGACAGTATTAAAGTTTTTCGAACGAACGATCAAGTACTCAAGATTCACTAAAGCTCAACACTTGAGCAGGGTTCAAAAATCCGGAGTGTGACACAGTAGTAGCGGTCCAGCCGTAGAAGGGTCAAGCCAACGCCTCACATGTGGCACGCCGTACTGCCCCAAACCCTAAGGTTCAAAGGGCAGTTCAAGACGGTCACATAATCGAGTTAAGGTTTGTTGTCTTCTAGAGGGACCACCATAAAAAGACTTGCACGTATTTCCAAAGTATTTAAACCCCGTGAACAATGAGCAAATGATACTCGTTCAAACACTTCAATACTTTCTAATTTACCCGGAAAAACCACGAAATCAAAATTCCGATCGAATCGACGAGTCCAAAACCATCTCCAGAATTTTTCAAAACTGAATACAGATTAAAAATACCCTAAAAAATATACAAGCAGATTCCAGAAATGCTGAAAAAAAATTATCCATGAATTGATGTATACGGCCGCGGAACCGCGTCCTAAGCAAGCTTAGGCCGCGTTTCCGCGGCAATAATTACTGTTCATTGAATAATTTTTGTACCGTAATCCTTATTTTTACCTGCTGAATTTTTTACATATTTTTAATTCTGAAAAATGTCAAATTTTAGAAAATTTCCAGAGAGCACTCTAAAATGCCGTATTTCGGTTCGATCGGAGTTTTAACTTCGTAAAAAGGTAGCCTAATGTTCTAGGTTGGCTCTGATACCAATGTAAGGTTTTTCTAGCACCCTATAATGAGTTTTGAAGCATCACATGTCCCAAAGTTTAAATTTTGATGGTGCTAAACAAGCATACAAAGGAATCGATCCTAAAAAATTAGGGTTATGAAACTTTAAAGCGAACAAAACTAGGGTTTCGAGACTACAACCTTTGTAGCTCCCTTTCGCTGGACTCCTTGGTGTCTTGGGAGTTGGAAGAAGGTCCTCTTGAAGTCCTCTCACGTCCACGACGATCCACCCGGAGTTCGCCGTCCAAGCTCGCAACTTCGAGAATCGAAGAGAACTCTCTAAACAAGTTGGCTAAACTTGTGTAGAATGATGTTGTGGTTTAGAATCTCACTTCAAAAACCTTTCTTTAAGTGTGTTTTACTCACTAGAAAAAACTAGAGAGCAAATGGTGAAGGGGATGAAGATGGTAGCTTTTCTTTTTAACAAGAGTAAAAGATAAAGATGACCCATCAAAAAGAAATGAAATATATCCTTTTATATTTTATTCCTTCTTGCATCCAACCATGGTTAAGTGATGGAGAGTTTATTTAACTTGAGTTTTAAATGATAAAGAGAAGGATAACTCAAGGTTTGAGGTAGGTGAGCTTGGTCAGGTTAAAAGAAGAATGGAGAAGCTAGAAAGAATTATCCTTTTCTTTTCAATTTTTGTTTTAAATACAAAATCAAATAAAAATCCATCACTTAATCCATGGTGTGAGTCTTGTATTGCCACCATTTCCATGTGTTAACAACCATGATAGATGGGTGTATGTATGTATGTATCTATGCACATCCATATGTGCATGAAACTAGAAAGAAAGAAGAAAATCATACATGCATGCATACATCCATCAAATACTAGAAAGGTTTCAAGTGAGAAAAACTAATGGTTAGATGATAAATCAACACTTGATTTATCAATCCGGTCATATCTCATATGACCCCACCAAAAGCAGGCCACCCGATCAATGTTCGGTATCAAATACGCACATTTTAATCGGGTGCATGCGCATATCGCATACGCGCACCACAACGTTTTGCCTGGACTGGGTAACTCCTTTGTGGGACTCTAAGACTCGTCAATACGCCGGCAGAGGGTGATGATCATATCAAGTACCCCCAAGCCGCAACCGGTCAGCTAAACGTAACGGCCACCCGGGTATTGAGCGATCAGAAGAAAACAAGCGAATCTGCTACAACTCCTGTCGAGCCAACCGGCAACACTACCGTACAGTCCGGTCTCTTCGTCAGATATGCTGTATATCGATCCTAGGGATGGTCACGTCGACCCCAATAACTCAATAAGTCGTGCCAGTGAATGGTCTATAACAGATCGAGAAACTACTGATAACACTTATCAGCAATTCTCAGCAGCCCTGGCCAGGGACTTGCTGATATAACCAGTCGGGCACAGCACAGCATCAACTCCCAATATCGGGAGAGACGAAACCCCTCCTATCGCTCATCGCCTTCGTGTGTCTCGGGACTGTACCCAACGGCCACCTGTTTGCACGACTCAGTAGAGCCATGGTAGGGTGGCAATCAAAGTACAGTGGGAGAACACACAAGACTCCATGACGATCTCGGGTCTACAGACTAACCTGTACCAGTGTCACCTGAGAACTGCTATCCGACGATAGATATAATTCCATATAGGAGTTCTCGGTGAGTCCGTCCAGTATACCCAGTCAGCACTGAGCACCCGTATATGATCTTGATGTCAAACATCGATGAATGTGAGAACATCCATCGCCCATCGTATGGGTCTAGTATCATATACGCTAGTCTACACTAGTATATCAATGCCCCGTCTCGATATACCTACGACTAGGGACTTTCCAGGATATGCTTATAGACTACAGATGTCCCACTAGTATGATCTCCATCATAATCAGAGTAGTCAAGTCAATATCCTCAGGGCTTTATCAGCATGTATGAATGAATAAAAGCATGATCAGATCATCATGTCAGATAAAGAAGAACCAGATAGCATACTATCATGTCAAGCAAGAATGCATACTGAATATATATACATGTATAGATACATCCACTATCACATAATGGCCTCTAGGGCATACATATATCCAACAAATTTCTAGTTAACGATCTATATTAGGGTTTCTCGGCACCGGAAAATTTTTGTTTGGCATGGTTGATGCCTTGTGGAACCTCTTTAGTGTGCCAAGGAACCCTACAAGAGAGACATAGAAAGAAATATCAGGTCGGATCTACTCACTGAGGCTATTCTTTGAACGCAATAGTTTCACAAACGGGATTTGTGAGACTGATCAGTAGAGGAGTTGGGTGTTCGGTTTCACACGGGCTGTGAGTATGCGACATCGCAATAATTAGCCTTGAGTGCAAGTGGGAGATTGTTGGATATAGTTCCCTCAAAGTCAATTATTGGATCGCAGGCACGTGATTGCAATGATTGAGGGATGTCCTATGCCGGTAGGACAGTCTTACTCAAGATGATAGTATGTTATCTGGTTTATTTTTATCATCGTGTACATGCTTTAGGTGATATTACAGATCACTATTACATGTTGATAGAGCTCTTAGGATGCTTGCTTGAATACCATTAGTATAATGGCGATCATATACGTGGGAGTTGGGTAGTCTATAAGCACATCCTAAAAGTGGTCCCTAGTCATGGGAGTTTCGAGACTGGGCATCGATACTCCACCAGTAGACTAGTGTATACAGTCGAGACCCCGACGAGGGGTGATGGCCGGTCTCACAAGCCATTGGTGTCAGTTGGATCACCTAAGATGTATACAGGTGCTCATTGGGTTATGAGTACACCGGACAGGACTCGCCGGGAATATGCTAGTTGGTATTATACCTGATGTCAGATAGCAATTCCCTGGTGACATGTGTACAGGTTAGTTCATCGACCTGAGATCATCATTTGTCTCGTGTGAGTTCCTACTGTGCTTTGATTACTACCCTACCACGGCAAAAAGGAGTCGTGCAAACAGGTTTTAGTTGGATAAAGTCCCGAGCCACATGGAGGCAGTGAGCGGATCGGCTGGGGTTTCTTCTCTCCCGGTATTGGGGGTGAGATCGCACTGTGTCTAGGAGAGCCATTACACGAAGTCCTTGGCCAAGGCAAGAGATTTACTGGTAGGTATTCCAGTATTATCTCAGGGTGTTCTGGGCTACATTCCGACACGACTTGTACCGCTTTTGGGGGTCTGACTTTTACCAACCCCATAGGCCCGACATGCGATACTCATAGACGAATGGAACGAACTGTACGGATATTGTCACTGACAGTCTCGGTAGGGTGTCTGGATGAGTTCGCTTATCAGCCTCTCTTTTGATCAATACCTGGTTGCCCGTTACGTACAGCTAGTACCCCTGACGTGCTAGTGGTTAAATCCACAGCCAGTGTATTGACGAGTCTTTAAAGTCCCCCACAGATAGTTTCTCAAGTTTCGGGCGAAACGTTGTAGAGGCAGTATGGTATTATGGCAGGGTTTGATCATATACGTGCAGTCATGCACGGATCATGATCGGACGGATCATACAAGTAGGCTTTGGTTTAAGCTGGATCCTAGTATTAGATTTGTTGGGTTACTTTAGTCCCATCGCATTTGCATTCAGTCGGAATGCGAATGCAGATATGTATATACAGGTGAGAGGTATCCTTGAGATCCGTCATGAGTTTACTTTAGTAGATACCATTCTTTTTTTTATTGTTGCAAATATTTGGATTAATGTTTGCAAATGGAAATTGTGAGCTCAAAGTCATGATTAGGAGCATTAATTATGACACATGCACAAGTGACGACTCATGGTCCCTTTTTATGTGCTATGTCAATTTATTTGATTGATTATTATGTTAATATGATGCTTGGAGAGAGAGAGGGCATCCATGTTAGGCTTGGGGTTGCTCTTGATT
The DNA here is from genome assembly GCA_030015575.1 of Agapanthus africanus. Taxonomy (NCBI): domain Eukaryota; kingdom Viridiplantae; phylum Streptophyta; class Magnoliopsida; order Asparagales; family Amaryllidaceae; genus Agapanthus; species Agapanthus africanus. The sequence goes on from JASDDO010000022.1 coordinate 524,788,977, forward strand.
TATTCTAGCACTCTCATTCTTCTTCATCTCAACATAATAATAATAGCTCTTCTTCTCTTTTCTTCTCTTGAGCTCACAAGTTCCTTATCCATGGCTTCTTCTTCTACCTCCACTCTACCCATCTCACATGTTGAGAATCCTAGAGTGTCAAGAGACAAAATTATCACACACATTCTCTACTTCACCTTGGATACGTCGGCTAGCAAATTTCGTGTCCGAGTTTCTTCGGTTCGAAGCGGGAGCCCGTAAAAGGATTCATCGACATGGTGCCCTTTCCGATGAGGAGGTTGGAGATCGAGCGAGATCGGAGATGCCGCAAGGAGCTAAAGATGGTGGCTAAAGACCGAAGGACACGGATCAATCGGTATAGCTTTTCTAACCCTCTTTAGATTACTAATTTAATGTTAATGGTTCAATCCGGGATTAAAGTCTGCGTTAGCGCCAGTTTCAAGCTTAGAAAAAGTTTTTGTTTCCGCATTTTGGTCTCGGATTGACGGCCGGGACGCTATCGTAGACTTACAGCCACCCCATCCAATAGAGTCGCCGTGGCACCAATGGTTCCCCCAGCAACTAATTTTTACACATGCCCCCTCACAAGGACTACAACCTGCTGGAACACCTTTCGGTCTCGGGACACCCTAAGGATAAGAGCCTATTCTTCGCCACACTGTCATACGGTGAGAACCCCCCATAGGTTAACATCCAATACCTAGTAGCTCTGATACCACTGCAGGGTTGTCTAGCATGGCAGCAAGGTTTCGGAAGGCATCGTCCATGCCATTTTTAAAAATTTGCCATATTAGCGAACCCTAACCCTAGAATCGTTACTAGAAAATCCGATGAATAAACATGTAAAATACTTTACATACAAAGTGAATGCGGAATACAACCTTTGTAGACCGGTCCTTCACTTCTAAAGCTCCATGTTGTAGTCCTTTCACTGTGAATGGTGAACTCCCGGACTATAGAGAGGGTTCACGTGAAGAAAAGAATAACCTTACTCAATGTCTTCGATGGCGAAGAAGATCTACGTCGAGATGATTCAAGCTCATGCTACCTCTTCACTAATGGTGAGAATAGTGAAGCAAACACCCTAAACTAAATGGTTAATAGTAGAGGATGATGAAGTAGGAAGTGAGCTCACTTTAGATTTATTTTTCTCACAAGGTTTCGTCACTTCATGAAAATCAAGAGAGCTTCAAAGAGCAAGAAGAAGATGAAATGAAAGTGATGAAGAGAAATAATCTCATGAGGTTAGAAATGCAACCATGGTTGGTATATGCCATGCCAAACCCTTGTAGAGAATAAACCAAGGCTAAACATTAAGGGTTGGGTTAATAAATATCTTAAGCTAGACAAACAAGTGGACTAAGTCAATGTTCTACTAGCTTCTCCAAGCTCATCCATGACTAATTCCAAATGTTTGAATTACTTAAAACTAATAAAACCCTAGCATTAACCTAGCAAGGTGCGAGTCTCATACAAACATGTTGCATGTGTAACCTTGCATGACACAACAATATATATCACATATATATTTTGTGCAAAAAGAAAACAATGCATTTAACATATATCACATATATATCAATGTATCATAAGTGAGAAAAATGAATACTTAAGTGAGCTAATATTAGTTAATGTAATTTAATATATCAAATATATAATTCTATATTAAATTATTAAATCAACACTTGATTTAATAATCCGGCTCTGTTACATTTAACCGACTAATATCAACAGTAACAATTTATCAAATCAACACTTGATCCGATAACTTGGCTATTTCACATATAACCGATCAATGTCACAAGTCGCGAGAATAGAATACGGTATCACATACGTGCATTAATTTCGGTCCCGCACATATCACATATATGCTCCTACTTCATTTCGCAAGAACCAGGAAACCTCTGTGTAGGACTCTAAAGACTTGTCAATACGCTGGCAGTAGGTGATGATCATATCAAACACCTACAAGCCGCAAGCGGTCTGCTAAACGTAACGGCCACCTGGGTATTGAGCGATCAGAAGATCAATAAGCAAGCCTGCTCATACTCTTACGAATCCAATCAGTAACACTACCATACAGTCCGGTTTCTTCGTCAGATATGTCGCATATCAAGGCCTGGGGTGGTATAATGTCAGACCCCAATAGCCTAATAAGTCATGCTGATACAAGGTCCATAACAGTTCAAGAAACTAGTGGTAACACTTACCAGTAAATTTCAGCAACCCTGGCCAGAGATTTCCTATTATAGCCTATCGAGCATAGCGCAACATCAACTCCCAATACCGGAAGAGACGAAACCCCTCCTATCGCTCATTGCCTCCATGTGACTTGGGACTGTACCCAAAAACCACCTTTTTGCACGATCACTTGACCGTGGTATGGTGGAAATCAAAGCACGGTAGGAATCGCACAAGTCTCTATGATGATCTCGGGTTTACAGACTAACCTGTACTAGTGTCACCAGAGAACTGCTATCCGACGATAGGTATAATACCATCTAGGAGTTCTTGGCGAGTCTGTCTAGTGTACCCAGTCTCCACTGAGCACCCGTATACCTTCTCTGATGTCAAACACCAATGGATGTGGGATCATCCATCGCCCATCATATGGGTCGAGAAGCGTATACGCTAGTCTACTCTGGAGTATCGATGCCCTGTCTCGATACTCCCACGACTAGGAACAATCTAAGGATGTACTTACCGACTACCTCTGCCCCACTAGTATGATCTTCATTAATCCTGGTAGTCAAGTACTCATCCTAAGGGTTTTATCAACATGTAATAGAGAGATAATAAGTGTACATGATAAGATAAAGAGCAACCAGATAGCATACTATTGTGTCGAGCAAGAAAGTCCTCCCTATATATGTCCAAGCATCCACTCCGCTATACATCGCATTTACAGTAATGGCCTATATTGCATACATATAACTAACAATCTCCCACTTGCACAAAGGCCATCTGTTGTAGTATCCAATACCCAACAATATAGCAGTGGTTGTAGTATCCCGTACTTAACCATCCTATAGAAGTCTCTCTAGGGGTAAGGCCTTTGTGAGTGGATCCGCTGTGTTATCCTTCGTATCTACTCTCCTGACCTTGATCCCTTGGAGATCAACCATATCCCTGATCAGGTGATACTTGCCTCGGAATATGTCTGGAACGCTGATGGGATCGGTGTTCCTAGGCAAAAGCCACTACTCCATTGTTGTCATAATAACAGTTATTGGACACTCAATGGTAGGAACCTTGTTCATCTCATGAATAAGAAATATCCAGACAGCCACTTTGGTAGTATCATTGGTAGCAATGTATTCATCCTTCATCGTCTAGTATGTCATGGTATCTAGCTTGGAACTCTTCCAACATACCGTCCCTCTACTGAGGGTAAAGACAATGCCTGTGACTGACTCTCAGTCAAACTTATCAATCTGGAAGCTGGAACCAAGAACTTTCTTTTAGTGCTTCTCAAGTACTTACGAATGTCCTCCAATTCTTTCCAGTGATTCTCCCAAGATCCGATTGATTCCTGATCACTACACCTAGTGAGTCATTTACATCTTGTCTGGTACATAACATCGCACACTCTGATAGAGCCTACTGCCGAAGCATAGGGTATCCCTTGCACGCGAGCTCTCTCCAAATCAGTCTTGGGAGATATCTTTTTGGAGAGAGTGATCCATGAGTAAGTGGGCGAACCACCAGTCTTAGGATCTTCCATACTAAACCCCTTTAGTATGGTGTTAATGTACCTGGATTTGGGACACTCCCAACATCCACTTAGATCTATCACCATAGATCATAATCCAAAAGATGTAGTAGGTATCATCCAGATCTTCCATGGTGAATCCTCGTGATAAGAGGAGCTTGACCGAGTGTAGCATAGGAAACCATTTCCTATCAAGAGTATGTTATCTACGTACAATACGTGGAAGACAACCTTACTCTCTACAACCTTCTTGTATATACAAGGTTCATCTACCTTTTTGATGAAGTCAAACTCTTTGACCACCATATCAAAACAGATGTTCCAACTCCGCGATGCATGCTCTAATCCTGATGGACTTAAGCATAGCTTTGAAAGTCTCAACTTTTCCATCTACTCCAAGAATATTCTCAAGATCCATTTGCTCCTAATGGGTTTTACCCCTTCAGGTGCAACATGCAAAGTCATACTTTGTTGGTGTATAAGGATTCCATCTTTGATCGCATAGCATCCAGCCTTTTCACAGAGTCGCCACTCGTGATGGCCTGACTGAACCTGGTTGGGCTATCATCTACCATGATGGATTCCTCGCTCCTACTGTCACCGAGAAGACCATTGTATCTCTCGAGTGGATGAGGAACCCTACCAGATTCGCGGAGAGGCTGAGGTTCGTTGGAAACTATTGATTCTTTGGTTTTACCAAATCATCAGCTGTTAGTTTGTCTAGCTGGAACAACTTCCAGTTCTACCTCATGTCCACAAATTTCTTCACAAGAAATCCCTTTTCTAAAAAAGGTGGCACGCTGAGAAATAAAACACATTTTGCTCCTCAGTTAGATAGAAGATATACCCTTACAAATGTTTGGGATATCCTAAAAAACTTATACAGAACTAACCTTACCTCGAGCTTATCAGATTTTTCTTTCCAACATAGGCCGAATAACCCCATATCTTAACTCGTTTAAGACATGGTCTCTTCTCATTCCATATCTCATATGTAGTGGTAAGCCCTGATTTGGTTGGAACCTCATTCAATAGGTATGGAGCTTCTCATGTGCATAACACTAAAAGGAAACTCAGCAGTACTCATCATAGAGCGCACCATATCTTATAGGATGCGATACTTCCGTCCCGATACACCGTTTGTGCTATGGTGTACTCGGAGGAGTAAGCTGAGAGAGAATCACATTCTCCTTTAAGAAAATCCAGGAACTCCATGCCCAAGTATTCGCCTCCTCGATCACATCGAAGGACTTTAATACTTCTACCCTTCTTGATCTCAACATCAAGAATATATTCCTTGAATTTATCAAAAGTTTCAGATTTGTGTTTCAACAGGAACACATGTCCGAATCTTGAGAGATGGTCTATGAATGTATTGAAGTAGCAAGAACCATTCCTGGCATTTGTAGACATAGGACCATATATCATCATGTATGCGTCCCAAGAGTTCAGTAACTCTATCTCTGTTTCCAGTAAACGGAGTATTGGTCATTTTACCATTGATACAAGACTGGTAAGTATCATAAGATGAAAATTCGAACAGATTCTCATATTCATCTTTATGTAACTTAGCTGGTCGTGTCGCATCGATATGACCTAGTCTAAATACCACAAGAAGGATTTGTTCATTTCTGAACTACTCCTCTTGTATGTGTTCTATATACTTTGAACTGTGGTTTGATTTAGAACGTATATGCTATTACATAACGTGCCTGATCCAATCAACTCTTGATTCAGGAAAATGTTCACAACATTATCCTCTAATACATAATTATATCCTTCTTTAACTTAATAAAGAAACCGATGTAATGTTGTATATCAGGTTCGGTATATAATAACATTCGTTCAGAATCAATGTATTAATACAAGGTGATATCTGCAAACTGATTTGGCTACAACACTTGCACCATTCTCTACACTTAGAGATATATCACCCATTCCCAGTTCTCTACCTGTCTGTAGCCCATGTAACATATTACATATACGGGATCCTTATCCGGTATCACATACCCAGGACGTAAAGGATACTGAGAAACAGTTCTCGGTAATGAACACACCCAAAGAAAATGCATCAACATGCACTTTCTTCGATTAGGTGGCATGGGAATCCGGATATTCCCCTATTTCCTGCTCAGACTTATAACAATTATAAGATAGAGCGGAACCAACGTTCCCTAGCACAGTATAATAAGGAGGTTCGGTCAATGCATCCATATTATTATCTTGATTAAAGCGTGACACGGTCGCTACCAAGAGAGAGAGAGAGAGAGAGAGAGAGAGAAGAAAACACTCTGTGTGCGCTCTTGCAAGATCAGATTGGTTATTATTTTATCTAATCAGGATCGCTCTCACTATTTTTATCAAATCTTCTTTCAAGCCCTAAAAGGTAAAGACTAGCCGGGATTAATTACACCCTACAAGTTCGCTAATCTTTCGGTCAGGCCAGTGTCGGTATTTTGAGGGAGGTTCCCCGTGCTTGTGCACGGACCTAATTAAAATAAACCTTATTTTCTCAGGGGCGTAACCCCGTTAACACCTTTCTAGACACCTACTTGATCGGCTAATTGTAATGTGTAAAACTCTCCCAGTAGTAACTCTTACTCGCAGTGGGTATCGGGATCCAACCATCTCATAGAAAGTATGCAATCTTATTGAAAATTTCAACACTTGAAATTCCCGATAATATTTTACCCCTAGCATCCTTTGACCTTGACAGAGGCCAACAAACCATAGGCTGCTAGTCAAGTTCAACCCGTCATTTCCTGATTGAATTAAACCCACCCGCACGACCCTTGACAGAGGCCAACAAGTTGTACGACTACCCTAATTCAATTGCATCATATGCTAGAAGATAAGCACTAATCAGCTACCGCACACTACGCCTTGACAGAGGCCAACAAACGCAGCATGAATACTAAATACTACTTATCTGAAATGACGGAGGGCTACAACAAGTTTTTAAGAAAACCTTTTGCGTAATGAACTTGATATCGTTGTACAATCGAGTGATTTTGAAAAGGAGTGTTTTTTAGTCTTTTACTAGTATTGCTAAAGAGGTCACTCCCAATGAAGGGATATCGGCTCTTTCCTTATCGAATAAGGTGCACGATATTTCATAAATACCACTATGCATAGCAAAAACTATAGAAGCAATAAAAAGACCAACCGAGTGGGTTGTAGCATCTGCTGTTTTTGCTAAAGAGGTCACTCCCGGTGAAGGGATCTCGGCTCTTTCCTTATCGAATAAGGTGCTGGATATTCTACAAGGAATACCGCTATGCAAAGTAAGAACTAGAGCTACCAGTTTTTAAACATGTTTCTACAACATATTTAGGTTTCTTTTATTTCATTTATTTCATTAATCTCATTAATGAAGTCCTATCAAATTATGTTTCCTAAGCATCACAGAAGAAATGAAAGCAGCAATATTAATTATATCTCATATATATAATATAGGCATTCATCTCAGAACATATCAAGTGATCACATCATAGAATATCAGCAGCAGAAGAACACATATGAAATATTGGATATACTAGGAATTCCATGTTTAAATTAAGCCTGTATAAAACACGGATTCCACGGTCGCGATGAATATCCAAACCCACATCCTTAGACCCCTACGAGAGCAGCAAGCAACCCTACCAATTCTAGAGTTAGGAGAACCGGTCTCAACTCCTCGAGATGGTCTCCCACTGGACCCTAGAACCCGGTTACTTGTGCTCTTCTCCTTGGGTCTATCCTAATGTGGAAAAGTAAATAACATACATCAATGGTGACATCATCCTCAACCCGGAAGTGCCCCAATAAAAGAATATTACATACAAGCTTTTACATGAATGAAAATGAAAAACTTTTATCTCATATAAAAATAACCCGGCTATTCAAAACACGACGATCTAATATAACATATCACAGCAACACATAACATCACATGTCATCAACGTAAGTAAATATGTGTTTCCCAATTGTCGTTGACGTATAGCAACGAAACCGACGATACACCACATATTACACTTACGGTCGCAGAAAAGAAAGTGAAAAACTACAACAATTGAAATCCACAACCACCTTAGACATCATAAACCCAATGTATCACATACTTTGGATTTCATGCCCAACCAAATGAATTCCTTAGACATCACATGCCTAAAAATTATAAACCCCGCATTTTTGTCTCGATATTGAAAACACTTTCCAATAACCTGTCGGGTAATTTAACAAGATTCACGATAACCTGATCGAATGCTCATCAGAAACCTTAGTAGATGGCCGCACCCCGATGCCGTCGACGAAGTGCACTAAGGCGGAACACCGCTGCCGCGAGCACCCGAATGGATGCTTTTGGCGACGGGGTTCTCCTACAGTCACTTGGTCGGGGCTATGGGTCGGGGCTATGGGGCATGGCTATCTAGTAAGGTTACCCGGTGAGTATTCGCATACAATACGTAATTGCGACGGACTTTTGATCCACATCAAAATTCCGTGACAACCGATCAAATGAGACTAAACTGCTAGATTTATAAAATTCAAACTAGTTATCTCATAACTAATTATGTGGATTCCAAATATTGTATCACAATCATTGATAGCTAGACGAAGTTAAACTTTTCGATCGAATAAGCAAGCACCCAAAATTTTCCAACAAGCTCAACACTTGAGCGGAGTTCAAAAAGTATCCAGAACATGCCACAGCTCCTATGAACCAGCCGTAGAAGGGTCAACCAATGCCAAACCAGTGGTACCGCTGAACTACCACAAACCCTAGGGTTTGATGGCGGCTCCGACGATCACAGAATCGAGTTAGGGTTTCGTTCTTCTAGAGGGTCCACAGAATCGCTTGCAAGATTTTCTGAAAACTTTAAATTCGGAAAAATCCAACTCTTGGAAAATTTCAGCAAGGGAAAAATTGGGTTATTGATATTTGTACAAACTATTTAACGTCGTCTAAATAAACCGAATACATGTTAGAATTATGATTACGAAACACTCCGAATTGCTTTTGCAGAAAGTTAACATCACAAGAAAATTTAGCAAAAACAAATAACACTTGAAACACCAAAACCCAGTCCTGGAATACACAAGAAATTTGAAGCCAAAACTCCCTACTTAGGCCGAGGTGGCAGGTTTTTATGCCTATGTGGCCGGCCATAACATGCCTAAATTGCTTCAATTTTCTTCTATGTTCATGATATATCTCATATAATATTCTGCAGTTGTTTAAAAAAAATTGAAGACTTTTTAAAATCGACAGAAAACAAGTTTTCGTGTTTCAAGTTTCGGAGTCGTTTCGGTTTTGTAATCCTAGCAAATATCATCTAATTTTCTAGCATGTCTCTGATACCACTGCAGGTCAGGCAGCCACCCTATCCAATGGAGTCGCCGTGGCACCAACGGGTCACTCAGCAGCTACTTTTTACGCATGCCCCCTCACGAGGAATATAACCCGCCGGAACACCTTCATGTCTCGAGACACCCTAGGGGTAGAGCCTATACTTTGTCACACTGTCACACGGTGAGAACCCCCATAGGTCGACATCCAATTCCTAGTAGCTTTGATACCATTGCAGGGTTTTCTAGCACGGCAGCAAGGTTTTGGGAGGCATCGTCCATGCCATTTTAAAAAATTTGCCGTATTAGCTAACCCTAACCCTAGAACCGTTTTTAGAAAATCCGATGAATAAACATGTAAACTACTTTACATATAAAGTCAATGCGGAATACAACCTTTGTAGACCGGTCCTTCACTTCTAAAGCTCCATGTTGTAGTCCCTTCGCTGCGAATGGTAAACTCCCAGACTCTAGAGAGGGTTCACTTGAATAAAGGAACAACCTTGCTCAATGTCTTCGATGCCGAAGAAGATCTACGTCAATGAGACTCAAGCTCATGCTACCTCTTCACTAATGGTGAGAATAGTGAAGCAAACACCCTAAACTAAATGGCTAATAGTAGAAGATGATGAAGTAGGAAGTGGGCACACTTTAGATTTATTTTTCTCACAAGGTTTCATCACTTCATGAAAATCAAGAGTGCTTGAAAGAGCAAGAAGAAGATGAAATGAAAGCGATGAAGAGAAATAATCTCATGAGCTTAGAAATGCAACCATGGTTGGTATATGCCATGCCAAACCCTTGTAGAGATTGTAAGTCGATGCTATACGACCTGCAAGAAAGGTGGGGAGGCGTAAGGTGAAAACGATATAATTTTGCATCATAACATCGACTATTAGCCTTGATCGTAATCTAAACCCTATCTAGCAACAAACATATGAAGTATAAAGATGGGTACAGAAGTTTGTACCTCACGATTCCGGTCCTTCGGGTCTTCATTCCTCGCTGTCCTTCTTCTTATTGTTGACTCCATGGATCGATTCGGATCGCCGCTCCCTCGCCGGACTCCTCAAATCCAAGATGATCCACACGAGGAGATGTGCATCGAACTCCTATCTCAACCGAGGCAACTAGGGCATCAAGATCGCTACTCATGATGTCACAGAGAATGTAGAGTTATGTAGACGGAATGAATTGTCTTTGCTTAGCCTAGATCACTCAACACATGAGTTCACTAGGGTTTTGAGGAAGAAGATGGCTAATTAAAAAGACTTCTGAGGAAAGAGAGTGAAGAATGAAGTTAGCTCTCTACCCTCTTGTTCAACTGAACCATATTGATAATTCCATTGATAAATCAATAATTAATTATTACATATATGGTTCAAGTAAAAAAAATGACTCATTGGCCAAAATGCCACCATGTATCGTGAGAAGCTAAGTCCATTTTCATGCATATTCCACCGCATCTTTTCCATGTCATAATGCATTTTTCATTTAAACAAAATGAATAATAACAATATGACATGTCACATTCTAGAAGCATCTTTGACCAATTTACAAAAATGCCCCTCGTCCGTACATACGTACCCCTATCCGTGTTCCGAAAAATGCGGATACAGATGACGAAAACAATCCATCAGTACAATACCAGGATCCGGCTTAAACCAAAGCCCACTAGTATTGTCCGTCCGTATCATCATGGGCGCATAGGTACACGCATGTAACCTAACCCTGTCATAAAACCATACGACCTCTACATATTTTGTCTGATGCAGGGAAACCCTCTGTGTGGGACTCTAAAGATTCGACACTACGCTGGCAGTGGGTTTAACCATAGGCCGCAAGCGGCACTAGATGTACGTAACGGCCCCCAGGTATATGTCGATGAGAAGGCCGATGAGAATAACTCATCCGAACTCCAACTGAGCCTATCTGTGACAATCTCCGTACAGTCCGGTATGTTCATATAAGAGTGTTGCATATTGGGCCAAGGGGGCGGTAAACGTCATACCCCTAATATCGGTATAAGTCGTGTCGGAGTACAATCCAAAACACCCTGAGAAACTACAGGAGTACCTACCAGTAAATCTCGCTTGCCTTGGCCAGGGACTTTGTGTAATGGCGTTCCGAATACAGCGTGACATCAACCTCCAATACCGGGAGAGACGAATCCTATCTAACCGCCACTGCCTCCAAGTGCTTCGGGACTGCACCCAACTACTACCTGTTTGCACGACTCTGTAGAGCCATGGAAGGGTAGTAATCTAAGAACAGTGGAAACACACTTGAGGTGAAGCAGTAGTATCAAGTCAACGGACTAAGCTATACTCATGTTACCTGGGAACTGCTATCTGACGATAGGTATATTACCAACCAGCAGTTCCCAATGAGTCCATCCAGTGTAACTCATAACCTAATGACCACCTGCATACTATCTCCAGTACGACGTACTAATGGCTGTGGGAAAGACCATCTCCCCTCCTGGGAAGAGAAGCATATACACTAGTCTACTCTGGAGTATCGATGACCTATATCGATAATCCTACGACTAGGGACTTGTATAAGAATGTGCTTATAGACTACCCAGCCCCCACTAGTATGGCTGCCATCACAACACTGGTAATCAAGCAAAGATCCTAAGAGCTCTACTAATATGTATAAGCGATATGATAAAAGAAACACATGCACATATTGAAGTAGAAACAAACCAGGTAGCATGCTACCATTTTGAGCAAGATAGTTAATACAACTGTGAATATCCCAAGCTTCCATTAAGTAATATACAAACTATTATGATACAATAATGGCCTATAGGGTATATACACTAACAATCTCCCACTTGTACTAAGGCCATATATTGGCGTATCGTAGACCAAGGATCTCGAATAGCTACTCGTACGTGTCTGAGCGATGGCCCCGGTGAGTGGATCTGCAATGTTGTTCTCCATAACTATTCTCCTCACCCTGATCTCCTGGTGAACATCTATCTCCCTAATCAAGTGTTACCGCCTTAAGATATGTCTGGATCACTGATAGGATCCGGATTCCATCCCTAAAGCTATATCGCTGATTGTTGTCTCAATACAAAAGTATAGGACCAACAATGAAAAGAACCACCTGAAGTTCAATTAAGAACTTCTTTATCCAGACTGTCTCTTTTACAGTGTCACAAGCAGTGATCTACTCCGTTTCCATTGTCAAGTCAGCAACGGTGTTCTGCTTGGAGCTCTTCCAACAGACCGTCCCTCTACTGAGGGTAAAGCTATAACTCAATATGTATTTAGAGTCATTCTTATCACTCTGAAAGCTAGGCAAAGGCCTCGATCTGGAGGTCCAAACTGCCGTACACCATGAACACCTCCTTAGTCCTTTTCAGGCACTTGAGAATGTTCAATACTGCTTCTCAGTACTTCTTCCCTGGGTTTGACTGATACCATCTTACCACGCTTTCGCTATGTAAGCAACATCTGGTCTGGTATACAACATCGCATACATTATAGAGCCTACTGCTGTAGTGTAGGGTATAATCGATATGTGAACCCTTTCCAAATCAGTCTTGGTAGACATCTCTTTGGAGAAGGTGATTACGTGACAAGCCGGTAGACTACCGTGCTTAGAATCTTTCATACTAAATGTTTTCAATATGGCGTTGGTGTACCTTGACTTTAAAAAGTCCCATTATCCATTTTGACTTATCACGATAGATCTGGATCCCCAGAATGTAGTTGGTATCACCTAGGTATATCATGGAGAACCTCTGTGACAAGAATCCTTTGACTGATAGTAGCATAGGAATTTCATATCCTATTAACAGAATGTCATCCTCGTTCTTGATGAGGAATCCCATAGTTCTCCCTACAATCTTACTATAAATGTATGGTTCATCCGTATTTTTAATAAAGTCGAACTCTTCGACCGTCTCATCAAATTAGATGTTCCTACTCCGCGATACCTGCTTTAGTCCATAGACTTAAGCATCTTGTATACTTACCTGCTACTCCCACTCTGATTGAAAACCCTTTGGCTGATCCTTATAGATGCACTCTTCCAAATACTGAAAAGCCATTTATATGTCCATCTGCCAGAACTTACAATCATGGAAGACAACAATGTCAAGAAGGATCCGAATGGATTTGAGCATAGCCACTGGAGAAAAGGTTTCATCATAGTCCAAACTAGGTCTTTCATGGAAACCTTTTGCAACAAGTCTAGCCTTATAGGTTTCAACCTGTCCATCTACACCAATCTTCTTTTTGAAGATCCATTTGCAGCCTACGGGTTTTACCCCTTCTGGAGAAAAGTTCAAAGTCTATACTTTGTTGGTGTATATGGACTCCATTTTTGTCCACTTTGCATCTTGCCATTATACTAAGTCTCTACTCTAAATAGCATACTGGAAGCTAGTTGGTACATCAAACGACGCAATCCTCTCTATCCCTGTCTATGAGAAAATCTTAGTTTCTCTCGGGCGGATGAGACTACCTACTACTTCCTCGGAGTGGCGCAAGTATGTCCGGTTATTTTGAAACTTATAGTTCCACATTACTTTCAGTAATAGTTTGTGGTTCTGGAATTCCTTCCAGTTCTATTGCGCTCCCACTATTTCCTTTAAAAAGATTAATTTTCCAAAAAGTGGGCATTCTGAGAAACAACAATCTTTTGTTCCTCCGCGAAATAGAAAAGATACCCCTTGGAGTCCTTTGGGTATCCCACAAACTTAAACAGTACTGAGCGTGCCTCGAACTTGTCCATATACTTCTTTTTATAAAAGCTGGACATCCCTAAATCTTCAGATACTGAAGATAGGGTTTCTTCCCAATCCACATCTGATATGGTGTGGTAGGCACAATCTTGGTATGAACCTTTTTCAAAAGATACGCAGCTAATCCTAGTGCATAGCCTCAGAAGGATGGCAGTAACTCAGTGTTACTCATTATGGAACAAACCATATCCAATAGGGTTGTGTTCCGTCTCTCCGATACACCATAATGTTGTGATGTGTATGGAGGAGTAGGCTGGGAGAGAATTCCTTTCTCTTTTTAGGTAATCCAGGAACTCGGTATTTAAGCATCACTACCTCGATCAGATCTCAGTGAGTTGATACTTTTTCCTGTTTTTTTCTCTTCATTCTTATATTCCCGGAATTTCTCAAAGGCCTCGAATTTTATGCTTCAACAAGAAGTCATGTCCTAACCCAGAGAAATGATCCGTGAAAGTAATCAAATAGGAATAACCACTTTGTGCATATATAGACATTGGACCTACACACAATGCTGTGTAAGAGTCTCAAGAGCTCGCTCGCTCTTACTCCGTGTCCAGTGAGTGGAGTCTTTGTCATCTTTTCTATGAGACATGATTGACTAGTTGCATAAGACTGACATTTGAACGGATCCAAATATCCCTCTCTATGTAACTACGTTAACCTCGTTTCAGTGATGTGACCCAGTCTATAATGCAATAAGAAAGCCCTATTTGATTCTGGAGACTTTCTTATAAGTGTGTTCTGGACGTTTGAAAACCTGAGCTTGATCTAATACATATATACCGCTATCTAATGTACCTGACCCAATCAAATCTTGGATTTAGGTGGATGTGGATCACATCGCTTACATATGTAAATCATATCCTTCTTTAGAATGTAAAGATACATATATGTCATTTACAACCTTGACTAGGTACATACTAACAGTTACGTAGAATCAATAACTGCTCACTTGTCAATTCTAGATGATATTCCTCTACGGATACAGCATCCATGCTCATTCCGTTAGCATCTCAGAGAGTCATATCACCAGCCATGATAACTCTACGGTTTCTCAATGTCTGTAAAGAATTACAGATGAGAGATCCTGATCTGGTATCATGTACCCAGGAAGTAAAGCTAATTGACAGACAGTTTTTAAACACTAACACACCCGAAGACAAACCCACAACATGCTCGGATCTTGGATTCTGGATTTCCAAGCCCTGCATCCCTTCTGTTAATGCCATTTCCCGTACAATAGGAACATCCCTCCTTCACTAGTGTTAGCTCTGAAACTTTTGCCCTTCCCTTTTCTTCTACTTTTCAGACACCGCCTATCGGCTTTGTGGAGATCTTATTCTTCTTTCCCTTGGCTTTCGCATTGGATCTAGAAGAGGAAGATTCCCCAATAAGCAGAGTGGGTGCCTCCCTGGTTTCCTTTCAGGATGCCCCCAACTGGAAGTATATCTCTTTTCCCCTGGGTGTAAGTAGAAGGTAGGTATTGTAGAATCAATTCATCATATGACTCGTTCTCCAATGTGGTCTTCAGGTCCATGAGCTGTTTAATACAGCTAATCATTGTAGGGACGTGGTCCCCTACAAATGATCCGATGGACAACCTTGCTTGAAATAATTCCTTCGAGGTCTCATATCTTGCGATTCGAGATTGCTCTCCATATAAAATTTTGTTATGGAGGAAGATAGAAACAAAGTTTATCTTCTCGTGTTCCCTCTGGTTTTCACCATCTACTAAGGCCTACATGAGGCACTTGGCATTCACACAGTCTTTTCCCTTTGTCTTACGGATATCATCCGCGACGGTGTAAACTGGACCTAGGATGGCAGGGGCGTGAGTAGTAATGAGGTGGTCCAGTTTTTCATTGGCAATGGACATCTGAACAAAGCTTTGCCAATTTATAGTAAAACTCAGTCATGTTATTATCTAACTGTAACCTAATCTGGTCACCTGGTTGCTGCAATTAAGAGAGAGAGAAGAATACACTCAGCATGATGCTCTTGCAAGTTTAGATTAGTTTTTAGTTTATCTAAACAGGATGGCTCCCACTGTTTCTCAAATCCTTCTTCAAACCATAAAGGAAGAATTAGTCAGGATTAATCTCACCCTACAATACTTACTTAACCATTCAGCCAGGCTGGTGTTGGTACTTCGAGGGAGGTTTTCCAACGCTTTCGTGAAGTTCCTTAATTACAAAACCTCTTTTCCCTGGAGGCATAGCCCCGCTAACACCGTTCTTGACACCTACTTGGTTTATAGCATTGATTGTGTTAATGAAAAGATCTCCTAAGGAGTATCATATACTCACAGTAGGATCGGGACCCAAATATCATTGTGTGATAAAGCTGAAGGAATCCTACAAAAATTATCACACTCCAAATGGTATGCAACACTAGCAAGTTTCAGTTTCTTTAGAAACTCCCAATGTGGATTTTTGCCCCATGCTTTTATGACCTTGACGAAGGCCAACATATCATAAGTCGCATGTCAAGTTCTACCCTTCATTATCCAGTTTAATTTGAGTCAATCCGTACATACCCTTGACGAAGGAAAAAATAGCAGTACGACTGTCCCAAACCAACGCATCTATCTATGCTACAGATGAATACTCAGCAGCTACCAATCACTATGCCTTGACGAAGGCCAACATACATAGCTTGAATAATACTGAAATGACGGAGGGCTACAGTTGGTTTTGGTAAAACCGTGAACGTAGTGAACTTGATATAATCGAAGGAACTTGATAGCTTTTAAAAAGAGTGGTTTAAGCTCCGCATTTAAAAAGTTTGCAGTTTTTGAAAAAACCGAGTAGTTTTCAAGTTTGTTTCAACGATTCAACTTTAGTTTATTTGCTTTGCATTAATCTAATGCGGTCCCATCATTTACTCCTATCACTACATAGAGAATTGAAAATAAATATCACGTCCTCTTATACCATCCGCATTCGCCACGAGGCCCCGTCATCGCCCGTTAAGTTACTTAACTAACGACAGAGCGGGGGCTGGACTAATGCGGATGTAAAACATAAGTGACGTCTACTATATACCATATATAGATATTTTACAATCATCTCACGCAATAATAATCATTCCAGTCAAAGATAAACATTTCAGATATGCTAGGAATACAGCATTTCGTATAAGCCTGTAACGAAAGACGGATCCCATGGTCGCGATGAATAGCCAAACCCCACCCCAGACCCCTACGGGTACGGCAAACTACCTGCCAAATTCCAGAAGTGAAGCAACCTCCCTCAACAAAGTGAGTAGGCCACTCAGCACTTCAAAAAACCCGGCAGTTTGTGTACCCCACCTTAGGTCTATCCTAGGAGCAGAAAACATTAAAAAAGAAAATAATACAACGGTGGCTACAACCTCAACCCGGATGTGCCCCGCAAAATAATATTACATCAATTTTACAATTTATATTGAATGAAAGATAAAAAAAAAACACTCATCTCACATTCCCGGCTATTTATTATTGACGATCAAAAATGTTTATATACACAAACCAACAGATATGTGCAACCCCGGCTAATCGACGTATAGCAATTAGTCGACGTTTAAAACACATATAACAATACAGAAGAACCAACATATTTTCCGTATCTACCCCAAATGCAAACCAGCACTCTGAAACTTACTAGGTAGAAACCAAATATTCCAGAAACTAAAATACCAAAATTAAGAAATAACAGAAGAAATACGAGTTGAATCGGCCTTGACTCGGCCGCGGTTCCGCCGCAGAATAACGATTTGGCCGCGGATCCGCGGTTGTCTTGGCGATTCAGTAGCTCGAACTTCTTGTGTCATCTTAGAAAATCCTGCACGTATTTTTCAAGGTACTGAAATAATATTACAGACAGTTTTGAAAATCGACAGAAACTGGGGTTTTCGGTATTTAGTTTTCCGGTTTTTCCGATGATCGAAATCCTACTACTTGCTAATATGATGGATTAGATTTAGTTGGCTCTAATACCACTGTAAGTCGATGCTATACACCCCGCAAGAAAGGCGGGGAGGCAGAAGGTGAAAAACGATATAATTTTGCATCATAACATCGACTATTAGCTTTGATCGTAATCTAAACCGTATCTAGCAACAAACATATGAAGTATAAAGATGAGTACAGAAATTTATACCTCACGATTCCGGTCCTTCTGGTCTTCATTCCTCGCTGTCCTTCTTCTTGTTGTTGACTCCATGGATCGATTTGGATCGCCGCTCCCTCGCCGGACTCCTCAAATCCAAGATGATCCACACGAGGAGATGTGCATCGAACTCCTACCTCAACCGAGGCAACTAGGGCATCAAGGTCTCTACTCATGATGTCGCAGAGAATGTAGAGTTGTGTAGACGGAATGAATTGTCTTTGCTTACCCTAGATCATTCAACACATGAGTTCACTAGGGCTTTGAGGAAGAAGATGGCTAATTAAAAAGACTTATGAGGAAAGAGAGTGAAGAATGGAGTTAGCACTCTACCCTTTTGTTCAAATGAACCATATTCATAATTCCATTGATAAATCAACAATGAATTATCACATATATGGTTCAAGTAACAAAAATGACTCAAGGGCCAAAATGCCACCATGTGTCATGAGAAGCTAAGTCCATTTTCACGAATATTCCACCTCATCTTTTCCATGTCGTAATGCATCTTTCATTTAAACCAAAATGAATAATAACAATATGACATGCCACCTTCTAGAAGCATCTTTGATCAATTTACAAAAAATGCCCATCGTCCGTACATACGTACCCGTATCATGTTCTAAAAAATGCGGATACAAAAGATGAAAACAATCCATCAGTACAATACTAGGATCCAGCTTAAACCAAAGCCCACTAGTATTGTCCGTCCGTATCATCATGGACGCACAAGTACACGCACGTAACCTAACCCTGTCGTAAAACCATACGACCTCTACATCTTTTTTCTGATGCAGGGAAACCCTCTGTGTGGGACTCTAAAGATTCGACACTACGCTGGCAGTGGGTTTAACCATAGGCCGCAAGCGGCACTAGATGTACGTAACGGCCCCCAGGTATATGTCGATGAGAAGGCCGATGAGAATAACTCATCCGAACTCCAACTGAGCCTATCTATGACAATCTTCGTACAGTCTGGCATGTTCGTCTAAGAGTGTCGCATATCGGGCCTAGGGGGTGGTAAACGTCAGACCCCTAATAGCGGTATAAGTCGTGTCAGAGTACAGTCCAAAACACCCTAAGAAACTACTGGAGTACGTACCAATAAATCTCGCTTGCCCTGGCCAGGGACTTTGTGTAATGGCGTTCCGAAAGCGCGACATTAACCCCCAATACCGGAATAGACGAATCCTATCTGACCGCCACTACCTCCAAGTGCTTCGGGACTACACCCAACTACTACCTGTTTCCACGACTCAGTAGAGCCATGGTAGGGTAGTAATCTAAGAACAGAGGGAACACACTTAAGGCGAAGCAGCAGTGTCAAGTCAACGGACTAAGCTATACTCATGTCACCTGGGAACTGCTATCTGATGATAAGTATATTACCAACCAGCAGTTCTAATGAGTCCGTCCAGTGTAACTCATAACTTAATGAGCACCTGCATACTATTTCCTGTACGACGTACTGATGACTGTGGGACAGACCATCTCCCCTCTTGGGAAGAGAAGCGTATATATTAGTCTACTCTGGAGTATCGATACCCTGTATCGATAATCCTACGACTAGGGACCTGTATAAGGATGTGTTTATAGACTATCCATCCCCCACTAGTGTGACTGCCATCACAACGCTGGTAATCAAGCAAAGATCCTAAGGGCTCTACTAATATGTATAAGCGATATGCTAAAAGAAACACATGCACATATTGAAGTAGAAACAAACCAGGTAGCATACTGCCATTTTGAGCAAGACAGTTTATACAACTGTGAATATCCTAAGCTTCCATTAATTAATATACAAACTAGTATGATACAATAATCGCCTCTAGGGCATATACACTAACAATAATAAACCAAGGCTAAAGGTTAAGGGTTGGGTTAATAAATATCTTAAGCTAGACAAACAAGTGGACTAAGTCAATGTTCTACTAGCTTCTCCAAGCTCATCCATGACTAATTCCAAATGTTTGAATTACTTAAAACTAATAAAACCCTAGCATGGTGTGAGTCTCATACAAAAATGTTGCATGTGCAACCTTGCATGACACAACAATATATATCACATATATATTTTTTGCAAAAAGAAAACAATACATTTAACATATATCACATACATATCAATGTATCATAAGTGAGAAAAATGAATACTTAAGTGGGCTAATATTAGTTAATATAATTTAATATATCAAATATATAATTCTACATTAAATTATTAAATCAACACTTGATTTAATAATCCGGTTTTGTTACATATAACCGACTAATATCAACAGTAACAACTTATCGAATCAACACTTGATCCCAACTTGGCTATATCACATATAACTGACCAATGTCACAAGTCACGAGAATAGATTGTGCTATCACATACGCGCATTAATCTCGGTCCCGTACATATCACATATGTGCTCCTAGTTCGTTTCGCATGAACCAGGAAAGCTCTGTGTAGGACTCTAAAGACTCGTCAATACGCCGGCAGTAGGGGATGATCATATCAAACACCCACAAGCCGCAAGCGGTCTGCTAAACGTAATGGCCACCCGGGTATTGAGCGATCAGAAGATCAAAAAGCAAGCCTGCTCATACTCCTGCGAATCCAATCAGTAACACTACCGTACAGTCCAGTCTCTTCGTCAGATATGTCGCATATCAAGGCTTGGGGGTGGTATAACGTCAGACCCTAATAGCCTGATAAGTCATGTCGATACAAGGTCCATAACGGTTCAAGAAACTACTGGTAACACTTACCAGTAAATCTCAGCAACCCTGGCCAGGGATTTCCTGTCAAGGCCAATCGAGCATAGCGCAACATCAACTCCTAATACCGGGAGAGACGAAACCCCTCCTATCGCTCACTGCCTCCATGTGACTCGGGACTGTACCCAAAAACCATCTTTTTCACAATCTCTTGAGCGTGGTATGGTGGAAATCAAAGAATAGTGGGAATCACACAAATATCTATGAAGATCTCGGGTCTACAGACTAACCTGTACCAGTGTCACCAGAGAACTGCTATCTGATGATAGGTATAATACCATCTAGGTTCTCGGCGAGTCCGTCCAGTGTACCCAGTCTCTACTGAGCACCCGTATACCTTCTCTAATGTCAAACACCAATGGATGTGGGATCATCCATCGCCCATCATATGGGTCAAGAAGCGTATACGCTAGTCTACTCTGGAGTATCGATGCCCTGTCTCGACACTCCCACGACTAGGAACAATCTAAGGATGTACTTACCGATTACCTCTGCCTCACTAGTATGATCTTCATCATAATCCTGGTATTCAAGTACTCATCCTAAAGGCTTGATCAATATGTAATAGAAAGACAATAAGTGTACATATTTAGATAAATAGCAACCAGATAGTATACTATCAAGTCGAGCAAGAAAGTCCTCCCTATATATGTCCAAGCATCCACTATGCTATACATCGCATGTACAGTAATGGCCTCTAGGGCATACATATAACTAACAAATACGAGCCAGTTTCACCCGTTTTGGACCGACCACATGTGCAAATTTTCCAAGCTCGTCAGCCTTGCACTTGAGTTAGGGTTTCGTATTCTGGGTGCATGTTAGTCTCTGGAATATTGGTGCAGTGGTATTGCTTGTTTTGCCCATTTTGGATATTTTGTTATATTTTCTTTAGGGGCAATTCGGGGTGTTTCGAAGTCGATAATTTAACACTATTTAAATGTTTATCAGTACATGCATTGCTATCTGCGACCGTGAATGTTATTCGATCGGTATAACTTTTTTAATTGCTATATGTTCTTTTAGACGGGTTTGCGAACGTGACATTCGCGTTGATGTTCTGTGTTGTGCTGTGTTGTGGTTGGATCGTCGTGGTGGATAGCTATGGTGAAATGGTGGTACAGTTTAGACTCATTTGTACATTTGATATTGTGGGGTGAGCGTCCGATATGTGTAATGCCGTCACTGCATATTTGTGTATTATTTGTTTGGGGCACGACCGGGTTGAGGTCGATGTTACCCTCGTATATATTATTTTCTTTTCTGTACTAGGATTACCCCGCGGTGGAGTGCACGAATAGCCGAGTTCTAGAGGGCAACGAGTCCGCATCTCATGGCGTTGAGACGGAGGGGATCTTACTCTAGAATTGGCGGGCTATTCATCGCACTCGTAGGGGGTATAGGTTGACCCACGGAGGGGTGCCTAAGTTACCGGATTCCGTGAAGTGCTGGGTGTCTCATTCACGTTGTTGATTGGGGGTTGCCTCGCATCTGGGATTGGCGGGTAACTTGCCGGACTCGTAGGGGTCTAGGTTTTCATTGCACAGGCTATCCACACGACAGGGAACGTCGGGTCTCATTTGCGGCTCAAGTGAAACCCGGGGCTCCAGGATTATCCACCACTCTGTATTGCTTCTGTGATGCTTCTATGATATTACTTTATATCATGCCTGGGATGATTGTTATATATATTTATATATATACTGGTGGATGTTGTATATGTTTTGCACCCGCGCTAGTCCAGCCCCCGCTCTGTCGTTAGTTAAGTAACCTAACGGGTGGTGACGGGGCCCAGTGGCGATTGCGGATGGCATATATGTACATCATATATTTTCGTTCTTTTCTGGTATGATTAATTGATGGGACTGCATTGATTCTTATCAATGCAAGGATAAAACAAACCTATATGATGTTGTTGGAACCAAGTTTTTTAAAAACCGACATTACAGACGTTCTCTTTTGCTTTGCACAGTGGTATTCAATTGGGAATATCCTGCACCTCATCCGACGAGGCTAGGGCCAAGATCCCTTCATCAGAAGTGACCCCTTAGACAGAAGTTTGCGTCAACATAATAACTTTACTATAGTCGATTCTTTTGCTTTGCATCATGGTATTCGATTGGGAATATCCTGCACCTCCTTCGATGAGAAAAGAGCCAAGATCCCTTCACCAGGAGTGACTTCTTTAGCAAAAGTTTGCGCCACTATATATTTGTAAAACCACTTAGATTCCTTCAACGATATCAAGTTCATTACGTTAAAGGTTTTTCGCCAAAAACCAGCCGTTTCCCTCCGTCATTTCTTATAAGTACTATTTAGTATTCGTGCTATGTTTGTTGGCATCCGTCAAGGTATAGTGTGTGGTAGCTAAATAATACTTAGCATGGATATGCATTAATTTAGGACAGTCGTGCAGCCTTGTTGACTTCCGTCAAGGGCGGGTACGGGTGGGTCTAAATTAATCAGGACAATGACGGGTAGAACTTGACTTGCGCTTTATGATTTGTTGACATCCGTCAAGGTCATAAGTCGGTTGGGATAAAAACACACATCGAGAGTTTCAAACATACAAGAAACTTGCCATGCATGCGCATACCTTCTGGAGCGTGGTGACTTGAGTGGCTTCCATCGGGTTATCATGCGATGATAGTTGGATCCCGATTCCCACTGATGAGTAGGTTTACTCCTCGGGTGATTTTAGATGATCCCGACTAATTCTCCTTTTGGGTTTGGAGGAGAATTCGAGGAAACAGCGGGAGACATCCTGATTAGATAAAGTGATTAACTATTCTGATGTTGGTTAAAGTGCACGCTGAATGTTTCTTTTCTCTCTCTCTCTCTTTGAAAGCGACCATGGCCCAACCCTAAACTAAAACTCATGAACCAAGATAACCGAACCTTCTTAAAACACTTTGGTTTTTGGATTGTCATAGTCGCACAACTCATTTCCACTCCTATTTTCCCTTTGCATTTCTCCGGAACATTCCGTATCACTATGAAGATCCACATTTATTGGATATGCCATCGTATAGTTACATACGAACTCGATGAAACTTGTTTCAGATTCGAGGATGGTTTCCGGTTCCGGAGAAATTGAATAGGACTATTCAGTTGTCTTTTCTCTTTACCTTCTCTCAAGTTGTGAGGGCTCCTGGTATTAGGAGAGTACACCTATTACGCTTATCGGATAGTCTTCTTCCAAATCGTAGGCTGGTGCCAAAGAGTAAGGAAGGAAGAAAACCAATTTACCTAAATGTGGTGTACAGAAGGTAATAAGTAAAGACAAATAAAGGAATTAGAAAGAGAGCAAAGTAAATTGCGACTGCTATCATTCACGACGAAACCGCGTATACCCCTGCCACTCCTAGTTTACCTTTTCTTTTCTTCGGAACATTCCGTATCACTACAAAGATCCACATTTATTGGATATGCCATCGTATAGTTACATATGAACTCAAAGGAACTTGTTCCAGATTCGAGGATGGTTTCCGGTTCAGGAGAAATAGAATATGTTTATTCAGTTGTCTTTTCTCTTTACCTTCTCTCAGATTGAGAGGGCTCCTGGTTAGGAGTGTACACCTATTACGCTTATTGGATAGTCTTTTTCCAAACCTTAGGCTAGTGTCGAAGGGTAGGGAAGGAAGAAAACCAATTAGCCTAAATGTGGTGTACAGAAGTTAATAAGTAAAGAAATAATTGTCACAACCCAAAATCTACGGAGCATAACTGGTACTTAAATTACGAAACATCTCAACGCGTACGTAATCTAAGTAAGCCAAAACCCAGAAATCAAAACCAAAGAAAGAAGTAGAGTGAAGGAAAACAAAATTAAAGAAGCGATTGACAACCAAATAAGTCGCATCAAGATTTTTTTAAAAGCATTATTCATTTTTCCAAAAATTTCGGTAGAGTCTCCTTTGTAATTACCAACCCCAAACAGGTACAAAACAAGAATACATGCACATCGTGAAATAAGGCATTCCCAAGCGGGATCTAGCTCTTCGCCAAAGGCGGAATCACAATCACACGCAATATATATTATCACCGTGCAAAATAAGAATATAAAGACACAAAATAATAAAGTATCATGTCGGCTCAAGTGAGCTCGACCCAGAGAAACAACATATATGCACACAAATCTCACTGTCTCGACTTTAGGTCATAAATACATCAGTACAAGTGGTAAATACGGTAGATGGAGTACACTAGATACAATACTGAAATAAGGTGGAAATAAAATAAACACGCAACCCACCTACGAGCAACGCTGCGAGTCCAAGCAAAAGGAGCAAAAAAAAGGTAGTGCGCCCGCCGCTACTATGCTGACTGGTCGGACCTGCAAAACACTGTGGCACGACGGGGGTGAGTTGCCAACTCGTGAGTAATAAGTAACATCTAACAATGCTATCGTAAGCATGCACACAATTTCTTCACAGCCTACATATACTAATATGATGCAATGCACTAGTATGTATGCAACGTGAATGCAAGAAACAACACGAGATCTGAATATGTTTAGCAAGGGATATCTGTATCCTTATCTTAGTAAAACTTCTGTAATTTAATTATAGTTTCATCAATAGAAATCCGTGTCAAGCATCGACACCAAATATGAATATCTCAAATATCTCGGGCTCCGGCAACCCGGACTGGCCCATATTATCAAATCTCGGGCTCCGGCAAACCGGACTGGCCCATATACCTGATCTCAAGACTACGTCGGTATCCTCCGGATAACAGCCGCGTCACAAATAAACAATCGGTAGTGCTCTCCTGCCGGGCTCAACGCCATTATCTGCGACCATCTTGCCCCGGGATACCGCACCGGGTCCACCATGGACCCACAGACGGTTCCTCCTCTTCGAATCGGGTGTATGATACCGCTCAAGAACCAAGAAATCTTATGGTGGACTATACATACATCATATCACGAGAAAACTGCAACTTACAATTTTAAAATGGTAATGCGTTTATAAATCCTTGCGGTTTCTCTTAATCCATAAATCTCATAAATACAGAAATCCTCGAGAAGAATCATAATACATGAACATGTAGGAATTGATGAATGTCTATGATATCAACAATATGCAATGCGATGCGGAACTAGAAAACTATGCATGAACGATGATGCAATAAGATATATGCATATGACTAGCAATCCTACGTATCCATCCTGATGAATTAAATATATCAAATGCAGGTTTCCAATCATAATTGGTGCAATTGATTAGATTCGGATTTAAACAAGTTATATAGTGTTCTTGGCATAGCAATTGCCAAGGCGTGTGTGTCCTCGTGAATAGTGCCCGTGCAGCATAAACCAATGATAATGGTGCAAGTGTCCTATAAGATGATATCACATATATACATAAAAGATGATGCAATGCAACGAGATGATTAACTAGGAACTATGCATATAAGTACATGTACTAAACGAAATTCTAACTATTGGGCGTCTTGCGCCATCCAGACGATTTCCCCCGTAGATGTGTACATCTACTCACCGGAACGCTTCCGCTAGTCTGATCCAATCACCGCCTTTCCTTTCCGTGCCGCATCCGATATCTCCGCGACCGATCCTAGAATCACACAATACAACACACATAAGGCTAATATCCTGCAAAACGCGATATCAAGACCATACGAGAAAACTAGCGTCATAAGCTAAACGCGTGAGTACTCGAAGCACCAAAACGTGTGCGATAACGTCCGAAACTATCCTGACTGGCTGTGAGACACAGCAAACACTAAATCCAGACTCGGAACGTACATGTCGCGCAAGTCACAATACTAAAAACATAGGTAATTGGTCCCAGATTTTAATACGAGTACAACTAGACAAATTTGCATATACCAAAGACCTTAAATATAATGCAGACACCTAACCAAAATCCTCGACACCCAGACCCAAACTCTGGCCGCAAATTGCTGCCAGAACAGATAAATTTGCGGCCACGAAGGGAAATGGGGGCTTCATGGTTCGGGTGTGTGATCCTAGTCCAGTAATTATGCTCCAGTAATTGCAACTTTAATCTGAAACTTCTGGTTTAAAAGCATATCCTAAAAAGGAAGAAATTCTTAATTAAAACTCTAATTAAACACTAATTTAATACAATATGGCGTTTTAGTGTTAACTGGTGAAATGACTTGGATTATTTAACACAAACAACACTTAATTAAGCTACTCAAGCAATAAAAAAAACCCTATCTTAACCTAATTTCCTCTTAAACCACATAATTGGCACTAATATACTACTTAAGCACTACATTAAGCCTAAATAACTAAAAGATTAGAAAATTAAGTATTGGATTTAGGCTTATAGCTCAAGATGGTTGAGAGGGTGATCCAAGCATGCTAGTACTTAAGGAAACATGCCAAGAACCAAGCTTGATTTGGAAAAGGGGAAGTAGTGATGATTTTGCTAGAATTCATGGATTTTCTTTTGGAAATAGGGCTTAGCAATAAGAGAAGAAGAAGAAAAAGATGAAGGGGGAGGGGGCTGCTGGGGGCTTGGCCGAGAGCATGAGGGGGAGTGAGGGGGGGAGAGAGAGGATGTGTGTGTTATGCTCAAAGTCAAAGTCCACATGCCTAAAAAATACACCATGCTCCCCATTTTCCATTTCTTTTTCAATTCTTCTATTTTTGTTTTCTTTTAAAAAGGATTATGGAACCATAAAAGAATTAGAGGTAAAAGCATGCTACAAAATTAGGGTTGATTTGCCATGGTTGCTAAAACACACAGTAACCTAGGGTAATACTAGATTAGTGCATGTTAATTAAAAATCTAGTTTAGTAAATAATAAATAAACAAAATAGATAGTTAAGCGATCACTAATTTAAATGTTAACTAATAAAACACAATTATATATGTAATTACATATTTTCACCACTAAAATAGATTTATTCCCCGTCTATGTGGAAATAGTTATTAACGAGGTTTTATGAAAATCACGTATTATCGCTAATTAACACGAAATTAACCTAAACGGATTTTCAAAGCGTTACAATCTTCCCCCCTTAAAGAAATTCGGTCCCCGAATTTAAAAATCTAGCTACGCGTACCTTCGAAGATATGGGAATATTTCTTCCTCATCTCGTTCTCGGTCTCCCAGGTGATCTCTTCGCTGCTCGGGCCACGCCAAAGAACCTTTACGGACGGTATAACCATTGACCTTAATTTCTTCACCTGCCGATCCAGAATGACCACCAGCTACTCTTTAAAAGAAAGGTCGCTCTCCAGCTGGATCGTCGGGTGCTGAATCGCATGAGAAGGGTCATGAAGGTACTTACGGAGTATCGATACGTGGAATACGGGGTGAACACATGGAAAAATGGGCGGAAGAGCCAACCGATAAGAAACTGTGCCAACACGCTTGAGGATCTCGAAGGGGCCCACATATCTAGGACTAAGCTTTCCTTTCCTCCCGAATCTCATCACGCCCTTCATCGGAGAGACCCTCAAGAAAACATGATCGCCTACAGCAAAATCAAGTCTGCGCCGACGTCGGTCCGCATAAGATCTCTGCCTTCTCTGGGCCGCTCTCATCCTATAATGAATCAACTGGATCTTTGCGGTCTTCTCCTGCACAATCTGCGGCCCTAAAATACTGCTCTCACTGAGCTCTGTCTAACACACGGGAAATCGACATCTCCTCCTATATAACGCCTCGAAATGTGCCATCTGGATCGTCTCCTCGAAGTTGTTATTGTAGGAGAACACTATCAAGGTCAAATGATGATCCCAGCTGCCACCGAAATCTAAAACGCACGCTCGAAGCATGTCCTCAAGAGTCTGAATAGTCTGCTCTGACTGACCGTCGGTCTGCGGATGAAAAGCTGTGCTGAAAATCAATCGGGTGCCTAAAACCTCCTGAAGTCTCTGCCATAGTCGGCTGGTGAAATGGGTGCCTCGGTAGGACACAAAACAAGTAGGGACTCCATGCAGTCGCACAATCTCATCAATGTATATCTGGGCATACTGAGCAAATCCAAAAGTGGTCTTCACTGGCAAAAAGTGAGCCGCTTTCGCCAATCGATCCACGATCACCCAAATAGAGTCATACCCTCGACTGGCCTTGGGTAGACCCACAATGAAGTCTATAGAAATCTGCTCCCACTTCCACTTCGGAATGGGCAAAGGCTGCAACTCTCCTACTGGCCTCTGGTGCTCGGCCTTGACTTGCTGACAAGTCAGGCATCTCGAAACGAAGTCTGTGACGTCTTTCTTCATCCCTTCCCGCTAGTAAACGTCACTTAAATCATGATACATCTTGGTGGAACCCGGATGAACACTGTATACCGATCGATGTGCCTCCTCAAGAATCTCATGCTTCAGTCCCTCAGAATCTGGTACGCACAGTCGAGTCCCAAATCGTAGTATCCCCTGATCATCGATCACGAACTCGGAATCTCTGCCATGTCTGACCTACTCCATAATCTCTAAAAAACGGTCATCACTGTACTGTGCCTCATGGATACGGTCAAGCAACTGTGGACGTTCACGGATATGCGCGATCTGTCCCTCGGTTGGCATAAACTCGAACTGCACTCGGCTGTTGCATAAAATCTGCCAATCCGCCGACGACTGTTTCCGAACTGCGCTCAAACAAGCTAAACTACCTCCGGGCCTCCGACTCAAAGCATCTGCCACTACATTCGCCTTGCCGGATGATACAGAATCTCGCAATCATAGTCTTTCACTAGCTCCATCCAACAACGCTGTCTCAGATTTAGGTCTCGCTGCTGAAAGATATACTTCAAGCTCTTATGGTCCGTGAATATCTGGCATGACTCGCCGTATAGGTAATGTGTCCGGATCTTGAGTGCAAAAACCGCCGCCGCTATCTCTAAATCGTGAGTGGGATAGTTCTGCTCATGTTTCTTCAACTACCGAGAAGCATAAGTGACGACCCTACCATGTTGCATCAACACACAGCCTAGCCCTACTCGAGAAGCATCACAATAAACCACAAATCCGCCCGATCCCGAAGGCAATGATAATATCGGCGCCGTAGTCAAACGAGTCTTCAACTGCTGGAAGCTATGCTCGCACGCCTCGGTCCAAACAAAAGGAACTCCCTTCCGGGTCAACCCAGTCAACGGTGCAGCGATACAGGAGAAGTCCTGAACAAAATGTCGATAGTAGCCGGCCAGGCCTAGAAAGCTGCTGAACGACCTCAATCTTCTTCGGGACCATACGCATACCATCTCTCGTAACCACGTGACCCAAGAAATCAATACTGTCAAGCCGGAATGCGCACTTGGAGAATTTCGCGAACAACTGGTGCTCTTTCAAGGTCTGCAATATGATCCGTAAGTGCTGCTCGTGCTCCTCTCGGCTCCAGGAATACACTAAGATGTCATCAATGAACACGATGATGAACTGATCAAGATACGGCCTGAAAATGCGGTTCATCAAGTCCATAAACGCTGCTGGGGCATTGGTGATCCCGAACAACATCACCAAGAACTCGTAGTGCCCGTAACGTGTGCGAAAAGCGGTCTTCAGAATATCGTCCTGTCGAACCCGCAACTGATGGTAACCTGATCACAAGTCAATCTTCGAGAAGTATCCCGCACCCTGGAGCCGGTCGAACAAATCATCAATACGAGGTAAGGGATATCTGTTCCGCACTGTCACCCGGTTCAGCTGAAGGTAATCAATACACAAACACAAACTGCCGTCCTTCTTCTTGACGAACAGAACAAGAGCACCCTAAGGAGACACACTCAGTCGAATAAGCCCTTTATCTAGCAAATCCTGTAACTGATCCTTCAGCTCTCTAAGTTCCACCGGGGCCATCTGATAAGGCGGTATGGAAATAGGCACCGTGCCGGGGATCAAGTCGATGCAGAACATAATATCGTGCTCAGGCGGTAACCCAGGCAGCTCGTCAGGAAAGACATCAGGAAACTCGCTCACAATCGGAACCTGGTCCAACGGGACCTCTGCAGCACTAGTATCACAAACATACGCTAAGAATCCCTGACAGCCTTTCCTCAAGAGCTGACCCGCACGAAGAGAAGAAATCAAGCTGGGAAGGGTGATGCTACGAACTCCCTGAATAACAAGAACTGGCTCACCCGGAAAACCAAATCTGACTGCCTTCTCACGACAGTCCACGGATGCATAACAGGTGGCTAACCGGTCCATGACCATAAGAACATCAAAGTCTAACATATCGAGGAGAATCAAATCAACCGAACAATCCCTCACCCCGATACGAACAGAACACGATCGAAACAAAAATCGAGCGACGAACAACTCGCCTACCGAAGTAATAACAATAAGCGGCTGATCTAGCGACGACGACTCTCGGCCCAACATCGGTGCAAAGTGTGTAGATACATATGAATGTATGGAACCTGGGTCGAATAATACCCGTGCGTCAAAAGAACATACTCGCAAGGTACCTGTCACAACGGCATTGGATGCCTGCGCATCCTGCTGAGTCAAAGCGAACACTCGAGCATGTCCCCCACTAATGGTTGGCTGTCCTCTGCCTCGGCCTCTGCCTTCTCGTCCTCTCTGAACAGGACCGCCACATCCACGGCCTCTAGGAGCGTCTGCCTGGCATGGAATACCACCAGGGGTAGGAAGTAGAGCTCTCTAAGCAGGGGGTGAGGGTGGAAGGGTCACAAAAGGAACTGTCGGCTCACCCTGGCGCCTCGTGGTACAATTCTTGAAAAGGAGACCTGGACTCCCGCACCAATAACATACTGGCGGTGGCCGCCAACCTGGTGAATAAGAACTGAACAACTGGCCTCGCATCATGCCTCGATCACCACCACGGCCTGGAAAGAATCCGCCATGACCTCTGCCTGCAAACTGTACTGGAGCTAGTATATCTGTACGAATCCTCTTCGGTCCCGAAACGACCGAAGTCTCCGAAATGTGCTCTTCCAAAAGTAAGGCTGCATCCACCGCGGCCGTATAAGTGTCGAAGTGTTGGGCGCCAATAGCAAGAAACAACTGCGTGTCTAACCCTCGTATGAACCTCTTTATGCGTTTCTCTTTAGTGTCCACCAGGTAAGGAGCATATCGGGACAACTGAGTAAACTGGATATCATACGCGGACACTGTCATCCCTAGAGTCTTGCGCAGAACTTCAAAACTACGGGCTCGAGCATCATGGACACTCTCTGGAAGGAAACGGATAAGAAATACCGCTGTGAACTCATCCCAAGTCATAGGTAGAAGACCTGTAGCTCGGCCTCTCTCGACTGACTCGCACCACGTCTGAGAAAGACCCTCCGGACAAAAACTCACAAGCTCCATCCATCTATCATCTGAACATCTCAGCGAACGGCAAATCCTAACCATCCTGTCGAGAAATATCTGCGGATCCTCCGCTGCATACGTGCCGGTAAAGACTGGAAGCCTCAGCCTCATAAACTCCTGTAATGATACAGGAATAGTTTCGGTAGTAGGAACAACTGTCAGGGCAGCAGGTACAATCGTGGTCTGTGCATTGGAAGGAACATCCTCAGATCTCTGTGCCCGACTGGCCTCAACTAAAGATCCCATCATCTGACATAACTCCTGCATACCTGACTCTAGCCTGTCAATGCGGCCTGG
This sequence comes from Agapanthus africanus, assembly GCA_030015575.1. Taxonomy (NCBI): domain Eukaryota; kingdom Viridiplantae; phylum Streptophyta; class Magnoliopsida; order Asparagales; family Amaryllidaceae; genus Agapanthus; species Agapanthus africanus. The sequence goes on from JASDDO010000022.1 coordinate 524,821,275, forward strand.
GGAAGGCGAATCCACCTGTCCCTGAGGGGTAAGTGTACCGTCCAGCTCGGTCCTCATCTCGGACGAGCCCGCTCGAATCTTATCTCTGGCGGCAGCCCTCTGCGCCCTCGTGGCCTTCGGCGGCATAATGGCTGGTACAGGAAACAGTATAATAAGAACAGTGCAATAGAATCATAGGATATAAGGAATCGAAGAAGGAATTACAAGCAATTATATCTTATGGTCACTTAGGCAGAGTACCGTATCGTAGGTATGCCGCGGAACATACACACGCTACGTCACTCTGCTTAAGTTACCTACTCCATCTACCAAGGGTCATTCTACTCTCAGAAAGGTAAAACCTAACGCTCTGATACCAACTTTGTCACGACCCGAAAAGTACGAAGCTTGACTGGCACTTAAATTACGAAATGTCTCAAGGCGTGCGTAATCTAAGTAAGCAAAAGCCCAGAAATAAAAACCAAAGAAAGAAGTAGAGTGAAGGGAAAACCAAATTAAAGAAGCGATTTTCAACCAAATAAGTCGCATCAAGCTTTTTTAAAAGCAACATCCATTTTTCCGAAAATTTTGGCAGAGTCTCCTTTGTAATTACTGACCCCAAACGGGTACAAAACAAGAATACATGCACATCATGAAATAAGGCATCCCCAAGCAGGAGCTAGCTCTTCGCCAAAGGCGGACTCACAATCACACGCAATATATATCATCACCGTGCAAAACAAGCATATAAAGGCAAAATAATAATAAAGCATCATGTCGGCTCAAGTGAGCTTGACCCAGAGAAACAACATATATGTACAAAAATCTCACTGTCTCATCTCTAAGTCATAAATACATCAATACAGGTGGTAAATACGGTAAATGGAGTACACTAGATACAATACTGATACAAGGTGGAAACAAAATAACCCCGCAACCCAATTACGAGCAACGCTGTGAGTCCAAGCAAAAGGAGCAAAAAAATGTAGTGCGCCCGCTGCTACTGTGCTGACGGGTCGGACCTGCAAAACACTGTGGCACGACGGGGGTGAGTTGCCAACTCATGAGTGATAAATAACATCTAATAAGGCTATCGTAAGCATGCACACAATTTCGTCACAGCCTACATATACTAATATGATGCAACGCACTAGTAAGTTTGCAACGTGAATGCAATAAACAACACGAGATCTGAATATGTTTAGCAAGGGAAATATGTATCCTTATCTTAGTAAAACTTCTGTAATTTAACTGTAGTTTCATCAATGAAATCAATAGAAATCTGTGTCAAGCATCGACACCAAATATGAATATCTCAAATATCTCGGGCTCCGGCAACCCGGACTGGCCCATATCATCAAATCTCGGGCTCCGGCAATCCGGACTGGCCCATATACCAGATCTCAAGACTACGTCGGTATCCTACGGATATCCGCCAAGTCATAAATAACCGGTCGATAGTGCTCCCCTGCCGGTCTCAACGCCATTATCTGCGACCATCTTGCCCCGGGGTACCGTACCGGGTCCACCATGCACCCACAGACGGTTCCTCCTTCTCCTCGAATCGGGTGTATGATACCGCTCAAGAAATGAGAAATCTCAAGATGGACTATACATACATCATATCACGAGAAAACTGCAACTTACATTTTAAAAATGGTAATACGTTTTTAAATCGTTACGGTTTCTCCAAATCCATAAATCTCATAAATACAGAATTCCTCGAGATGAATCATAATACATGAACATATAGGAACTAATGAATGTCTATGATATCAACAATATGCGATGTGATGCGGAACTAGAAAACTATGCATGAACAATGATGCAATAAGATATGTGCATATGACTAGCAATCCTACGTATCCATCCTGATGAATTAAATATATCAAATGCAGGTTTCCAATCATAATTGGTGCAATTGATTAGATTCGGATTTAAACAAGTTATATAGTGTTCTTGGCATAGCAATTGCCAAGGCGTGTGTGTCCTTATGAATAGTGCCCGTGCAGCATAAACCAATGATAATGGTGCAAGTGTCCTATAAGATGATATCACATATATACATAAAAGATAATGCAATGCAACGAGATGATTAACTAGGAACTACGCATATAAGTGCAAGTACTAAACGAAATTCTAACTATCGGGCGTCTTGCGCTATCCAGACGATTTCCCCCGTAGATGTGTATATCTACTCACCGGAACGCCTCCGCTAGTCTGATCCAATCACCGCCTTTCCTTTCCATGCCATATCCGATGTCTCCACGACTGATCCTAGAATCACACAATGCAACATACATAAGTCTAACATCCTGCAAAATTCGATATCAAGACCATATGAGAAAACTAGTGTCATAAGCTAAACGCGTGAGTACTCGAAGCACCAAAACGTGTGCGCTAACGTCCGAAACTATCCCGACTTGCTGTGAGACACAGCAAACACTAAACCCAGACTCGGAATGTACATGTCACGCAAGTCACAATACTAAAAACATAGGTAATTGGTCCCATATTTTAATACGAGTATAACTAGACAAATTTGCATATACCAAAGACCTTAAATATATTGCATACACCTAACCAACAAACCTCGACGCCCAGACCCAAACTCTGGCCGCAAATTGTGGCCAGAACAGATAAATTTGCGGCCACAAAGGGGAATGGGGGCTTCGTGCTTCGGGTGTGTGATCCTTGTCCAGTAACTATGCTTCAGTAATTGCAACTTTAATCTGAAACTTCTGGTTTAAAAGTAGATCCCAAAAAGGAAGAAATTCTTAATTAATTCTCTAATTAAACACTAATTTAATACAATATGGTGTTTAAGTGTAAACTGGTGAAAACACTTGGATTATTTAATACTAACAACACTTAATTAAGCTACTCAAGCCATTAAAAAAACCCTATCTTAACCTAATTTCCTCTTAAACCACATAATTAGCACTAATATACTACTTAAACACTACATTAAGCTAAATAACTAAAAGTTTTCCAAATTAAGTATTGGATTTATACCTCAAGATGGTTGAGAGGGTGATCCAAGCATGCTATTACTTAAGGAGACTTGCCAAGCACCAAGCTTGATTTGGAAAAGAGGAATTAGTGATGATTTTGCTAGAATTCTTGGATTTTCTTTGGAAATGGGGCTTAGCAATGAGAGAAGAAGAAGAAGAAGAAAAAGATGAAGGGGGAGTGGGCTGCTGGGGGCTTGGCCGAGAGCATGAGGGGGAGTGTGGAAGAGAGAGAGAGGATGTGTGTGTTATGCTCAAAGTCAAAGTCCCCATGCCTCATAAATACACTATGCTTCCCTTTTTCATTTCTTTTTCAATTCTTCTATTTTTGTTTTCTTCTAAAAAGGATTATGGAACCATAAAAGAATTAGAGGTAAAAGCATGCTACAAAATTAGGGTTGATTTGTCATGGTTGCTAAAACACACAGTAACCTAGGGTAATACTGGATTAGTGCATGTTAATTAAAAATCTAGTTTAGTAAATAATAAATAAATAAAATTGATAGTTAAGCGATCACTAAATTAAATGGTAACTAATAAAACACAATTATATATGTAATTACATATTTTCACCATTAAAATAGATTTATTCCCCGTCTATGTGGAAATAGTTATTAACGAGGTTTTATGAAAATCACGTATTATCGCTAATTAACACGAAATTAAGCTAAACGGATTTTCAAAACGTTACAATAATAAAGGGATTGGAGTGAGGGCATGGAATTATACTGTTACAGTCATGAATCAGGATAGTGGAAGAGATATTACTAGGAATACCCAGATACTCTTTCGAAACATTTTCATATTTCAGTTTCACTATGCAATGTTAATTGAAAACTGATTTCCCAATTAGATTCTTACTCCAGGGTATGTATTTAACAGATTTGATTCTCACATCTGTATGGTGTTACAGATGATGAGTGGGAGTAGAATATTGGGTATTAGGTGATTATATCCTCATTATATCGGAATTCGTAGTAATTGGTGATATTTGAGGAAATCACTTGGGTTTTGCCTGCCGGCAAATATTTGGTTTTGAATATCCGATTGTTATGGACCAAATTCAAACTGATATATCTGTACGTTTATTTTATAAAGTGAGATATAATCTTTTGAAATTATGTCTATGATATTTACCTATATCAGTTGATGGTTAGGTAAGGAGCATTCAATAACGGTGTAATTCTTCTTAACCATAGTACAGTTTTCAACCTACGACGCACAGTGTATGAGTTATTTAACTCAGGGGACTTATACAATGTATTGTATGTTGTCTAGTGTCCATTAGGACAAAAGGGTTGGTACTCGTACTCTATTCCATTTACTCATAACTTCTCTAGTTTTAGAAAAGTATTTCGTTGAAATGTAATGTCCGAATATTGAGAAGTTAAAGGTATAAGAATAAAATAGAGAACCATTTGTTGGAAGTATCAAGATTCTTCGAGGTAGTCGAAGATGTAGATACTTGTGTTTGGTATTCCGTTGATAGTAATGGTTTTGAGAACTTGCTTCACTTTCAGGTTACTCATATATGGATCCACTCCTAGATGAGTAATGTTGCTTGGCCTCATTCTACTTAGTTGACATGTACTGGAGACAGCTGCATGATTTGAATCTGGTTCCAATAAAATTAGGGCCTCTGTTTCTATATTGTATATAGAATGGTTCATATCTTCACGATATTAAGGTATATGGAGTTGTCCGGCTTATGCTTAAAACCAGACTCTGGACAAACTCAAGGCACGTTTCAGTAATGGCAGTTTGTGGGTTACCCCGGGTTATGTCGAGGGTTAACTTTATACCATCTGGAAGATTAATAGATATATTGTTCTTGACTCGCCACAGTTTTGGTAAAATGGATTCTTTTCAGAAAACATGAATGGGAGTATGGTAGAACTGGAAGAGATTACAGAACCACAAACGATTACTGAAAAATTTAATAGGACCTAAAAATTCAATTAGTTTTGACATTCCATTAGCCACTCCGTAGATATGGTGGGTAACCTCAGGCACCCGAGAGGTACTATGGTCTTCTCAAAGACGGTGACAGGGAGGTTTTTGTTTATCCAGACTTGCCATTGCTGCTGTTCTAGACTATGAAACCCGGCAGGAGGATGAGTATAGCGTCGTTCTAAATTATCTTTAGAAGTGCACGTGTATATGACTCTGCCAGAGGGTTGTTGTAGTCAGTGAGAGCAGATGAAGTATAGTGGACAAGGAGCTTGTGTCTATTTATAGACTAAAGCAGATATAGCGGAGATAGATCATCTATTTTTGATGTGACAGTCATAGACTTTGACCTCATCAGAATAGGAGATGGATCTGGTAAGATGGTAGTAGGGTGTGATGTCCTAGTATTTGGATGACATGGAGTTTATAGGAAGTGAAATTCCTATACTACGATCAGTTATACTGTGGTTGTCACAAAATTATTTCTCCACATAGGATATGGATATAATATCAGGTTTTCTAGTAACTAGTTCTATGGTTTTAGATCTATATTTTGGAAGTGTCCAAATCTGGGTACTTTGACATTATTCTAAATGTGTTTAGAATGAACGACTCTTGGCGAGGTGGTGTACCCGCAGGTGATGGAGTCACTCTCTCTAAAGAGATGTCTTCTAGACTGATGTGGAGAAGGATTTGCATGATTGGTATATCACTTGCTTAGGCAATTGAGTCAATCATGAAATGTCAAGTACAACATCAAATATTGTTTTTGCACTGGCTGAAATAAACATATATTAATCCAATCCTGGAGAAGCATTGGAAAGCAGTTATGAACATAAGTGGATGTTCTTGGTATATGGTAACGGCAGCTTTCTTCGGGAGTCGGTTATCATTTCAGGCTTCCAAGTTGACCTGGATAACAGAGTGATTGTCAGAGTTATAGTTTTCCCTCTTCTGAGGGGCAGTATGTTGGACGGGTGGTCCAAGGGGATACTGAGGCTGGCATGGCACAGGATACTGATTAAATTCAGCGGATGATACATACTAAGAAGTTTGTTGGATTTGGAGTTCATTTGTGAACTAGGTCCCATCAGATATCCAAACAAATTCTAAAATAGGTATTGCTCATTTCGGGAGATAGTCTTTCTCCGCGAAATTATGATATAGAGAGATAAAGATAGAAACACTGGAGCGGATCCACTCACTGAGGCTATTTCTCGAACACAATAGTTTCGCAAACGGGCTTTGCGAAACTGATTAGTAGAGAAGTTGGGTGTTCGGTATTAAACAGGCTGTGAGTATGCGACACCGCAATAATTAGCCTTAAGTGCAAGTGGGAGATTGTTGGCTATAGTGCCCTTAAGTCAATTATTGAATCGCGGACACGCGATTGTTATGATTGAAGGAGGACCTATACCGGTAGAACAGTCTTACTCGAGATGATAGTATGCTATATGGTTTGTCTTTATCATCATGTACAGCATTAGGTGGCATTACAGATCATTATTACATGTTGATAAAGCCCATAGGATTCTTGCTTGACTACCAGCATTATGATAGCGATCATATACGTAGGAGCTGGGTGGTCTATAGGCACATCCTTAAATGTTTCTAGTCATGCGAGTGTCGAGACTGGGCATCAGTACTCCAGAGTAGACTAGCGTATACTTATCGAGACCCGACGAGGGGCGGTGGCCGGTCTCACAAGCCATTGGTGTCAGTTAGTCACCTAAGATAGTATACATGTGCTCATTGGGTTATGAGTACACTGGACGGACTCGCCAGGAATATACTAGTTTGTATTATACCTATTGTCAGATAGCAGTTCCCAGATGATATGTGTACAGGTCAGTCTGTCAACCTGAGATCGTCATTTGTCTTGTGTGAGTTCCCACTGTGCTTTGATTACTACCCTACTACGGCTCAAAGGAGTCGTGCAAACAGGTTTTAGTTGGGTACAGTCCCAAGCCACATGGAGGCAGTGAGCGGATCGTCGGGGATTCGTCTCTCCCGGTATTAGGGTTGATGTCGCGCAGTGCACGGGTGACCATCACTAGAAATCCTTGGCCAAGGTAGTCGAGAACTACTGATCTAGGATCAGTAGTTTCTCAGTTTGTGATGGGTTTCATACCGACATGAATTATCGTGTTATTAGGGGTCTGACTTTATCCACCCCCTAGACTCGATATGCGTACTCTAAGACGAACAGACCGGACTATACAGATATCGTCACTGTTAGGCTCAGTAGGGGTTTGGATGAGTTTGCCCGTCGGCCTTCCTTTCGCTCAATACCTGGGTAGCCGTTACGTACAGTTAGTGCCGCTAACGTGCTTGTGGTTAAACCCACTGCCAGCGTATTGACGAGTCCTTAGAGTCCCACACAGAGGGTTTTCACGGTTCAGACGATATGGTGTAGATGATGTATGTTGGTACATACATGTGTCCGATTAAATATGTGTACAGGTTGCACAGAATTTAATCGGACGGTTGATAATACTGGCAGCTTAGGATTAAGCCGGATTATTAAATCGAGTTTTGATTTAATAATTTATATATATATATATATGTATTTATATATATGTATTCTAGTAATATTATTCACTATTCATTTTTCTCTTGGCTATTCGTATTTTTGTACGAATACGCATATATGTATTTCGATACGTGTACCGGGTAGTATTCTGTATTTATATGGAATTGTTTCTAGAAAATTGGACACCTCATTTGTATGATTTCCTTTTTTTAGAAAATTATTTGTTTTTGCAAATGAGGTGGAGGGGGGTGACATGACATGAACATTTCAAGGCATGTTGAGAGATATGGTTTCCATTTATTTATTGTAAAATGAAAAGAGATATTTTGCGTCCTTGATTGAGAGAGTGAGAGGGGGCAGCCACTTGCTATGTACATGGCTTGCTCATTTTTTTCTTGACTTGATTCATTACACTCTCATTTCTCACTTGGAGAAATGACTTAGCCATTTTCTTTAGTTGCTCATGCCACATGTTTCCTCACCTCCTCTTGGTCTTCTATAGTTGCTAATGAGAGAAAAATTATAGTGTGATAATCCTACACCTCCACTCTCCATTGCTAGCAACTTTGGAGCGTCAGTTGCCTCGCTTGGAGAGGCTGGAGCTTGCGCCTGCGCCGTTTCCCTCGGGTGGATCATCATGGATGGAGGAAGACCGGGAACCAAATTCGATCCGCGACCACTAGAAGCTTGGGATGATGGTTGAAGATCCGAAGGACACGATCCGTTTGGTATAACCATCTAACTCCTCTTTATATGCTTGCTAGTATAGGGTTTAGGGAAGATCCGGGCATCGGGTTGTGGTAGCGCCGGTTCTGTAAATTTTTTGTTCCGCATTTGGCCACGGTTTGATGGCTGGGGCGCAGCCATAACCTAACAACATATAACCTAACTGATAACAAATAACCGCCAGATTAGAATACTGTATCACATAATCGTATTTAATCAGGCCCCCGCACATATCAGCATATATACCCTACTTCGTTTCGCTTGAACCAGGAAACTTCTGTGTGGGACTCTAAAGACTCGTCAATACGCCAGCAGTAGGTGATGATCACATCAATCAACCACAAGCCGTCAGTGATACTAGCTAGACGTAACGTATCACGCCCCGCTTCCCAAAATACGGGATACGAGGAGTTGACAAGGCCAGCCATGCTCCTACGGTCAAGGAAATGTCCTGCCATAGTCACACTTCGGCTTCTAGTTTTTCATGGTAAACAGTAAAGGATGCGCAGGTAATGAGAAATGCAGTAACTGAATGAAACAATGTAAAGAACTGACCTTAAGGGAAATAAAAGAATATAACTCTGGATAGCAAATCGAGGTGTCTGTGATATACGTCTAGTCCTGGTCCAGGCTAAATCTTCTCCTCACACTGAGCATGCATACTCAGGTCCTCAGAGCGACACAATAGCAATATAATATATAAAAGCATGTGACAATTCTAACAGTGATAGTAGGTATGTATAACAGTAAATCAATGACGGTACAGGTATGAACATGCAGTAATCAATGCAGCGGAACAGTAAAAGCAATAGAATGATATGTCGCGTATGTCAACACAGTAAGTATGTATATCGATGCTATCATCCCTATCAGTCTCTGAGTCTCACTGTACAGGTCACTAAACCTATCGTCAGTCCAAGTGTGAGAGTCAACCACTCGCGAGTGTTCTCCACCCAAGGGTAGAACCCAAGGGCAAGGGACCACGGGCCCAACATGTAACTCACGGTAATAATCATGTACCCTGTAAATCTCCATATATCTCCATATATATAAGCCATCAAGGGACTCCCGAGATTCTGTTGAACTCACACTCAAACTACCCCACACCCCATGGTCTACATCAAACGCTAACCATAACCCTAAATACCAGTCGGCCTGTGACAAGTCTGCGCGAGAACTGGAGGCAGGACCTCCATCAAGCACGTCCCGACTAATACCTAAGATAAATGGCAGAATCTGATGTCTTATCTGTGACACTCGTGTAAGAGTTTCCATAAGTGTCCCATACCACTTATAGCTACACGTACACGCGTCCCACAGACGTCGACAATGCAATAAAATCAAAAGGTTCACTGATTGTGTACAAGTACGTATCACTTTCACTTATTCACTGATACACGAACACTAACGTACTTGCCACAATCATCACTAATACCTAACAGTGGGTAGTGCGCGTTATCACTAGGTTATCAATGTAGTGACATGTGTATGATATGATGCGTAAACAGTATGTAAAGCATGATTAGGGTATTTTAAATCAGTATTCTACCACTTGCAATATTTATCATAAATAACACGCGTACATTTTAGCGAAACGATAAAAGGAGAATAAATGGTATGATTAATTATCTAACCAGCGAATTTGGTTTCACGGCAATTGAGTTTCAGGATCATTAGTTATGGCCATTTCCTTTTAAGCGTTCACGGCTGGAAATCCGGTTTCAGAATCAGAAATCCGTTTCGCAACGCATTTTAATCCCAGTTGGGATCATATTTTAGCGATGCTACAGTTGAATTAAATCTAGAGTTTTCAGTAAGGTTTTCAACGCAACAGACGGATCCTCAATCGCGTATGTACGTCAGGAGATATACGCTGTTCAATACTAGTACGTCGATTCTGATTCTGTTGGGACTGTTATACGTCCCGATCTTTTAAATTACAGATTAAATATCAAACGATAACGAAACAGAATGAAACCATTTGCGTTGTCTAGCTAACAGATTCACCTATTATAAACAGTGGAGTTACGCAACCTATGAGTTAAGGAAACAGAGTGGTGCTCATTGCGGGACAGCACACAGTAAATAGAGTCGCTCTGGACTGCAGTCCAGAGTCGCACTCCGATCCAAATACTGTCACAGTCTAAGTACATAAATATTTGGAAACTTGCGTAGGGTTGTAGTTCGTCGAGTCGGCTTCGATTTAAGCCCTCGAACGCATCATTCCAGTATGTATATAATTTATGGCGATTTTAACGGTTTTCAGGTACAAGAAAATTCCAGTTTTACGAGTAAACTTGGGGGTAGTCATTTTAGTCGTTAACGGTCATATTTTCCAGTGAAACTCGCACAAGATATCCATCACTACAAGGGCCAATATAAACCATCCAGTTCCGTCAAATTTAAATAGTATTCTCATTGGGAACACACATCGAACAGGTATGACACCTAATTGATCTAAAATTGTAACTCTATGATCTAAGTAATCTAAGATTGTAACTTGAGTATATAGCACGTAAGCAAGTAAAATACTTGCCTGGACACATCTCGGGAATGTACGGTAACGGTAACGTCACGAACGCGACACGATGACCACAAGCTTGGGCTCGGCTATGGGGTTCTGTCTCGGCAACGGCTAGGGCTCGTGAGACTGGGGAGATGATGGTGCTGCGGTGGTAGTAGGTTGATAGAGAAAGGAAAGACGGGCGAGGTTTAGAGAGGGAGTGCTAGAGAGAGAGAGAGAGTACAGAGAGTTAGAGTGAGAGTGAGAGAGAGAGAGAACCAAAGAGATTGAGAGAGGGGAAGAGAGAGAGAGAGAGTGGCTAGGAGAGAGAGATCAGAGAGAGTTAGAGAGAGATCAGAGGGATAGAGTAGAGGAAGAGAGAGAGTGAGAAAACAGAGAGGGGGAAAGAGAGAGAGAGAGTTGGCTCGAGCTCCGGTGATGGAGGGTGAGTCGGCGAGGGAGGAGGTGGATGGAGAGATGAGGTGGTTGGTGATGGTGGTTGCTGCTGACGACGATGGTGGCCGAGCTCGGTTGCGGGGATGGGTTGCAGTGGGTTGAGGCGGTGGTGAAGGAGAAAGCGACGGCGGATGTACACTGCTGGGGTTGGGTTCGGTGGAGGTGCTCGGTGTAGGCAAGAGATGATGGTGGGGGTCGGAGCTCCGGCGAGGGGAGCGGGTGAGGGAATCGGAGTGCAGGGGTCGGTTAGTGGGTTCGCGGGAGGAGGAGGAAGGAAAGAAAGGAGGGGAGAGAGTGATTGTGAGTTTTGAGTGGAGAAAGAGAGGGGATGAGGGCGACGGGGTTAGAGAGGGGAGTGCGTGGGGTAACGTTCGCTCGAGCGAGGGCAGAGGAGGCGGCGAAGAAGGCGGATCGCGCGCGGGAAAACAGGAAGTAGCCGTTGGGGGAGAAGATGGGGCGAAGCGGGTCGGGTTTGAGGGAGAGCGGGTCGGTTGGTGAGGAGAATGGGCCGCTGGGTTGGGCCGATGAATTTAAAGGGAAAAATATAGGGGAGTGGGCCGGGGAAGCTGCTGGGCCGGCAGCGATTTAAAAAAATTTAAAATGGAAAGGAAAAATAGGCCGACCTGAGAAGGGAGGTTGGGCTGGAAAAAGAATAGGAAATTTAGTTATTAAAAAGGAATGGGCTTGGAGGGGCCGGCTAAGGATTAGAGAAGTAGGGTTTGGGTTTAAGGCTGATTTTAGAAGGAAAAATATACATATAAAGATTTGTTTTGGGTTGAGTTTTAAAGTGAAAGGGTTAGGATATTTAAATACTTAAAATAATTATAAATACAAATAGGTAAATTTGTAAGCAACCCCTATTGCATAAAATACGGCTATTGGTGTATATAAAGAAACCGGGTATTACATAACGGCTACTCAGGTATTGAGCGAGTAGAAGATCAACAAGCACGCTTGCCCAAACTCCCATGAAGCCTATAGGTAACACTTACCGTACAGTCTGGTCTCTTCGTCTGATATATCGCATATCAGGTCTGGGGTAGAATCGTCAGACCTCAATAACTTGATAAGTCATGCCGATGTAAGGCCAATAACAGTACAAGAAACTACTGATAACACTTATCAGTAAATCTCATCAACAGCCCTTGCAAGGGATTTTCTGTTATAGCCAATCGAGTATAGCGCAACATCAACTCCCAATACCGGAAGAAACGAAACCCCTCCTATCGCTCATTGCCTCTATGTGAGTCTGGACTGTACCCAAAATCCACCTGTTTGCACGACTCCTTTGAGCCATGGTAGGGAGGAAATCAAAGCACAGTGGGAACCACACAAGACTCTATGACGATCTCGGATCTATAGACTAACATGTACCAGTGTCACCAGAGAACTGTTATCTGACGATAGGTATAATACCATCTAGGAGTTCTCGGTGAGTCATGTTCGGTATATCCATTCTCTAATGAGCACATGTGTACAGTCTTTGATGTCAAACACCAATGGATATGGGATCAACCATCGCCCCATACATGGTCAAGAAATGTACACACTAGTCTACTCTTGAATATCGATGTCATGTCTCGATATTCTCTCGACTAGGAACAATTAAAGGATGTGTTTATGGACTACCCAGGTCCCAGTAGTATGATCCGCATCATAGTCCTGGTAGTCAAGCCCTGCATCCTAAGGGTTTTATCAACATGTATATGAGAGACATTATAATAATACCTGTGAACATGTTAAGAGAAAGACAACCAGATAGTATATTATCAAATCGAGTAAGAAAGTCCTCCATATATATATATATATATATATATATATATATATATATATCCAATTATCCACTATATCATACAATAATGATCTCTAGGGCATACATATCACTAACAGTCGCGCCCCGCTTGCAAGAAGCTGACGACAATGTTCCTGAGGTATCTGTCATCATCTACCGAGCGCATAAACCTTGAGAGCGGGTCATGGCGCAACTTAAAACCCAACATCATTTTCTTCATGATGACCTCATGTACCAATCTGTTATTTTCACGATGGCTTCTTTCAGTTCCCAGATTTAAAAATCGTTTCAACTTCCATATCATTGATGCGACAATTAAAGCGTGTTTTGCTGATAGGTGAGATACCTGATCGAAGATGTTGAGGCATTCCAGGCACTCTAACCCGAACAAGATTTTGCAAATTGTGTCCAAGGAAAATCTCTAGAAAAGTTTTTATATGTCAAAAAGGGACATATATAGATCATACTTTTTACATGTCATTGACTAATGTCGAGATTGTATTGATTGTTTTGACGATTTCATATCTAATATAAATGTAGAAAACAAACACATAAAAAATATAATAAAATAAAATTATTGCCAATCTCCAATTGACCAAAGCTCGTCTACTTTCTTCGTAGACATGCATCCATCATACAACAAATAAGCAATCATGCAATACTTTTCCTTAAAGAAGTTATCGTGCCAATATTTTTATTAACTGTTTGTTTGAGATTAGAACCAACAAAAGTTATAGCACTTTCGATTTATCATATTATCAATTAGGTGCATGCACATCAAATAGAATCCCGCTTCTCTCAAATTCAAGGTACGAAGGAACATGCATGCTTGTTATTTAGTTGTTTTTTAATAATTATCAGTGCTACAAAATGACGCTAAAATAATGAGGAAGTGGTCACAGCTTGAACCGTGACCAAAATTTCATCACGGTTTTATTTTCTTTTGTCACGGTTTTAACCGTGACAAAATCTTATTAGTGGCCGGGCCCACTTCCTACTCACGATAAATCCCAATATTCCTCCCCCTTTTTTCCCGATTCCTAATTTTACCTTCCAACAAAAAAAAACCTTTCGTCGCTCCTCCTCGCTCACCGCCGCTGCATCGTCCGTTGCTGGAGCAGCCTGCCCTCGCCGTCGTGGTCGTCCCCTTCGAAGCCCTCGCCTCTTCTCGTCCGTAGTCAAGTCCGGCCCCGTGGATCGAAGCCCTCTCCTCCTCTCCTTTCCTCCAATTGAAACCTCCGTCGTCGTCGTCGCTGGAGCTCGCTTGACTAAGGTCATGGTCGTCGCTGAAGGTCGTAGCCTCCGCCGTCAAGCCCCCGTCGAAGACCTCGCCACCGATCGTCAAGAGGTGAGTATGAAGTTATTTTTTTGGTTTAATTATATTTTTTCCAAGATTAAATTAAAATTTTTGTTGTTGAATTGTTGCTCCTGCTTCTATTGTTAATGTTTTTTCTAGTGTTGCTAGTGTTTGTTTTGATGTTGGTGGTGTTGGTGGTGATGTTGGTGCTATTATTGTAGTTGTTGATGTTGGTGGTGATGTTGGTGCTATTATTGTAGTTGTTGATGTTGATGGTGATGTTCCTGTTGTTGTTCTGGCTAGGGGCCCGGAGAGATGAAGTTTGGGTTTAGGGTTAAGGCCGAGGGGGATTAAGGGTTAGGGTTAAGATTAGGGGTTAGGGTATTTTAGAGTAAAATTGCAACAATAGTAGATAAGGGTATTTTAGTGAAATTGCAACAATAGTTAAGGATATTTTAGTGTAAAAAAGATAAAATTGAGCAAAGTAGGGTTTTAAGTAAAATTTTAAGGTAGTTTAGTGGAAAATGATCAATAGCTAAGGGTATTTTAGTGAAATTTATAATAATTTAGTTAATTTAAGAAGATGAATTGTTTAGGGGGCGGGGATTAATTAGCGCTAGGATTATGATTTGGGTTAATGGTTAAGGTTCGGGTTAATGATTAGGTTTAGGGTTATAACCATTACCAAATACATATTCTGTATATGCTTGTGTGTGTGCGCGCGCGCGCGCTCGCGCGCGCGTGCACACACACAAGCACACGCGCGCACACATATACAGACATAGACACACACACAAGCATGCATGCGCCTATACACACACAGACATACACACACACACACACATATACAAACATACTAAAATCTCGATTCATCATCATTCTTCTCAATATTGAACTCTTTTCAAATCCCACTAACCCTAAATCCAAAATTTTAAACTCGATTAAGATAATATTTAAGTTTAAATAGCTTTATTCTAAAGTAAAAACTTCGAAAACTTAAACGTAAGACCAATCCAAATTAAATCTTAAAGTAAGTGTATGCTATTTAATGATAATATGAAATTTTCATATTCTCATCGATAATTAATCATATGTGAAAATGAAAACGTAACTTAGTTCCCGTTTATCGGTTAACATACGTTCAGTATTCGTCGTGATATAAAACTACATGAAGATGGTTAAACACCAGACGTTATCTTTCGGTTTCTAACAACCGTCGCATAGTTTATGTGACGAGAATTAATATTCGATCGTATGATAACCGATAGATTTGTCCTGTGTGGACAAATTAGTAATGTATAAAGCAGGCATCTACATTACCTTGTGTTTTTTTATTCGTTTTGGAATATTTTGTCGGTACGTTTCCACTGGTTTTCCGTGTACAATGATAAATTAGATATATGTTTCAATGATATTTTTACAGCATTGAAATGTGTAACAACCCTAACTTTCTGTACGATTTTTTTCCAAAATACAGAAAGGAACACCTAAGCCTAAGCATGCGTTATGAGTTTTTTTTGCTTTAGAATAATAAGAAAGCACCTGTAGCTCATTGGTAAAGCCTTGCACTGCTGAAACATAGCATCTGGGTTCAAATCCAATCAGCCACATATTCTTTTGATTTTAAATATTTTTAATCTTTCAGAAGCTCAAGAGTTTACACGTAAACTACACGTAATAGGGTAAGTTACAAAATAATCAAACATGTTAAATAGGCTAGTTGAATCATCGTGGACACGTGGCGAGAATCCGAGACCCCAACGCAATGATTGGACCGGCGAGAATAATGCTCGGGACGGCGCCGCCGGTCCAACCAAGCCCAAACCCGATTTTTTTGGATCCATGCAACCCTTAGACTCCTCTCTTTAACCCCTATCTGTTTGTTTTCCTTGCACTTTCCAGAGAATTAAAAATCCTTTTAAATTCTATTGAAAATTTAAATGCATTTTTCATCACCCCCAAAACCTTAAATTGTCCTATAAATACCAACTCCATTTTACATCCCTTCACACTGAAAATTCTATAAAAAAACTATACAAAATTCTTAAGTCCTTAGTGTACAAGTGGAGTTAATGAAGGGCGAATCTACGATGAACTTCCGAGGAGATTTTCGGCGATGAAACGATGCCCCAAAGCTTTCTTTAGGACCCCTTCTATCTCCTCTAGTCCAACAAAACAGTAAGTCCCCATCCCCCTCTCATTCTCTACTCTAAAAACTTTAAATTCTAAAACCCGACGGAAGCGGAGTTAATCCGACTTCCGATACGGTTTTTCTTTAAAAACTACAATTTTTTTTTAAAAAACAAGATACATTCATATCATCACATATTTTTCATTAAACATTAATAAACATTTTTAACAAGTTTCATCACAAACGATTGTTATATACATCTTTTATCGAAGTTTTACATTAAAATACCACAAACTTTAGTTTCCGAAATAAACTCTATAATACCTTTATACCTTAGAAAACTCATGAGCTAATGACCGATCTCCTCACAACACACATATCTAATATAGCACGATGGAATTTGGTAACGTAGATTTGGGAAAATACGATTTTACATATAAGTACCTTCAACTTATAAAATATTTTTCTACAAGAAGTGTATTTAACAAATCTTTGCAATTGTGCCTCTACAACCCATTTTGGGGAATCCGTTCGGTATAGTGTAGATTATCGCACGTCCTCGAGCCTAGTAGAGTGAGATGCAGACCACCGCAAGGAGCATACGATCTCGAAAGATTTTTAAAACAATTTTCATTAGAAAATGGGATTTCTATTATAAATAAAACTTATATTTTTAATAAATAAATATATATGTAATTAATATCAAAATATCTATTTTTAATATTTATAAGATTCCACATTTCCAAAATTCAAGAAAAACATCTCATTTACAAGAAAATACCATACAATTCCAATATTTCAAATAAATACCTTATATTTTAAAAACTAGGTCATATTCACTAGAAATTTCACATTGAATAAAAGAAACATCTATGAAAACATTAAAGACGATAATTAAATACTTGAGAAATATTTTGAAAGTGTAACAAAATTATTTTACATAAAACCCCCTCAAGTTATACTAAATTATAATAAGGACCCTAGTAAACATAGGTTTAAGCGGGACCAATCTCTCGAGCCTCAGGGAGCCGGAGATATGGGTGCTTGCCTATTTAAGGTAGACAATCTAACAAACGGTGTTATCAACACGGTAATTTTCTTTGAAAAAAACACAAATCGTGTCGTCCATGTGCAGCAGTTAACGATAACATCAAAACAATCAGGATTTCAAGTTCTTTTAAAAGTGTCTGACTTAGACTGAGTCCCAACCTAATCAATCTAACTTGAATGTGATTCAAGTACAAACTATAATACAACATGATTCAATATGAATCTATCTATTCAATCTATACAATTTGACCAAACCGAACCATAGATATACTCCATTTACATGTTTATCCATTATATCCGTTCTATTACTGATATCATGGTCTTGGCAAGTCATCCATCTATACAATTTATAATACAAGACAAGCCAAAACAATCACTACATAAACATTACGGGGTTATAAAGGGGTAGACTGGTACGGAACATGTTAAAGGTGGCACGAGGTGGTCACTTAAGACGTAATTACATCCATGTCGCTGTTCCGTAGTATTATCCACAGAGTCTTGTACTACGGGTTACCAAAGTCTCCGGTGTAAGTGAGACTCCTCTCGTATACACCGGCATTTCCTGTACCAAGCTACAAACAACTGCGCTAACATTATAATAAGAACATTATAAAACAATACTCTCTCTCTGTGTGTCTATTCTACTTCTCCCTTATCTTTGGGACTTACCGAGCGATTGTTCGCTGACAACATTCTTATTTCTCTTCTTCTTTGGAATGTTGTTAGGTGGACCCAACGCTGAGGAGTACAAAACCAGTCAGGAGCATTTGGAGCAGGCCCTTAAGCACTACACTGAAGACTCAGAGCTGTAGCCATTTGTACTTATTCCATTTTCATTTTTGTTATGCCATTGTTTAGGCATCGCTTTCTATTCATCTATTTACTTTCCAGTTTTACCTGTAAAAGAATGCTAATAAATAAAGTTGTTGTTCATTTATATTCATTTCTCTTGTGTACATCTTACTTTATATTGCTTAGAAACGCTTAGCGTGTTTACTTCTGAGTAAATACGTAGCGGCCTCATCGCGTCCTCTGCCCGTACACTGTGAAACGGGGGATGACAGGTTTTGTTGGTGGCCCATACAGGTTAGTTCTGTGTAGACATACAGATCAGCTCTGTATGGATATGCAGGTCAGTTCTGCACTGTATGGACAACCTAAGCAATATAACACAAGAACCAGCAACTGAAAACATTCTTTACAATTCATATTTCTTGAATCTTATCATTTCATATACTTTGAATTTGTCCTAACCCAAATTTTTCTTTCAAGGTTATGGACTCCCCAAACAATACCAGCACGGATGTCAACAACACTCCCCCACCACTATCACTCACACCTGCCATCGCTGCTCCGATCAACGAGCAGACGGTTCTGCTTGAGGCAACCCGCGGCCTCCTGAAACGACAGCAGCAGCAGACTGCTATCTTGATGAACCATCCAGAGACGGAAGCACCTGGGGTGAAGCAATTCAGGGCCTTTCACCCCAAGCAGTTTGTAGGAAAAGAGAGCCCTCTAGAAGCTGAGGAATGGGCTCAAAGCACTGAAGATGACCTGGCAGCGGCACAAGTGCCAGTGATAGCTTGGGTTCGTGTTGCGAAGTTGCAGCTCACGGACAATGCACGGGTTTGGTGGAAGGCGGAAGAAATCCGTCTTGATCAACCCATCGAATGGAAGATTTTCTGTGACATGTTCGATGCAAAGTACTTTCCTGAGACTGCCCGCTTTGATATGGAACAACAGTTCTTCCATCTGCAATAAGGTTCAATGTGGACCAAGTCAGTAAATGAATATGACTTTGAGTTCACCATGCTTAGTCGATTTGCGGCACACCAGATACCGACAGATGAGATCAGAGCCCGACGATTCCAACAAGGGTTAGATTTGGAGATCCAAGCTGCGTTAGCCACAGGGGATTTCCCGACCCATGAATTGGCTCTGAAAGCTGCCCGAAGATACGAGGCAGGAGTGAAGAGGAAAGGCAGACCTCAATCTGCCAGAGTGAAGCGTCTTGCCAACCAAATGGCAGGAGGAGCCTCTTCAAGGACAACTATTGAACCCAGAATACCGGGAGAACCCAATAACCAGCCAAGTCTCGATTTTTGTTTCTATTGCAAGAGGTAAGGACACTTGTGGAAGGACTGTAGGCACGCAAAAGTCCTGTGCTTAGTTTGTGGCGCATCCAATCACAGAATTGGAAACTTTCCTTATAGACGCTACCCAGCTCACACACCCATCAACTATCCGCAGTGGCCAACTATCCAGGCTCCTGCACCTCATCTAGCACTCCCAACTCCACCACCTGCACATCTTAACCGCCAATTCCATCAGGCACTAAGGAACATGCCTCAAGGACAGAGGAATGTGCCTCTAGCTAGAAGGAATGTACCCCGGCGTCAGGCTTTCACATTAGAGGCCGAAGAAGCAGAGGCCGTAGACCAAGGTAACACTGGTAATTCCTCTCAATCTTTTCAAACCCTTGTATCATCCTGTTACTTTTCATACAATACCAGTATTCCTTTCACACTCACGATCACTAAATTGCTTTGAATCTTTTACACTTTCCTTTTTACAAATTTCGAGAACAAAATTTTTATAAGGAGGGTAGAATGTAACAACCCTAACTTTTTGTAGGAATTTTCTTCAAAATAGAGAAAGGAACACCTAAGCCTGAGCATGAGTTATAAGTTTGTTTTGCTTTAGAACAGCAAGAAATCACTTGTAGCTCATTGGTAAACCCTTGCACTGCTGAAACATAGCACCCGAGTTCAAATCCCATCAGACACATATTCTTTTTATTTTAAATTCTTTTAATCTTTTAGAAGCACAAGAGTCTACACATGCACTACACGTGCACTACACGTAATATGGTAAGTTACAGAATAATCAAGCATGTTAAATTGGCTAGTTGAATTGTCGTGGACATGTAGCGAGAATCCGAGACCCCAACCCAATGATCAGACCGGCGAGAATGATGCTCGGGTCGGTGCCGCCAGTCTAACCAAGCCTAAACCCGATTTTTTTGGATCCCTGCAACCCTTGGACTCCCCTCTTTAACCCCTATCTGTTTGTTTTCCCTGCATTTTCCAAAGAATTAAAAATCCTTTTAAATTCAATTGCAAATTTAAATGCATTTTTCATCACCCCCAAAACCCTAAATTTTCCTATAAATACCCACACCATTTTACATCCCTTCACACTGAAAAAACTATACAAAATTCTCAAGTCCTTAGTGTACAAGTGGAGTTAGTGAAGGGCGAAGCTCCGACGAACTTCCGAGGAGATTTCCGACGACAAAACGACACCCCGAAGCCTTTTTTAGGACCCCCTCTCTCTCCTCTAGTCCAACAAAATAGTGAGTCCCCCTCCCCCTCTCATTCTCTAATCTAAAAACTTTAAATTCTAAAACCCGACGGAAGCGGAGTTAATCCGACTTCCGATACGGTTTTTCTTTAAAACCTACAATTTTTCTTAATCAAGACACCTTCATATCATCACATATTGTTCATTAAATATTAATAAACATCTTTAACAAGTTTCATCACAAACGATTGTTATATGCATCTTTTATCGAAATTTTACATTAAAATACCACAAACTTTAGTATCCGACATAAACTCTACAATACCATTATACCTTAGAAAACTCATGAGGTAATGACCTAACTTCTCACAACACACATATCTAATATATCACGATGGAATTTGGGAACATAGATTTGGGAAAATACGACTTTACATATAACTACCTTCAACTTATAAAACATTTTTTCTATAAGAAGTGTATTTAACAAATCTTTGCAATTATGCCTCTACAACCCATTTTAGGAAACCCGTTCGGTATGGTGCAGATTATCGCACATCCTCGGGCCTATTAGAGTGAGATGCAGACCTCCGTAAGGAGCATACGATCTCGAAAGATTTTTAAAACAATTTTGTTTAGAAAATGGGATTTCTATTATAAATAAAACTTATATTTTTAATAAATAAATATATATGTAATTAATATCAAAATATTTATTTTTAATATTTATAAGATTCCACATTTCCAAAATTCAAGAAAAACATCTCATTTATAAGAAAATACCATACAATTCCAATATTTTAAATAAATGCCTTATACTTTAAAAACTAAGTCATATTCACTAGAAATTTGACATTGAATAAAAGAAACATCTATGAAAACTTTAAAGGCGATAATTAAATACTTGCAGTATATTTTGAAAGTATATCACAAAATTATTTTACATAAAACCCCCTCAAGTTATACTAAATTACAATAAGGACCCTAGTAAACATAGGTTTAAGTGGGACCAATCTCTTGAGCCTCGGGGAGCCGGAAATATGGGTGCTTGCCTATTTAAGGTAGGCAATCTAACAAACGATGTTATTAACACGGTAATTGTCTTTGAAAAAAACACAAATCCTGCCGTCCATGTGCAGCAGTTACCGATAACATCAAAACAATCAGGATTTCAAGTTCTTTTAAAAGTGTCGGACTCATACTGAGTCTCAACCTAATCAATCTGACTTGAATGTGATTCAAGTACAAACTACAATACATCATGATTCAATATAAATCTATCTATTCAATCTATACAACTTGACTGAACCGAACCATGGATATACTCCATTTACATGTTCATCCATTATATCTGTTCTATTACTGATATTATAGTTTCGGCAAGTCATCCATCTATACAATTATAATACAAGACAAGCCAATACAATCAATACATAAATACTACGGGGTTATAAAGGGGTAAACTGGTACGGAACATGTTAAAGGTGGCACGAGGTGGTCACTTAAGACGTAATTACATCCATGTCTTTGTTCCGTGGTATTATCGATGGAGCCTTGTACTACGGGTTTACAAAGTCTCCGTTGTAAGTGGAACTCATCTCGTATACACTGGCATTTTCTGTACCAAGCTACAAACAACTGCGCTAATATTATAATAAAAACATTATAAAACAATACTCTTTCTCTTTATATTCTACTTCTCCCTTACCTTTGAGACTTACCGAGTGATTGTTCGCTGACGACATTCCTATTTCTCTTCTTCTTTGGAATGTTGTCAGGAGGACCCGATGCTGAGGAGCATTTGGAGTAGGCCCCTGAGCAGTACACCGAAGACCTAAAGCTGTAGCCATTTGTACTTATTCCATTTTCATTTCTGTTATGTCATTGTTTAGGCATCACTTTCTATTCATGTATTTACTTTCCAGCTGTACCTGTAAAATAATGTTAATAAATAAAGTTGTTGTTCATTTATATTCATATCTCTTGTGTACATTTTACTTTATATTGCTTAAATACGCTTAGCGTGTTTACTTCTGAATAAATACGTAGCGGCCTCGTCGCGTCCTCTGCCCGTACACTGGGAAGCGGAGCGTGACAAAACAATTATCTATTCTATTACAGTATACTTCGAGAACAGCGGGGAGGTGCTGCCGATATTTTCTCGAAATGGATGAAAATACAAGTGAATGGGTGTATGCTTTATACATTCTTAATGGCGTAGGTGCCTTACCCCTACAGTCGTTACCCTCGACATCCAATAAAAAACATTTAATATTATCATCTTTCTTGGAAGAAAAATTTAACTGTCGAGTTTTGATTAGAAGGAGAAAGTTCTCAATAGGAGTTTAAGAAGAGCTCAATCCAATAACAATTGAAATCAAATTTAACGAAGTCGTCAATTAAATCTAACACTAACACTTCTTATTATCCGTCTATCTCGTATTTGTCATGAAATCTTAGTTCCATGACTCTTATGTATAGAAATCTTGCTACGCTCTATTTTCTTTCAATATGGCATTCCCGTACCTCCACGACAAGAGTTGGATGTACGTCGATGTTTTCTTGAGATCCACTATTTTTTTCTTTAACGGTGTTTATTTTTTCATCGATTTTGCCTACGCACGTTTTGGGATACCGAAAGAGCATGAAATCTATTGTCCTTGCTATAAATGTATGAACACGCGATTGCAGAAGAAATCAGATGTTGAGTTACACATCATGCTTTTTCCGAGCGGCTCATTCATTCTTGTGAAAAACGCTTTCGTTAGAGATTACACTAAGTGGGATATTTACGAAAAAAGAAGATGAAGGGTCAGTGCAAGAGACGAAAAAAGAATTCATTGAAGCGGAAACCGAAGAGCGGCAAAGAATAGTAAAAGAAGAGGAGGAATGGCAGTTTGAAGAAGACGAAGCCGTCAAAGACAATGATATTGTGTTCGCACCGGACGATGACATGGATGGGTTTATAAATGCCGTTAGACTTCCTTATAATACGGAAAGTATTGGACCCATGTTATAGGAGAAGTATAAGGATTTCTCGAGAATCTCTCTATATCTAAATTGCAAAGAGTTTTCGATACTATCTTTTTTCGTACATCTCTTCCAGATCAAGTGTAAGAACAGATGGAGTGACTAGTCTTTCACCAATCTCCTAGTTTTGCTGAAGGAAATTTTCCCGACGGAAATGAAGTGCCACTGAACTTGTACGGGAAGCAAAAGATAATCACAAATATCTGCCTAAAGTGTGAGAAGATACATGCATGCAAGAATGACTGTGTTTTGTTCCGGAAAGAACACGCCGCACTCAAAAGCTGCCCGATGTGTGGGAAAAGCCAATTCAAGCCTAAAAAAGACTCTCGTTAGAGTGATGTGCCCGTGAAAATTCTTCGTCATTTTCCATTAATACCGATACTAGAAAGGTTATTTATGTGTGAGGAGACGGTGTCCAAAATGCAGTGGTGCCATAAAACGCCTCGTAAAGAGAGAAAAATGAGTCATTTTATAGATTCGATATCATGAAAAGTTTTAGATGAAAAACATCCTTCGTTCAGTGCAAACTCTCATAACATGAGTCTGGGGATTGCTAGCGACGGTTTCAGTCCATTTGGGATGGTTCACGGTGGGCGTACTCATAGTACTTGGCCCATTGTGGTGACTATATACAACCTGCCGCTATGAAGGGATATGACACCGTCTTATTTTACGTTGGCGCTTTTAATCGACGGTCTCTCGTCTCCTGGGAAAATATCAACGTGTACTTTCAACTCTTGATCGATGAGTTAAATTTGCTATGGGAACCTGGTGTCCAAGACATGAGGCAGTCGCACGCCGATTCCGTCTAGCAGGCTATACGGAATGAGTTGAGCACATTTTTTAGGCCACACGACGATGGAGGTGGATTGTCGTCCCAACTGCATTAATTCTATTTTTTGATTTGTTGACACATACATTTGTTCATTAGTGGAGTATTGATCGTATTGTACGAATTTTTTACACATACATTTTTTGATTTGTTGTTGATTAATGGAGTATTGATCATATTGATTGTATGTATATTTTTTGTTTATGTTTGCGTGCGATTTGATTATTACTTTGATTATCGTATATTGCATAAGATGTGAATATATTACGTGAATGAAAATTATATATTGCGTGAATGAAAATTATATATTACTGCTTATGAATAGAAATTATATATTACTGGTTGTGATTGAAATTAACGTGTATGGGACGCGGAACATTTAATTATTTAAAACAATCATTGGTCACGGTTGTAACTGTGACGAAAAATAGTTGGTCACGATTATAGTCGTGAACCAAAGGCTGTTTCAGATACTGATATTTGGAGTAGGTCGGTGTTTTGGGTCACGGTTACAGGTTTTATTCACGGTTGTAACCGTGACCCAAAACTGGTTTTGTTCACGGTTAGAACCGTGAACAAAAAACTGGGGCCCACCAACTAAGTGACTTTTTAACTTTTCATGCTGAGAAACGTTCACAGTTTTAACCGTGAACATTTCTTATTTTGTTCACGGTCAGAATCGTGACCCAATATTTGCTTACGTAGGTTTGGGTCACGGTTCTCTCACGGTTTAAACCGTGAACAAATCTTTGCTATGTAGTAGTGTATCAGTATTACTTGGTACTGCGTAAACAATATATTCACCACCTTGACTGATCCCAAACGGCATTGACCATATAAAAGAAAGCTAAAAAACGAAGTGAGAAAAAAAAATAAACAAATCAATTAAACTTACTTGTCGTAGATATATTAAGCCCTAAGGTACAATATCAAGTATCATTTGCTCTCGAAGTTATAATTTCTTATAATGATGATCATAATTAACGCAAGTTGAGAAAAAAAGAAGAAAAAGGTAGAATAGCCTCTAAGTTTAGACAAAAATGCAGATCATTTGAAGCACATTTACGTTGTTTTCTCGCTATTCATCCAAAAACCATTGACTTTCTTGTGATAAGCCAATAGATTTATTCAGCTAGCTGCCTCGATATGTGTTTATGCCTAAATTCGGTTTTAAGAGCTGAAAGGACTACAACTCAACTGACAGTTCTCCGTTACGATAGCTAATTGCGATAGCTCTAAAAATTTGCATTTATCAGTAGAGGATAAGGTATGGTGCATAAAATAACGGTATAGACGTTCTCAACTAAAATAAAGTTTTTCAATTTACGACATAAGGAGTTTGAGTTAGTATACTCTTGGAACTTATACATATTAATGTATATTTTCCGGTGTCCTTTAGGACAAGGGGTTGGTAATCTTACTTCATTCAGTTTACCTATGAGTTCTCTGGTTTTAAACACACATTCCTTAAAATACAAGGTCCAAAAATTTTGAGAAGTTTATAAATATAAGAATTAAGTAGAGAACCATGTGTTAGAAGTATCAAAACTTTTCGAAATGATCGAAAATATAGATATTTATGCTAGGTATTCTGTCGTAGTAATATTGAGAACTTGATTCCCTCACAAGTTACTCATCCGTGGGTGCTCTCATTGGTGAGTAATGTTGTATGGTCTTTTTCCATTTGTGATATGCATTGGAAACAGTTGCACCTTATTTGAATATGGTTCTATCTAAATTTGTGCATTTGATTCTATATGGACATAAAATGATTGCATATCTTGAGATTGTTAATATATGGAGTCATCTGGTTTCTGTTTAAAAGCAGAATCGGGACAAATTCAAGGCACGCTTCGGTAATGACAGTTTGTGCATTATCCCAAGCATTTGCTAGGGTTTTGCTTCTACAATTTTCAAAATCAATAGTTGTATTGTTCTTGACTCGCCACCTTTTTATAAAAGGAATCATTTTACAAAAAAAACTAGTGCGGGTATGGTAGAAACGCAAGTAATTCTAGAACCACAAACAGTTACTGTAAATTTAGTAGAACCTGAGTATTCAATTAGACTCGACAAATCATAGCTACTCCGTAGATTTAGTAGGTGACCTCAGCCACCCAAGAAATACTTCGGTTTCCTCGTAGATGGTGATGGGGAGGTCAGCATCTTGGTGATTATAGCCCTATTAGTTATCAACAGGCCATGGGAAGTGGTGACTTCCTGATGATGGTTGGATGCTTTATATCCAAGTTGGACTCCACTCACTTCAACAATTTATAGAATTTGATGGGTGCTCCTGAAGAGGTAAAACCCAATAGGAGAAAGTAGATCTTTCAAGATCTGTGCAGGTAGAAAGTTATTAACCTAATAAGGCTGGACTTGTTATAAAGATTTTCATGAAATACCCCCTGTGGATTCTGATAAAATTTTTACTTCAGTGTCTATGCTGAAATTCATATGGATATGACTTGCCACTGCTGCTTTTCATGTCAGTGAGATCTGCCAGATGGATGATTATAATGTCTTTCTAAATGTGAATTTAGAAGTGCATGTGTATATGACTCTGCTAGAGATTTATCGTAATCGATGGGATAAGCGCAAGGTGTGTAAGTTTCTTATGTCTATTCGTAGACTAAAGCATGCATAGCGGAGAAGGATTATTTGTTTTGATGTGATAGTCAAGGTGATTGACTTCATCAAAACAACAGATGAATCTAGTAAGAAAGATGTAGGGAGTTATGTCTTAGAATTTGGATGACACACTCCTGATAGGAAGTGATATTCCTATACTACAATCAGTCAAACTTTGGTTGTCACAAAGTGTTTTCTTCATAATGGATATGTATAATATATTAGGGATTCTGGTGAATAGATTTATCTAGATTTATGAAGTTTCCCAGTTCGGATACTTATACACCATTCTAAAGTAGTTTAGAATGGATGACTCCTGACATGGTAGTCTACTTGCAAGTATTGGAGTCACCCTTTCTGAAGAGATGTCTTCTATGAGGAGAAGCACTTTCATGAAGAACATATCACTTACTTAGGCAATTGCGTCAATCAAGTGATGTCATGTACCAAACCAGATGTTGCTTTTTCACTTGTTATAGTAAGCAGATATTAATCTAATTCTGGAGATATAAAGGGAAGCCGTTAGGAATATAAGAATATGTTCTTGGTATATGGTAACGGCAGCCTCCTCTAGGAAGCGGTTATCAGTTCAAGCTTCCTAGGTGGCCTGGATGACAGAGTTGCTATCGGAGTTTTGAGGTTTACCCACTTCTGAGGAGCAGTGTATTGGATAGGGTTCCAATAAGGATACAAAGGTAAACATGGTGCAGAATGCTGGTTATGACTCAATGGAGGATACATCCCAAGAAATTTATTGAATATACTTGTTCATTTATGAACTTGGTCCCATCAAGTATCCAGAAAATTCTTGAGGCGGGGTATTGCTCAGTTCGGGTGATTGTTGATCTCCGCAAAGTTGAGATATAGAGAGAGGAAGTTGGAGCATTGCAACGGATCCACTCACTGAGGCTATTTCTCGAACACGGATGTTTCACAAACATAGTTTGTGAAACTGATTAGTAGAGAAGTTGGATATTCGATAGCATACGAGCTGTGGGTTTGCGATACCACAATAATTGGCCTTAAGTTCAAGTGGGAGATTGTTGGATATAGTGCCCTCAAGGCAATTATTGTAATTGCAGGTAGACGATTATGATAATTGAGGGAGGACCTATACATGTAGAACAATCGTACTCGAAATGATAATATGTTATCCGGTTGGTCTTTATTATTGATGTGTATACATTTTAATTGCTATTACCCGTCGCTAATACATAATGATAAAGCCCGTAGGATTCATTCTTGACTACCAGCATTATGATGGCGATCATATAAGTTAGAGCTGGGTAGTCCATAAGCGCATCCTTAAATATCCCTAGTCGAAAGAGTATCGAAACTGGGCATCGATATTCCGGAGTAAACTATTGTATAAGTTTATAGACCCCGAAGAGGGGCGGTGGCCAGTCTCATAAGCAATTGATGTTTTGTCACCTAAGATAGTATACAGGTGCTCACTTGAGGTGAGCACACTGGACGGACTCGCCGAGAACTTCTAAATGGTATTATGGCTATTGTCAGATAGCAGTTCTCTAGCGACATAAGTACAGGTAAGTCTTTTGACCTGAGATCGTCATTTGTCTCATGTGAGTTCCCATTGTATTTAGATTACTACCCTACCATGGCTCAAAAGAGTCATGCAAACAGGTTTTAGTTGGGTATAGTCCCGAGCCACCTAGAAGCAATGAGCAATTGTCAGGGATTCGTCTCTTCTGGTATTAGGAGTCGATGTCGCGCTGTGTTCGGTTAGCCATCACCCTAAATCCGTGGCCATGGTGGATGAGATTTACTGATAGGAGTTCAGTAGTTTCTCGGTTGGTGATGATCTTGACTCCGGCAAGACTTATCAGGTTATTAGGGGTCCGACGTTATCCACCCCGAGACCCACTATGTGTTACTCTTAGACAAAAAGACCGTACTGTATGCAGATTGTCGCATTCATACTCAATAAGGTACAGACAGACTTGATTGTCGACCTCCTTTTTGGCAGATAACTTGGTAGCCGTTACGTTCAGCTATTATAGCTGACGTGCTTGTGGTTTTCGATTTATCCAGTAAATTACTGCCAGCGTATTGTCGAGTCTTTAGAGTCCCACACAGAGAGTTTTCCCGGTTCAGGCGATATGATGTAGAGGTCATATATTGATTCGTGCAAGGATCCGATTAAATACGTTGCGACACGGATTTTAATCGGACGGTTAATAATACTAGCCGGCTTAGGATTTAGCCAGATTATTAAATCAAGTATTGATTTAATAATATATATATATATATTCTAGTATTATTGTTCACTATTCATTTTCTCTCTCACGGCTATCCGTATTTTTATACGGATACACTTATATGTATTTCATTACGCATATCAGGTTGTATTCCGTATTTATATGAAATACTTTTAGAAAGAGGACACCTAATTATTGATATTTTTTTAGAAAATCAATTGGAAATGAGGTGGTTTTGAGTATGGTTGAGGGCATGTTGAGAGGGATGGGCTTTATTTGTTGATTATGAAATTGTTATGTTATTTTTCTTTTGTGGTTGAAAAAATAGGATGAAGCCATACTTGCCTCATTCATTCACACTCTCTCTCTCTCTCTCTCTCTCTCATTTTCTCCCCCTTCTTCCTATTGAGTGAGGATGCTCTCTTGAGCATGAAAAATAAGAGAAAATTATAGTGGAAAAATTCTACAACCCAACACTCCATTTCTAGCAAGCTCGGAGCGTCGGCTGCTTTACTATGTGAAGTTTGAGCTTGGATCGGTTCCCTCGAGTGGATCATTTTCGGCAAGGACGGTCGTCTCTCAACCTTGTCCCCAACGGTCTACAAGGAGCTTGGAGGGGTCTTCCACGATTGGGTGGATACGCATCAAAGGCTGTAATCATTAAATCTTGCATGCTTAGATTTCTAGTTTAATGTTTGGAACGATCGCTAGGGATTAGATTCTATTGCTCCCCGTCAAATTTTTTTTCTCGATCCGCATTGGTCGCGGTTGTAGCGATAAGCATACTAGGAACTTCCATATATGACTTTGCCAGAGGGTTATCGTAGTCAATATGAGCGGAGAAACATGTGCAAGTTGTTTAAGTCTATTTATACACTAAAGCAGGCATCGCGGAGATGGATCATCTGTTTTGATGTTACGGTCAAAATGTCGACTTCATCAAAATGATAGACGCGCCTGGTATTTGTAAGAAGGATGTAGTGAGAAATATCATAGTCCTCATATGTTATTTGGATGACATCCTACTTATAGGAAGTGATGTTCCTATTCTACAATTATGTCAAACTATGGTTGTCACAGATGTTTCTCCATATAGAATTTGGATAATATATCAAGAGTTCTGATGACTAGATCTATAGAAGCAGATCTCAAAGGATTCAGGAAGTATCCAAATTTGGATACTATGACATCATTCTAAAGTAGTTTAGAATGGAAGACTCCTAGCGCAGTAGTGTACCCGCATAAAATGCAGCCACTCTCTCTAAAGAGATGTCTTCTAGACCGATGAGGAGAGAACTCACATAAATGACATTATGAATCTTATGGAAGTAAGGTCAATCATGCAATGTTATATACCAGACCAGATATACCTTATGCGCTTGTTGTAGTAAGCAGATATCAGTCCAATCCTGGAGAAACATAGGATAGCGGTGAAGAACATATAAGAATGTTCTTGATGTATGGTAATGGGAATCTCCTACCGGAGGCGGTTAACGATTTCGGCTTCCAAGATGACATAGATGATAGAGTGTTTGTTGTGGGTGATAAGTTTACCCTTTTCTGAGGAGCAGTATATTGGAAAAGGTTCCAAGCGGGATACAGAGGTAGTCATGACACTGGATGCTGAAAATGAATCGGCAGGAGGATACAATATAAGAATTTATTTGGATAAATAAGTTCATATCTGAACTTGGTCCCATCAACTATCTAAAAAAATTTAAGGCATGTATCGCTCTATTCGGGAGATAGTTAATCTCCGCAAGATTGAGATAAAAAGAGAAGAAGCTAGAAAGATTGTAACGGATCCACTCATTGAGGCTATTTCTCAAATACGGTTTGCAAAACTGCTATTAGAGAATTTGGGTATGCGATACCACAATGATTGTGGGTATGTGATACCGCCATAATTGGCTTTAAGTGCAGGTGGAAGATTGTTGGATATAGGTGCTCTCAAGGCAATTATTGTAATTATAGGAGAACCTATATGGACAGAGCAGTCGCGCTCGAGATGATAGTATGCAATCTTCTTTGTCTTTATCATTCATGTGTATATGTTTTACATGCTATTACATATCACTAATACATGATGATAAAGCCCATAAGATCTTTACTGGACTACCAGGATTATGATGGGGATCATAATAGTGGGGCCTGTATAGTCCATAAGCATATCCTTAAATGTTCTTAATTCATAGGAGTATCGAGACTGGGCATCGATACTTCTGGGTACTCTAGCATATACATTTTTTGATTCGGTTGGAGGGCGATAGTTGGTCCTGTGGCTATTGGTGTTTGACATCGAGGATTGTAAATAGGTGCTTATTGGATAATGAGTTTCACTGCACGGATTCACCTAGAACTCCTAGATGATATTATACCTATTGTCAAATACCAGTTCTCTGGTGATATAAGTACAGGGTAGTCTTTTGACCTAAGATCGCTATAGTGTCTTGTGTGTGTTCCCACTGTACTTTGATTACTACCCTACCACGGCTCTACTGAGTCATGCAAACAAGTTTTAGTTGGGTACAGTCCTGAAGCACATGGAGGCAGCGAGTGACCGAAAGGATTCATCTCTCCCAGTATAAGGAGTTGATGTCGCGTTGTGCTTGATTGACCATAACCAAAAGTCTTCGGCCGAAGCGGTTGAGATAAACTGATAAGTGTTATCAGTTGTATCTTAAGTGGTTATGAGTTTTATATCGGCATAACTTATCGTGTTATTGGGGGTCTAACAGATCCCACCCCCATACCCGGTATTCAACACACTCTGACAAAGAAACCGGACTATACGGTGACTGACACTGATAGGCTCTGATTGTGTACGGATGAGCTTGCTTGTCGAACTTTCTTTTGATCAATACTTGCGAACCCGTTACGTGCAGCTAGTGCCACTGACGTGCTTGTGGGTTAACCCGTAAGGGGATTGATCTGAAATTGTTTCAAATCAATCGGATATGATCATAATCTACTGCCTGTGTATTGATTGAGTCTTTAAAGTCCCTCACACAGGTTTTTCCCTCTATGGCAAAATGATATAGTATGCGTATGGCGATATGTGCGGGAGTTTGATTAAATATGTGTATGTGATACATATATGTTAATCAGACGTTTGTAATACTAGCCGGTTTATATTTAAGCCGGATATCTCCTTCAATAAGGAGAATACACCAGCTAAGCTTATTGGATAGTCTTCTTCCAAATCTTAGGCTGATGCAATTGTTTTAATAATATCACATATATATACATATATATATATATATATATATATATATATATATTCTAGTATTATGTTCACTTTCTATTTTTCAATCATTTGCTATTCGTATTTTTATACGAATACGTATATATGCATACGATACATATACTTGGATGTATTGTGTATTTGATATACAAGAATATACATCTAGAAGGACACCTCAATCTTTATTTCTTGAAAAAGAAATGGAGACTCATTTATATTAAATGATTAAAGAATGGGGTATGGATAGAGTGGAATGGGCATTCATTTGTTTATTGAAAATTGTTTTAGTTTTATTTGCATGGTTGCTAGTTTTCTAGCCATTCTTTTCGATGCCATTCTCTCTCCTCTCCTCCTCCTTCTTCTTCATGAGAGAAAAACAATGGTGAGATCTCTACATCTCTTCCCTTCTTGATCTAGCAAATCAAGAAGCCCAAGTTACTTCACAATATGTTATTTTTTGATGGAGTTGAACCTTGAGTTGGGGTTTCCTCGATGTAGATCAACTTCGGTGAGGAGCTACGACGACGAAGTCTAGGTTAGGTCTTCCACGATTAGATGGACATGCTACGAAGGTTGTAGCACCATAAACTTTACTCTTAAATTACTAGTTTTGTTTACTACTAGAATTTGAATGATTTTGGGCTTAGGATTTGGTGCTATGTTCCTTGAAATTTTTGTTCATTATTCCACCGCGGTCTGCTAGTGTAGCGACCTTAGCACCCAATCCCTACACGAAGAACTCGTATAAAAGCTGTATAGTGAACTGATGAAGGAGTACTCATAAACTAACTAAGAACATGAAAAGCATGTGCAATGTCTGGCGTGGTAAGAGAGAGGTAAATAAGTGCACCAACCAACTCACGATACCGAGTGGGGTTCGATATAATTGCTCCATATACTTGACGAAGCTTCATATGAAACTCTATCGGCGTAGCTGTAGAAGTTGTAAGTATGCGGCAGCGCCCCGGCCGTCTAACAGACGCCAATATACGGAATAAAACTTTTACGACTGGCGCTATCGCTTACTATAAGCCGGATCTGCCATTAAAGCTAAACTAACAAATTGTAAAGAGGGTAGAATTGTTATACCGAATGATTCGAGTCCTTCGGTCTTCAACCATCATCCCACGCTATGTTGCAACTGATCCGAACTTTCTCGATCTCCGGTCTCATCATCCAGGTGGCACCACGTCGACGGATCTTTAAACGGGCTCCCGCCTCTGAACCGAGGCAACTCGATCGTCAAGTTGGCTAAAAGAGACGGCCAAGATGAAGTAGAGAATGAGTAGAACACTTTGTCTCGTTACGTTCAAGACTATGGACGAACGGTTAATAGAAGTTGGCATTTGGAATCGGGTGAATGGAAATTGAACTAAGAAATTTCCATACACTAGTTATCATAATCTTTTCTCACAAATCAAAATGAACCACCACCCTATCCCACAAGAGGGGGCCGGCCATAAATAGGAGAGGGAGGGAGGTGAGTGTAGGAGCAAGAGAGGGGTCACCATAAGCTTCAAACTTATCATGATACTTAAAGAAAGAATGAGTCATGTATGGACACATTAAATGCACCATTAAAACACCATTAATGAACAAATGAGTCACAAGCCTAATCACCACTTCTAGAACCTTCTAGAAGCATGACTCATCCTCAAGACGAAAAGATAAATCCGTATTTTACCGAATGTTAAATAGGCTGATAGAAAACTGGAAACTGGCAACTTCCAAAAGTGATCCTGAAACGAATTTCAAGATAACCCCGTAACAGTATAAACATACCCGCATTTATATTACGACCGAATATAAATGCAACTGAGACAAAGATATTATATCTACAAAGTATAATACTGGGTTCCGGTTTAAACCAAAGCCTACCAGTATTATCTGCCCGAAAAATAACAGGTGCGAAAACGCACGTGCTTTTTCCGAACGCTGCCATAATACCATACGGCATCTACAACGTTTCGCTCGAACTTGGGAAAGTGTCTGTGGGGGACTCTAATGACTCATCAGTACACTGGCACTAGGTATAACCACTAGCACGTCAGAGGTACAAACTATACGTAACGGTTGCCTATGTATTGATTGGAAGGGAAGTTGACGAGCGAACTCATCTATAAACCCTACTGAGCTGACAGTGACAATAACCGTACAGTCTGGAACATTCGTCTATGAGTATCGCATATACGGCCTAGGGGGCCGGTAAACGTCAGACCCCCAACAGCTGTATAAGTCGTGTCAGAGAGCAGCCCAGAACACCTTGAGATACTACTGGAATACCTTCCAGTAAATCTCGATTACCCTGGCCCGGGATTTCGTGTAATGGCTCTCTTAAACACAGCGCGATCTCACCCCCAATACCGGGAGAGATGAATCCCCGAAGATCCGCTCACTTGCCTCCAATGTAGCTCGGGACTGTACCCAAAATATACCTGTTTGCATGACTCCTTTGACCCGTGGTAGGGTATAAATCAAAGCACAGTGGGAACTCACACGAGACAAATGATGACCTCAGGTCGATGAACTAACCTGTACACATGTCACCAGGGAACTGCTATCTGACGATATGTATAATACCAACTAGCATGTTCCCGGCGAGTCCTGTCCGGTGTACTCATAACCCAATGAGCACCTGTATACATCTTAGGTGATCCAACTGAAACCAGTGGCTTGTGAGACCCGCCACCGCCCCTCATCGGGGTCTCGACTGTATACACTAGTCTACTACGGAGTATCGATGCCCTGTCTCGAAACTCCCACGACTAGGGACACTATAGGGATGTGCTTATAGACCCCAGCTCCCACATATATGATCGCCATCATACTGCCGGTAGTCAAACAAGAATCCTATGGGCTCTATCATGATGATAAAGACAAACCAGATAGCATACTATCATCTCGAGTAAGACTGTTTTATCGGTATAGGTCCTCCCTCAATCATTGCAATCACGTACCTGCGATCCAATAATTGACTTAGAGGGAACTATATCCAACAATCTTCCACTTGCACTTAAGGCTAATTATTGCGATGTCGTGTCCTCACAGCTCGTGTGATACCGAGCATCCAACTCCTCTACTTATCAGTTTCACAAAGCTCGTTTGCAAAACTATTGTATTTGAGAAATAGCCTCAGTGAGTGGATCCGCGTTGAAGTTTCTATCTATGTCTCTCATAATCTCAAGTTCGCGGAGAAAACCATCTCCCAAATCGAGTAATACCTGTCTTACAATATGTCTGGATATCTGATGGGACCTAGTTCATAAATGAACTCCAAATCCAAACTTCTTAGACTGTATTGATCAATGAAACTAATCAGTGTTGCGCACTATGCCTCCTATAGTATCCTCTTGGACCACATGTCCATAATACTGTCTCTCGTCAGAGGGAAAACTATAACTCTGACAATCACTCTGTCATCCATGTCACCTTTGAAGCCTGGAATGATAACCGTCTCCCGAAGGAGACCGACGTCATCAAATCCGTAGAACATTCACTTATGTTCTAAAACTGCTTCTGTATGTTTCTACAGGATTGGATTAATATAAACTTATCGCATCTAGTGCAAAAACGACATCTGGTGTGGCACTTGACATTTCACGATTGACTCAATTGCCTAAGCAAGTGATCTGTCAATCATGCACGTCCCTCTCCCCTTTAGTCTGTAAGACATCTTTAGAGAGGGTAACTCCATCACCTGCAGGTACACCACCATGCCAGGAGTCATTTATTCTAAAATACTATTAGAATACTGTCAAAGTACCCATATTGGGAAACTACCCAAATCTTGATCTCAAACCATAGATCTAGTAACCAGAATGTCAGATATTATATCCATATCCTTTGTGGAGAAACAACTGTGTGACGACCAAAGTACAACCTGATCGTAGTATAGGAATTTTACTTCCTACTCTGTGTATGTCATCCAAATCCCAGGACATCACACCCTACTACCTTCTTAACAGATCCATCCCCTATTCTGATGAAGTCAAACCCATGACTGTCACATCAAAAATAGATGATCTATCTCCGCTATTTCTGCTCAAGTCTATAAATAGACACTAGCTACTTGCCCATTATGCTTCCGCTGCTCCCACTGACTACGACAACCCTCTGGCAGAATAATATATATGTATACTTCTAAAACTAGTTTAGAACGACGCTATACATTTCCTCCTGCCGGGTCTCATAGTCTGGAACAACAGTAGTGTCAAGTCTGGGTAAACAAGAACCTCCCTGTCACCGTCCTTGAGGCTACCGGAGTACCTCTCGGGTGTCTGAGGTTACCCACCATATCTGCGGAGTGGCTATTGGAATGTCAAACCTGATTGAATATATAGGTCCTATTAAACTTTCCATAATCGTTTGCGGTTCTGAAATCACTTCCAGTTCTACCATGCTCCCACTACTGTTTTCTGAAAAAATCCATTTTAATAAAACTGTGGCGATTCAAGAACGATATCACTATTGATCTTCCAGATGGTAGAAAATCAACCCTCGTCGAAGCTAGGGTCAACCCACAAACTGCCATTACAGAAACGTGCCTTGAGTTATCCAGTGTCTGGTTTTAAGCATAAGATGGACAACTCACCGTACCTTAACATCGTTAAGATATGAAGCATTCTATATCAAATATAGAAACTTTGGCACTTATTTAATTGGAACCAGATTCAAAACATGCAGCTGTCTCCAGTGCATATCATTTTAATGGAGAGAGGCTAATCAGCATTACTCAACTTAGGAATCCATCCAATTATGAGTAACCTGAAAGAGAAACAAGTTTCTCAAAACCATTACTATCAACTGAATACCTATCACAAGAATCTACATCTTCGATTTCTTTTTGAAGAATCCCGATACTTGCAACACATGGTTCTCTACTTTATTCCTATACCCGCAACTTCTCAATACTTAGACATTGTATTTCTACGAAACACTTGTCTAAAAGCTAGAGAAGTCACAAGTAATTAGAAAATAGTACGAGGACCAATCCCTTTGTCTTGATGGACACTGGACAACATATAATACTCTGTATAAGTCCGCTGAGTTGAATAACTCAAGACCTGTGCATCGTAGGTTGAAAAATATACCCAGGTGATTTCATCAAATATCACCAATTACAACGAATTCCGATATAATGAGGATGATCACCTAATTTCCAATAACTTGCTCCCTCTCAACATCTGTAAAACCATACATATGTGAGAATCATACCTGGTAAATACATATCCTGGAGTAAGTATCTAATTGGGAAATCAGTTTTCTATTAACAATGCACAGTGAATATGAAACATAAATATATTTCGTAGGGGTATCCTGGTATTCTTTAGTAATGCCTCTTCCATAATCCATATCATGACTTTAACCGTATATTTTCCTGCCATCTTTCCAATTCCCTTTAATTTGTCTTTAGTTGTTACCTTTTGTACACCAACATTAGGCTAAATGGTTTTCTTCCTTCCCTACCGTTCGGCACCAGCCTATGGTTTGGAAGAAGACTATCTAGTAAGCATAATAGGTGTACTCTCCTAATCCTAGGAGTACTCGCAACTTGAGAGAAGGTGATGATAAAAGACAACTGAATAAACCTTATTCCTTTTTCTCCTGAACCAGAATCCATCCTCGAAAAAATATCCTTCGAGTTCGTATATAACCATACGATGGATTTATCCAATGGAATTGGATGTTCGTAGTGATACGGGTTATTTTGGAGAAATTAAAGGTAAAGTAGGATTGGCGATGAAATACGTGGTTTGGTCGTGAATATAAATAGTCGCAATTTACTTTGCCCTCTTAATAATTCCTTTATCTTGTCTTTATATATTACCTTCTGCACACCCTATTTAGGCTAATTGGTTTTCTTCATTCCCTACCTTTCGGCACCTGCCTATGGTTTGGAATAAGACTATCCAATAAGCGTAATG
Organism: Agapanthus africanus; assembly: GCA_030015575.1. NCBI lineage: Eukaryota > Viridiplantae > Streptophyta > Magnoliopsida > Asparagales > Amaryllidaceae > Agapanthus > Agapanthus africanus. Next base: position 524,859,889 of record JASDDO010000022.1, read on the forward strand.
GGTGTACTCTCCTAACCTAAGGAGCCCTCGCAACCTGAAAGAAGGTGATAATAAAAGACAACTGAATAATCTAATTCTTTATCTCCTGAATCTGGATCCATCCTCGAAGAATTCCCTTCGAGTTCATATATAACAATACGATGGATCTATCCAATGGAAGTGGATGTCCGTAATAATACGGGGTGTTCTGAGAAATACAAAGGGTAAAAGAAGGAGCTGCAATGACTTATGCAACTATAGACAATCCAAAAGCCAGTATATTAAGAAGGTTCGGTCAACTTGGTCACTGAGTCATAGTTTAGGGTCGGTCAAAAGTCGCTGCCTTAAGAGAGAAAGAAAAGAAACACTCTACGTGCACTCTAACCTAAATCAGAATGGTTATCACTTTATCTAATAAGGAAACCTCCCACTGTTATCTCAAATTCTCCTACAAACCTGAAAGAAGAATTAGTCGGGCTCACCCGAAGAGTAAACCAACTCATCAGTGAGAATCGGGATCCAACTATCATCGTATGATAACTTGATGGAAGCCACTCAAGTTAACACACTCCAGAAGGTATGCGCAAGTCTGGCAAGTTTCTTGTATGTTTGAAACTCCCAATGTAATTTTTATCCCATTCTCTTATGATCTTGACGTAGGCCAACAAATTATAAGCAACATGTCAAGTTCTACCCGTCGTTGTCCTGATTAACTTAAGTCATCGTACATGCCCTTGACGTAGGCCAACAAGGCTGTACGTCTGACTTAAACTAATGCATCTATCTATGCAACAAATGAATACCCAGCAGCTACCAAACACTACACCTTGACGTAGGCCAACAAACATAGCTTGAATACTACTGACCATCCATAAGAAACGACGGAGGATTACGGCTGGTTTTTGGCGAAAAACCATTAATGTAATGAACTTGATCTTGTTGAAGGAACCTGATAGCTTTATAAAAATATATAGTAGTGAAAACCTTTTGCTAAAGAAGTCACTCCCGGTAAAGGGATCTCGGCTCTTTCCTCGTGGAATGAGGTGCATAATATTCCAACTGAATACCGCTATGCAAAACAAAAGGAGATGTCTTTGTAATAATTTCTTTTTGAATTTGTTCTAACAACATCAAATATAGGTTTGTTTTATCCTTGCATTGAAAAGAATCAATGCAATCCCATTAATCAATCATACCAAAAAAGAACGAAAATAAAATGTACGTATATGCCATCCGCATTCGTCACTGGGTCCCGTCATCACCCGTTAGGTTACTTAACTAACGACAGAGTGGGGACTGGACTAGCGCGGGTGTAAAACATATACAACATCTAATAGTATATATACTAATATACAATAATCGCTCCAAGCGTGATAAAATGCAACATTACAGAAAAGTAATAAGCATCACAGAACAATACAGATAATCTGGGATCCCCGGGTTTCACAGAGCCACTACTGAAACCCGACGTTCCCCTGGTCGTGTGGATAGCCTGTGCAATGAAACCTAGACCCCTACGGGTGCGGCAAGTTACCCGCCAAAACCTGAAGCGAGATGGTCCCCACAACATAGTGAATGGAACACCCGGCACTTCACGGAATCCGGTAAATTGAGCACCCCTCCTTGGGTCAACCTGTACCCCCTACGAGTGCAGCGAATAGTCTGCCAATTTTAGAATGAGGTCCCTTTGCCTCTCAAAGCCATGAGATACGGACCCGTTTCCCTCCAGAACTCGGCTATCCGTGCACTCTTTCGCGGGATAAACCTAGTATAGAAAAAAAATATGTACAACGGGTACATCAACCTCACCCCGGTCGTGCCCCAAAAGAATAATATACAAACAGGCAGTGACGGCAGTCCACAAGTTGAACGCTCGCCCCGCAATACCAAATGTACAAATAAATCCGAACATCACTACCATTGCACACTGCTATCCACCACGACAAAACCCGCAACATCACAGCACAACACAGAACATCAACGCGAATGTCACGTTCGCAAACCCGTCTAAAAGAACTATAGCAATCAGACGTGGTTTACCGATCAAATGACATTCCCGGTCGGAGATATAAAGTAAGTACTGAAAACTAACAAGTTTAAAAATTCGATCGACAAAATTTCCCGAAGTGGGCCCCACGTACAACTGCTGTACAGTAACAAAATCTGGGCCAAAACAAAATGAACCAGAAACCACAATTCCCTGCATAGAAACCCAAGAACAATTTTGGAGCACTGATCCTATTAAAATCCCGTGGATACGCGGTCAAACCCTAGGTTTGACAGCGGATCCGCGGTAGTTCTAAAGGATCACGCGACCAAAATTGTACGGATGGCTTAGAAAAGCCTGCTTATAATTCTGTGATATGCAGAATAATTTTTGGAACAGTTTAAAAATCAACAGAAACTATATGTACAGAAAATTGTGATTTCGTAAATTCCGTTCGATCGATCTTTTAAACACGTTAGCACAAGTTAGTATAGCTTAATGGTGAGGCTCTGATACCACTGTAAATATGCGGCAGCGCCCCGGCCGTCTAACAGACGCCAATATGCGGAACAAAACTTTTACGACTGGCATTATCGCGTACTATAACCCGGATCTGCCATTAAAGCTAAACTAACAAATTGTAAAGAGGGTAGAATTGTTATACCGAATGATTCGAGTCCTTCGGTCTTCAACCATCATCCCACGCTATGTTGCAACTGATCCGAACTTTCTCGATTTCCGGTCTCGTCGTCCAGGTGGCACCACGTCGACGGATCTTTAAACGGGCTCCCGCCTCTGAACCGAGGCTACTCGATCGTCAAGTTTGCTAAAAGAGACAATCAAGATGAAGTAGAGAATGAGTAGAACACTTTGTCTCGTTACGTCCAAGACTATGGACGAACGGTTATTAGAAGTTGCCATTTGGAATCGGGTGAATGGAAATTGAACTAGGAAATTTCCATACACTAGTTATCATATTCTTTTCTCACAAATCAAAATGAACCACCATCCTATCCCACAAGAGGGGGCCGGCCATAAATAGGAGAGGGAGGGAGGTGAGTGTAGGAGCAAGAGAGGGGTCACCATAAGCTTCAAACTTATCATGATACTTAAAGAAAGAATGAGTCATGTATGAACACATTAAATGCACCATTAAAACACCATTAATGAAAAAATGAGTCACAAGCCTAATCACCACTTCTAGAACCTTCTAGAAGCATGACTCATCCTCAAGACGAAAAGGTAAATCCGTATTTAACCGAATGTTAAATACGGCTGATAGAAAACTGGAAACTGGCAACTTCCAAAAGTGATCCTGAAACGAATTTCAGGATAACCCCGTAACAGTATAAACATACCCGCATTTATATTACGACCGAATATAAATGCAACTGAGACAAAGATATTATATCTACTCAGTATAATACTGGGATCCGGCTTAAACCAAAGCCTACCAGTATTATCTGCCCGAAAAATAACACGTACGAAAACGCACGTGCTTTTTCCGAACCCTGCCATAATACCATACGGCATCTACAACATTTCGCCCGAACTTGCGAAAGTGTCTGTAGGGGACTCTAATGACTCATCAGTACACTGGCACTAGATATAACCACTAGCACGTCAGAGGTACAAACTGTACGTAACGGTTGCCTATGTATTGATTGGAAGGGAAGCTGACGAGCGAACTCATCTATAAACCCTACTGAGCCTGACCGTTACAATAACCGTACAGTCCGGAATATTCGTCTATGAGTATCGCATATACGGCCTAGGGGCCCGGTAAACGTCAGACCCCCAACAGCTATATAAGTCGTGTCAGAGAGCAGCCCAGAACACCCTGAGATACTACTGGAATACCTTCCAGTAAATCTCGATTACCCTGGCCAGGGATTTCGTGTAATGGCTCTCTTAAACACAGCGCGATCTCACCCCCAATACCGGGAGAGACGAATCGCCGAAGATCCGCTCACTTGCCTCCAATGTGGCTCGGGACTGTACCCAAAATATACCTGTTTGCACGACTCCTTTGACCTGTGGTAGGGTATAAATCAAAGCACAGTGGGAACTCACACGAGACAAATGACGACCTCAGGTCGATGAACTAACCTGTACACATGTCACCAGGGAACTGCTATCTGACGATATGCATAATACTAACTAACATGTTCCCGGCGAGTCCTGTCTGGTGAACTCATAACCCAATGAGCACCTGTATACATCTTAAGTGATCCAACTGACACCAGTGGCTTGTGAGACCGGCCACCGCCCCTCATCGGGGTCTCAACTGTATACACTAGTCTACTCTGGAGTATCGATGCCCTGTCTCGAAACTCCCACGACTAGGGACACTATAAGGATGTGCTTATAGACCCCCGCTCCCACATATATGATCGCCATCATACTGCTGGTAGTCAAACAAGAATCCTATGGGCTCTATCATGATGATAAAGACAAACCAGATAGCATACTATCATCTCGAGTAAGAATGTTTTATCGATATAGGTCCTCCCTCAATCATTGCAATCACGTACCTGCGATCCAATAATTGACTTAGAGGGCACTATATCCAACAGAAGTAGTGGCAGTAATAGTAGAATTATCAACCGTGGCTCATGCAAGAAGATTAGAAATGTACTTCTGTTGTGACAGAGGATAGCCACGAGGAATGTAAGTGATTTCGATCCCCAAGAAATAGCCTAAATGTCAAAGATGCTTCATCTCAAACGACTGCCGAAGAAGTTTCTTTAGATATATGATAGTTGTTGAGTTATCAGTAATGATAATCATATCATCGACATAGATCAACAGAAGAGCTCGGCCATTGGAAGAAGAGCAATAAATGAGAGCATAATCAGCAAGGCTCTCGGCGAATCCTGTAGTTAGAAAAGTCTGCAGAAATCGCTCAAACCAAGCGCGGGGTGCCTGCTTAAGACTATAAAGAGCGCGACACAGATGGCATGCATACTCAAGGGAAGCTGAGACACCGGGAGGTGGCTCCATATAAATCGTCTATGAAAGATCACCATTATGAAAGGCATTCTTAATGTCCACCAGAAATATAAGCCAGCTACGAGCTATAGAAACTGCAATGAGCGCGTGAATGGAAGTGATCTTAGCAATAGGAGCAAAGATCTCCTCATAATCAATGCCATATTCCAAAGAAAACCCACGAGCCACAAGACGTGCCCTGTAACGTTCGACTGATCTATCTGACTTGGTTTTGACCTTGTAAATCCACTTACAGCTAATGGGCTTGATGTCTAATGGTAAAGGACCAAGATCCCACATGTGAATATCATGGAAAGACTGCAATTCTTCCTGCATAGCTTGCTGCCATTCTAGATATTTCATAGCCTCAATATAGGACTTGGGTTCCTGAATAGAATGAATAGAAGAAAGAAAGGATATAAACTGAATAGAATAATCGTTAGTCATGCAAAAACTATAACAGGTAGGTGGTCATTTATCTTGTGGAGGATTCTGACGAGGTGGAGGAGAAATTGTCATTCCATGCTTCGCAAAAGACAGAGAGTTAGCGAACGAGGCCCGCAACGTATTTATACCAAGAGTCTCTCCTTCCCAACATGAATATACTAAGCGTCTGAATAAGCAGTAATAGGAAAATATAGTACAAGAATTTAAAGTATACAAAATATTCAACAATACTTATTACAAATTAAGTCCAAACGGACACAAGTGTTCCACAAAATAAAATAAATAAGGATGTAAGAGACCGTAAAATGAAACCTTGAACACGAGCATACTGGAAGACCAGTGATCGGCATGTGAAGATGGATGGTTGAAGTCCTCCCCTATCGGCTCTATCTCATACTGAGCCTCGTCACTTTCCCTAAAGTCGCCTGACGACATTCCTAAGAAAAGAAAACAAGATAACAAAAAAAATAGAATGCCGTCAACAAACTAAAGTTTGGTAAGTCCCCAGTTAAAAAGAATTGAACTTTAAAATAAATAATATACGGCATGGAACAATAACACAAACTTGAAGATAAAAATGGAAAATTAATAGAGTGTGGATCAATAAAATTAGGCATATATCTATCAGGAAAAATATATCTAGATTGTTATGATGTTAGTTATTATAGTGTTTTAAGTTATAAGCTCGAATTGTGAGAGTTTTATATGTAACTAGGATATTCCGTTGTTTCCACGGAACAACAGCAACACGAAATTTATGAGATTCAAGATTTATATGTAATACAATGTACCGTATTCTTTGGAATCACAAGGAACAAGTATGATCCGCTGTTACAATGTACCTGATATTCTTGATATTAAAGTAACAATATATATATATATATATATATTGATTTTCAATTGTACACATAAGTCATGTCATGTTTATGAGATTCACGAGATTCAAGATTTGTAATTCAGAAATTTCATGATAAACGCATAGTAATAATAATACATCAATGAAAATATAGTTCAAGCTCAGGTCTGTATATATATCACAAATTAACAAGACATGAATGATATAAAGTGAAAGAAATTGTATCCTAAAGAAGTGCTGGAAACTACTGATTACTCAACTCATATGAACTCAGAAATAAAACAAGGAATGTAGCCCTAGATGTTATTCAGACGTAGGTTCAAGTCTTTGTTAGTTATATGTATGCCCTAGAAGCCATTATTGTACATGAGATGTATATTATGATTCGCGCCTAACTCGCACTGCTTTCAAGAGCTAACTTTCACATTCCTTCTCTATATAAGATCTATAGATGCTTGGACATATATAGGGAGGACTTTCTTGCTCGACATGATAGTATGCTATCTGGCTACTCTTTATCTTAACATGTACATTGATTGTCTCTCTGTTACATGTTGATAAAGCCCTTAGGATATGTACTTGACTACCTGAATTATGATGCGGATCATACTGGTGGGACAAAAGTAGTCGGTAAGTACATCGTTTAAAATCCCTAGTCGTGGGTATATCAAAACGGGGCATCGATATACCAGAGTAGACTAGCGTATAGCTTCTCGACCCATGTAGATGGGCAATGGATGATCCCATATCCATTGGTGTTTGACATCAGAGATGATATACGGGTGCTCAGTGGAGACTGGGTACACTGGACGGACTCCCCAAGAACTCCTAGATGGTATCATACCTCACGTTAAATTGCAGTTCTCTGTTGACACTAGTACAGGTTAGTCTGTCGACCCAAGATCGTCATAGAGTCTTGTGTGATTCCCACTGTGCTTTAATTTCTATCTTACCACGTTCAAGAGAACGTGCAAAACTGTGGTTTTTGGGTACAGTCCCGAGTCACATGGAGGCAATGAGCAATAGGAGGGGATTTCGTCTCTCCCGATATTGGGGGTTGATGTTGCGTTGTGCTCGATTGCCATAACAGGAAGTCCCTGGCCAGGGCTGTTTCTGAGATTTACTGTTAAGTGTTATCAGAAGTTTCTCGACCCGTTATGAGCCTCACATCGGGATGACTTATCAAGCTATTGGGGTCTGACGTTTACCACCCCAAGGCGAGATATGCGACATATCAGACGAAGAGACCGGACTGTACGGTAGTGTTACTAATTGGATTCGCAGGAGTATGAGCAAGCTTGCTTGTTGATCTTCTGATCGCTCAATACCTGGGTGGCCATTACGTTTAGCAGACCGCTTGCAGCTTGTGGGTGTTTAATATGATCATCACCTACTGTCGGCGTATTGACGAGTCTTTAGAGTCATACACAGAGGTTTCCTGGTTCATGTGAAACGAAGTAGGAGCACATATGTGATATGTGCGGGGCCGAGAGTAATGCACGTATGTTATACTGCATTCTATTCTAACGATATATGATATCGGTCGGTTATATATGATATAGCCGGGTTATCGGATCAAGTGTTGATTCGATAGATTGTTATATTTGATATTAGTCGGTTGTATGTGATATACCCGGATTATTAAATCAAGTGTTGATTTAATAATTTAATGCATAATTATATATTTGATATATTAACTTACATTAACTAATATTAGCTCACTTAAGAATTCTTTTTCTCACTAGTGTACACTTGGTATATATGTGATATATATTAATGTACATCTTTTGTGTCATGATTGATGCCACATATTTCATGGGTGTATAAGACTCACACCATACTAATAATAATGATAAGGTTTTATTTATTTAAAGTAAATAAAAATTAATGGTAATTAGTCACATGCTTGGAAGTTTGGAGAAGCTTGTAGTATCTTTGACTTAGTCCACTAATTTTGTTTTACTCGTAGATATTTATTAACCTAACCATTATTGTTAGCCTTGGTTTAATATCTACATGAGTTAGTGTATGACACTAACTCACCCATGGTTGTTATTCTCACTTCATGAGTTCATTCTCATTCTTCACTTTTTCTTCTTCTTCCTCATGAGAAAAGCTCAGATGAGAAAATATTGTGAGAAAAATAAATCTAAAGTGAGCCTATTTCCTACTTCATCATCCTCTACTATATTAGCCATTTAGTTTGGGGTGTTTGCTTCACTAATCCACATATTAGTGAAGAGGTAGCATGAGCTTGAGTCTCCTCGATGTAGATCATCTTCGGCCTCGAAGACTTCGAGCAAGCTTGTTCATTTCTCCAAGAGAATCCATACTAGAGTTCGGGAGATCACTACTCGCAGCGATGGGACTACTACACGGAGCTTTTGAAGTGAAAGACCGGTCTACAAAGGTTGTATTCCTCATTCACTTAGTTGTAAAGTAGTTTACATATCATATCGTCTCATTTTCTAGTAAAGATTCTAGGGTTAAGGTTAGCTAGAATGGCAAATTTTTGAAAATGGCATGGCCAATGCCTTCCGAAACCTTGCTGCCGTGCTAGGCAAACCTGTAGTGGTATCAGAGACATGCTAGAAAATTAGACGATGTTTGTTAGATTATGAAACCGAAACGACTCCGAAACTTTAAACAAAATAATCCAGTTTCTGTCGAATTTTTAAAGGGCTGTAAAATTTTATAAACAACTGCAGAATATTGTATGAGATGCAACATGAACACAGTAAAAAATTTAGCCCTCCCCACAAAAATTTGGCCGGCCACATTCATGTCAAAACCGGTGAGCTCGGCTCAAATGTGGAGTTTGGGGTTGAATTTTTTGGTGTGTTCCAGAATCTGGGTTTTGGTGTTTCAGGTGTTGTTTGTTTTTGCTAAATTTTCATGTGATGTTAACTTTCTGCAAAGGCAACTCGGAGTGTTTCGCAGTCGTAATTCTAACATGTTTTCGGGTTATTTAGATGATGTTAAAAAGTTCGATCGGATATCAATAACCCAATTTTTCCCCGCTGGAAATTTTCCAAGAGTTGGATTTTTTCCGAGTTTAAAATCTTCAGAAAATCTTGCAAGCGATTCGGTGGACCCTCTAGAAGAACGATACACAAACTCGACTTTTTGGATCGTGGAACCGCGGTCATACCGTAGGGTTTGTCGCAGTTCCGTGGCGACATGAGTAGGGAATAGTTCGGCCCTTCTACGGATGGTTCATAGGAGCCGTGGCAAGTTCTGGGTATTTTTTGAACTCCGCTCAAGTGTTGAACTTGTTAGAAAATTTTGGGTGCTTGCATTTTCGATCGAAAAGTTTAACTTCGTTTAGCTATCTGTGATTATAATACAATAATTGGAATCTATTTAGTTGCGTGCAAGTTTAACATTTCGGTCTTGGGTGAAATCGGGAATCTTATTGAATTACCCGACTTCTTTTGAAAAGTGTTTTCATAGTTGAGACCTAAATGTTAGATTTGCATTATTAGGCATGAAATCCAGAATATGTGATATTCCGGGTTTATGATGTCTAAGAGCAGTGACGATTCCAATTGTTGTAGTTTTTCACTTTCTTTTCTGCGACCGTAAGTGTAATATGTGGTGTATCGCCGGTTTCGTTGTTATATGTCAACGACAATTGGGATACGCATATTTACTTACGTTGATGACATGAGATGTTATGTGTTGCTGTGATATATTATATTGGATCATCATTTTGAATAGCCAGGGATTTTTATGTGAGATAAGATTTTTTCATTTTCATTCATATAAAAACTTGTATGTAATATTCTTTTTTTTTGGGCACTTCCGGGTTGAGGAAGATATCACCGTTGATGTATATTATTTACTTTTCCGCTTTAGGATAGACCCAAGGAGGGGAGCACAAGTGACCGGGTTCTAGAGTCCAGTGGGAGACCATCTCAAAGCGTCGAGACCGGGTCTTTTAACTCTAGAATTAGTAGGGTTGCTTGCCGCTCTCGTAGGGGTCTAGGGATATGGGTTTGGCTATTCATCACGACAGTGGAACCTGTGCTTTATACAGGCTTAATATAAAACCCGGAAATCCTAGTATATCCAATATTTCATATGTTGATTTCTGCTGCGATATTCTGTGATGTGATCACTTTATATGATGTGATAGATACTGTATATAGTATATGCAATATATTATATAGACGTTGCTTATGTTTTACACCAGCGATAGCCTTGCCCCGCTCTGCCGTTAGTTACCTAACCTAACGGTACATGACGGGACATCGAAGCGAATGCGGATGGCATAAGTGTACGTTGTATTTATCTGTGATGGTTAAGTAACTTCAATGATGGGACTGTCACGACCCGAATGTTCGACTCGTGACCGGCACTTAACCACGCAACGTCTACAGGTGTAACGCGACTAAGTAAGCCGAACGCAGAAATCAAAACCATTTAAAAGTAGCGAGTGTTGAAAACATTTAATTAAGACATTTAGAAAACCTTAAATAGTTCAATAAGTTCTTTTAAAGTTACGTTATCATTTAAATAATTTTGGCAGCATTTCCTTTGTAAAAGTAACCCCGAAATCGGGTATAAAACATGATATAAGTGAAAATGAGATATAATGAAATAAAGCATCCCCAAACGGGAGCAAACACGCCCAACGGAGGAAACCATCACCACAAGAATAATATACGACGTCGTAGCGAAGAATGAGCACTAAGTAAACATCACAGAATAATAAACTGCATATATAAACAGTCGGCTCCCACGAGCTCGACACCAGAATACAAAAATATACATCATCGTCCTCACACTGTCTCTAAGTCCAGTACATACATGGTAGATGGAGAATACTAGATAAAAAAGGAGGTACAATAAAAGTAATCAGATACCACAACCCACCTAAAAGCAAAACAGCTCTCACACCAACTGTAGTGGTATCTGTAGCCAAAAGATGTAAAAGGCAGCCTGCCGCGACTACTCTGAAGGCAACCTGCAAATACTGTGGCACAACGGGGGTGAGTTGCCAACTCGTGAATAGAGATAACATATAAAGGTAATCGCGAGCATGCACGTACTGCGCTACTCTATCATATACCAGCAGGTAAGATCTATATGCGACAAGCAGTAGGTGCAATGATCATGCAAATGCTCTGTCAGGTAAAATAACTACAGGATGAGATACATGATAATCAATGCTGAGCATGGGATAAACAACATCTACACGGAATATCAACGTGGAAAAATAATCGGTGCCCAAAACTGCACCCAAATCCTAAATAAACTCAGGCGCCGGCACTCTCCTCGGCCCTCAAATCCTGTAAATCTCTGAGAATCATGAGTCCCCAACATTGGCACTCAAAATATCAGAAATACTCGTGTCCAGCATCGACACGCAAATCCTCATATGTCAGGCTCCGTAAGTCCGGATCAACCCACGAGCTCCATCTGCGATATCGGCCCTCGGCCCCCGGCCCCGGCAGTACGGATCATCCCGCATCCATCTCTCGACTCTGGTCAGTATCCTCCGGATAACCGCCAGGTCCAACCAATCACCGGTAGGTACTCGCCCACCTTCAGGCTCAATCGGCAAAGTCCATCGATCATCTTGCCGAGGGGAACCATACCGGCTCCACCACGAACCCGCAAACGGATCATCCACTCCTCGAATCGGGTTTCAAGCACACGTCTCAGCACCGAGAAAATGCATGGTGGATGCACCAAAATATCAGATCACGAGGAACCGGGTTTTTAAATAGTGCATCTTTTCTTAAAAATCCCACGGTCCTCAAAACCAGAAATCACATGAAAATCCAACACCAATGAGTAAATCAAATGCGATGTGCTATGTACATCAAGCCATAATATAGGTACAAGGGAGAAACCGCTTTTCTTAAAATAGTTCAGTTTTCAAAGACAGCATGCGGCTCCCAATTTCTATGAAAATCATATCGAATGATAGGTGAAATGAACTACAGCATAATAACCATGGCAATTCTACAGTGAGTGTGTCATGGCAATTACTAACGGTGTGTGTGTAACATGCAGATTAGTGCTCGTGCAACATGAACCGTTAGTAATAGTGTGGTGTTCTATCCATTCTAAGTTTACATACATATAACAGGGAATGCAATATGCAACAACAGTATCCATGACAGTCAATGGGGTAAACGCAACAAATAGTTATAAGGTCCTATCAGCCCTGACGCATAACGCCATGCAGGCGATATCCCCGTAGATGTTAAATCTACTCACCGAAGTCTCGCGCTAAGTGTAGCCGACGACTTGCTTCCCCTTCTTCGCAGCGTCCGTCTCACTCGCCTGCGAACCTAGAATTACACAATATATCACACATAAGCTCAAATCCACAAAAACGCGATATTAAGGTCAAACTAGAAACCCGCGTCGCAAACCAAGCGCGCGTGTGCGCGATACGCTAAAATATGTGATTACGCGCCTGTAACTACCCCGACGCGTCGCGATACGCAGAAACCCCAAACCCACACACGTATGACACGTGTCGCGAAGGTTTAAAAATACGAGAAACAGGTATTTAGCTCCAAATTTTTCTACAGCAACAATTAAATAAAATTGTACATGCCGTGAGTCTAAGGATAGCAGCAGACACCTATAGAGCCAAACCCAAACCCAAGTCCCCCTATCTGGCCGCAAATTGCGGCCATAATCAATTTTTCGGTGGCCAAAGTAGGGAATCTGGGGGTCGTGTTCTACCTGGGGGATCAACACCTAACAACTATACTGCAGTCATCACAATTTTATTCTGAACTCACTGGGTCGATAGCAGTTTGCAGAAAGCTAGAATTTGCTAAAAAACGATGAATTTGCATCAAACAGAAATCTGGTGGTATTTTAGTGCAATTGGGGGCAAAACTAGGTTAACATGGCCCTAACAACACTCCATCAACTTACTTAAACCAAAACATACTTCACTTGATCAAAGTTCCCACTAGTTACCACATATCGCACTAAAACGCACCATTAAACACTAATCGAAGCTAAACTTCACTAACTAAGCAAACTAGGGGTAAGTTCAAGAAGTATACCCCACACTCGACCCTAGGGAGCTGGAGGAAGAAGGAGTAGAGGGAAGGAGCTGCAGCTGAAGTTGTTGCTGCTGCTGCTGCTCACAGCTGCTGCTGCTGCTCACTGCTGCTGTTGTGCCTGCTTGCTGCTGCTTCTGTGCTTGCTTCTGTTGCTGCTGTGTGAATGTGGGTGTGTGAGTATGAGAGGGAGAGGTTGAGAGAAATGAGCACAAGAATGAGAGGAAAATGATAACTCCCAATGTCAACCCCTCCTTTCTCTCTCATCATTAAATGCAAGCATGGGCTTTGCCATGATGCATTCTCTCTCTCTCGTTCTCTCAAGTCAACACCCCAAAACAAATATTCAAATCAAAACAACCAACAAATAACTAAATAGACTTAATTGAAACCCAAAAGACTTAATCCCCATTATTAAACCCACCATTGTTGCTAATCATGGTATAATCTCATTTTAAACCCTAGTTTACATGCACATGTGTGTGCAAGCCTAGGAAAATTCTAGAAAAATATTTATTAAATTTGGAAAAATATTTGAAACTCAATTTGGTAAACTTTTTATTAAAAACCCTTTATTTAAATATAATTAGCCACTAAACACATCCTAAGGTGTTGCAGGGACATTCATTAATGAGATTAATGAAAGAAAATAAACCTAAAAATGTTGTGGAATCAAATTTTCAAAAACAGGTAGCTCTAGTTCTTGCTTTGCATAGCGGTGTTCCATGTAGAATATCCTGCACCTTATTCAATAAGGAAAGAGCCGAGATCCCTTCACCGGGAGTAACCTCTTTAGCAATAACTGGCAGATGCTACAACCCTCGGTTTCGTCTTTTGATTTCTTTTTTAGTTCTTGCTTTGCACAGTGGTATTGTGAATATCCTGCACCTCATTCGATGAGGAAAGAGCCGAGATCCCTTCACCGGGAGTAACTTCTTTAGCGAAACTAGCAAAGGCCTCAAAAACACTCCATTTCAAATCATTTTATTCTACAACGATATCAAGTTCATTACACAAAAAGTTTTCTTTAAAACCTGTCGTAGCCTTCCTTCATTTCAAATAAGTACTTCATAGAATTCGTGCTACGTTTGTTGGCATTCGTCAACGCGTAGTGTGCGGTAGCTATTTATGCTTATCTGCTTAAGTATATAATGCGATTGAGTTAGGGTAGTCATGCGACTTTGTTGGCCTTCGTCAAGAGTCGTGCAGGTGGTTTTAATTCAATCATGAAATATACGGGTTAAACTTGACTAGCCGCCTATGGTTTGTTGGCCTTCGTCAAGGTCATAGGATGCTAGGGGCAAAATTATCTTGAATTTCAAGTGTTGAAATTTGCAATGAGATTGCATACCTTTTATGAGATAGTTGGATCCCGATACCCACTGCGAGTAAGAGTTATTCCTGAGAGAGTTTTGCACATTATGATTAGCTGATCAAGTAGGTTTCTAGAAAGGTGTTAACGGGGTTACGGCCATGGAAAAAGGAGGTTTATTTTAATTAGGTCTGTGTGAAAGCAAGGGAAACCTCCCTCAAAGTAACGGCACTGGCCTGGCTGAAAGATTGGCGAACTTGTAGGGTGTAATTAATCCCGGCTAGTTTGAAAGAAGATTTGATAAAAACAGTGAGAGCCATCCTGATTAGATAAAATTATAACCAATCTAATCTTGCAAGAGCATACGCTGAGTGTTTTCTTCTCTCTCTCTACAGGTAGCGACCATGTCACGCCTTAATCAAGAAAATAATATGGATGTATTGACCGAACACGCTTGATATACTGAGCTGGGAAACGTTGGTCCCGCTCCAACTTATAATTGTTATAAGACCGAGCCGGAAATAGGGGAATACCAGGATTCCTGTGCCGCCCAAACGAATAAAGTGCATGTTGATGCATCTTCTTCGTGTATGTTCTGTTGGAGATAGTGCCCTCAGAGTCAATTATTGGATCACAGGCACGTGATTGCAATGATTGAGGGAGGACATATCCCGGTAGGACAGTCTTACTTGAGATGATAGTATGCTATCTGGTTTATCTTTATCATCGTTTACTACTTTAGGTGACCTGACAGGTCGCTATTACACGTTGGTAGAGCCCCTGGGATTCTTGCTTGACTGCCAGCAGTATGAGGGCGATCATATACGTGGGAGCTGGTAGTCTATAAGCACATCCTTAAAAGGTCCCTAGTCGTGGGAGTTTCGAGACAGGGCATCGATACTCCAGAGTAGACTAGTGTATACAGTCGAGACCCCGACGAGGGGCGGTGGCCGGTCTCACAAGCCACTGGTGTCAGTTGGTTCACTTAAGATGTATACAGGTGCTCATTGGGTTATGAGTACACCGGACAGGACTCGCCGAGAACATGCTAGTTGGTCTTATACGTGACGTCAGATAGCAGTTCCCTGGTGACATGTGTACAGGTTAGTTCATCGACCTGGGGATCGTCATTTGTCTCGTGTGAGTTCCCACTGTACTTTGATTACTACCCTACCACACTCAAAGGAGACGTGCAAACAAGTTTTAGTTGGGTACAGTCCCGAGCCACATGGAGGCAGTGAGCGGATCTTCAGGGGTTCGTCTCTCCCGGAATTGGGGGTGAGGTCGCGCTGTGTCTAGGAAAGCCATTACACGAAGTCCTCGGCCAAGGCAGGAGATTTACTGGTAGGTTTTCCAGTAGTATCTCAGGATGTTCTGGGCTGATCTCCGACACGACTTGTACCGCTTTTAGGGGTCTGACTTTTACCAACCCCCTAGGCCCGCCATGCGATGCTAATAGACGAACGGACCGGACTGTACGGATATTGTCACTGACAGGCTAAGTAGGGTGTCAGGATGAGTTCGCTCACAGACGTCCCTTTTGGTCAATAGCTAGTGGTCCGTCATGTATGGCTAGTACCTCTGACGTGCTAGTGGTTAAATCCACAGCCATAGTATTGACGAGTCTTTAGAGTCTCCCACAGACCAGTTGCTCAAGTTTTCGGGCGAAACGCTGTAGAGGTCGTATGGAGATATGGCAGGGTTCGATCAGACACGTGCGGTATTGCACGGATCAGGATCGGACGGATCATACTAGCCGGCTTTGGTTTAAGCCGGATCCTAGTATAGTACAGTGTAGATTTTGTCTCATTGCATTTGTATTTCGATCTGAATACAAATGCGGGTATGTATATACAGTAGCAGGGTTTTCCTGTAATTTATTACAGGATCAATTTTTTGGAGTTGCCAGTTTGTTTTCCGTTTCAGCCATATTTCTTTGTATCTTTCATTGGCTGAAGATTGGTGGAGGAGGGCTTATTTGCATTTGTGCAAATAAGCATTTGTGGAGGGTGTTATTTGCATGTTGTGGTGTCATGATGGTTCCACCATGCATTGACTTCTTGACTTCATCATGATGGCTTGACCCTTTTGGAGTCATCATGCTTTTGATGATGGTTGTATGAGTGTTGGACTTGGTTTGGTGATCATGATTCATCATGATAACTTTCTTCTCTCTCTCTTGCATTATGAGAAACTCTCATTCTTTTGATATACTCTCTTCCTCATTCACTCACTCTCCTCTCTCACACTCCCCTCTCATTCATTCCCAATTGCATGGCCGGCCAAGTCATGGAGGGCTGTCCAAAATTGTGGTGAGGAGTTTTGTTGATCTCTTGGCTTTGTAAAATCCCACAAGTTCCATCTCCATAAGCTCATATCATTTCCTCCACCATATGGCAACTCCCTCAACCCCTAGAGACACATATAGCACTACACCATTCTACAGTAACCCTTGGGCACGTCGACTCGCCAACTTCATGCCCGAGTTGCCTCGGACCAAAGGTGGGAGCCCGTAAAAGAAGCCGGCGAAGTGGTGCCCTTCCGGCGATGTGATGGAGACCGGAGATTCCGCGGTGAGATCGGGACGACGAAGAGAAGACCGAAGGACACAGATCGCTAGGTATATCTTCCTACCCCCTTCTCTAGTTTGCTAGGACTAGTTTAATGGCCCGATCTGGGGTTTTAGTGTACGGTGGTGCCGGTTCGAAAATTAAAGTAAATAAACGCTT
Organism: Agapanthus africanus; assembly: GCA_030015575.1. NCBI lineage: Eukaryota > Viridiplantae > Streptophyta > Magnoliopsida > Asparagales > Amaryllidaceae > Agapanthus > Agapanthus africanus. Next base: position 524,877,227 of record JASDDO010000022.1, read on the forward strand.
CCGCATTCCGGCCTCGGACAGACGGCCGGGGCACCGCCGTGCACTTACAGTGGTATCAGAGCCTCGCCATAACTTAGTCTAGCTTTGTCTAATGTGTTTACTCTTTCGATCGAACAATGTTCCAAAACCGCGTTTTTCTTATGCATCAGTTCTCTGTTAAAATTTTTTGGGCTCCAAAAATTTTTCAGTGCGTTGCAGAAGTATGTACATGGATTTTTAAGCATACTGTAAAAATTCGATACACTGATTCCATAGAACGACCGCGGAACCGCGGCTAAACCCCTGTTTGGGCCGCGGTTCCGCGGCAATAAGAAGGAACCATTGCACCAATTTTTTACAGAGGCCTCCTGACTTGAAAATAGGGTTTTTGGAACATTCTTTTTGGGCCCAGAATTTCTTTAAGTGCTACAGTAATGCTTGGGGGCCCACTTAGGAAAATTTGATCGATCGGATATTTTAAGCACATTAGTTCACAGTATTTACATTATATCTGCGACCGTGAATGTCACTTGATCGGTAAATCCTGTCTAACTGCTATAGCCCGGTTAGACGGATTTGCGAACATGGCATTCACGTTGATGTTCTGTGTTGTGCTATGATATTGCGGATTGGTCGTGGGGGATAGCCTGGATGCAATGCTAGTACAGTTTTTGTTGTATTATGTACATTTGATATTGCGGGACGAGCGTCCGACATGTAGACTGCCGTCACTGCCTGTTTGTATATTATTCTTTTGGGGCACGACCGGGTCGAGGTCGATGTACCCGTTGTATGTATATTTTACTTTCTGTACTAGGATTACCCCAAGGAGGGGTGCACAGATAGCCGGGTTCTAGAGGGCAACGGGCCCGCATCTCATGGCATTGAGACGGAGGGGGCTTCACTCTAGAATTGGCGGGCTATTCGCCGCACTCGTAGGGGGTATAGGTTGACCCAGGAGGGGTGCCCAAGTTACCGGATTCCGTGAAGTGCAGGGTGGCCCATTCACGTAGCTGAAGGGGGCTGCCTCGCTTCAAGTTTTAGCGGGTAACTTGCCGTGCCCGTAGGGGTCTAAGATTTCATTGCACAGGCTATCCACACGACCAGGGGAACGTCGGGTTTCAGTAGCGGCTCTGTGAAACCCGGTGATCCCAGATATCTATATTGTTCTGTGATGCTGTACATTTCTGTGATGTTGCATTTTATCACGCCTTGAGCGAAATATTATATATTAATATATATACTAGTAGATGTTGTATATGTTTTGCATCCGCGCTAGTCCAGTCCCCGCTCTGTCGTTAGTTAACTAACCTAACGGGTAATGACGGGACCCAGTGGCGAATGTGGATGGCATATACGTACGTCAATATTTTCGTTCTTTGTGGTGTGATCAATTGATGAGACTGCGTTGATTCGGATCAATGCAAGTTAAAAACAAACCTATTCTGATGCTGTTGGAACACCTTTCAAAAAGCTGTTATTGCAAGGGCGTTCTCTTTTGTTTTGCACAGTGGTATTCGGTTATGAATATCCAGCACCTCAGTCGACGAGGTAAGGGCCGAGATCCCTTCACCGGGAGTGACCCCTTGGATAGAAGTTTGCGTCAGGGCAATAACTTCACTATAGCCGATTACTTTTGCTTTGCATCGTGGTATTCAGTTGGAATATCCTGCACCTCATTCTACGGGGAAAGAGCCGAGATCCCTTCACCGGGAGTGACCTCTTTAGCAAAGGTTTTTGTCACTATATTTTTACAAAGCTATCCGTTCCTTCAACGATATCAAGTTCATTACGTTAAAGGTTTTCGCCAGAAACCATTCGTAGCCCTCCGTCGTTTCAGACGGGTAGCACGTAGTATTCATGCTATGTTTGTTGGCCTTCGTCAAGGCATAGTGTATGGTAGCTGCTTGTTGCCTTTCTGCTGCATAGATAGATGCATTGGTTTGGGACAGTCGTATAGCCTTGTTGGCCTTCGTCAAGGGCTTGTACGGGTGGGTTCAAATTAACCTGGACAATGACGGGTAGAACTTGACATGTGACTTATGATTTGTTGGCCTTCATCAAGGTCATAAGAGCATGGGGCAGAAATCACATCGGGAGTTTCTAAAGAAACTGAAACTTGCCAAATATGCGCATACCTTCAGGATTCTGATGACGTGAGCAGATTCCGTCACGTTATCATGCGATAATAGTTGGATCCCGATTCCCACTGATGAGTTGGTTTACTCCTCGGGTGATCCAGACTAATTCTTCTTTTAGGTTTGGAGGAGAATTTGACGGTACAGTGAGAGGTTTCCTGATTAGATAAATTGGTAACCATTCTGATCTAGGTTAGAGTGCACGCTGAGTGTTTCTTTTCTCTCTCTCTTTGGCAGCGACCATTGACCCGACCCTAAGACTATGACCCAGTGACCAAGTTGACCGAACCTTCTTTAACACTAGCTTTTGGATTGTCAGAGTTGCAAACCTCATTGCCACTCCTACTTTTACCTTTTTCTCCAGGACACCCCGTATTACTACGAACGTCCACTTCCATTGGACAAACCAATCGTATGGTTAGATACGAACTCGAAGGAATTCGAGGTTGGTTTCCGGTTCTGGAGAAAATGAATAGGACTATTCAGTTGTCTTTTCCTTTACCTTCTCTCAAGTTGCGAGTACTCCTTGGTTTAGGAGATAGTACACCTATTACGCAAATTGAATAGTCTTCTTTCAAACCTTAGGCTGGTGCCGAACAGTGGGGAATGAAGAAAACCAATTAGCATAACGATGGTGTGCAGAAGGTATTAAGTTAAGACAAAGCAAGGGATTAGTAAGAGGGCGAAGTAAATTGCGACTGCTATTCACGACCATACCAAGTATTTCTTCGCCAATCCTAAATCACCTTTGTATTTCTCTAGGACACTCTGTATCACTACGAAGATCCACAGTTTATTGGATACTCCATCGTATGGTTATATACGAACTCGAAAGGAACTTGTTCCAGTTCGGGGATGGACTCTCAGGAGAAATAGGAATAAGTCTTATTCGGTTGTCTTTTATCTTCACTTTCTCTTGCATTGCAAGTGCTCCTAGGATTAGGACAGTACACCCATTTTGCTTCTTGGATAGTCTTCTTCCAAACCATAGGCTGGTGCCGAACGGTAGGGAAGGAAGAAAACCATTTGGCCTAAAGGGGTGTGCAGAAGGTAATGACTAAAGACATATAAAGGGATTTGGAGAGATGGAAAAGAGATATACGGTTGTAGTTGTGAATCTGGATAATGGAAGAGGCATTACTAGGAATACCAGGATACCCCATCGAAACATTTCAATGTTTCAGTTTCACTGTGTACTGTTAAAAGAAAACTGATTTCCCAATTAGACACTTGCTCCAGGGTATGTATTTACCAGGTTTGATTCTCACATCTGTATGGTTTTACAGATGATGAGTAGGAGTAAGTTATTGGGAATTAGGTGATCATCCTCATTATATCGGGATTCGTTGTAATCGGTGATATTTGAGGAAGTCACCTGCGTTGTTTGCCAGACGGCAAATATTTGGTTTTGAATATCCGCTGTCATGCACCAATTTCAAATTGATATATCTGTATGTCTATTTTCATAGAGTGAGATATAACTTTTTGAAATTATGTCTATGACATTTACCTATATCAGTGGATGGTTAGGTAAGGAGCATTAAACAGCGGTGTAATTCTTCATAACCATAGTACAGTTTTCAACCTACGATAAACAGGGAATGAGTTATTAAACTCAAGGGAATTATACAGAGTATTGTATGCTGTCCAGCATCCATGAGAACAGAGGGGTTGGTTCTTGTACTATATTCGGTTTACTTATGACTTCTCTAGCTTTTAGACAGGTGTTTCGTAGAAACACAGGGTCCGAATTTTGAGAAGTTATAGGTATATGAATAAAGTAAAGGACCAAGTATTGCAAGTATCAGGATTCTTCAAGGTGATCGAAGATGTAGATACTTGAGTATGGTATTCAGTTGATAGTAATGGTTAAGAAAACTTGCTTCTCTTTCAGGTTACTCATAATTGGTAGCATTCCTAAGTTGAGTAACGCTGATCGGCCTCCTTCCATTTAGTTGACATGCAATGAAGACAGCTGCATGATTTGAATCTGGTTCAATTAAATCAGTGCCTCTGGTTCTATATTGGATATAGAACAGTTCATATCTTAACGATGTTAAGGTACGGGGAGTTGTCTGGCTTATGCTTAAAACCAGACTCTGGATAACTCAAGGCACGTTTCTGTAATGGCTGTTTATGGGTTGACCCAGGCTATGACGAGGGTTGACTTTCTACCATCTGGAAGATCAATAGTTATATTGTTCTAGACTCGCCACAGTTTTATATAAAAATGGATTTTTTCAGAAAACGGTAGTGGGAGTATGGTAGAACTGGAAGTGATTCCAGAACCGCAAACGATTACTGAAGATTTGATAAGGAACCTAAAGATTCAATCTGGTTTAACATTCCATTGGCCACTCCGCAGATAAGATGGGTAACCTCACGCACCCGAGAGGTACTCCGGTAGCCTCAAGGACGGTGGCGGGGAGGTTATTGTTTACCCAGACTTGCCATTGCTGTTGTTCCAGACTGTGAGACCCGGCAGGAGGATGAGTGTAGCGTCGTTCTAAACCATCTTTAGAAGTGTACGTGTATATGACTCTGCCAGAGGGTTGTCATAGTCAGTGGGAGCAGCAGAAGCATTGGTGGACAGGTGGCTTATGTCTATTTATAGACTAAAGCAGACATAGCAGAGATAGATCATCTATTTCTGATGTGACAGTCATAGGTTTGACTTCATCAGAATAGAGGATGGATCTATTAAGAAGGTAGTAGGGTGTGACGTCCTGGTTTTTTGGATGACATACACAGAATAGGAAGTGATATTCCTATCCTACGATCGGTTATACTTTGGTTGTCACACAGTGTTTTCTCCACAAAGGGACTTGGATATTATATCAGATATTCTGGTTACTAGATCTATAGCTTTAGATCTAGATTTGGGTGGTTTCCCAATCAGGGTACTTAGACAGCATTCTAAGAGTTTCTAGAATGGACGACTCCTGGCACGGTAGTATACCTGCAGGTGATGGAGTCACCCTCTCTAAAGGTGTCTTACAGACTAAAGAGGAGATAGATGTGCATGATTGGCAGATCACTTGCTTAGGCAATTGAGTCAATCATGAGATGTCAAGTACCACACTAGATGTTGTTTTTACAGGCGATGCAATAAATCGATATTGATACAATCCTGGAGGAACATTAGGAAGCAGTTTTAGAACATAAGTGGATATTCTAGGGATATGATAACGACAGCCTTATTCGGGAGACAGTTATCATTCCAGGCTTCCAAGGTGACATGGATGACAGAGAGGTTGTCAGAGTTATAGTTTTCCTTCTGACGAGGGGCAGTATTTTGGACAGATGGTCCAAGGAAATACTGAGGGTGGCATGGAGCAGGATACTGATTAAGTTCAGTTGACGATACAGTCTAAGAAGTTTGAATTTGGAGTTCATTTATGAGTTAGGTCCCATCAGACATCCAGACACACTCTAAGACAGGTATTGCTCATTTCGGGAGATAGGTTTCTCCGCAAACTTGAGATATATAGAGACATAGAAAGAAACATCACAGCGGATCCACTCACTGAGGCTATTCCTCGAACGCAATAGTTTCGCAAACAAGCTTTGTGAGACTGACTAGCAGAGGAGTTGGGTTTTCGGTATCACACGGGCTGTGAGTATGCGACATCGCAATAATTAGCCTTGAGTGCAAGTGGGAGATTGTTGGAGATAGTGCCCTCAGAGTCAATTATTGGATCACAGGCATGTGATTGCAATGATTGAGGGAGGACCTATCCCGGTAGGACAGTCTTACTCGAGATGATAGTATGCTATCTGGTTTATCTTTATCATCGTGTACTGCTTTAGGTGACCTGACAGGTCGCTATTACACGTTGGTAGAGCCCCTGGGATTCTTGCTTGACTGCCAGCAGTATGAGGACGATCATATACGTGGGAGCTGGTAGTCTATAAGCACATCCTTAAAAGGTCCCTAGTCATGGGAGTTTCGAGACAGGGCATCGATACTCCAGAGTAGACTAGTGTATACAGTCGAGACCCCGACGAGGAGCGGTGGCCGGTCTCACAAGCCACTGGTGTCAGTTGGTTCACCTAAGATGTATACAGGTGCTCATTGGGTTATGAGTACACCGGACAGGACTCGCCGGGAATATGCTAGTTGGTCTTATACGTGACGTCAGATAGCAGTTCCCTGGTGACATGTGTATAGGTTAGTTCATTGACCTGGGGATCGTCATTTGTCTCGTGTGAGTTCCCACTGTACTTTGATTACTACCCTACCACGCTCAAAGGAGACGTGCAAACAAGTTTTAGTTGGGTACAGTCCCGAGCCACATGGAGGCAATGAGCGGATCTTCAGGGGTTCGTCTCTCCCGGTATTAGGGGTGAGGTCGCGCTGTGTCTAGGAGAGCCATTAAACAAAGTCCTTGGCCAAGGCAGGAGATTTACTGGTAGGTATTCCAGTAGTATCTCAGGGTGTTCTGGACTGATCTCCGACACGACTTATACCGCTTTTGGGGGTCTGACTTTTACCAACCCCCTAGGCCCGCCATGCGATGCTCATAAACGAACGGACCGGACTGTACGGATATTGTCACTGACAGGCTAAGTAGGGTGTCAGGATGAGTTCGCTCACAGACGTCCCTTTTGGTCAATAGCTGGTGGCCCGTCACGTATGGCTAGTACCTCTGACGTGCTAGTGGTTAAATCCACAGCCATAGTATTGACGAGTCTTTAGAGTCCCCCACAGACCAGTTGCTCAAGTTTTCGGGCGAAACGCTGTAGAGGCCGTATGGAGATATGGCAGGGTTCGATCAGACACTTGCGGTATTGCACGGATCAGGATCAGACGGATCATACTAGCCGGCTTTTGTTTAAGCCGGATCCTAGTATAGTACAGTGTAGATTTTGTCTCATTGCATTTGTATTTCGGTCGGAATACAAATGCGGGTATGTATATACAGTAGCGAGGTTTTCCTGTAATTTATTACAGGATCATTTTTTTGGAGTTGCCAGTTTGTTTTCCGTTTCAGCCATATTTCTTTGTATCTTTCATTGGCTGAAAATTGGTGGATGAGGGCTTATTTGCATTTATGCAAATAAGCATTTGTGGAGGGTGTTATTTGCATGTTGTGGTGTCATGATGGTTCCACCATGCATTGACTTCTTGACTTCATCATGATGGCTTGACCCTTTTAGAGTCATCATGCTTTTGATGATGGTTGTATGAGTGTTGGACTTGGTTTGGTGATCATGATTCATTATGATAACTTTCTTCTCTCTCTCTTGCATTATGAGAGACTCTCATTCTTTTGATATACTCTCTTCCTCATTCACTCACTCTCCTCTCTCACACTCCCCTCTCATTCATTCCCAATTGCACGGCCGGCCAAGTCATGGAGGGCTGTCCAAAATTATGGTGAGGAGTTTTGTTGATCTCTTGGCTTTGTAAAATCCCATAAGTTCCATCTCCAAAAGCTCATATCATTTCCTCCACCATATGGCAACTCCCTCAACCCCTAGAGAGACATATAGCACTACACCATTCTACAGCAACCCTTGGGCACGTCGACTCGCCAACTTCGTGCCCGAGTTGCCTCGGACCAGAGGTGGGAGCCCATAAAAGAAGCCGGCGAAGTGGTGCCCTTCCGGCGACGTGATGGAGACCGGAGATTCCGTGGTGAGATCGGGACGACGACGAGAAGACCGAAGGACACGGATCGCTCGGTATATCTCTCTACCCCTTCTCTAGTTTGCTAGGACTAGTTTAATGGCCCGATCCAGGATTTTAGTGCGCGGTGGTGCCGGTTTGAAAATTAAAGTAAATTAACGCTTCAGCATTCCGGCCTCGGATAGACGGCCGGGGCGCCACCGTGCACTTACATGTTCATTATAGAGAACCGTTTCTCAGTGTCCTCTACGTCCTGGGTATGAGATACCGGAGCAGGATCCCATATATGTAATCTGTTACATGGGCTACAGATAGCTAGAGAACTGGGAATGGGCGATAAGTTTCAAGTGTTGGAAACAGTGCAATTGTTGCAGCCATGATGTTGGAATTTATCACCCTGTATTACTAAATACATTGATTCTGAACGAATGTTATTAGATACCGAACCTGATATGCAGCATCATATTAGTCTCTTTATTTAGTAAAGAAGGATATAATTTTGTATTGTTGGATAATGTTTTGAACATTTCCTATATCAAGAGTTGATCGGATCAGGCACGTTATCTAAAAGCATATACGTTCTAAATCAAACCACAGTTCTAAACATACAAAACTCACACAAGAGAAAGAGTTCAGAAATGAACGAATCCTTCTTGAGGCATTGTAGATGAGGTCATATCAATGCGACTCGACTAGCTAAGTTACTTTAAGATGCAAATTTAAATCAGTTTGAATTTACATCTTGTGAAACTTGCCAGTCATATCACAAAGATAAAATGATCATAGCTCTATTTATTGAAAACAGAGAAAGAGTTAGTGAGCTGTTGGGATTGATACATGATGATGTATGTAGGTCCCCTGTCTACACATGCCAGGACCGGTTCTTTGTACTTTATTACATTCACTGATAATCTCTCAAGATTCGGATATATGTTCCTGTTGAAAAACAAGTCTAAAGCTTTTGAGAAATTCAAAGAATATAAGTTAGAAGTAGAGAACCAAAACGGGTATAAGTATTATGTCCTTTGATGTGATCAGGGAGGAGAATACTTGAGCATAGGAGTTCCAGGACTATTCAAAAGGAGAATGAGATTCTCTCTCAGCATTACTCCTCCATATACACCACAACACAACGGTGTATCGGGGCAGAGCAATTGCACTCTATTAGATATGGTGCGCTCTATGATGAGTACTACTGAGTTACCTATTTCCTTTTGGGAGCTATGCACTTGAGAAGCTGCATACCTATTGAATTGGGTTCCAACCAAATCAGGTGCCTACCACTCCATATATGATATATTATGGGAAGAGCCAATCTCTTAACTAAGTTAAGATTTGGGGTTGTCCGGCCTATGTCTAAAAGCAAAATCCGGACAAGCTCGAGGCAAGGTCAGTTCTGTGGAAGTTTGTTGGATATCCCAAGCATTCGCAAGGTATATCTTCTACCACACTGAGGAACAAAAGGTGTTTTATTTCTCGACATGCCACCTTTTTAGAAAAGGAATTTTTTATGGAAGAATTTGGTGGTCATGAGGTAGAACTGGAAAGAGTTCCAGCTATACAAACTACAGCTGATGATTTGGTAGAACCGGAGGTTTCAATAGCTCCCGACGAACCTCATCCTCTCCACCGATCTGGTAAGGTTCCTCATCCGCCTGAAAGATACTTCGGTTTTCTCAATGACAGTGGGAGCGCGGATTTCATCATGAGATGATGACCCAACTAGTTTTGAGCAGGCCATTAGAAGTGGGGACTCTCTAAGAATGGCTGGATGCTAAGTGATCTAAGATGGAATCCATATACACCAACAAAGTATGGACTTTGGTTGCTATATCTGAAGGGTTGAACCCCCATCAGAAGCAAGTACGTCTTGAGAAGATTACTTGGTGTAGATGGAAAAGTTGAGACTTTCAAAGCTAGACTTGTCGTAAAAGGTTCTCGTCATCGATCAGGTATGGTTCATAATGAAACCTTTTCTCCAGTAGATATGTTTAAGTCCATCCAGATCCTACTTGCCATTGCTACATACCATGACTACGATATCTGGCGGTTGGGTGTCATGACTGCTTTTCTAAATACTGATTTAGAACAGAGCGTCTATAAGTACACAGCCAGAGGACTTCGTAGACAGTGGGAGCAGCGGAAACGTGTGCAAGTTGCTTTACGGGTTAAAGCAGGCATCGCGGAGTTGGAACATTTGTTTTGAAGTAGTAGTCAAAGTGTTTGACTTCATCAAAATGGTAGATGAACCTTGTATATATAAAAAAGTAGTAGAGAGTATAGTGGTATTCCTCGTATTGTACGTGGATGACATACTCTTGATAGGGAAGGTGTTTCCTTTGCTACGCTCGGTCAATCTCCTCTTATCACATTGATTCTCCATATAAGATCAAGGTGATACCTTCTAAATCCTGGGTTTTGGATCTATGAGATAGATCTAAGTGGATGTTAGGATTCTCACTAAGTGTAGTGAGATGGTATCAATAGATCCTGGTCAGAATCACTAGATAGCTTCCAGGGTGGTAAGGTCGAATGAATGTCAGTCACAGACTTTGTCTTTACCCTCAGTAGAAGGACGGTATGTTGGAAGAGTTCCAAGAAAGATACCGTGACAAACTAGATGATAAAGGCTGGATACATCGCTACCAACGATACTACCAAAGAGAGAGTCTGGGTGCATATAGGTTCATGACATGAACTATGTTCCTACCATTGTGTGACAATGGAGTTGTGGCTTATGCCTAGGAACCCCCATCCCATCAGTGATCCAGACATATTCTAAGGCAGTATCATCTGATCATGGAGATGGTTGATCTCCAGGGAGATCGAGGTTAGGAGAGTAGACTTAGAGAAAAACACGGCAGATCCACTCACAAAGGCCTTTTCCCAAGAGAGATTTTTATGGGATGGTTGAGGATAGGATACTACAACCACTGCTGATTGTTGGGTATTGGATACTACTGTTAGTGATATGTATGCCCTAGAGGCCATTACTGTACATACGATGTATATTGTAGTGGATGCTTGGACATATATAGGGAGGACTTTCTTGCTCGACATGATATTATGCTATTTGGTTGCTCTTTATCTTAACATGTACTCTGATTGTTTCTGTGTTACATGTTGATAAAGCCCTTAGGATGAGTACTTGACTACCAGGACTATGATGTAGATCATACTAGTGGGACAGAGTAGTCGCTAAGTACATCCTTCAAATGTTCCTAGTCATAGGTGTATCGAGACAGGGCATCGATATACCAGAGTAGACTAGCGTATGCGCTTCTTGACCCATATGATGGGTGATGGATGATCCCATATCCATTGGTGTTTGACATCAGAGAAGGTATACGGGTGCTCAGTGGAGACTGGGTACACTGGACAGACTCACCGAGAACTCCCAGATGGTATTATACCTTACGTCAGATGGCAGTTCTCTGGTGACACTGGTACAGGTTAGTCTGTAGACCCGATATCGTCATAGAGACTTGTGTGATTCCCACTGTGCTTTGATTTACATCATACCACGTCCAAGAGGGTGTGCAAAATGGTGGCTTTTGGGTACAGTCCCGAATCACATGGAGGCAATGAGCGATAGGAGGGGTTTCGTCTCTCCCGGTATAAGGAGTTGATGTTGCGCTGTGTTTGATTGGCTATAACTGGAAATCCCTGGCCAGGATTGCTGAGATTTACTGATAACTGTTATCAGTAGTTTCTCGAACTATTATGGACCTCATATCGACACGACTTATCAAGCAACTGGGGTCTGAAGTTTACCACCCCTAGGCGAGATATGCGACATATTAGACGAAGAGACCGGACTGTACGAGAGTGTTACCGATTGGATTCGCAGGATAATGTACATGCTTGCTTGTTGATCTTCTGATCGCTCAATACCTTGGTGGCTGTTACGTTTAGCTGACCGCTTGCAGCTTGTGGGTGTTTGATATGATCATCACCTACTGCCGACGTATTGACGATTCTTTAGGGTTCTACACAGAGGTTTCCTGGCTCAGGCAAAACGGAGTAGGAGCACATATGCGATATGTGCGGGACCGAGAATAATACGTGTATGCGATACCGTATTAGATTCTCGCGATATGTGATATCGGCCGGGTATATGTGATATAACCGGGTCATTGGATCAAGTGTTGATTCGATGAACTGATACAGATTATATTAGTCGGTTATTTATGAAATAGCCGGATTATCGGATCAAGTGTTGATTCAATAATTTAATGTATAATTATATATTTGATATATTATATTATATTAACTATTATAAGCTCACTTAAAGATTCTTTTTCTCACTTGGATAATACATTGATATATATGTGATATATGTTAATTGTATTATTTTATTTTGTTACAATAAATATTGTATATGTGATATATAATATTGTAACAAGTTAGGGTTACAAATGCAACATGCTTTGTGGAGTTTAAATATGATTAGGGTTTGGATTTGGATTAAACTTGGATGGAGCTTTCATGAAGCTTCATGAAGCTTTGACTTTAACTTATGATATTTTGTATAGATATTTCTTAACCCAACCCAAACCCTTTACCATAGTTAATTCTCTACAAGGGTTAAGTCTTCTTTCTTAACCCATGGTTGCAATTCTAACCTCACACAATGATTTCATTATTCATCACAAATGAATTTGATCTTCTTCTTCCTCTTGAAAAAAGCTTTCTAGCTTTTTGACATGTGATGATAATGAGTGAGAAATTGAAAACAAAAGAGAGCTAAATTCCTACTTCATCATCCTCATCTATTCTAGCCACTTAGATTAGGGTGTTTGCTTTGCTAATACTTGATTAGTGAAGCAAGAGCTTGGGTTTGAGTTTCTTCAAGGTAGAACATCTTAGTTATTGAAGATCGGAAGCAAGCTTGCATATTTCTCTTCATGGAGCCTCTCTAGAGTCCGGGTACTTGATGATCGCAGCGAAGGGACCTCAACACGGAGTTTATGAAGTGAAGGAATGGACTACAAAGGTTGTAATCTCTAACTCTTAGAAGTAAAGTTGTTTACTTGCTCATTGTTTTGCCTAATCTCTAGTCTAAGATCTTGGTTGGGGTTGTTCGGCACTTGAAAATTTTGATTTTGGCATGGTTGATGCCTTGTAGAAGCTTGTTCTAGTGCCTAATAACCCTACAGATGGTGTCAGTGCCAAGCTAGAGCTTTAGGCATTTTCTAGACGAAGTTAAAAGTCAGATCGAACCCTGAAACATCGTTTTAGACCCCCTCTCTGGAAATTTTTTTAAAACTTGGTTTTTTCTGTATTAAAAATACTCGGAAAAATAAGCAGGTGATTCTATGGATATCTGTGAGGTACGACTCCCTGAATCCACCAAGCCACCGTGGAACCGCGGCCAAACCAAGCTATTGGCAGCGGTTCCGCGGCTGAACATGGGGTTGAGGGATCGTACTTCTCGAGGTGATCCGTAGGCATTACATTTTGCTTCTGGGAATATTTAATATTACTCAAGTGTTGAGTGTTCTGGAGATCTTTAGAATTCGATGATTCGATCGGAAAGTTTAACATCATTTAGTTTTTCGGGTAATTTAGAACGTGTTAAAAAGTTTGAACGGATATCAATAACTCACTTTTTCCACTGACGGAAAACTTTTAAGTGTTGGATTTTTTCTCGAGTTTAAAACTTTCGGGAAATCATGCAAGCGTATCTCTGGACCCTCTAGAAGAACGTAACCTTAACTCGATTATGTGACCGTCAAAACTGCAACTGAACCCTAGGGTTTGTGGTAGTTTAGCGTTGTCACATGTGAGGCGTTGGTTTGACCCTTCTACGGCTGGTTCATTGGGGCTGTGACATGTTCTGGGTTTTTTGAACTTCGCTCAAGTGTTGAGCTATTTGGGAAATCTTGGGTGTTTAATTATTCAATCGGAAAGTTTAACATTGTCTATTTATCTGGATTGTAATACAATATTTGGAATCCACAAGTAGTTATGAGATAACTAATTTGAATGTTATAAATCTAGCAGTTTAGTATCAGATGATCGGTTGCCACGGGATTTTGATGCGATCAAAAGTCCGTCGCAATCACGTAGCGTACGCGGATACTCGCCGGGTAAACTTAATAGATAGCTACGCCCTATAGCCACGACCAAGTGACTGTAGGAGAACCCCTTCGTAAAAAGCATCCGTTCAGGTGCTCGCGGCAGCGGTGTTCCGCCTTAGTGCACTTCGTCGACGGCATCAAGGGGTGCGACCGTCTACAAAAGTTTTCGACGAGCATTCGATTAGGATGTCGGGTATCTTGTTGAATTGCCCGACTAGATATTGAAAAGTGTTTTCGATATAGAGACTAAAATGCGGGGTTTATAATTGTTAGGCATGCGATTTCTAAGGAATTCATTTGGTTAAGCATGCGATTTCTAAGAAGGTTGCAGATTCCAACTATAGTAGTTTTACACTTTCTTTTCTGCGACCGTAAGTGTAATATGTGGTGTATCGCCGGTTTCGTTGCTATACATCAACAACAATTGGGATACGCATATTTACTTACGTTGATGACATGTGATGTTATGTGTTGCTGTGATATATTATATTAGATCGTCGTGTTTTGAATAGCCGAGGGTTTTATGTGAAATGAGAGTTTTTCATTTTCATTCATGTAAAATTCAATTGTATGTAATTTTCTTTTATTGGGGCACTTCCAGGTTGAGGATGTTGTCACCATTGTATATTATTTAGTTTTCCGTATTAGGATAGACGCAAGGCGGGGAGCACAAGTAACCGGGTTCTAGGGTCCAGTGGGAGACCAACTCGAGGAGTCGAGACCGGGTCTCCTAACTCTAGAACTAGCAGGGTTACTTTCAGCTCTCGTAGGGGTCTAGGGATGTGGGTTTGGCTATTCATCACGACCGTGGAATCCGTGTTTTATACAGGCTCGCATTAAAACACGGAACTCCTAATCTATCCAATATTTCATATATGTTCTTCTGCTGTAATGTTCTGTGATGAGATCATATTACTGCCTGAGACGAATGCTTATATTATATATATGTGATATATATTATATATTGTTGTTTTCGTTTCAAATGTGATACTTGTGAAGCATAATAAAATAGGACTTCATTAATGAGATTAATAAAATAAAAGAAACCTAAAGTTGTTGTAGAAACTTGTTTAAAAACGGGTAGCTCTAGTTCTTTCTTTGCATAGCGGTATTCCTTGTAGAATATCCAGCACCTTATTCGATAAGGAAAGAGCCGAGATCCCTTCACCGGGAGTGACCTCTTTAGCGAAACTAGCAGATACTACACACTCGGTTTGTCTTTTGATTGCTTCTATAGTTTTTGCTTTGCATATTGGTATTTGTGAAATATCCTGCACCTTATTCGATAAGGAAAGAGCCGAGATCCCTTCACCGGGAGTGACCTCTTTAGCAAAACTAGTAAAAGCCTCAAAAACACTCCTTTTATAAAATTCACTCGATTCTACAACGATATCAAGTTCATTACGCAAAGGGTTTTCATAAAAACCTGTCGTAGCCCTCCGTCATTTCAGATAAGTACTACTTACTATTCGTGCTGTGTTTGTTGACCTTAACCAAGGTGTAGTGTGCGGTAGCTAATTAGTGCTTATCTGTATATGCATATGATGCGATTGAGTTAGGGTAGTCGTGCGACTTTGTTGACCTTAGCCAAGGGTCGTTCGGGTGGGTTTAATTCAATCGGGAAATGACGGGTTGAACTTGGCTAGCACTTATGATTTGTTAACCTTAGCCAAGGTCAGAAGTTGATAGGGGAAAAATATTATTGGGAATTTCAAGTGTTGAAATTTGCAATGAGATTGCATATCTTCTATGAGATAGTTGGATCCCGATACCCACTGTGAGTAAGAGTTACTCCTGGGAGAGTTTTACACATTACAATTAGCCGATCAAGTAGGTGTCTAGAAAGGTGTCAACGGGGTTACGCTCCTGGGAAAACGAGGTTTACTTTAATTAGGTCCGTGCGAAAGCACGGGGAACCTCCCTCAAAGTACCGGCACTAACCTGGCTGAAAGATTGGCGAACTTGTAGCATGTAATTAATCCCGGTTAGTCTTTCCTTTTAGGGTTTGAAGGAAGATTTGACTAAAATAGTGGGAGACATCCTGATTAGATATATTAATAACCAATCTAAATTTGCAAGAGCATACGCTGAGTGTTTTCTTCTCTCTCTCTCTAGGTAGAGACCATGTCATGCCTTAATCAAGGTAATAATACGGAAGTATTGACCGAACCCGCTTGTTATACTGTGCTAGGGAACGTTGGTCCCACTCCAACTTATAATTGTTATAAGACCGAGTAGGAAATTGGGGATTACCATAATTCCCGTGCAGTCCAAACGAAGAAAATGCATGATGATGCATCTTCTTCGGGTATGTTCATTACCGAGAACTGTTTCTCAGTATCCTATTTTGATTCTTTTTATGACATGTATCTTGTATTCATTTTGAATTTATGAATAAAAGACATTTTTTTTATCTCATGCTTGCATGTAACTTTAGTGAATGTGGCCCATATGTAGTTTATCTTGATCTTCTTGTAGTGTAGCGATGGCTTAGGAAACAGGGTTAGGATCTTCCTCTTAAGACTTTTCAACTTCATGAGCCGTGAGGGTCTTATAAAGACTTTTCTCCCTACGAGTCGAGAGGATCACGTATGTGTATTTTCTCCTTAAGGGTCGTAAGGACTCTTAGGTGCGTTTTCTCTCGAGAATCGTAAGGATCTCACAAGAGAATTTTTTTATGCGCAGGGACACTAATTTCCCCGTAGGTCAAGACGAATCGAGAGATTCTCGCAAAGACACTGATTTCCTTACGGGTCAAAATGAATTGAGAGGTTATTTCCAAGGACGCTAATTTCCCTGAATCGAGATTTTGGCCAAGGGCACTGATTTCCCTGGGGTTGAGACGAATCGAGAGATTCCTGCAAAGACACTGATTTCCTTACGGGTCGAAACGAATCGAGAGGTTCTTGTCAAGGACTCAGATTTCCCTGAATCGAGAGATTTGCAAGGGACACCGAAGTAAACTGTTTCGAACTTGAAGTAAACTGTTTCGAACTTGAAGGATAGGAAGGACGAAAGGGAGTGAATTTGGGATAGTCTTATTCTCATCGAAGTAAACTGTTTCGAACTTGAAGGATTCCATCAATGGTTCGAAACGACTGTAAGAAACCGAGTCTGATGGCTCAACTAACTCATCTGAAAATTCAAAGGATTCAAACTCGGGCGGTGATTCTTCAAAATTGTCCGAAAAAGTGAAGCACTCGTAATCGTTATCGGCTGTGAGAACTGTGCCAGATTCAAAGGGGTACGCACTAGTGGCGTCCAAACTGCTGTGATCAAAGAGAAATCTTTCAAGCTCACAGTTCTCCTGCGTGGTCGGAATGATGGAAAGGAGGGGTGATGTAGGAAGTATATCAGTTAAAGGTTTAGGAGGGTGAACTGAAAAATCTGACACATCAAACAAAAATGGTTCATCCTCAATACTATCTTCATAATCCTCCTCAATACTATCCTCATAATTCTCCTCAAAATTTAGCCTATCCATGCCATTATCACTAAAATCAAGATGCATATGAAGTTCGGAAGAAACATTTAATGACTTGGGATGATGAATTGGACATAAAATATCAATCAAATCAATGGGTTCAACATCCAAAATATTCCCGGCGTCTATATCCTCGATCAAGTGAAAATCAATATTTTCTGACACCTCATCAAAAGCATGGATATTTATCACATTCGGTTCTAGAGTGGATGTGTAAAAGTCAAAAGGATTAGGTGTGGTTTCACTCGAAAGGGGTTCTTCACAGTCTGGCAAATCAAGCACTACAAAGTCACACAACTCGTTAAATGTTTTATTTTCAACTTGTGAATCATTTGGGACAATCGATGGAAAACCGGAGTTGTGGGCTTCAATTGGGTATGGGTAGGTTTGATTTAGAAAGGTGTAGAACTCTCTCTCTTCTCAAATTCTCACTCTGTCCAACCGCCTCCTCATACATTGGAAAATTTGGAGCTAGTTAGAAACTAGCTGCCGGTTCACTAGGTTGCATAAGGGCGGCAATGGACGCATCCACATTCCTGTTCATTTTGTTTTTTGATGAAATATAAGCTTCCAACGACTGTTCAAAACTAGACATGGGTTGTGAAGGGGTTTCGGTAAAAGATTCAAAACTGTTTGGATACGTGAAACTCTCAAATGGCTGTATAGAAACAGTGTCTAGTGAAGGTGGGAAAGTCGGGTAGGACTGGTAGGAAGTGGATGGTTGGGCAGAAGTAGGATCAATATGTGGATAAAAAGGTGAATGGACTTGTTGATCCCTAGAACTGGATGTGTGGAGAGGGGTGAAAGATCGGCTACGAGATTATGCAATGTGCTCAGCAATAGACATCGGCTTAGGAGTTACAACAGGACTCGAAAAAGTGGTGTCAACGTACGAAGGTGGTGAAGGTTGACATGGTTGACACAAAGTGGGTTGCAAAGTCGAACTGTTTCTCCTAGACGCTTCTATTTGATCTTTCAAAGAAATTTTGGGCACGGAGGGGTCTTCCTTAAATCGACCGAAACAATTGACGTACGAAGCAAAATTAGGTTCGGGATACCAAATTTCGGAAGGTGATTTATGATGTGGGGTACCCATGATGGAAGAATGAGAAGAGAAAGAAGGTTGGGGTGCACGGATTTCTTAGCGATAAAAGTTGCAAGTCTTTTTTTTTTAAATTTCCTTTTTCCTTTTTCTCTTTATTTAGAAATTGTTTGCAAAAAGATTTTCGATAAAAGATATGCAAAACAGAAAAGATTTCTTGCAATCAATTATTATTTTAAGCGCGGGGCAAAGAATCCTGCACAAGATTTGTTATTTTGGAAGGGAAAAGATTTTTCAAGCGCAAAGAATCCTGCAGGAGATTTGGCAAAAGATATATTTTAGGTTGCAGAGGGGAGAAAAAGGAAACAAACAGAGCAATTTTCGCGCGATGAAGAGCCAGAAGGACCGCGGATTAGCGGCGGGAGGCGGCTTGCACGGCAGAAAGGTGGCGGTGTTGAGGCTTCAGGTCTCTAAAAAAATTATGGTGTTCTGTTAGTCCAATTCCCTTCTGTTCTGATCTACCTTTTTCTGTTTCGCACTATGGATTTTTCCAGATCCGTCGATCGATTATAGATCCTACAAAATTCAAACAAAAATACCCTTCACAAAATACAAAGAGGATAAATTTTTATATTTTTTTTTATTTTTCATTATTTATGATTTTTTAATTTATATTAACCCGAAATTGCAAAAAGAAAATAACACGCCATCCCCGGCAACGGCGCCATTTGATTTGGATGGATTTTATAGATCAAAAATATAAGTTACCGCAATCAAGAACGGCATCGCTTGGTAGCTAGCCGGTGAGTACGGGTCGGTCCACAGGGATGTTGTGAATTTCCTAGTCGCTCTTACGAGTTAATACCGATTGTGGTCGGATTGATTATTTCTAAAACCTAAATTGATTTATACTAAGATTATCTCGATCTAAGTCTTGCTAGGGTTAAGTCTAGGATAAGTTGAGAGATTAAAGGTTTCCTCACCGCTTTCAATGCCCTATTTTAGATTTATTAGGTGTTATGATAATTATCAATAAAAGGGATTAGTACCATCGGGAAAATGTTTCTTCCTCTGGGTTCATGTCCTTCCTTTAACGATCCTTACCCTAACCTCCATAGAAAACACGCTCAACCGGTCCTTTATACTACGGTATCACCGTTACGTCGAGGGGTAAGGTGCCGCAGGGAGCGGTGTGTGCATGTATGCATAGAATTCTAATTATTGTGTGTGATGGGGTAAGAAAGGGGTGAGAGATCTCATCTCTCAAATCTTTCCCTAAAGCTAACCCTAACAAGCGAGGAGACCACTCGCTCATTAGGAGATTGAAAGACATGCTAAATTAAATTAAACTAAGATAAAGAAATAAAAGAACTTACTAATTTTTATTGATGGCACTCTCCAAATATCAACACAGTACAGATCTGAATTTATGAAAAGAAAATAGGCATAACCTAATACAATGATTTGGGCTTCTATTTATAGGACATAGAAAACACTAGGTTTACAATTGCCGCACGTCTGCATTTACCAAAATACCCCTGGGAAGACCTATTCAGCGCCACAACGAAATTTGGTAAAAACCATTTTCACAACAAGCTCTAGATGGTCACGGATCCGCGGCCTCGGCATGGGTTAGGCCGCGGTTCCCCGACCCAATGAAGGAATCTTCTGCTCAAATTTAGTATGCTGGTTCTGGGCTATTTGGGCGTCTTTGTTCTTCACTTTATTCTTCATAATAGCTTCTGGTTCACTTCCAGATTTTCCAGTGAATAATTGTGGTGGAGTTTTAACCGTTCGCTTTGTAATCTTGGACCTTGCGCTGCCTTTGTACTTTGTAAACTGATTTTTCTGTAGGCTTGATCAAGATCCTTCTATTTGTTGGTTGTAGTTCCACTTTTGCATCGTCTTTTATCTTTTTCATTGTTTTAGATCCAATAACCTGTAACCTGTACTATGTAGCAGACATGCATCAAAAGCACCTGTTTATTTGTAAAAAGAATAAGAATGGGGAATATAATAATGCAATATTATGTTATGAACAAATACCCCCAAACTTATCTTTTGCTCGTCCTCGAGCAAACTTATTTTGTATTCTCGAAAAAAACCTAACCTCACTTTCGCAGGGAAACGCGATTGCATTGAGCTCGTGCAACAAGCCGTTAAACCTCTAGGTGTCCATAGTAGGAGGAGTGTTGTCTCCTGAGGGTTTTCAGCGGATACTACCCATAAAATCCTATCAATTAGGCCAATTGACTTTTATTCTCCTGTTAGGTTTTCTAACAAGGAATTCTATTATCGTCGACTCGTAAATTATCCACCCACATTCTTCACACTTCCTCATCATTTAACTTTAGATTATATGTTAGGTCCACGTTACCTCTCCCGGTACTTTCGGGGTTGCGGAAACGATAAAACAAAATTTTTTCTAAACTTGGTAACATGGACCGTAAAAGCTGGATCTTTGCTAAACAACACACTAACATCCTAACTAGAGATTTATCTACTCGGTTAGGGGTTATACCTCAACTTGATCTCCTTCTCTTCTTGTTTTTCTTCTCTTTGCTTGCTCCGAGGGTTGATCCGGATTTTGGTCACCTCCGTGGCCTCCTTGAGTCGAAGACGATCCACCCGAGAGATGTACACCGAGCTCCACCTCGAGCCGAGGTAACTAGGGCAAAGAGATTGCTAATCAAGAAGCCCTAGGTTGTGTAGAAGTGATAAAGGGATGGTTTTGTCTTTGTGGGATCTTTATCTCTCAACACATGAGATCAAAAGATGAATCAAGAGGAGGAAGAAGAAGGAGGAGCTAGCAACCATGGTTCATTTCCTTTTTCTTCTCACTTGAAAAGACAAGAGAGAGAATGAGAAAGAAAATTATGAACTAAAGCAATTAACCATGGTTCCAATAATGCACTAAAACCATCATTACAAATCCTATCAAGATAAAGTTGATGGCTACATTGAAATGACCATTATCATAATCCAAAAGAAAAAGAAAAGAAGAGTGTAGATCCCTCTTGAAAGTCAATGGTCAACACGGTCAACCGGTCAACAAACTCAAGAGAGGTCAACGGGGTCAAATGGTCAATGCAATTAGCCATCATGAAATTATCACTAAAAGGATTAGTAAATGATGTCCGCGGCTCATAATGGTTTTGACCAAACGAATTGCCAAAACCCTAATGAGTCCGCCTCAATATGGTTTTGACCGAATCAACTGTCAAAACCCTAATGAGCCTGCCACATAACGGTTTTGGCCGAACCAAGTGCCAAAACCCTAATGAGGCACCTCCTCCTTCATCGCTCCGGAAAACTGTGCATACACACCTGCATCCGCGTTCCGTAGAATGCGGATGCGCAGAAGACAAAACAAATCCATCCGCGCAATACTAAGATCCGGCTTAAACCAAAGCCCACTAGTATTACCTGCCCGAACACCACACGCACATAAGTGTACGTAAGTGATCGCAGCCCTGCTGTAAAACCATGCGTCCTCTACACGTTTCGCTCAGTGCAGGAAAACTCTCTGTGTGGGACTCTAAAGACTCGACACTACGCTGGCAGTAGGTTTAACCACAGACCGCAAGCGGTACTAGCTGTACGTAACGGTCCCCAGGTAGATGTCGATAAGAAGGCCGATGAGGTAATCCCATCCGAACTCCTACTGAGCCTGTATATGACAATCTGCGTACAGTCCGGTCTGTTCGTCTGATACATCGCATAGCGGGCCTAGGGGGCGATAAACGTCAGTCCCCTAATAGCGGTACAAGTCATGTCGGAGTGAAGCCCAGAACACCCTGAGATAACACTGGAAACCTACCAGTATATCTCGCTTGCCCTGGCCAGGGACTACTCGTGTAATGGCTCTCCTAGACACAGCGCGATGTCAACCCCCATACCGGGAGAGACGAATCTTGTCTAACCGTCACTGCCTCCAAGTGCTTCGGGACTGCACCCAACTACTACCTGTTTGCACGACTCAGTAGAGCCGTGGTAGGGTAGTAATCAAAGAACAGTGGGAACATACTCGAGGCGAAGTGACAGTGTCAAGTCAGCGGGCTAAGCTGTACTCATGTCACCTGGGAACTGATAACTGACGATAGGTATAATACCAACCATCAGTTCCCGACGAGTCCTGTCCAGTGTACTCGTAACCTAACGAGCACCCGCATACTATCTCAAGTACGGCGTACTGACGGCTGTGGGACAGACCGTCTCCCGTGCTGGGATGAGAAGCGCATACGCTAGTCTACTCCGGAGTATCGATGCCCTATCTCGATAATCCTACGACTAGGGACGTGAATAAGGATGTGCTTGTGGATTACCCAGCCCCCACGAGTGTGATCGCCATCACAACGCCGGTAATCAAGCAAAGATCCTAAGGGCTCTACTAATGCGTATAGGTGATATAATAAAGAAACACACACATGTACACATTAAAGCAGAGACAAACCAAGTAGCATACTACTATATCGAGCAAGATTGTCTGTACAACTGTGAATATCCCAAGCTTCCATCAAGTAATATACATACTAGTATGATACAGTAATGGCCTCTAGGGCATATATACTAACAATATCCCACTTGCACTAAGGCCATGTACTGGCGTATCGAAGACCTATCATCTAGATCAGCCGCTCGAACTGAGTCTGGGGTAAGGGCTTCGTGAATGGGTCCGCTGTGTTGTCCTTTGTGTCCACTCTCCGTACCTCAATCTCCTGGCGATCAATGATCTCCCTGATCAGGTGATACCGCCTTAAGATGTGCCTGGATTTCTGATGGGACCTTGGTTCCTTCGCTAAAGCTATAGCCCCATTGTTATCGCAATACAAAGGTATTGGGTCAACAATGGACGGAACCACCTGAAGTTCACTAATGAACTTCTTCATCCAGACTGCCTCTTTTGCGGCATCGCTTACAGCAATGTATTCAGCCTCCATCGTCGAGTTTGCGATGGTATCCTGTTTGGAACTCCTCCAACATACCGCCCCTCCGTTGAGGGTAAACACAAAACCCAAGACAGACTTGCTGTCATCTTTGTCACTCTGGAAGCTTGAATCGGTAAAGGACTCGACCCTGAGGTCTCCATTACCGTAAACCAGGAACATCTCCTTAGTCCTTCTCAGGTACTTGAGAATGTTCTTCACTGCTGTCCAGTGGTCTTCCCCTGGGTCTGACTGATACCGGCTTACCGCGCTCAGCACGTAAGCTACATCTGGTCTTGTACATAGCATCGCATATATTATAGATCCTACCGCCGAAGCGTAGGGTATAGTGCTCATGTGAACCCTCTCCTCGTCAGTCTTAGGAGACATCTTCTTGGAGAGGGTAATTCCGTGCAATGCGGGTATGTTACCGCACTTGGAACCCTCCATACTAAATCTCTTTAGTACGGTCTCTATGTACCTGGACTGCGAAAGTCCCAGTAGTCTCTTGGATCTATCTCTATAGATCTTGATCCCCAGAATGTACGAGGCATCACCCAGGTCCTTCATGGAGAACCTTTGTGACAAAAATAGCTTGACCGATTGTAGCATAGGAATGTCATTTCCTATCAAAAGAATGTCGTCCACGTACAATACTAGGAATACGACAGTTCTTCCTACAATCTTCTTATAGACACAAGGTTCATCTTCGTTCTTGATGAAATCAAATTCCTTGATTGCCTCATCAAAACAGATGTTCCAGCTCCGCGATGCCTGCTTTAATCCATAAATGGATTTAAGAAACTTGCACACCTTCTCGCTGCTCCCACTGTCTACGAAACCTTCTGTTTGATCCATGTAAACGCTCTCTTCCAAACAACCGTTTAGGAAAGCCGTTTTAACATCCATCTGCCAGATTTTATAGTAATGGAAGGCAGCAATGGCAAGTAGGATCCGAATGGATATGAGTATAGCCACCGGAGAAAAAGTTTCGTCATAGTCCAAACCAGGTCTTTGACGAAAACCTTTTGCAACGAGTCTAGCCTTATAGGTTTCTACCTTCCCATCTACACCAAGTTTCCTTTTGTAGATCCATTTGCATCCAGCGGGTTTTACCCCAAGTGGAGCAATATCCAAGGTCCACACTTTATTGGCGTACATGGACTCCATTTCGGATTGCATTGCTTCCTGCCACTTATCAGAGTCCCTACTGATAATGGCCTGCCTGAAACTGGTAGGGTCATCTTCTTTCAAGATGCAATCCTCTCGATCCCCGTCTATGAGAAAATCGTAGTATCTCTCGGGCGGATGAGAAATCCTATCAAATCTGCGGTGTGGCTGAGGTTCGTTGGTTGTAACTGAATCTAGCGGTTCCACCAAATCTTTTGTTAAAGCTTGTGTTTCTGGAATTTCATCCAGTTATACCGTGCTGCCACTAATATTTTTAACAAGAAATTCTTTTTCTAAAAATGTGGCATTTCTTGAAAAAATTATCTTCTGTTCCTCTGCATGGTAGAATAGATACCCACTTGAATCTTTTGGGTATCCCACAAACTTACACAAAACAGCCCGTGCCTCAAGTTTGTCTGGGTTCTGCTTTTTGACATAAGCCGGGCAACCCCAAATCTTAATACGTTTAAGATACAAACTCTTACCACTCCATATTTCATACGGAGTCTTAGGCACGGATTTGGATGGAACTTGATTCAATAGATGCGCTGCAGTTTGAAGTGCATAACCCCAGAATGAAAGAGACAACTCACCACTACTCATCATGGAGCGAACCATATCCAACAGGGTACGATTCCTCCTCTCCGATACACCGTTGTGCTGTGGTGTATAAGGAGGAGTAAGCTGAGAGAGAATACCATTCTCTTTTAAGTAATCTAGGAATTCCGTGCTTAAGTACTCCCCTCCCCTGTCAGACCGGAGGATCTTGATACTTTTGCCAGTCTGGTTCTCTACTTCGTTTCTAAATTCCTTGAATTTCTCAAAAGCTTCAGATTTGTGTTTCATCAGATACACATATCCGAACCTAGAGAGATCGTCAGTGAATATGATGAAGTACGAGAACACATCCCTTGCATGTATAGACATCGGACCACATACATCACTATGTACGAGTCCCAAGAGCTCTGCTGCTCTTTCTCCATGTCCGGTGAACGGAGATTTGGTCATCTTCCCTTTGAGACAAAACTGACAAGTTTCATAAGATGAAAACTCGAACGCATCCAAGAGTCCATTTTTATGCAACTTATTTAGTCTTTTCTCTCCGATATGACCAAGTCTACAATGCCACAAGTAGGATTCATTCGTATCTGAATTCTTCCTCTTGCGTGTGTTATGTATATTGAGAACTGTATTCTGATTCAGAACGTAGATACCATTACACAGTGTACCCTCTGCAACCAGTACCTCATGAAGGTAAATGTTCATGATATTTCTATCAAGAACAAAGTTATATCCATCTTTATCGAGTAAAGAAACTGATATGATGTTGCAAACCATGGAGGGTACATAGTAGCAATCGTTCATAATCATAGTCTTGCCATTTGGCAATACTAGGTGATATTCACCGACGGCTGCCGCATTAACTTGTGCTCCGTTCGCTACTCTGAGCGACATATCACCCGGTGCAACTTTCCTACTTTTTCTCAGTCCCTGCAATAAATTACAGATATGAGATCCTGATCCGATATCAAGTACCCAGGAGGTAGGGCTGACCGTAAAACAGTTCTCAATTACAAGAACACCTGAAGTAGATGCAAAACCATGCTTCTTCTTCAACTGGGTATCCTGGGAATCCATACAATCCCATTTCCCTTGCTCATACTTATGACTGTTGTCACAAGTTAGAGCTGAACCAACGTTCCCCAGCCCCGAATAAGAATTCGGATCGGTCAAGCGATACATTTTATTATCTTGATTAGGGCGTGAAAAGGTTCCTACCTGGAGAGAGAGAAAAGAAACACTTAGCGTGCACTCTTGCAAGATTAGATTGGTTTATTAGTTTATCTAACCAGGATGTCTCCCACTGTTTCCTCAAATTCTTCTTAAAACCTTTTTAAAAGAAGAACTAGTCAGGATTTAATTCACGTCACAATACTTGCTTAACCTTTCAGCCAGGCTAGTGTCGGTACTTCGAGGGACGTTTTCCAACGCTTTCGTGAAGTTCCTTAATTTAAGAACCTCTTTTCCCTGGGGGCGTAGCCCCGCTAACACCTTTCTAGACAGCTACTAGGTTTATAGCATTGATCGTTAAGTGAAAATAATCTCCCGAGAGTAATCCAACTCATCAGTGGGATCGGGATCCAACTATCATTGTGTGATGACCTAGATGGAATCCACTCTAGTCACTACACTCCAGAAGGTATGCTAAATCTACAAGTTTCAGTTTCTTTAGAAACTCTCGATGTGGTTTTTGCCCCTAGGACCCAAGCGACCTTGACACAGTCAACAAATCAAAGAGTCCTGGTCAAGTTCAGCCCGTTATTATCTTGATTGCATTAAACCCACCTGCATAACCCTTGACACAGTCAACAAGGTTACACAAATGTCCTAACCAATCACTTTGTATCCAGCAAATAAGCAACACTTAGCTACCGTTCACTGCGCCTTGACACAGTCAACAAACGCAGCACGAATACTAAGCATAACTTATAAGAAACGACGGAGGGCTACAGCTGGGTTTCTGG
The DNA here is from genome assembly GCA_030015575.1 of Agapanthus africanus. NCBI lineage: Eukaryota > Viridiplantae > Streptophyta > Magnoliopsida > Asparagales > Amaryllidaceae > Agapanthus > Agapanthus africanus. The sequence continues at coordinate 524,904,205 of JASDDO010000022.1, forward strand.
CGAAAAACCCGTTAACGTAATGAACTTGATATCGTTGAAGGAACGTGATACACCTTTTTTGAAAAATATAGTGACGAAAACTTTTGCTAAAAAGGTCACTCCCTATGAAGAGATCTCGGCTCTTTCCTCGTCGAATGAGGTGCTGGGCATTCATAACCGAATACCTCGATGCAAAGCAAGAATGATTGACTATAGTGAAGTTATCACCCTGACACAAACTTTTGTCCAAGGGGTCACTCCTGATGAGGGGATCTCGGCCCTTGCCTCGTCGAATGAGGTGTTAGGCATTCATAACCGAATACCTCGATGCAAAACAAAAATGAACGTCCTTGTAATAACAGCTTTTTGAAAAATTGTTCCAACAACATCTTTTAGGTTTATTTTCTTGCATTAATTCTTTTAATGCGTCCCATCATTTAAATCCTACCATTGCAGAAAACAACCAAAATATGACGTACGCTTATGCCATTCGCATTCTCCACGGGGCCCCGTCATCAGCCGTTAGGTTACTTAACTAACGACAGAGTGGGGGCTGGGCTAGCGCGGCTGTAAAATATAAGCAACGCCTAAATAGTTATTATATATAGATATACAGCAATGACAGCCAATCCAAATCACAAATGAACACTTTGGATATACTAGGAACCCGCGATTCGTTCGAGCCTGCAACGAAAAGCGGATTACACGGTCGCGATGAATAGTCAATACCCCACCCAAGACCCCTACGGGTGCAGCAAACTACCCGCCAAGTACCCGAAGCGAAGCAACCTCCCTCAACGCCGTGAGTAGGCCACTCGGCACTTCGAGATACCCGGTAGTTTGTGCACCCCCTCCATGGGTCTATCCTAGGAGCAAAAACAGTAAAAAGAATTATACAATGACGGCTACAACCCCGACCCGGTTGTGCGGCCATACAAATAATATTATATCAATTTACAAATTTATTACATGAATGAAAGAAAAAGAAACTCTCATCTCACATCCATCCCGGCTATTCATCCGCGACAATCCAACGAGTTCATATACACATACCATCAACAACACAGATCACAGATATGTATAACCCCCACTAATCGACGTATAGCGATTAGTAGACGTTCAATATACATATAACATTACAGATATAACCAATAGCCAAACTCTATAGAATATCGACCAAAAATACGGATTTTTAAGCCCCAAAAACAAATTTTGCTTTCTGGAAAATCTGGGCAGAAAAATCATATTCCAAAAATCCCAAAATACCCAAATGAGAACACTGCGGGAAACCAGAACCCCGACCGAGTTGAATCGGCCGCGGTTCCGCGGCATAAGCAAGCTTATGCCGCGGTTCCGCGGCGCTTTAGCCAAGTTAGGGTGTCGTTTTTCTCCAGTGTTCTCTAAAAAGCCTAAGCCGATTTTTAGTGCATGATTTATTAATTTTTGAACAGAAAAAAAATCGGCAGAAACTTGAAATATACGTGGTGTTTTGCGGTTTTTCGTCCGGTCGAAATTCTAAACACTTTGCTAACAAGCTAGGGTGTGTTTAGTTAGGCTCTGATACCACTGCTAGGTCCACGTTACCTCTCCCGGTACTTTCGGGGTTGCGGAAACGATAAAACAAAAAAATTTCTAAACTTGGTAACATAGACCGTAAAAGCCGGATCTTTGCTAAACAACACACTAACATCCTAACTAGAGATTTATTTACTAGGTTAGGGGTTATACCTCAACTTGATCTCCTTCTCTTCTTGTTGTTCTTCTCTTTGCTTGCTCCGAGGGTTGATCCGGATTTTGGTCACCTCCGCGGCCTCCTTGAGTCGAAGACGATCCACCCAAGAGATGTACACCGAGCTCCACCTCGAGCCGAGGTAACTAGGGCAAAGAGATTGCTAATCTAGAAGCCCTAGGTTGTATAGAAGTGATAAAGGGATGGTTTTGTCTTTGTGGGATCTTTATCTCTCAACACATGAGATCAAAAGATGAATCAAGAGGAGGAAGGAGGAGCTAGCAACCATGGTTCATTTCCTTTTTCTTCTCACTTGAAAAAGCAAGAGAGAGAATGAGAAAGAAAATTATGAACTAAAGCAATTAACCATGGTTCCAATAATGCACTAAAACCATCATTACAAATCCTATCAAGATAAAGTTGATGGCAACATTGAAATGACCATTATCATAATCCAAAAGAAAAAGAAAAAGAAAAGAAGAGTGTAGATCCCTCTTGAAAGTCAATGGTCAATACGGTCAACCGGTCAACAAAGTCAAGAGAGGTCAACGGGGTCAAATGGTCAATGCAATTATCCATCATAAAATTATCACTAAAAGGATTAGTAAATGATGTCCGCGGCTCATAATGGTTTTGACCAAACGAATTGCCAAAACCCTAATGAGTCCGCCTCAATATGGTTTTGACCGAATCAACTGTCAAAACCCTAATGAGCCTGCCACATAACGGTTTTGGCCAAACCAAGTGCCAAAACCCTAATGATGCACCTCCTCCTTCATCGCTCCGGAAAACTATGCATACACACCTGCATCCGCATTCCGTAGAATGTGGATGCGCAGAAGACAAAACAAATCCATCCGCGCAATACTAGGATCCGGCTTAAACCAAAGCCCACTAGTATTGCCTGCCCGAACACCACACGCACACAAGTGTACGTAAATGATCGCAGCCCTGCCGTAAAACCATACGGCCTCTGCACGTTTCGCTCAGTGCAGGGAAACTCTCTGTGTGGGACTCTAAAGACTCGACACTATGCTGGCAGTGGGTTTAACCACAGACCGCAAGCGGCACTAGCTGTACGTAACGGTCCCCAGGTAGTTGTTGATAAGAAGGACGATGAGGTAATCCCATCCGAACTCCTACTGAGCCTGTATGTGACAATCTCCGTACAGTCCGGTCTGTTCGTCTGATACATCGCATGGCGGGCCTAGGGGGGCGGTAAACGTCAGTAACCTAATAGCGGTACAAGTCTTGTCGGAGTAAAGCCCAGAACACCCTAAGATAACACTGAAAACCTACCAGTATATCTCGCTTGCCCTGGCCAGGGACTACTCGTGTAATGGCTCTCCTAGACACAGCGCGATGTCAACCCCCAATACCGGGAGAGACGAATCCTGTCTAACCGTCACTGCCTCCAAGTGCTTCGGGACTGCACCCAACAACTACCTGTTTGCACGACTCAGTAGAGCCGTGGTAGGGTAGTAATCAAAGAACAGTGGGAACACACTCGAGGCGAAGTGACAGTGTCAAGTCAGCGGACTAAGCTGTACTCATGTCACCTGGGAACTGATAACTGACGATAGGTATAATACCAACCATCAGTTCCTGACGAGTCCTGTCCAGTGTACTCGTAACCTAACGAGCACCCGCAAACTATCTCAAGTACGGCGTACTGACGGCTGTGGGACAGACCGTCTCCCGTGCTGGGATGAGAAGCGCATACGCTAGTCTACTCCGGAGTATCGATGCCCTATCTCGATAATCCCATGACTAGGGATGTGAATAAGGATGTGCTTATGGATTACCCAGCCCCCACGAGTGTGATCGCCATCACAACGCCGGTAATCAAGCAAAGATCCTAAGGGCTCTACTAATGCGTATAGGTGATATAATAAAGAAACACACACATGTACACATTAAAGCAGAGACAAACCAAGTAGCATGCTACTATATCGAGCAAGATTGTCTGTACAACTGTGAATATCCCAAGCTTCCATCAAGTAATATACATACTAGTATGATACAGTAATGGCCTCTAGGGCATATACACTAATAATCTCCCAGTTGCACTAAGGCCATGTACTGGCGTATCGAAGACCTATCATCTCGATCAGCCGCTCGAACTGAGTCTGGGGTAAAGCCTTCATGAATGGGTCCGCTGTGTTGTCTTTTGTGTCCACTCTCCGCACCTCAATCTCCTGGCGATCAATGATCTCCCTGATCAGGTGATACCGCCTTAAGATGTGCCTGGATTTCTGATGGGACCTTGGTTCCTTCGCTAAAGCTATAGCCCCATTGTTATCGCAATACAAAGGTATTGGGTCGACAATGGACGGAACCACCTGAAGTTCACTAATGAACTTCTTCATCCAGACTGCCTCTTTTGCGGCATCGCTTGCAGCAATGTATTCAGCCTCCATCGTCGAGTCTGCGATGGTATCCTGTTTGAAACTCCTCCAACATACCGCCCCTCCGTTGAGGGTAAACACAAAACCCGAGACAGACTTGCTGTCATCTTTGTCACTCTGGAAGCTTGAATCGGTAAAGGACTCGACCCTGAGGTCTCCATTACCGTAAACCAGGAACATCTCCTTAGCCCTTCTCAGGTACTTGAGAATGTTCTTCACTGCTGTCCAGTGGTCCTCCCCTGGGTCTGACTGATACCGGCTTACCGCGTTCAGCGCGTAAGCTACATCTGGTCTTGTACATAGCATCGCATACATTATAGATCCTACCGCCGAAGCGTAGGGTATAGTGCTCATGCGAACCCTCTCCTCGTCAGTCTTAGGAGACATCTTCTTGGAGAGGGTAATTCCGTGCAATGCGGGTATGTTACCGCGCTTGGAACCCTCCATACTAAATCTCTTTAGTACGGTCTCTATGTACCTGGACTGCGAAAGTCCAAGTAGTCTCTTGGATCTATCTCTATAGATCTTGATCCCCAGAATGCACGAGGCATCACCCAGGTCCTTCATGGAGAACCTTTGTGACAACAATAGCTTGACCGATTGAAGCATAGGAATGTCATTTCCTATCAAAAGAATGTCGTCTACGTACAATACTAGGAATACGACAGTTCGTCCTATAATCTTCTTATAGACACAAGGTTTATCTTCGTTCTTGATGAAATCAAATTCCTTGATTGCCTCATCAAAACAGATGTTCCAGCTCCGCGATGCCTGCTTTAATCCATAAATGGATTTAAGCAACTTGCACACCTTCCCGCTGCTGCCACTGTCTATGAAACCTTCTGGTTGATCCATGTAAACACACTCTTCCAAACAACCGTTTAGGAAAGCCGTTTTAATATCCATCTGCCAGATTTCATAGTCATGGAAGGCCGCAATGGCAAGTAGGATCCGAATGGATTTGAGCATAGCCACCGGAGAAAAAGTTTCATCATAGTCCAAACCAGGTCTTTGACGAAAACCTTTTGCAACGAGTCTAGCCTTAGAGGTTTCTACCTGCCCATCTACACCAAGTTTCCTTTTGTAGATCCATTTGCATCCAACGGGTTTTACCCCAGGTGGAGTAATATCCAAGGTCCACACTTTATTGGCGTACATGGACTCCATTTCGGATTGCATTGCTTCCTGCCACTTATCAGAGTCCCTACTGATAATGGACTGCCTGAAACTGGTAGGGTCATCTTCTTCCAAGAAGCAATCCTCTCGATCCCCGTCTATAAGAAAACCATAGTATCTCTCGGGCGGATGAGAAATCCTACCAGATCTGCGGAGTGGCTGAGGTTCGTTGGTTGTAACTGAATCTAGCGGTTCCACCAAATCTTTTGTTAAAGCTTGTGTTTCTGGAATTTCATCCAGTTCTACCGTGTTGCCACTAATATTTTTAACAAGAAATTCTTTTTCTAAAAATATGGCATTTCTTGAAACAGTTATCTTCTGTTCCTCTGCATGGTAGAATAGATACCCACTTGAATATTTTGGGTGGGTATCCCACAAACTTACACAAAACAGCCCGTGCCTCAAGTTTGTCTGGGTTCTGCTTTTTGACATAAGTCGGGCAACCCCAAATCTTAATACGTTTAAGATACAAACTCTTACCACTCCATATTTCATACGGAGTCTTAGGCACGTTTAAGATACAAACTCTTACCAACCCCATATTTCATACGGAGTCTTACCACTCCATATTTCATACCCTTCACAAAATACAAAGAGGATATATTTTTATTTTTTTTTTATTTTTCAGTTTTTATGATTTTTTAATTTATATTAACCCGAAATTGCAAAAAGAAAATAACACGCCATCCCCGGCAACGGCGCCATTTGATTTGGATGGATTTTATAGATCAAAAATATAAGTTACCGCAATCAAGAACGGCGTCGCTTGGTAGCTAGCCGGTGAGTACGGGTCGGTCCACAGGGATGTTGTGAATTTCCTAGTCGCTCTTACAAGTTAATTCTGATTGTGGTCGGATTGATTATTTCTAAAACCTAAATTGATTTATACTAAGATTATCTCGATCTAAGTCTTGCTCGGGTTAGGTCTAGGGTAAGTTGAGAGATTAAAGGTTTCCTCACCGGTTTCAATGCCCTATTTTAGATTTATTAGGTGTTATGGTAATTATCAATAAAAGGGATTAGTACCATCGGGAAGATGTTTCTTCCTCTAGGTTCTTGTCCTTCCTTTATCGATCCTTATCCCAACCTCCATGGAAAACACGCTCAACCGGTCCTTTATACTATGGTATCACCGTTACCTCGAGGGGTAAGGTGCCGCAGGGAGCAGTGTGTGCATGTATGCATGGAGTTCAAATTATTGTGTGTGATGGGGCAAGAAAGGGGTGAGAGATCTCATCTCTCAAACCTTTCCCTAAAACTAACCCTAACAAGCGAGGAGACTACTCGCTCATTAGGAGATTGAAAGACATTCTAAAATAAATTAAACTAAGACAAAGAAATAAAAGAACTTACTAATTTTTATTGATGGCTCTCTTCAAACATCAATACAGTACAGATCTGAATTTATGAAATGAAAAGAGGCATAACCTAATACAATGATTTGGGCTTCTATTTATAGGACATAGGAAACACTAGGTTTACAATTGCCGCACGTCTGCATTTACCAAAATACCCTTGGGAAGACCTATTCAGCGCCACAACGAAATTTGGTAAAAACCATTTTCACAACAGGCTCTAGATGGTCGCGGATCCGCGGCCTCAGCATGGGTTGGGCCGTGGTTCCCCGGCCCAATGAAGGAATCTTCTGCTCAAATTTAGTATGCTGGTTCTGGGCTATTTGGGCGTCTTTGTTCTTCACTTTATTCTTCATAATAGCTTCTGGTTCTCTTCCAGATTTTCCAGTGAATAATTGTGGTGGACTTTTAACCGTTCGCTTTGTAATCTTGGACCTTGCGCTGCCTTTGTACTTTGTAAACTGATCTTTGTGTAGACTTGATCAAGATCCTTCTATTTGTTGGTTGTTATTCCACTTTTGCATCGTCTTTTATCTTTTTCACTGTTTTAGATCCAAGAACCTTTAACATGTACTATGTAGCAGACATGCATCAAAAGCACCTGTTTATTTGTAAAAAGAATAAGAATGGGGAATATAATAATGCAATATTATGATATGAACAGTCATTAGTTGACATGTTTCCGATTTGAAGCATTGCTCCGACGGGGAGGTCATTGGCTGACTTGTTTCTGAGACGGAGAGTTGCTCCGACGGGGTGGTCATTGGCTGACTTGTTTCTGAGACGGAGCGTTGTTCCGGAGGGGAGGTCATTGGTTGAATTCTTTCCGAGACGGAGCATTGTTCCGGCGAGGAGGTCATTGGCTGACTTATTTCTAAGATGGAGCGTTGATCTGGAGGGAAGGTCATTGGTTGACTTATTTCCGAGATGGAGCGTTGATCTGGCGGGGAGGTCATTGGATGACTTGATTCTGAGTCGAAGCATTGCTCCGACGGGGAGGTCATTGGCTGACTTGTTTCCGAGATAAAGCGTTATTCCGGCGGGGAGGTCATTGGTTGACTTGTTTCCAAGACGGAGCATTGTTCCGGCGGGGAGGTCATTGGCTGACTTGTTTTCGAGATGGAGCGTTGATCCGGCGGGGAGGTCATTGGCTGACTTGTTTCCGAGAAGGAGCGTTGATCCGGCGGCGAGGTCATTGGTTGACTTGTTTCCGAGACGGAGCGTTGATCTGGCAGGGAGGTCATTGGCTGACTTGTTTCTGAGACGGAGAGGTCATTGGCTGACTTGTTTCCGAGACGGAGCGTTGTTCCGGTGGAGAGGTCATTGGTTGACTTGCTCTGCTTTTGCGGTGTCAGAGTTGACTTGTTCCGCTTTCTGCGGTGTCAGGGTTGACTTGTTCCTCTTTCTGCGGTGTTAGGGTTTACTTACTCCGCTTTCTGCGGTATCGGGGTTGACTTGCTCCGCTTTTTGCGGTGTCTGGGTTGACTTGCTCCGCTTTCTGCGGTGTCGTGGTTGACTCTAGGTTGTCTGTGAACCGTGGAGTCTTAGAACTAGGGGATTTGCCGTGGCTCCGATTGGTGGTGTCGCGTCCGTATCCTGCTGGAATGAGGAGGAACGCCGTTGCTGATCTCTAAGCTATAGATGTTGCCGTTGAGATCTGGAACTAGGGACTTTGCTATGGCTCCATTTCGTTGTCACCCCGAGGTCGGTTGTTGACGTTACGTCTGCATTCGATTGGAGTGAGAAGAAACATCGTGGTGATCTTTAGGCTGTAGATGTTGCCGTTGAGATCTGGCTTCCCATTGACAGAGTCTAGTGGGGAAATGTGGTTCCCTTTTCGTTTTTACCCATGGATTGTATACATAGGTCAGTATGAACTTACCTGTAGGGCAAAAGTTTCATCTCTTTTTTTTGTTTTTCTTTCCGTGATGCTCTATCATTTCAGCTTTTTATATCACGAAAGTCGCGATTGCCCAATCATTTCGGCTGTTTTTCGCGGTGCCCAATCATTTCGTCTATTTTTCTTTTTCTTTACTCGTTGCTTTTTATTGCGAGTTGCCCTATCATTTCGGCTATTTTTATATGCATATATTTTACTTGCTGCTCTTTGTTGCAAGTTGCCCTATCATTTCGGCTATTTCATATGCATTTTTGGCTCACTGATTTTGTTGTGAGTATGAACTTGAGATCTGATACCAATCTTAGCTTCAGCATTGCTGCGACTGGAATATTGCCAGGAGCGAATCATCACTTGTCGTGAAAGAACTTGGAATTTGTTACCGATTTAGGCATCAGCATTGCTATAACTGGGATATTGCCAGGAGCGAATTATCATTTTCCTTTGTTGATTGAACAAAGGTGGCATAGCAAACAGGATTAGGATCCTGTCGACTAAGGCTTTTGACTTCATGAGCCGTAAGGGTCTCATAAAGGTGTTTCTCCCTACGAGTCGTAAGGATCTCGTAGGTGTGTTTTCTTCTTAGGAATCTTGATGACTCCTAAGTGCGTTTTCTCTTAAGAGTTGTAAGGATCTCACAAGAGCATTTTCTCCTTGCAAGTCGAGAAGACCTACAAGTGTCGTTCACCACATAAGGACATTTCGCGCCATTGGTGGAACTTAGTGGGGGAGACGTTTATTTGTGCCCGTGGATTGTATACAAAGGTAAATATTGAACCGTTTGTAGGGAAAACTGGGGAATGTGATGGCTTAAGAATAGGTTCAGATCCCTGTAGCTTAAGGCTTTTGAATCCTATGAGCCGTGAGGGTCTCATAAGGAGATTCTCCTTACGAGTCGTGAGGATCTCGTAAGTGTACTTTCTCCTTAGGAATCATGGGGATCCCTAAGTGTGTTGCTCCCTTATCAGTCGTAAGGATCTCACGCGGATATTTTCTCCTTACAAGGTCGAGAGGACCTTGCAAATGTGCATGAATTTCTTTTACGAGTCTGCGCCCTTTCGGTTTTTCACAAACTCGTCGGTAGCCCTGCTGTTTTTACTCACGGTGCCCTTTCGGGTTTTCATACGTGCCCATTTCGCTTATGGACGTACCGTTTTTCTTTTATCCGCGCTGGTCTAAGGGAAGTTCGTAGTAGTTTAAGGACGTTACGGTCCATTGTTAGTTTAGGGACATTTCAGTTCGTCATTAGTTTAGGGACGTTTCGGTCCGTAGTTAGTTTAAAGACATTTCGGTCCATCGTTAGTTTAGGGACGTTTCGGTTCGTTGTTAGTTTAGGTAAGTTTTGGTCCGTAGCTAGTTTAAGGACGTTGCGGTGCTATGTACGTTTCTGCGGCGAAGTTTTGCCGGATAGCACTTACAGAGTTTGGTACTCAGGAAGACAGCGAGCGGACACAAGTGTCTTCATCTATCATTAACCTGGGCTGTGACTCATCAAGCACGGTATTTCTTAAGGAATCGGCCGTTTATTGGCTCGAAGGGTATTTCGCCATGCATATACATGAGCAAGTAGGCTCCCTCTTGATAGAGCTTGTCACATAATCCAAGGATTTTGGCACTGCTCTTACCCCCAGCTTCTCTATGTCATCTTCTAACGCCGAGTGAGCTTCTTCGTTATTTAGCGGCGAATGAGAGATCATGTGGCAACTTGCCACATAATCTTCGGGTTCTTCTGACGGGTCGTCTCCCTCATCATTGTCGTTATCTCCACTTTCAAGGATATGGTTGAGAAACTCTTGGAGCATGACTAGAGCTCGCGCCTTCTGGTTGTATTCTTCCACCGTGTCAATATGCTTTTGCAGATCCGTGCGCTTGTCGTCAGGATGCACGGGCTTCTTAGTCTTCATCTTTTTCTTTGAAGACTTTGACGGATGGGCCTGGGTATTTTACCTATCGCTACCAACTCTCGGTATTGGGTGTGGTTTCAGCATCTCTTCAATAATATCTGGCTCTAACGGGCTTTTCCACCTGATCGCCGGACATGTTTGAAGACCCTTCAGCATTTTCTTGGTCTTAGCCGAAAGAACAACTTCCCATGGAGCTTCCTCTATAAATGAGTATGATGCCCCCAGCGTATCCACCTTTTTAGGAGCGTGCTGTCGTGACGGGTTTACCCTCCAATTTTCAAACAACGCAAACCTACCCTGTTGGTACTGGTCTTCAACCCAGTTTTTGAAGACGTAGCAATCTTCGATTGGGTGACCCACTACTCTGTGGTAGGGGTAGTAATTGGGCTTGTTGATTTCGCCTGGTTGCAATGGGCATCTCGGATCTAGTAGAGTGATGAGCCTGTTGCGCACCGCCAGTTCGAACAATCTTCTCATTTTATCCTGAGGGGATGAGTAAGGACGTCTCAGCTTTTCTCTGAGTGATCGTTGTCTATCGTTTTGGCGAGCAGCTGGTTTCGGATCACTTGGTTGTTACTGAGAGTTGGCGACGAAGGTTGCTTTCCCTTTTCCTTTTTCATTCCGAGGCTCCGTTTTCGAGGAGGGCGGTCTATAGTCCATCTGGTCTATTTGGGCCAGCTTGTCGATCAAGGCTTGGAAAGTGGTCGGCTTGAAGAACATCATGAATTGGGATATAGTTGCATGCAGATCCAGGGTTCCTACGAACATGCCCACGGAAGAAGCTTCTTCTATGCGTTGTTCGCATCTCGACCATAAGTTCCGCCACCGAATTGCATATTGAACCCAAGTCTCTCCTGGCCTCACCCTGGCATTGATCAATGTCGTGATCGGGGTGCGTTCACTGGCGCTTGTGAAACGCTCGGTGAATAGCAACTCCATTTCTGTGAATGTTTTGATGGAGTAATTCGGAAGCTCCGAGTACCTTTCAAATACCGTCTCTGCTAAGTTGCTGACGAATTGGCGAAGCAGTAGTTTATCGTCACCTCCGGTATTGCCGCATGGAGCCCTGAACTGAGCGACGTGCTGATGGGGTTGCCTATCCCCTTATACACGTGGAATTTAGGGATCGTATATCCCGGCGGGTACTTTATTTGATCGTACCAGCCTAGATAGGGTCGCCCAGTTCTGGCGACTTGGCCCGCAGTTTCGGTTTCCTGATGAGCTCGTACTTGTTGAGCTATGTAGTCATCGAGTGCACCTTTCGAGATCGTCACCTCCCTGGCTGCTGATAAAACCGGAAGGGGATATGACGTCTCCTCTCTGTCGTCCTCAATGATTATTGGGGGATCTTTGGCTAGAGGGTCCGGCTGGATCATTGTAACAACCCTAAATTTCCTATACAAATTTTTTCAAAATATTTTTTTCAAAATTCATAAAGGGGTATTTTAGCCTGAGCATAAGATATAAGTAATTATTTTGCTTTTTAATTACAAGTTAAAAGAATGTAACAACTCCATTTGCAGTGTACAAAAATTTGCTTGAAAATTAATGTATACTTGGGGTATTTACATTTTCTGTGACGACTTTAAGTAATTAAATAGCTGCTTAATTATAAGAAGGAGGTTGTAGCTCATTTGTAATACCTTTCACTGCTGAACCAAGCCACCAGAGTTCAAATCCCATACCCCACATTATTTTTAATATTTATTTGTTTAAAATTTTACAGAAGCCCAACAGTCAATACGTGATAACTCCCAAATTTTTTACTACACATGAATAACTAAATATACCAGAGGCTACACCAGACTACCACCTACCTCCCTGACCTCTGACTCGGCCCGACTCGGACGGTGGACCGGCCGACTCGGGACGGCTCCGTCGGCCGAACTCGGCCGGACGGCTGAGTCCCCAACATAAAAGTTTGGGCTCTTCATCTTCTAAGCCCCCTGTATACTTCATTTTCCTAGATCGGTTCCAGAAATGTCATAAATCCCTATTTACTCCATTTTATTACAATTTATCATATTATTTTTACATTTTTTCAATTTAACTCTTCGTCTACCCTAACCCTAGCCTAACCCTATAAATACCACCCCTACCCTCTACCCTCTCACCCCTAACTCTGAGCCAACTCTAAAAAATTCTCAAGAAATCTTTTGTACTTTAAAATCGAGCACGAAGCGAAACTACGGTGAATTTTCCAGCGAACTTCCGACAATCATTTTAGGAGCTCCCGGCGACGAAGCGACGCACCGGCGACTTCTCCCATTCTATCTCTTTCTCCTAGTTGTCCAATACCCATAAGTCCCATTTTCTATCTCTCTTTTCTATCCTAAAAATACGGATTTACAAAACCCGACGGAATCGAAACAAATCCGATTTCCGATTCGGTTTCTTCATAAAACTTCACTTCTCGTTAATACAATTATGCTTAAACTCCCTCATGTTGACTATTAAACACTAATCAACCAAATTGATCAAGTTTCATTTCACAAAATGATGGCTATTTCAATTTATCGTATTTTTCACTTAAATACCACATTGTTTCAATTCAACATTTAACTCCATTAAACTTGCTATACCTTTAAGTAGATCATGAGGTAACGACCTACCTCCTCACACACTCATATGCAACATAACACGATACCCTCGAGAACTCAGAATACGGGAAAACAAACATTTTCATTTAAAAACCCTTTAATTAATAAAACCATTTCTAAAAGATTTAGTATTGATACATCTTTACAAATAAATACCGCTTATTATGAAAATAGGATAAGGTTGAGGGCATTCAGTCGTTTATCTAAACCTGACTTTGTGGTGTCTAGGCTAGGCAAGTGAGAAAGGTAAATTTAAAAGGCCCGTCTCACGGTGATTCGTGAGCGAATCCCTCCTTTCTTCACTTGTACTTACCTGGCCACAATTGGCGGTGAAGAGACGATTTGAGATATCTCACAACTTGTCTCTTTGGACCAGTTAGGAGCATTCTAGTTGACTTAGGAGACCCTAGAACATAGAATACGGAAAATTTGACAACTTTACAAATAAATACTATTTACTTCATAAAACCGTTTTCTAAAGGATTTAGTATTTATACAATCTTTGCAAAGCGCCGCTACAACCCACTTTGGGGAACCCGTTCAGGATGGTGCGGATTATCGCACATCCTCGGGCTTAATAGTGCGAGATGCAGAACTCCGCAAGGAGCATTCGGTCTCGAAAGATTTAAATACGACATCTTAAGAAAAATGAGATTTCTAGATTATATTTAATATATAAAAATTTATTTTCATATAAATATATGTATATGTAACTCCAAAATACCTACTTTGAATTATTATGAATATTCAATCATTTTCTAGAAATGGCACAAGAATCGGTTTACACTAAAATACCATGAATTCCATTTAAACAATATTTACACATAAATATCTTTATTTATGGAAATAGGTTATTCTCATTAGAAATATCACTAATATAAAATCTACAATTATTACAACTCTAAAGACGATAATAATTACTTGGGGTTTATCATGAAAACTATATAAAAAATATTTTTACATAAAACCCTCTCAAGTTTTATAAATTACCCTAAGGACCCTTTTAAGAAATAATCAAGACTTCGATTTACATTTCTAATTGTCTGACTCGGGTTTGAGTCTGATTATATCTGACTTGAATATGATTCAAGTACAATCTACAATCTACAATATTCCAATTCAATATGAACACAAGAATCCATGAATACAGTTATCAATCTATACAACTTGACTGAATCAAACCATGGATATACATCCATTATCCAGTTATTCCATTTACATGATTATACAGTTACATCCGTTTATTGATATCATGGTTTCGGTCAGTCAGTCAATTATACAATCTATACAGTTTACAATACAATCAATCAAGACATCACGGGGTTTAAAGGGTAGACTGGTACGGAATATGTTAAAGGTGGCACGAGGTGGTCACTTAAGATGTTATTACATCCATGCTGTTGTTCCATGGTATTATCGACGGAGCCTTGTACTACGGGTTACCAAAGTCCCTGGTGTAAGTGGGACTCCTCTCGTATACATCGGCATCTTCTGTACCAAGATACAAACAACAGCGTTAACACAACAACTTTAAAAGCTATCTTCTTATTCTGTCTATTCTATTTCTTCCTTCTATTTGGGACTTACCGAGCGATATGTTCGCTGACGACATTCTCTTTCTTTCTTCTTTGAATGTCGTCAGGTAATCTGGACACTTAAGAGATCGAGCCCAGCGCTGAAAACTTGGATCAGTTCAGTGAAGACCCCGAGCTCTAGTCATTGTACACCTTCCATTCAGTACTTTCATTTCTGTTATGCCATTGTTTAGGCATTGCTTTTTATTGTGTTGTATTTACTTTTCATGCATTGTACAAAAGAATGTTAATAAATAAAGTTGTTGTTTTATATCTCTTATCTCTTGTGCTTTACTTTTATATTGATTAGATACGCTTAACGCATTTACTTTAGAGTAAATACGCAGCGGACCAGTCGTGTCCCCTTCGCCGTATACTGGGAAGCGGGGCGTGACAATCATCATGCCCACCATATCTTGGAATAAGAGAGCCATTTTTTTTATGTTAGCCGCTTGTTCTATGGCCTCTTTATTTTTCTTTCCGAACATTCTTCGGAGGAACTCAGCGTCGATTTCCTGCTCCTGGCACTAATCTGACGATACTTCTGTACTTTCTTTCTGCCCAGTAAGTGCGACCATCTTTGTCATCATCTCCTGGAGTTTCTGTTGTTGCTCCCGAGCCTTTGTTACGGACCGCGTAAGTGATCGATGACTCGTACAAGCACGGCTTTCCTCTTTTCCGGAAGCCATGTAGATAGTGTGCACTACCATGTCTCTAGACTTGGGGCTTTTGGATTTAGCGCCTTTGAGATTTGTAGTAGACACGGGGATCTTCTCCGACCTTCTCCTTTTATGGGCGGTCGAAGTTGAGGGGGCTGTTGCAGACAATATTTTTCGTGGTATGACGGCGGGATGATCCTCCTCTTGTAGGACCTTCATTTTCTTTGATCTGCGGGAGTAGTTTTTGTCAATTATAGAGTCTTGGACTCTTCACCAGACCCTGTGGATTTTGGAGGAAAGCCGCTGAGGGGTCTGCTCCGGCTTCGCCTTTATGATGTTTTTAGCAAGTGGAGGAGACCTTTTCAACACGGCAATTGGAGAGTTCTTGCGCACCCGCCTGAGTGGCTCAAAGTTGTTCCCAGTTGGAACAGAAGCATCAACTTCCACCATTGGAGCTGGTAGGGTCAGTCCAAAAGGGGAATTGCCCCCAGCTTTCCTCACTCGGTGCCAGTGGCGACGTCGAGCATGTCGTGCGGCCGGGATCACCTCTGTTGTCGGGGTAGCTTCGTCATGCCCCCTGATCCGATGAGAAGTTATTGTCAGTGTCAGCCTGTCGAAGATAGACGTCCGCTGAGAGGGAATAGTCAATCTTGCAAAGGCCGACTTTTGGGCAGGGGAAGCAGCCTTGGTGACTTCTCCTGAAGCGGGAGTTGGAACGGATAGTCTTGTGAAGACCGATCCTTTAAAGGGAGAAGTCGCTTTGACTACTTCATCTACCGGAGCTGGAATGGCTATCCGCTTCGGGATAACCCCTTCAGGTATTACGGGCCTCTTTATGGGCCCAGTGGAATTTTGGCTCAGCCTGTTAAAAACAGAGGCGGTAGACTTGGACGACCTCTTGAGAGGGGTCGTAGTAGTTGCAATGCGATCGAAGACCGACTTCTTTGGAGCTTCCTATGATAGTACTGGAGCGTTGAAGCTCGTTGGCGGGAGCATGGTCCCGAAGAACAATCTAGTGGTGGCCTGTGTCACCTGTTCCACCGTCATTACGAAGATGGAGGCCGCTTGGGGCCCGTAAGTTACTCCTCCAAATGGGATGGAGTGGGAGTTGTTGTTGCAGTTGGTGCAGCTGGAAGCCATTGATCTTCTTTTCTCTGCACAGGAGAAAGACGCCAAATCTTAGTACCTCGAACCCACAGGCAACCATAGCAAACCACGATTTGTTCGCGAACACGACACACGAAGTGTGCAGTGGAAAGAGGAAAAGGTCCCACCGGGCATGCCAGAATCTGTTCACCGCCGAAAGTCGCGACTGGGACGTTGGGACGTCTGGCCTGAATTTTGGGGGCAGATACTATTTGGTTTTATCCATCCACCTCTCCGAAGATACCAAGTTGACTTATGGCACCGTGTATCGGAGGTTTGGACAGATGCGGCCGTTGTAGCAGACTTCGTCAGATCCCCCCTCGTTTGCGAGGGGTTTTTTGATTATGGGGACGCTCTTCTTTACAGGCGCAAACCCCTGCAGTTAATTACGCTACCGCATAGCGATAACTACTTTCTCCTTCTCCAGATGTTCACTTCGTGTCGTGTGTGTTTGGTTTATTTTTGGTTACTCGTGGATTGTATACGGAGACTAATTTATGTTGTCGCCCGTAGGGTAGGGATTAGTTCAAATCCGTATTTTCTTAGATTTGGGTTTGGTTTGATTTAAGGATCGTTAACCTCGTTTGAGATTAAGATCAACATAAACGGTTGTTGAGGATACGCTAGTCTAATTTTAGACTAAGATCTACTCAACAGGATTTTGGGATCATTTAAATCCAACGAAAGAGCATTTAGGCTCTATCACTTTAGTTTAGGGACGTTGCGGTCCATTGGGTTTAAGGACATCATAGTCCATAGAATTTAGTTTAGGGACATTGTGGTCTTTTGGGTTTAAGGACATCATAGACCATGATTAAGGACATCATAGTCCGTAGAGTTTAGTTTAGGGACGTTGCGGTCCATTAGGTTTAAGGACATTATAGTCCGCGTTTAAAGGCATCATAGTCTGTAGGGTTTAAAGACATCATAGTCTGTGTTTAAAGACATCATAGTCTATGTTTAAAGAAATTATAGTCTGTAGGGTTTAAAGACATCATAGTCTTTGTTTAAAGACATCATAGTCTATAGGGTTTAAAGACATCATAGTCTGTGTTTAAAGACATCATAGTCTGTAGGGTTTAAATACAACATAGTCTGTGTTAAAAGACATCATAGTCTGTAGGGTTTTGGTTTAACAATTTGGGGATGCGCCAAAAGTTATTGGTTATTGGAACCCTTCACCTCTTTGAAGACGTTGAAGAATTACAACGACATGTATCAGAGGTGTGAAGAGATGTACCCTTGAACCAAAGTCCTAATTGAGGGGGGGAGGATAGGCTAAACATCATTTTAGATGCCATCTGTTAAGAGCTCATTAGCTATCTTTAGGACTGAGATCGGTTTGGGGGACCCTGAGTGTTAGGGGCTCAATTGATTGGCCTTGGGAGATTTGGTCCAAGGTTGCCTAATATTGGCCTCTCATAGTGTTAAACACTAGTATATGCTTAGCGCTCACATGCTTCCACGTGCGGCTTTACAGCAGTGTTAAACACTGGAATTTGGGACACTCACGTGTGGCACGTGAGGCGCCTGAAAATTGGCATTGTTCATTGGGTTCTATTCCGCTTTTATATAGTAAATGTTAAACACTTAGCTCGCTGTGGTGCTCACGTGCGAACACGTGAGGCGCCTTCAAAATGTTAGCACTGCTTTTGGATATATTTCTTTTCCATATGAGTGCTGAGCAATTGGCTCATTAAATGGTCATGTGCGGACACGTGAGGTATTCTCAAAATGTAAGCATTGTATTTAAGTGTTGAGCGCTTAGTTCATTAACGCTCACATGAGAACATGTGTGGTGCTTTCAAAATGTGAGCACTGCCTTTAGGCTCATTCCCTTTTCTGTATAAGTGCTTGTTCGGGGGTCACGTGGGAACACGTGATCTGTTTCAATTTTTCTTTTGAGTTCATCACAGGTGGTCACATGTGAACACGTGATCATCAATATGCATGGAATTCTTTCTCCGAGTCTTAAAAAAAAACTCAAATCCCTTACTATATATATATATATATATATATATATATATATATATATATTGTAAGGGTTTAATTCCTTGGACTTAGTTCTTCCCTTAGGTTTTGGATCTGCATGGCAGAGTCTCCCCGATAAGAATTAAATTCTCAACTTGTGGGGAGATCTGCTTCTGCAGATCTTTCATCAGAAGGGAGAAGTTGTTATATGAAGGGTTAAACCCTAGTTTTATCGGAGGAATTAAATTCCTATATGCCTTTTGGGAGAATTAAATTCTCCGAACTTAGATCTTCCCTTAGGTTTTGGATCTGCATGGCAGAATCTCCCTGATGAAAATTAAATTCTCAACTTGTGGGAAGATCTGCTTCTGCAGATCTTTTACCAGAAGAAAGAACTAAGTTCTTTGGAAGATTTAAACTCTTGTGGAGACGAAGAAGATGTAAGATGTTCTCTGTGTTTTGTTCCTTCTTACCTAGGGTTTCTTCTTTTCTTTTGAACTTGCAGTTTATAGGGGGGTTCTTCTAAGTAATAGTTGAAGTCTTGGGTCCTTTATATAGGGGAGGCTGATTTGTTGATTCAGTAAGGAAATCTCTCATTAAGAGATTTTTTTAATTGATTTGGGGAATTTATGCACCGTTGGATTTTTTGATCCAAGGACTTCTGTTTTACAGAAGATATTTTTCTTGTTTTTAACAAGATTGGGAAAATATTTTCCCATACAGAACTTATTCTGTATCTTGGTGATTTTTAATCACCATTGGATCTTTGATCCAACGGTGCTCTGATTTACAGAGCACAATCTTTCTTGTTTAGAAAGATTATTTAGAAATATTTCCAAAATAGGGTTCTGATTCCTTTATTTAGAATTTAATTCTATCGGCTCAGAAGGCATTAGAGGCACTCACGTGCAGCACGTGACCCAGTGGCACTAGGCTAGTCTGCCTATATGCAGCAATCCTAAAGAAGAGCATCACGTGTTGGCACGTGATGTGCTTTCTGGCCTGCTATTTATTTTATGAAGGTGCCTATATACTTTGTATATAGATGCTCACGTGTGGCATGTGAGGCCCAACTTCAGTCCCATTTGTTGAGTGTAAAGCTTGTAATTTTGGCTTCAAGGCGCATCATGTGTGGGCACGTGATGCTCTCTTTGGGAATTTTCCCGTTGCTTTTTTATTTATTATTTATTTTTCCAAAGGGAACATGGCTATATCACATATAACCGACCGATATCACATATCGCGAGAATAGAATGCGGTATCACATACGCGCATTAATCTCGGTCCTGCACATATCACATATGTGCTCCTACTCTGTTTCACATGAACAAGGAAATCTCTGTGTAGGACTCTAAAGACTCGTCAATACGCCGGCAGTAGGTGGTGATCATATCAATCATCCACAAGCCGCAAGAGGTCTGCTAAACGTAACGGTCACCTGGGTATTGAGCGATCAGAAGATCAACAAGCAAGCCTGCTCATACTCCTGCGAATCCAATTGGTAACACCACCATATAGTCTGGTCTCTTCGTCTGATATGTCGCATATCACAGCCTGGGGGTGGTATAACGTCAGACCCTAATAGCCTGATAAGTCATGCCGATACAAGGTCCATAACGGTTCGAGAAACCACTGATAACACTTACCAGTAGATCTCAGCAACCCTGGCTATGGATTTCCTGTTATGGCCAATCGAGCACAGCGCAACATCAACCCCCAATACCGGGAGAGACGAAACCCCTCCTATCGCTCATTACCTCCATGTGATTCGGGACTGTACCCAAAAGCCACCATTTTACACGATCTCTTGACCGTGGTAAGGCGGAAATCAAAGCACAATGGGAATCACACAAAACTCTATGACGATCTTGGGTCTACAGACTAATCTGCACCAGTGTCACCAGAGAACTGTTATCCGACGATACGTATAATACCATCTAGGAGTTCTCGGCGGGTCCGTCCAGTGTACCCAGTCTCTACTGAGCACCCATATACCTTCTCTGATGTCAAACACCAATGGATGTGGGATCATCCATCGCCCATCATATGGGTCGAGAAGCGTATATGCTAGTCTACTCTGGAATATCGATGCCCCGTCTCAATACTCCCACGATTAGGAATATTTGAAGGATGTACTTACCGACTACCTCTGCCCCCACTAGTATGAACTGCATCATAGTCCTGGTAGTCAAGTACTCATCGTAAGGGCTTTATCAACATATAATAGAAAGACAATAAGTGTACATGTTAAGATAAAGAGCAACCAAATAGCATACTATTATGTCGAGCAAGAAAGACCTCCTTATATATGTCCAAGCATCTATTACAATATACATCGTATGTACAGTAATGGCCTCTAAGGCATACATATAACTAACATGATCTTCGCAATCACAAAGCTCAAGCATTACGCTTTGGCGCATGAAGTCCACCTTATTTTAAAGACAGACCCACTCAAATACTTGATGAAAAGGGCCATACTGACAGGAAGACTAGCCAAATGGGCCCTTCTGCTAATGGAGTTCGAGATCACCTATCGCCCTTCAAAGCGATAAAAGGACATACCATCACCGACTTCCTGGCTGAGCATCCCATCTCAGCTGACTCCCCGCTAAACTGCAAATTGTCAGATGAATATGCATTAAACACGGTCACCTGGGAGAAAGAAGAGAAGGAAAAATGTCTTTAAGAACTCTACTTCGACGGAGCATCATCAATGAAGGTGCGAAGGAAGAATACCCCCATAATCAGAACTTGGATATGTCATATCTTTGTCACCCCGCAAGGAGGAATAATGCTTATCTCGACCTCGTTAACAAAACCTAGAACGAACAATGAAGCGGAATATGAAGCACTCATAGCTGGTCTCGAAATCGTGATCGACATAGGCATCAAGGATTTTCACATTTTCGGGTTCACTTAGCACCCACGCTAGGTTTTGGCAAAGCATCAAGTATGCAATTTAAAAAAATCTAGAGTGCTAAGCAACCCAAACCAAGGATCTAACTAGAGAATTAGGGTTTTTAAAGCATGTAAACAACTTTACGCTAAGTGAATTAGGAATACAACCTTTGTAGACCGCTCCTTCACTTCTAAAGCTCTGTGTAGTAGTCCTTTATCTCCCAGTAGTGGTCCCTCAAACTCTTCTTAGGCTCCACTAGGCGAAAGGAACGAGCTTGCTCAAAGATCTTCGATGCCGAAGATGATCTACGTCGAAGAATCTCTAACTCAAGCTACATCTTCACTAATTGATGGAATAGTGAAGTAAACAACCTATACTAAATGGCTGGTTTGGTATAGATTGATGAAGTTGGAATTTTGCTCATTTTAGAATTATTTTTCTCTTTTTTTTTTCACCTCACTCAAAATCAAGAGAAGAAAAATGAGATGAAGAAGATGAACAAGTGATCAACCATGGGTGAAGAAAATATCACAATGATATTTGTAGAGACTTAACCATGGATAAAGATAATGGTTGGGTTAATAAATATCTAGAGTAAAATAAAATTAGTGGACTTAAGTCAAGACTTCTACATGCTTCCACAAGCATCTTTAGCCATACTAATTTCCACCTAAATTTGATTTTTCTGTTAATAATTAATCACCCAAATTATCTTTAGTTTGGTATGAGTCCCATACACCCAAGTCTAATGTATCATCTAACATGACACAAAAATAAATACATTATTATATATCACATATATATCATTATGTATTTGGAGAAAAGAAATTCTTAAGTGAGATAATATTAGTTAATATATATTAATATATCAAATATATAATTATATATTAAATTACTAAATCAACACTTGTTCAGTTGATAAAACTGCACTTTTGATATGACATTTTCCTTACTATTTATATATATAAAAAGATGTTTATTTTAAATATGACACATATAAGGGTTTATCCGTAAAAATACTATTTTCATGTGTTTATATATTATAATTAACATTATGAAGGAAAATGTAAGCATATAATATTCATATAATATTTGGTCTATTTAAATATGCTTACCTTATTAAATACCTTTGACCAATTCTCTTAAAACTAAAATATCATGACAAATGGTTAAGATAATATCTCAATAAAAACAAATTCTACTAACATCATTTATTGAGATAATTGTGCAGGAATTATATCATGACTGAAATCAAGGAAATCCGAGTTGGCGAGATCAAATCTGCCGAAAATATTCAAGTAAATTGAAGAAACCAATTCTGGCAGAAACGTAGAAAAGATTTTCAAAGTCTAGATATACAAAAGATCACCAAGTGTTACAGAGATGAAGCCCCAAAAGTTGGAGCCCAAGATCCCACCAAAGAGCGGTGGATCCGCGGCCAAAACCCACTATTGGCGGCGGATCCGCGGTTTGTTAGTGGAGTTGGGATGTGTAATTTTCTGAGAAAGATTTTCTCAACAAACCCTAACTAAAACGATCTAGGGTTTTCAACTTATGTGACTAAAAATAGAACCGAGTGCCTCTTGGAAAAAGGATCAAACCGACACGATCACGAAGTCTACAACGGCTCAAGAATCCTGGTTGATCATCGACAGTTCATCTACCTCCTTAAGAAGAGATCGAGAAGCAAACTAGGGTTTTGTAATCATTTTCTAAAAGAGCAAAGTGTACTTGATCTTGTTGATTAATAAAGATAGTTGTTTTCTTATATCATTTTATTCTTAATGCATTTTATTTACATCATGATCTCTATCTCTTCTTTTATCTCCAACATGAGCGACTAATTCTCCGCTTGTTAGGGTTCGTAGAATTAGGGTGGATTAATGGATGATGAAGGTCCTTAAACTCTTTTTGCATCCTATAAAGTTTATAAATTTTACCAAAAGAATAGTTAACATCCTAATCGGGCGCGCTATCAATTCATTGATAGTCATGACCACGATTAGAGATTAGATTAACAATTGTTTTGGTAAAGGCTAGACATGAACGGAGATCCATGTCAAGATAGGGGTTAAGAGTGGGAACCCTTTTCCGTCCAGAAACCCTAATCTACATGCATCACTGTCGATCTAGTTTTAAATCTATTAAAGGATAAAATGAGTAATCTTTAATTAATCATCCATGACTACTAAATCTTAACGAACCCTACAAGCTCCCTTTTAATATAAAACCTACATCCGTAGTTAATCTAGATCTATATCCTGCATCCGTGTTTGACATGGATCTAGAATCTACAACCATTCTTCACCATTATCTATTCTTCTTCCTCTTCCTAATCAATACGTCTATAGTAAGATTAAAAGATTCAACGTTTCCCTGAGGACGACCCGTACTCATCTCGGTCTAGCTACACGCGACACCGTTACTGATTGAGGTTAACTACTACACATAAAACAGCTCAATCAATCAAATGGCGCCGCTGCTGGGGATACGTGCGTAATTTTTTTCTTACTATTCGTGTTGAATTCTTATTCGATCTATATCATAAATAAAACAAAACTGCAAATTGTATATTTAACGATTATTGTGCGAATTTTGCAAGGGGATCTAAAGTCACAGACTTGAGGAAACAGAGAGCCAGAGACATTCATCAAGATCCAGAGAAGCATAAGAGGCCACGTAGCAAAACTCATCACGAGATCCCTCCAGTTCGCGGCGGAACCGCGGCAAAAGGGCACATTCGCGGCGGAAGCGCGACGGATTTGAGGGATTAGAGTTCCAAACTTCTCTGGTAAATTTCTCAACTCTTTCTCTCTCCTCTAAAATCCAATAAAATATCTTTTCTGCAGGATTCTTTGCAAAATATCGCCACAAAAAATCTTTTTGCAAAGTTTTGTACTTGGTTTGTTTATTCATATTTTAATACGGATTTTAAGGGGCAAGACCACAATTCAGATTAGGTGGAGATTTTATCACCCTTCCTAAGCCCCACAAATCACAAAACGAGCATCCGCATCAACCCTACATTAATTTAAAAAATATCTAGACAAGACTCTAAGGACTGTCGCGCTCAATAAGGACAGAGGAAGGTCGTGGGTAATCTATCGCTTATCCGCATTACTTTTGTGGTGCCTAGGCAAGTGTGTCTAAGGCAAGTGGTTATTTAATTAGGCCCGCTATTTTCGGTGATTCGTATAATGGATAACTCCCACTTACCTGGCCACAAGAGTAGTGTAGAGGTGGTAGAGAATTGATCCTGCGGCTTGTCCTTTAGAAGTCTAGGAGCGGTCTAGAGATTTGACCTAGGTAACCTTAGTTCTAGGGTTGATTATGCATTTTTGTGTGATTTGTCTCATGTCCAACACTTTTTAAAACAAACTAATTTTAAATCACACACACGTTGCCACTTGCGCTAAACCCGCTTAGTGCATGCTTGGATGGACACGGGATTCTAGTGCCCGTCTTGTCCGCGTTCCTGCTATCGACTCCGAGGTCGGTACTTCTTCATTTTCTTTTTCCCCACCACCCACCACATCGATCGAGATGGACGGTACTCCATCAAATTATAATACCACCCTGCCACCGCCTGTAGGTGAGCAGAATCCACCGCGCATCTCTCTCCAAGAAAGATACTAGCCTATACGCGGTCCCCTTCCTACCTGTTTGTCTATTCCACCAGCCAACGGGGATAATTTTGAAATTAAACCCCACTACATCAACATGTTGCCCAAATTTCACGGGCTTAAGTCTGAAAACGCGTACGTTTTCATCACTAAATTCGAAAAGTATGCGCAATGATGGGTACTTCATAACTGTCCATGGATGCTATACGCTTGCGTCTTCTCCTATTCACTTTGTGTGACTTGGCAGAAAAATGGCTTCATAATACTGCCGCAAACTCTATTACCAATTGAGATAAATTCGTGATAGCATTCCTTAAGAAATTTTAGCCAAATCATAAGACCGCCTGTGTTAGGAGCGAAATCAACCAGTTCACCCAGCTTCCTAATGAACCATTTTGGAAGTGCTTTGAATGTTTCAAGGATCTGCTTGTCCAATGTCCTCATCATGGAATACATAGATGGGATTTGTGCCGAATTATATATGAGGGCATTAATCCAGCGACAAAGCAGATGCCTGAAACAACGTGTCAATGCAATTTCATGTCCAAAGACGATGGTGAAGACTGGAAATATCTGGAAGATCTCGCTTATAACATTTCAGAAAATATAAAATATTATTTTTGGGAATTTAATATTAAAATAATATTTTTTCCCGAAAACTACCCGATTTGCGAAATTGGGGTTTTCGAAAAAGAGTATAAATATATACCAATAATTGTGAAATAAATAGAAATTAAAATGATTTATTCATTTAAAAATATATTTCAAGGATTTGGCATTTTTAAAATTTATTATATGCAATTTTGATAAAAACCCGATTAGTGCACTGCTAATCGCGATTAAGCCAAATCCGCATTTCTACAGTTTTTCGTGCTTAGTGCACAATGACATGTTTTATTTTGTTACATGTTTCATTTCATTTGGGTTATTGGTGGAGAGAAAAGAAAAAGAAAAAGTAAAAGGGGACAAAATGATTAGGTTAGGTAGGCTTTTGGAGAGAGAGAAAGAGTGATTTTGGGAGAGAGAGGGAAAGGGCTGCTGCCATTTGATCCCCCATCTTCTTTTTTCATCTCCCTCTTCATCTCCTCAACCCCACAACCCTTCTCAAATAATCCCTAAATCTATCTCCTAATAAGCCCCAAAACCCTACATGCCCTTCACAAAAACTAATCCCCTCTTCAATCTCTACACATAGGACCAAGAAAGTTCGGATTTTGATGACCTTAGGGATTCATGGGTGCTATATGAGGTAATCCCTTCACCAATTGGGTAGTTTTTCATTTGCTTTACTATTCATGTGTGTTTAGAGGTGAAATGGTGATGTTTAGTGAGGTTAGAAAATTCCTAGTTAGGGTTTGAGTGTTGTTTGGAATTGGAGATGTGTGGTGGCTGCCTACAAGCATTATTGGTGTTTTTACTGACCTGGAACAAGGGAAGGAACCCAAAACATTGATTTAGAAACCCGACATCGGATAAATGTATGATTTGAGAGGGTATTTTGGAATCTGGAGCATGCCGGGGACACTAGAAATGATTTTGCAATTACTGGGAGTCGTGCAGGCATCTAGGAAGCTACCACCGAGACCCGAGAACAAACCCTAAAACCCAGGCCGCAGATTTATTCAATCTGGCCGCAATTTGCGGCCAGAGTAGGGTAGAATTGTTCCAGTTTGGTTCCATGGCATTATCTGCAGTAAATTTGACCCTCCATATACGCAACTTTGACCAATTTGGCTTAGGGTAAAATCTGGGACCATTTCCATGAGTTGGTGCAATTTTTTACGACTTTGTTTTGACTTGATTTTGGTGTTTGGTATTGTGTTTCCGTCGTGTGGCGTTTGGACGTCCACGACCAGGGTTTTTGGTCGTGTTTTGCATGCAAAGCTATAGGTTCTGACCTATGAGCGAAACGTGTACCGTTTTGGTTTTCTGCCTTGATTTTAATACGCATTGCGATGGTTTATTATTGTAGGTACCTTCGCATGGATCCCAAGACGATGGATCGTGGCGTATCGACTTCGTCAAGCAAGAAACAAGGTGAGTAGATCTATATCTACCGGGGAAGTCGGGTGGATGGCGTATAGCACACTCGCAAACTTTTGATGGAAAAACCGATTTATAGAATATGGTTAGGAAACCTAGATTAGGAAACTAGGGTTTGAATGAGATAGCTATGAAACCATATTAGAAACTATAGGATAGTTAGAAATAATATGTTACTACTGTCGTAGGATGACGTTTAGCGATATTACCGCTTAGGGTATTGTAGGACTAGATAGTCGATGTAGATGCGTCATCCGAACCATACCTTTTTCTAAACCAAAGAATCGTATGTATCTTTTAAATGTATATCTTGAGAGATATTACGGATTTTCAAATGATATCTTTTCCTTAAAAACACCGTAACCCCTATTTTCAAAACTACGATTCGCTTCTTTAAAAATCCGATTCTATGGTTCAGATGTGTATGTTAGATTAGATACTTATACTTGTAGTGATTGAATGTTTATGCAATTCGATTTGATAGGTGATTTAAATGCGATGAAAGAATATAAGACTGATATGATGACATGATGATGTGATGGTATACGGATGCGAGTCGATCGAGTTGATTTATACCCTGCCGATCCCCTAATATGAGATTATTGCGGATGTGAACCGGGATATAGGCACATAGATATACATACATTTATAGAATGTTGTGAATCATGGATGATAGGCCGTATGTGATATTAGGCCATACCCTCTTTTGTCGTATAGGATGATAGGATCCATATTAGTATAATGTCGCCGCACAATGATATTCCGTGCCTGATGAGTTTTACTTGATGATTGATCATTACCCTTGACTAGAGGTTGCCGTACGATGGATGATACCGTACGCAATGTTACTGGGCTAGGTACCGATTGATAGATTCACCGACTCAGACATATGATAGTTGTGTATACCTTATAGCTTTTAGCTGATGATTTACCTTATGCTGCATTCATATTATTCCATTGCATTGCTTATACTTGTGCTAGTACACTTGCACCATTATCGATGATGCGTATGTTACACGTACACAGATTGTCGGCTCACACACTTCATCATCGATAATTGCCATGTCACTACACAGTAGGGTTGCTGCATCATGACACATACATTGATACATCCATACTTGCGGATATACACATTCGTATATCCATATTTGTACACACATACATTGGTATATATACACATGCGCATATTCATATTGTACCTTTATAGATAACTAGTTTTATTGTAAAATTGGGAACCGCATGTTATATTTTACAAAACTGGAACATTCAAAAGAGCGGGTTTCCCTTAATATGTCATATCACTATTCCATGGTGCATGATATATATTGATATGCTTACATTTCTGTTATATGTCGCATACATCATGCTCTACGCTTTTACGCATTGAGATATGCTGTTTTCATGAGATTTCTGGATTTGAGAACCGTGGCTATTTGAAAAGAAAGCATGTACTGTTTTAAAAACCCGGTTTCTCTTGATATTATATTTCCGTTAGTCCACCATGCGTTTTCTCGGTTTTGAGAGTGGCATGTGAAACCCGATTCGAGGAGTGGTAGGCACCGATTGCGGGTACATGGTGGACCCGGTGAGGTACCCCGGGGCAAGAAAACTCAGATATGTTAGACCGTGAGCCCGGCAGGGGAGCACTACCTACCGATGATAGTATTTGGGCTCGACGGTTATCTGAAGGATACCGACCGGAGTCGAGAGATGATATGGGCCGATCTGGACTGACGGAGCCCGTGGGCCGATCCAGAGGACGGAGCCCGATATATGAGGATTTACGTGCCGATGCTTGGCACTGTTTTCATGATGTTTTCGAGTGTCGATGCTAGGCACTCAGGTTCCATGATTTTGATGTGTCGGGAGGGACACCGTTTATATACATCCTCATACTTTCATGCATACTCTTTTATGACGTTTACATGCATGATGTTGTTGCATCAGTGGTTGACGCATGGACAGGATCCACATACATACATACATACATTGATTTTACTATTGGAGGTTATACGCATGCTTATAGACATTAATTCATGGGTGGACGAGATCCACATATCTGCATGCATTGATTATTAGTGTTGGGTGTTATCCGCATGCATTTAGGTTTTGACGACCTTGTTGGCACATATACGACCCGGTCACTCTAGATATCATAGTATTACCTTTGATATAGTTGACCTAGGAGTCGTTGTTTATTCGATTTCTACTTGTAGATATATTTCTATTCACGAGTTGGCAACTCTCCCACGTTGTCCCACAGTTCTTACAGGTTGACCGCTTGGATCAGTAGTGGCTTCGCTGGCACACAAATCCATTCGGGTGTTTTGCATTGGTAGGTGGGACATTTGTATAGTACCCACTCTTGTATTATATTTCATATTGTATCTAGTTAACTCCATCAATCGATCAAAGTTGTAATTTGTATAAGTGATGAGACTTAGTGAGACTCGTAGTTGCGAGATTTGAGCGATTGGTTTTATATTCACTTTTGGGGTTATATCTTGCTCATTTCTTTATCTTTTTGTGGTGATCTTCGCCGTTGGGCGTCGTATACTTATTTATGCTGTATTGCGTGGTTGTGATCCGCCGTTTGGCGAAGAGCTAGCTCCCGCTTGGGGATGCCATTATCATTATTATGTATTTGTGGTTTTGGATCAAAATATACAAAGGAGGTACTGCCAAAATTTTTCAGAAAGACGAAACATGTTTTCAAACTAGAAAATTTCATTTGCATCATTCATGTTTCTTTTCTATGCATTAAGAAAACTTGATTTCATTATACCTTTATTTCAAAACCTTACCTCCTTTATTTTTCATAAAAGGTTTAGATTTCTGGGTTTCAGCTTACTTGAATTCCGTTACGCCCTTAGACGTTGCGTGATTCAAGTGCCGGTCACGAGCTAATATTTTGGGTCGTGATAAAGTTGGTATCAGAGCGCTAGGTTTAACCTTGTTTTGAGTCTATGTTTGACTATGCGGAGTCTAGGGCTGGTATGTATTTCGGAACCTAGGCTTGACCTTACGGAACTTAGACTTGAACGGGGGGTATTAGACCCGAACTTTCGTTTCATAGGTTGACCCTGATTGATGGAGTAGGTAGCTTGAGTAGAGTGACGTACCGTACATATGTTCCACAGTATATTTACGATACGATACTCCACTTAAGACATCTTAGGATGTACATATTTTGAGATCAGTGATTCTCTTCGTATCCATGATTATACATCCATTGAAGATCCTCGATTTTATTCGTTTCCATGATCATACATTCATTGATGCTGTTCCTTCTTCTGATCATGTATCCATTCTGGATCTGTCGTTTCCTCTCATGCCGTTGATCTGCTTTATTCGATACTCGATGTAGGTTCCTGTCACCATAGTTTGAGCGCAGTTTGAGCTGCTGCTAGTGTTACGGTCAGGGCGAGCTCGTCTGGTACGAGGGTCGACCATTGTGTTTTCTGGTGACCTGGGAATGTCTCGAGTTCATATTGATGATTGTGACCTCTTATAGAAGCGAGTGCTTGGTTTTACACCGGATGATCGGGCCATTGTTAGAGCTGCCAGTTACGAGAAGACTGTTGATGTACAGCATACCTCAGAGATTATGATGTCGCTTACCGTGCAGACCGATGACCCAACTGTTGCAGAGATTGATAGGATGTCGCTTCTGGAGCTTACGAGCTGAGATCGCTGGAGCTTCCAGGCAGATATGAGACAGATGATAGCTAGTCTACCACGATTTGAGAGACGAAGTTGATTTGTCTAATTTATGCGCTGGAGCAGGCCCAGTTGAGTTGAAGATTTCCAGTGTGGAGAGAATCTTTCTCAAACCTAGAGCAGACCGATCCAGAGATGACCGCTGATGTATCGCCTTCCCTGGAAGATTGAGGCATTGTTTAGCATGCGGGTGAAGAATATTCACATGTTTTATAGGCGAAGCGAAAAGGTTCGAACGAGTGTCAGAAACCTATTTTCCCAAGTTTAAAGTGTTTGGAGGAACATGCAGGTAATTATGTGGACCCTCTAGAAGAATGAAACCCTAACTCGACATGATGACCATGGAACCACTTTGAACCTTAGGGTTTGCGGCAGTTTAGCGGTGCCATCAGTGAGGCTTGGGTTTGCCCTTCTACGGCTGGTCCAGAGGTGCTGTGGTATGTACAAGATATTTTTAGACTGCGCTCAGGTCTTGAGCCTTCGGGAAATTTTGGGACCTTGATGACTCGATCAAAAAGTTTGACGTCATACGGAGATCATATGATAAGATACCAGTAAGCTGACCAGCTTTGGATAGAGGACCTCACCCAGATGCATAGTGAGTTGATCGAGGACGGACGAGTAGTGAGTATTCCTCCGATGGATGGGACGAGCTCCCGAGGACGTGTTCGGCCAGACATCTTCTACAGAGTGATAAAGATACCGAGTTCGTGACTTCGAGTCTGTGCGAGAGACTTCGGATTGACCGTGGCCGAGAACAGTCACGATGCGTAGATAGCATAGTGCGACGTCATAGTGGACGACGATAAAGATAAGTGGAACCAGAGGTTCGTGCGAGACACTGACGAGCTTTCATTACTTCCCGTCGAGACTAGAGACCTGATATGCTTATAGAGGCATTGGGATACGGCCAGTTTCCGAGGAAATGTGTGCGGAACACGCAGATGTCCAGAAAACGAGAAAGGATTATGTAAGAGTACCAGCCTCCGTACAGTTCGGCATAGGCAAGATCGGAAGAGACCCTGAGCAGGATTCCTTCCAGGACACTGCTGCAATAATATTTGCACCCAGGATCAGATGTGTCACATGCATTCAGAGAGCCAGAGGCCGACGCCGGTGACATGCTGCTTTACGAGTGGTCATGATGATTGAACGAGAGATGACCAGAGAAGTGCCAAAACGGAACCGTCCCCGTTAGCACACCTAACCGGGCCGATGAACCGATAGATTGCGAGATTGGTAATCCGCAGAGAAGATAAGGACCCAGAGACCAAGGATGCCAGACCGTGAGCAGAAGGCGAGTGGATATTCTTGCCCTGCCAGTTTTTGGCGCACCGATTTATTTTTTGACATTGTAGGAGGTGTATCTCGATGTCCTTTGATGCGATTTGCATTTGTGATCCGAGTATCACGCTTATATCACTTGGATTTGAGTTTTGATGACGAGTTTCCTGATATTGATTTCGTGCACCATGGCTGCACCTACTGGGTATTTACATTTGTGCATAATTATTGCTCTTGAAATATGTTTTTATACACCGTTGTGTTGATTTGCGATTTGTGCATGCTTATTGCGTTTGATGTCGATTTTATACATGCGTAGCATGTGTTTATGATTTCATGGATTTCGTACGGATGATTTGATTTTTGCACTCGGTATAGCTTATATGTGCTTGCAGTGCATTGATATATGTTTTGTGCACGCAGTTGCACACGATTTTGACTTATACACCTTGATATACTCGGTGTTGCTTTGATGCGTTTGAGTTATAGATTGTACTTCATGCATTTGATGCACCCGATGTTATTTCATGCACAATAGGTGCACCATATATTCTTGTCATGCACACAGTTGCAGTGGACAGATGCTTTCGTGCACACTCGTTGCACGTAGTTTTGGGTTTTTGTGCTTATTGTGGCACCTGTATTTGGATTTGATTTCCATGCGCACCAGATGCATGTGATTTTTGGATACGCCTTTTAGGCTGATTTTTGCTTTTGAGCACTTTGTTTTCATGTTGAGCACTATATTGTGTATTAGCCAACAGGACTGATCTGAGGATAGTATCTGAGTACTTTGCATGCATTAATATACTACCAAAGGGGTTTTCAAAAGGAGCTATAGTCTCGCTATTTCCTACGTGTCCGTGAGCGACATGAACGTTTATAAGGAAAACCTTTTGGGATATTTTGGAAACGACGGAACGTGTATTTAAGAAAACATATATAGACATATATTATTATTTTAAATTGAGCGTCCGTCAGTTATGCCGTGAGTTACGCATTTCCGCGGCGGTTTAGAAAAGATTTTGCATGTATTTCATTCAAATTTTGGAGTTTTTCAAAGAAGCGTACTATACACGTATTATAGTATTTGACTAATGTATATTGGATTTCAGTAGTGGATTTCGAGATATGTATCTCTATTGCAACTCCGAGAATATGCATGCAAATCCGATGATTTGCGTGACGCTTGATGGAGTTCGATTTTGGAGTTTTGTACTCGTTTCATGCGCGCTTGACGCGTTGTGTTATTTTTACGTTTTCCATGACTTCGGAGCCCCGTTGATTTGAGCTGATTATTGAAATGTTTTAGATTTTGGGGGTTTAAATTTAAATTCGGGGACCAAATTTATTTAAGAGGGGAAGATTGTAACATTTCATAAAATATAAAATATTATTTTTGGGAATTTAATATTAAAATAATATTTTTCCCAAAATCTACCCGATTTGCGAAATTGGGGTTTTCGAAAAAGGGTATAAATATATACCAATAATTGTGAAATAAATAGAAATTAAAATGATTTATTCATTTAAAAATATATTTCAAGGATTTGGCATTTTTAAAATTTATTATATGCAATTTTGATAAAAACCCGATTAGTGCACTGCTAATCGCGATTAAGCCAAATCCGGATTTCTACAGTTTTTCGTGGTTAGTGCACCATGACATGTTTCATTTTGTTACATGTTTAATTTTATTTGGGTTATTGGTGGAGAGAAAAGAAAAAGGAAAAGAAAAAGAAAAATTCAAAGGGGACAAAATGATTAGGTTAGGTAGGCTTTTGGAGAGAAAGAAAGAGTGTGATTTTAGGAGACAGAGGGAAGGGGCTGCTGCCATTTGATCCCCCGTCTTCTTTTTTCATCTCCTTCTTCATCTCATCAACCCCACAACCCTTCTCAAATAATCTCTAGATCTATCTCCTAATAAGCCCCAAAACCCTACACACCCTTCACAAAAATTAATTCCCTCTTCAACCTCTACACATGGAACCAAGAAAGTTCAGATTTTGATGACCTTAGGGATTCATGGGTGCTATATGAGGTAATCCCTTCACAAATTGGGTAGTTTTTCATTTTCTTTAGTATTCATGTGTGTTTAGAGGTGAAATGGTGATATTTAGTGAGGTTAGAAAATTCCTAGTTAGGGTTTGAGTGTTGTTTGGAATTGGAGATGTGTGGTGGCTGCCTATAAGCCTTAGTGGTGTTTTTACTGATCTGGAACAAGGGAAGGAACCCAAAACACGGATTTAGAAACCCGACATCGGATAAATGTATGATTTGAGAGGGTATTTTGGAATCTGGAGCAAGCCGGAGACACTAGAAATGATTTTGCAATTACTGGGAGTCGTGCAGGCATCTAGGAAGCTACCACCGAGACCTGAGACCAAACCCTAACACCCAGGCAGCAGATTTATTTAATCTGGCCGCAATTTGCGGCCAGAGTAGGGTAGAATTGTTCCAGTTTGGTACCAGGGCATTATCTGTAGTAAATTTGACCCTCCATATATGCAACTTTGACCAATTTGGCTTAGGGTAAAATCTGGGACCATTTCCATGAGTTGGTGCATTGTTTTACGACTTTGTTTTGACTTGATTTTGGTGTTTGGTATTGTGTTTCCGTCATGTGGCGTTTGGACGTCCACGACCAGAGTTTTTGGTCGTGTTTTGCATGCAAAGCTATAGGTTCTGACCTATGAGCGAAACGTGTACCGTTTTGGTTTTCTGCCTTGATTTTAATACGCATTGCGATGGTTTATTATTGTAGGTACCTTCGCATGAATCCCGAGATGATGGAGCGTGGCGTCATCAACTTCTTCAAGCAAGAAACAAGGTGAGTAGATCTATATCTACCGGGGAAGTCGGGTGGATGGTGTATAGCACACCCGTAAACTTTTGATGGAAAAACCGATTTATAGAATATGGTTAGGAAACCTAGATTAGGAAACTAGGGTTTGAATGAGATAGCTATGAAACCATATTAGAAACTAGAGGATAGTTAGAAATGATATATTACTACTGTCGTAGGATGACGTTTAGCGATATTACCGCTTAAGGTACTGTAGGACTAGATAGTCGATGTAGATGAATCATCCGAACCATACCTTTTCTAAACCAAAGAATCGTATGTATCTTTTTAATGTATACCTTGAGGGATGTTACGGATTTTCAAATGATATCTTTTCCTTAAAAACACCGTAACCCCTATTTTCAAAACTACGATTCGCTTCTTTAAAAATCCGATTGTATGGTTTAGATGTGTATGTTAGATTAGATACATATACTTGTAGTGATTGAATGTTAATGCAATTCTATTTGATAGGTGATTTAAATGCGATGAAAGAATATAAGACTGATATGATGACATGATGATGTGATGGTATACGGATACGAGTCGATCGAGTTGATTTATACCCTGCCGATCCTCTAATATGAGATTATTGCGGATGTGAACCGGGACAAAAGCACATAGATATACATACATTTATAGAATGTTGTGAATCATGGATGATAGGCCGTATATGATATTAGGCCATACCCTCTTTTGTCGTATAGGATGATAGGATCCCTATTAGTATAATGCCGCTGCACGATGATATTCCGTGCCTGATGAGTTTGACTTGATGATTGATCCTTACCCTTGACTAGAGGTCGCCGTACGATGGATTATACCGTACGCGAAATTACTGGGCTAGGTGCCGATTGATAGATTCACCGACGCAGACATATGATAGTTACGTATACCTTATAGCTTTTAGCTGATGATTTACCTTATGCCGCATTCATATTATTCCATTGCATTGCTTATACTTGTGTTAGTACACTTGCACCATTATCGATGATGCGTATGTTACACGTACACAGATTTGCCGGCTCGCAAATTTCATCATCGATTGTTGCCATGTCACTACACAGTAGGGTTGCTGCATCATGACACATACATTGATACATCCATACTTGCGGATATACACATTCATATATCCATATTTGTACATACATACATTGGTACATCTACACTTGCGCATATTCATATTGTACCTTTATAGATAACTGGTTTTATTGTAAAATTGGGAACCACATGTTATATTTTACAAAACTGAAATCATTCAAAAGAGAGGTTTTCCCTTAATATGTCATATCACTATTCCATGTTGCATGATATATATTGATATGCTTACATTTCTGTTATATGTCGCGTACATCATGCTCTACGCTTTTACGCATTGAGATATGATGTTTTCATGAGATTTCTGGATTTGAGAACCGTGGCTATTTGAAAAGAAAGCATGTACTGTTTTAACAACCCGGTTTCTCTTGATATGATATTTCTGTTTGTCCACCATGCGTTTTCTCGGTTCTGAGAGTGGCATGTGAAACCCGATTCGTGGAGTGGTAGGCACCGATTGTGGGTACATGGTGGACCTGGTGAGGTATCCCGGGGCAAGAAGACTCAGATATATTAGACAGTGAGCCCGGCAGGGGAGCACTACCTACCGGTGATAGTATTTGGGCTCGACGGATATCCGGAGGATACCGACCGGAGTCGAGAGATGATATAGGCCGATCTGGACTGACAGAGCCCGTGGGCCGATCCAGACTGACGGAGCCCGATATATGAGGATTTACGTGCCGATGCTGGGCACTATTTTCATGATGTTTTCGAGTGTCGATGCTAGGCACTCAGGTTCCATGATTTTGATGTGTCGGGAGGGACACCGTTGATATACATCCTCATACTTTCATGCACACTCTTTTATGACGTTTACATGCATGATGTTGTTGCGTCAGTGGTTGACGCATGGACTGGATCCACATACATACATACATACATTGATTTTATTATTGGAGGTTATACACATGCTTATAGACATTAATTCATGGGTGGACGAGATCTACATATCTGCATGCATTGATTATTACTGTTGGGTGTTATCCGCATGCATTTAGGTTTTGACGACCTTGTTGGCACATATACGACCCGGTCACCCTAGATATCATAGTATTACCTTTGATATAGTTGACCTAGGAGTCGTTGTTTATTCGATTTCTACTTGTAGATATATTTCTATTCACGAGTTGGCAACTCACCCCCGTTGTGCCACAGTTCTTGCAGGTTGACCGCTTGGATCAGTAGCGGCTTCGCTGGCACACAGTTCCATTCGGGTATTTTGCATTGGTAGGTGGGACATTTGTATCGTACTCACTCTTGTATTATATTTCATATTGTATCTAGTTAACTCCATCAATCGATCAAAGTTGTAATTTGTATAAATGATGTGACTTAGTGAGACTTGTAGTTGCGAGATTTGAGCGATGGGTTCTATATTCACTTTTGGGGTTATATCTTGCTCATTTCTTTATCTTTTTGTGGTAAACTTCGCCGTTGGACATCGTATACTTATTTATTCTGTATTGCGTGGTTGTGATCCGCCGTTTGGCGAAGAGCTAGCTCCCGCTTGGGGATGCCATTATCATTATTATGTATTTATGGTTTTGGATCAAAATATACAAAAGAGGTGCTGCCAAAATTTTTCAAAAAGACGAAACATGTTTTCAAACTAGAAAATTTCATTTGCATCATTCATGTTTCTTTTCTATGCAGTAAGAAAACTTGATTTCATTATACCTTTATTTCAAAACCTCACCTCCTTTATTTTTCATAAAAGGTTTAGATTTCTGGGTTTCAGCTTACTTGAATTCCGTTACGCCCTTAGACGTTGCGTGATTCAAGTGCTGGTCACGAGCTAATATTTCGGGTCGTGGCATCGCTGAAAACACTTTGCAGTGGGAAAGCGTTAGACCACCTTCTTCTAGAGGAGGTATTCACCAGCTCGATGTTTCCATCACAGTAAGTGCCGAAATGACAGCGATGCAAAAGAAACTCGACGCTATTGAAAACAAATTCTCATCAGTCTCCCTAAACCAGGTAACGCTTCCCAAAACCGTGTGTGGTTGCTGTTCCGATCCATCACACTTGACGGAAGAATGTCCTATGAATGCACCGTTTCAAGGTCACGAGCAAACTAATGCTACTTTTCAGCAGCGACCTAGAAACGATCCTTATTCTTCCACATACAATCAGCGATGGAGGAATCATCCTAATTTTGCTTGGAACCAAAACTAACCCCAAAATCAAAACCAGTTCTAAAGAAATTAGCAAAGACCTCCTCCACAGCAACAGCAACCATCACTACTAGAGGATGTGTTAATTAAAGTCGGGGAATTCATATTCCCTGTGGACTTTATTGTTTTAGATACACAGCCTGTGGTGAACCCACGCAACCAAATCCTGGTAATACTCAGTCAACCCTTCCTAGCAACTTCCAACGCTGTAATTAATTATTGTAACGGTTCTACGAACTTATCCTTCAGGAAGATAACAATTGAGCTTAATATCTACAAACTAGGAACTCAACTATCTGAACCTTCTGCTCATTTGCTTGATGTCTGTTCCATCAACGAGATAGCTTCCGACAGCTGCGAAGCGGAAGCACTTTGCTGTGATGATCTTGACAACACTAGTGCGACATTGTTTGATTTGGAAAATTCTTATAGTGAGGATATCTTCGATGAGTCCATCTCCGAATTTGAATCCGTTGACTCGTCACAAAAGTCAGTAGCACTTTCCGAGTCAATATCCTATGCAAGTTATGAACCTCTTAGGGAGTCTGAGCATCATTCCCTTACCCCGCCTTCTATTGTCTCTCCGCCAATACTAGATCTCAAACCGCTACATTCTCATCTTAAATATGCATATTTATGTGAGAATGAATCTTTACCCGTGATCATATCCACTTTTCTTGCTTTAGAGCAAGAGAACGCACTTCTGGCAGTGTTGAGATCAAATCAGCAAGTATTTGGTTGAACAATGGCTGACGTCAAAGGGATTAGTCCCTTAATTTTTGAATATTATATACACCTGATGGATGAAGCCAAGCCAACCTGAGACCCATAAAGACGGTTAAATCCCGTTATGAAGGAGGCGGTAAAGAAAGAAATCGTCAAGTGCCTTGATAGTGGTATAATTTACCATATATCTGATAGCCAATGGGTAAGTCCTATTCACGTGGTCCCTAAAAAGTATGGCATCACGGTCATAACTAATGAGGCTATTGAGTTGATCCAAACATGCACCCAAACCGGGTGGCGCGTATGTATTGATTATAGGAAACTCAATGCTGCAACGAGGAAAGATCACTTCCCTCTACCTTTCATTGACCAGATGTTAGAACGATTAGTTGGACATGAATACTATTGTTTCTTAGACGGATACTCTAGCTATAATCAGGTCCCCATCGCCGAAAAGGATCAAGATAAAACCATATTTACTTATCCTTTCGGTACTTTTGCTTATAGACGCATGCCCTTTGGGTTATGCAACACTCCCGCTATATTTCAGCGGTGTATGATGGGGATATTCTCAGACATGGTTGAGAATTTTCTGGAAATATTTATGGACGATTTCTCCATATTTGGGGACTTCTTTGAGGACTGTCTTCTTCATCTTGATGCGGTTCTTACCCGCTATAAGGATAAAAACTTAACTTCGAATTGGGAAAAATGTCATTTTATGGTCCAAGAAGGTATTGTCCTTGGATATATAATTTCACGAAAAGGCATTGAGGTTGACAGAGCTAAAATAGATGTCATCCATAACCTCTTTCGTCCCAAATGCGTCAAAAATATACGATCATTCCTTGGTCATGCAGGATTTTATAGGAGATTTATTAAGAACTTTAGCAAAATTGCTAGACCCTTAACTCTTCTCTTGTCCAAGGACACAATATTTCACTTCGATTCAGATTGTGAGGCAGTTTTTGAGTCGCTTAAAACAACTCTCACGACAGCCCCCGTTCTATCATCTCCGGATTGGAACCACCCATTCGAGTTTATGTGTTATGCATTAGATTTTTTTATTGGTGCGATCTTAGGACAGAACATTGATAAGATGCCATATGTAATTTACTATGCAAGTAGGACCTTGAACGATGCACAAATTAATTACACAACTACCGAAAAAGAACTTTAGGCAGTTGTATTTGCATTAGAAAAATTCAGGCCCTACTTGATTGGCTCGCCAAAAGCGGTTTACACTGATCACTCCATCCTACGACACATTTTATCGAAGAAGGATGCTAAGGCCACGCTAATACATTGGATCCTGTTGTTACAAGAATTTGATCTTGTCATCCGAGACAAGAGTAGATGTGAAAATGTTTTAGCCGACCATCTTTCACGCATCTCTTCTTCACCTACGTTGACCGTGCCGATAA
Organism: Agapanthus africanus; assembly: GCA_030015575.1. Lineage (NCBI taxonomy): Eukaryota > Viridiplantae > Streptophyta > Magnoliopsida > Asparagales > Amaryllidaceae > Agapanthus > Agapanthus africanus. Next base: position 524,944,445 of record JASDDO010000022.1, read on the forward strand.
ATGACTCATTTCTTGACGAACAGCTCTTGACCGTATCCTACGAACCTTGGTTCGTGGATATTGTGAATTAACTAGTGACGGGACTTATTCCTAGCAATTGGTCGAAACAAGACAAACTTCGATTTCTATCCCAAGTAAAATACTTTTACTGGGATGAATCTTATTTATTTAAGTATTTTTCCGATCAAATCATTCGTGGGTGTGTCCCTAGCGATAAATTCAAGAGTGTGTTATCATTTTGTCATGATCAGGTATGCGGCGGTCACTTTGGATCTCGAAAAATGGTGGAGAAAGTTTTGCAATGTGGCTTTTATTGGCCAACACTATTTAAAGATGTATATGATCATTGCAAAACTTACCCGCGGCGTCAGCACTTGGGTCAGATTTCACGAAAAAATGAGATGCCGCTCCAACCTATCTTGGTTGTAGAAATATTCGATATTTGGGGTATTGATTTTATTGGCCATTTTCCCAACTCTTTTAGGAATTTATATATATTGTTAGCGGTTGATTACGCCTCGAAATGGGTGGAAGCAATACCGTGTCGCACTAATGACAACAAGGTTGTCATTAAGTTCCTTAAAGAAAATATCTTTTCGCGATTCGAACACCCTCGCGCTATAATTAGCGACAACGGGACGCATTTCTGTAATCGGTCTTTTGAGACTTTGATGCGGAAATCTGCTATCAACCACAAACTTTCTATACAATATCATCCCCAAACAAGAGGGCAAGCTGAGATCTCAAATAGGCAAATCAAACAAATTTTGGAGAAGTCGGTTTCTAAAAACCGTAAAAATTGGTCAACCAAATTGACGGATGCTCTTTGAGCATTTCGCACCACTTATAAGACCGACCTTGGTATGTCTCCATACCGCCTTGTGTTTGGAAAGGCATGCCACCTTCCTGTCGAAATCGAACATAAGGCAATGTGGGCTATCAAAGAGCTAAACTTCGATTTTGATCAAGCTTGCAATTATCGGAAGCTGTAATTGAATGAGCTAAGTGAACTCCGCGATGAAGCTTACGATAATGCGGTGATAGTAATGAACCGGACTAAAGTGTTCCACGATAAAAACCTTTTTAGAAAAAACTTTCACACCAGGACAACAAGCCCTTCTTTATGATTCATGACTCCATCTTCATCCGGGTAAGCTTAAATCTCGTTGGAAAAGATCTTTTGTGGTGCGGTATATACACCTACATGGGGCAGGAGAAGTTGAAAATATAAAAAACGGTTCAATTTTTAAAGTAAATGGGCATAGATTAAAACCGTATTTCTCTGCTGACCCAGCGGAGGAGCTCCTGTTTTTACAGGAGCCACTTTATCATAACTAAATTCCTCTGCCTCACCTCCATGTTTAGGTAACATTGTATCATCTTAAAGAATGGAGGTGAGTAAAAAAAAAGGACTTAACTGAATATCTGTGTGTGCTAAAGAATAAATTTGGGGGTAGTCTTCATTTAACTATTATTTTACCCATATTATTGTCTCTCCCCAAGTCTACAGGTCTATGCTCTCAAAAGACAACATTAGTGAGGACACTGTTGAAAACAGGTTTGGGGGGAGGGTTTGTATTCACTGAATTATCTTTGGCACTGGGCATAAAAAAATTTATATAATAAAAGAGTAGAAAGTGAAAAATTATATATGAAAGATATGAATAGTTTAAAAAAAGCAAGAAAGTTAGATGTTTTCTTAAGCAAAACTAGTAATAAGTAGTTATGAGCTGTTGTCCCAAGGGTTAGTAAGATGAAGGAAATTACTAATCTGAGAATAGAAATAAATCTGAAAAATAGTCCTTATTCTTGAGGCCAAACATTTGAATGTTGATACCCTACTATACGCACTTACACACATCTTGAAACTTGGGATAGTAGAGGATACCTTGAAGTGCTCTTGTCTAAAAGCCTTAGTATAAAAAAAAGTATAAGTGGTGGTGAAGAAAAAAAATGAACACTGGTTTTGTAATTACCAAGGCAGCATTAAAAAATATAACGAGGGAGATTTATCACCTAGTGCCTTAGACCAACTGGTTTGGGAACCATTGCTAAGTCTTAGGTGTTGCGAAACGAGGAATTACATCTAAATGCGCGAGCACATTTTGTAATCGGTCGGTTAGTACTTCAAGAAGTATTAACGGTCGCATGAAGAATGTGCAAGCAATTTTATCAAAAATATTCACCAACTATAAAGTACTTTGGAAGATGGACAAGAGTATGATAGCTTGAATTGAATTCTCAAAGTGTGGGGATGTCTTTTACACACATGTAGGGGTATATGATTAATGTTTGGAAGTAAAATAGGGTGGAAGACTAAAGGCGATGTTTTATTGAGAGATGATGTGATTTCTAACATTTTTTCACGACCATTAAGATAGGGCTCATGATAATCGAAAAGCTGGTATAGTTGAAAACTCTTATTTTCAAGTTCTTTCTTTTATAGTTCTTATCTTTATATGTAACTTTCACCATCTTTCTTTTATTATAGGATTTTGTGGGTGTAATCCACTGAAAACCCTCAGGAGACAACACTTCTCCTACTAGGGACACCTAGAGGTTTAACGGCTTGTTGCACGTGCTCAGTGCAATCGTGTTGCCTACAAAAGTGTGCTACTTAGTTTTTTTTCTTTTTCTCCTTCTCTTGAATAACTAGTTTGCTCGGGACGATCAAAATTAAGTTTGGAGGTATTTGTTCAGTTGATAAAACTGCACTTTTGATATGACATTTTCCTTACTATTTATATATAAAAAAGATGTTTATTATAAATATGACACATATAAGGGTTTATCCGTAAAAATACTATTTTCATGTGTTTATATATTATAATTAACATTATAAAGGAAAATGTAAGCATATAATATTCATATAATATTTAGTCTATTTAAATATGCTTACCTTATTAAATATCTTTGACCAATTCTCTTAAAACTAAAATATCGTGACAAATGGTTAAGATAGTATCTCAATAAAAACAAATTCTACTAACATCATTTATTGAGATAATTGAGCAGGAATTATATCATGACTGAAATCAAGGAAATCCTAGTTGACGAGATCAAATCTGCCGAAAATATTCAAGTAAATTGAAGAAACCAATTCTGGCAGAAACGTAGAAAAGATTTTCAAAATCTAGATATTCAAAAGATTACCAAGTTCTACAAAGATGAAGCCCCAAAAGTTGGAGCCCAAGATCCCACCAAAGAGCGGCGGATCCACGGCCAAAACCTACTATTGGTGGCAGATCTACGGCTTGTTAGTGGAGTGTGGATGTGTAATTTTCTGAGAAAGATTTTCTCAACAAACCCTAACTAAAACGATCTAGGGTTTTCAACTTTTGTGACTATAAATATTACCGAGAACCTCTTGGAAAAAGGATCAAACCGACGCGATCACGAAGTCCACGATGGCTTAAGAATCCTGGTTGATCATCGACAGTTCATCTACCTTCTTAAGAAGAGATCGAGAAGCAAACTAAGGTTTTGTAATCATTTTCTAAAGGAAAAAAATGTACTTGATCTTGTTGATTAATAAAGGTAGTTGTTTTCTTATATCATTTTATTCTTATTGCATTTTATTTACATCATGATCTCTATCTCTTCTTTTATTTCCAGCATGCACGACTAATTCTCCGCTTGTTAGGGTTCGTAGGATTAGGGTAGATTAATGGATGATGAAGATCCTTAAACTCTTTTTACATCCTATAAAGTTTATAAACTTTAGCAAAAGAATAGTTAATATCCTAATCGGGCGCGCTATCAATTCATTGATAGTCATGACCATGATTAAAGATTATATTAACAATTGTTTTGGTAAAGGCTAGACATGAACGGAGATTTATGTCAAGATAGGGGTTAAGAGTGGGAACCATTTTCCCTCCAGAAACCCTAATCTACATGTATCACTGTCGATCTAGTTTTAAATCTTTTAAAGGATAAAAAGAGTAATCTTTAATTAATCATCCATGACTACTAAATCTTAATGAACCCTACAAGCCCCCTTCTAATATAAAACCTACATCCATAGTTAATCTAGATCTATATCCATCATTCGTGTTTGACGTGGATCTAGAATCTACAACCATTCTTCACCATTATCTATTCTTCTTCCTCTTCCTAATCAACACGTCTAAAGTAAGATTAAAAGATTCAACGTTTCCCTGAGGACGGCACGTACTCATCTCGGTCTAGCTACAGCGACACCGTTATTGATTGCGGTTACTACACACACATATAAAAAATTATAAATCAACACTTGATTTAATAACCCGGCTATATCACATACAACCGACTAATATCATTTATATGTATATCAAATATACATATAACAAATTATTGAATCAACCCATGATTCAATAATCCGGTTATATCACATATAACCTATATCGCGAGATTAGAATACGGTATCACATACACGTATTAATCTCGGTCCTGCACATATCACATATGTGCCCTACTTCGTTTCGCTTGAGCTAGGAAACCTTTGTGTGGGACTTTAAAGACTCATATCAGTCACCCACAAGCCGTCAGCGGTACTAGCTGGACGTAACGGCTACCCAGGTATTGATCAAACGATCAACAAGCAAGCTTGTCCATACTCCCATAAATCCAGCAAGTAACACTACCATACAGTCCGGTCTGTTCGTCTGATATGTCGCATATCGAGTCTGGGGTGGTAAACGTCAGACCCTAATAATTTGATAAGTCATGCCGATTTGAGCCTCATAACGGGTCGAGAAACTACTGATAACACTTACCGGTAAATCTCAGCATCAGCCCTGGCCAGGGACTTCCTGTTATAGCCAAGCGAGCATAGCGCAACATCAACCCCCAATACCGGGAGAGACGAAACCCTTCATATCGCTCATTGCCTCCATGTGACTCGGGACTGTACCCAAAATCCACCTGTTTGCACGCTCTCTTGAGCATGGTAAGGAGGAAATCAAAGCACAGTGGGAATCACACAAGACTCTATGACGATCTCGAGTCTACAGACTAACCTGTACCAGTGTCACCAGAGAACTGCTATCTGACGTTAGGTATAATACCATCTAGAAGTTCTCGGTGAGTCCTGTTCGGTGTACCCATTCTCCAATGAGCACCAGTGTACAATCTTTGATGTCAAACAACAATGGAAGTGGGATCATCCATCGCCCCATACAGGGTCAAGAAACGTACACACTACTCTACTCAGGAATATCGATGCCCTGTCTCGATACTCCCACGACTAGGAATAATTAAAGGATGAACTTGTAGACTACCCTGGCCCTACTAGTATGATCTGCATCATAGTCCTGGTAGTCAAGTACACATCCTAAGGGCTTTATCAACATATACGAAGAGACGGTCTAATGATACAAGTGTACATATTAAGATAAAGAGCAACCAGATAGCATACTATCATGTCGGCAAGAAAGTCCTCTCTATATATGTTCAAGCATCCACTATAATATACAATCATGTACAATAATGGCCACTAGGGCATACATATAACTAACAATCTCCCACTTGCACTAAGGCCAATTGTTGTAGTGTCCCATACCCAACATCCCGAAAAGTCTCTCAAATGGCCTCCGTGAGTGGATCCACCGTATTATTCTTCGTGTCAACTCTCCTGACCTTGATCTCCCGGAGATCAACAATCTCCCTAATCAGGTGATACCACCTAAGAATATTTCTGGATCATTGATGGAACCGGGGTTCCTAGGCCAAAGCCACAGCTTCATTGTTATCACAATACACAAGTATTGGATGCTTAATGGTAGGAACCTCTCAAAGTTCATCCAGACAGCCTCTTTGGCAGCATCGTTGGTAGTAATGTATTCAGCCTTCATCATCAAGTCTGCTACGGTATCTAGCTTGGAACTCTTCCAACATACCGTCCTTCCACTGAGGGTAAAGCCAAAACCCGAGACTGTCTCACGGTCATCCTTATCACTCTGGAAGCTCGAATCGGTAAAGGACTTGACATGGAGTTCACCGTTACCATACACCAAGAACATTTCTTTAGTCCTTCTTAAGTACTTAAGAATGTTCTTCACAGTTGTCCAGTGATTCTCCCCAGGATGTAAGAGGCATCATCCAAAATCCTTCATGGAGAACCTTTGTGATAAGAAGAGCTTGACCGAGTGTAGCATAGGAACATCATTTCCTATCAAGAGTATGTCATCCACGTACAATACGAGGAAGACAACCTTACTCTCTACAACCTTCTTGTTTATACAAGGTTCGTCTACCTTTTTGATGAAATCAAACTCTTTGACTGCCAGATCAAAACAGATGTTCCAACTCCGTGATACCTTCTTTAATCCGTAGATTTATTTAAGAAGCTTGCACTCCCACTATCTACGAAGCCCTCCGGCTGTGTCATGTACTCGCTCTCTTCTAAATCACCATTTAGAAAAGCGGTCTTGATGTTGTAACAACCCTAACTTTCTGTACTGAATTTTTTTCAAAATACAGAAAGGAACATCCGAGCCCGAGCATAAGTTATAAGTTTATTTTGCTTTTGAACAGCAAGAAAGCACTTGTAGCTCATTGGTAAAGCCTTGCACTGCTGTGGCGTAGCCCCTGTGATCGAATCCCCCCAGCCACATTATCTTTTTATTTATTTTTCTTTTAATCTTTTAGAAGCCCAAGAGTTTGCACGTGCACTGCGCGTAAACTGAAGAGTCACACTTTAAACAAACACATACACTGAAGAATACCAAACGACCCCAACACTTTGCACAAAACCCAACCCACATCCGTCAGTACAAAACCGACGGCATTGGAAAAAAGCCTGGCACCACCAGTCTCCCCCGTCCCTATTGCTCCCATATTTAAACCCCTACAACCTTTCAGCTATCCCACTCCTTTCACACTGCTTGTTTTCTCTGCATTCACACAGAGAACTTAAATCACCCATTTAATTCCTTTTAAATGCATTTTAATTCTCAAATTCATCACCCCCTAAATCCTAATTTCCCCTATAAATACCCACTCCATTTTACACCCCTCTCACTCAGAATTCTATTACAAAAACTATACAAAATTTTCAAGCACTTTTGTGTACAAGTGGAGTTAGTGAAGGGCGAACCTCCGGCGAACTTCCGAAGAGATTCCGGCGACGAAACGACGCCCCGAAGCCTTCTTTAGGACCCCCTATCTCTCCTCTAGTCCAACAAACCAGTAAGTCCCATCTCCTTTCATCTTTTTGTTTAAAAAGTTCAATTTCTAAAACCCGATGGAAACGGAGTTAGTCTGACTTCCAATTCGGTTTTTTTTAAAAACTACACTTTTCTTTAACAAGATAAAACCATATTCTCATATGTTGATTAATAAACATAAAAAAAACTCAATAAAATAAGTTTCACATCAAAATAATCATTTTTGTGACATTTATTACATTTTTATATAAAAATACCACAAACTATTCATTTCGACATTATAACTTATTTACTTGCTATACCTTTAGATAGTTCATGAGGTAATGACCTACCTCATCACAACACACATCTCTATCATAGTACGATGAAGTTTGGAACAATAGAATACGGGAAAATACGACTTTACAAATAAATAGCTTCAACTTATAAAACCATTTCTATAAAAAGATGTATTAAACATTTCCATGAAATTACGTCTCTACAATCCAGTTTGGGGACCCCGTTCAGGATGGTGTGGATTATCGCACATCCTCGGGCCTAGTAGAGCGAGATACAGACCTCCGCAAGAAGCATTCGATCTCGATGGAATTTTTATACATTTTTCTTTAGAAAATGAGATTTCTACAAGAAAATAAGTAAATTATTTTTATAAAATATATATACATATATTAGCAAAATATCTATTTTAATTATATAAATATTCTAAATTTTTAAATCAAAGGAATCACTATTACATGAAAATACCATCCAAATACAACACAATTCCAATATTTCAATAAAACACCATACACTATGAAATTAGGTTCTACTCACTAGAAATTTCACAACTATAAAATTTACATCTATGAAAACCCTAAAGACGATAATTAAATGCTTGAGGTGTATTTTGAAATTATGCCAAAACTATTTTTACATAAAACTCCCTCAAGTTATACTAAATTACATTAAGGACCCTAGTAAACACAGGTTTAAGCGGGACCAGTCTCTTGAGCCTCAGGGAGATGGAGATATGAGTGCTTACCTATTTAAGGTAGACAATCTAACAAACGGTGTTATCACACGGTAATTGTCTTGGAAAAAGACACAAATCATGCCGTCCATGTGCACCAGTTACCGATAACACCAAAACCTAATTTAGGACTTCAATATCTTTTCTAATTGACTGACTCAGACTGAGTCTCAATATAATAAATCTGACTTGAATGATATTCAAGTATAAAACTACAATTCAACATGAATCCATGAATCCATATATTCAAGCTATATCAATTTATACCACTTGACCGAACCGAACCATGGATATACTCCATCTACATGTTCATCCATTATATCCGTTTCATTTACTGATATCATGGTTTTGGCAAGTCATCCATCTATACAATTTATAATACAAGACAAGACAATACAATCCATACAATCAATACATAAACACTACAGGGTTATAAATGGGTAGACTGGTACGAAACATATTAAAGATGGCACGAGGTGGTCACTTAAGACGTAATTACATACATGTCGTTGTTCCGTGGTATTATCGACGGAGCCTTATACTACGGGTTACCAAAGTATCCGGTGTAAGTGGGACTCCTCTCGTATACACTGACATTTTCTGTACCAAGCTACAAACAACTGCGCTAACACTATAATAAAACATTATAAAACTACACTCTCTCTCTGTCTATTCTACTTCTCCCTTATCTTTAGGACTTACCGAGCGATTGTTCTCTGACGACATTCCTATTTCTCTTCTTCTTTGGAATGTTATCAGGAGGACCTGACGCTGAGGAGTACGAGACCAGTCGGGAGCATTTGGAGCAGGCCCCTTAGCAATACACCGAAGACCCAGAGCTGTAGCCACTTGTACTTATTCCATTATTATTTCTGTTATGCCATTGTTTAGACATTGCTTTCATTCCATGTATTTACATTTTCAGTTGTACCTGTAAAAGAATGTTTAATAAATAAAGTTGTTGTTCATTTACATCTTGTCTCTTGTGTACTTTTCTTTATATTGCTTAGATACGCTTAGCGTGTTTACTACTGAGTAAATACGCAGCGGCCTCGTCGCGTCCTCTGCCCGTACAATAGGAAGCAGGGCGTGACAGACGTCCAATTTCCAGATTTCGTAGTCATGGTATGCAGCGATGGCAAGTAAGATCCGGATGGACTTAAGTATAGCCATTGGAGAAAAGGTTTCATCATAATCAACACCTGTCATTGACGAAAATCTTTTGCTACAAGTCTAGCTTTGAAAGTCTCAACTTTTCCATCTACACCAATTATCTTCTCAAGATCCACTTGCTCCCGATGGGTTTTACCTCTTCAGGAGCAACTTCCAAAGTCCATACTTTGTTGGTGTACATGGATTCCATCTCAGATCGCATTGCATCCAGCCATTTCACAGAGTCCCTACTCGTGATAGCCTGCTCGAAACTAGTTGGGTCATCATCTTCCATGATGCAATCCTCACTCCCACCATTTCTGAGAAAACCGTAGTATCTCTCAGGTGGATGAGGAACCCTACTAGATCTGTGGAGTGGCTGAGGTTCGTTGGAGACTATTGAATTCTATGGTTGCACCAAATCATCAGTTGTAGTTTGTGTAGCTGGAACTTCTTCCAGTTCTACCACATGACCACTAAATTCTTTCACAAGAAATTCCTTTTCTAAAAAGGTGGCATGCCGAGAAACAAACACCTTTTGTTCCTCAGTGTGGTAGAAGATATACCCTCGCGATTGCTTGGGATATCCTACAAACTTGCACAGAACTGATCTTGCCTCGAGCTTGTCCGGATTTTGCTTTTTAACATAGGCCGGACAACCCCATACCTTAACTCGTTTAAGAGATGGTCTCTTCCTATTCCATATCTCATATGGAGTGGTAGGCACTGATTTTGTTGGAACTCTATTCAATAGGTATGCGGCTGTCTCAAGTGCATAACCCCCAAAAGGAAATAGGCAACTCAGCAGTACTCATTATAGAGTGCACCATATCTAATAGGGTGCGGTTTCTCTGCTCTGATACACCATTGTGTTGTGGTGTATACGGAAGAGTAAGCTGAGAGAGAATCCCATTCTCTTTTAAATAATCCAGGAACTCCATGCTCAAGTATTCTCCTTCCCGATTAGATCGAAGGATTTTGATACTACTGCCCATTTTGTTCTCTACTTCGTACTTGTATTTCTTGAATTTCTCAAAAGTTTCAGACTTGTATTTCAACAGGAACACATGTCCGAATCTTGAGAGATTATCAGTGAATGTGATAAAGTATGAGGAACCATTCCTGGCATGTGTAGACATAGGATCTCATACATCACTACGTATCAATCCCAAGAGTTCAGTAGCTCTTTCTCCGTGTCCAGTAAAAAGAGTTTTGATCAATTTGCCTTTGAGACATGACTGGCAAGTTTCTTAAGATGTAAATTCGAACGGATTCAAATATCCATCCTTATGTAACTTAGTTAGTCGTGTCGCATTGATATGACCTAGTCTACAAAACCACAAGAAAGATTCGTTCATTTCTGAATTTTTCTTTTTGTATGTGTTCTATATGCTAAGAACTGTATTATGATTAAGAACGTATAAACCGTTACATAACGTACTAAACCCAATCAACACTTGATTTAGGAAAATATTCATAACATTATTCTCTACTATAAAGTTATATCCTTCTTTATCTAATAAAGAAATTGATATTAAATTGCATATCATAGATGGTACGTAATAACAGTTGTTCAAGATCAATCTATTGCTATTTGGTAATACAAGATGATATTCACCAACTGCTTTGTCTGCAACATTTACACAATTCCCTACTTTTAGGGAATGATCACCTTTTCCCCATTCTCTAACTTTCTTTAGCCCATTTAACATATTACAAATATGAGATCCTGATCCGGTATCTAATACCCAGGACGTAGAGTGGACTGAGAAACAGTTCTCCGTAACGAATACATCCGAAGAAGATGCATCAACATGCTCATTCCTCGTTCGGGTGGCATGGGAATCCGGATATTCCCCTATTATCTGCTCAGACTTATAACAATTATAAGGTAGAGTGGAACCAACGGTCCCCATCTCAGTATAATAAGCAGGTTTGGTCAATACATCCATATTATTATCTTGATTAAGGCATGTCATGGTCGCTACCAGGAGAGAGAGAGAAGAAAACACTGCGTGCACTCTTGCAAGATTAGATTGGTTATTATTTTATCTAATCAGGATGGCTTCCACTGTTTTTATCAAATCTTCGTTCAAACCCTAAATGGTAAGACTAGCCGGGATTAATTATATTCTACAAATTCGCTAACCGGTCAGCCAGGCCAGTGTCGGTACGTTGAGGGAGGTTTCCCATGCTTTCGCACGAAGCTAATTAAAATAAACCTCGTTTTCCCAGAGGCATAACCACGTTGACACCTTTCTAGACACCTACTGGATTAGTTAATTATAAAGTGTAAAACTCTCCCAGGAGTAACTCGTATTCGCAGTGGGTATCGGGATCCAACTATCTCATAGAAGGTATGCAATCACATTGCAAATTTCAACACTTGAAATTCGCAATAATGTTTTGCTCTTAACTTTCTATGACCTTGACAAAGGCCAACAAACCATAGGGCGCTAGTCAAGTTCAACCCGTCATTTCCTGATTGAATTAAACCCACTCGTACGACCCTTGACAAAGGCCAACAAAGTCATACAACTACCATAATCCAATCACATCATATGGTTGTAGATAAGCACTAATCAGCTACCGCACACTACGCCTTGAAAAAGGATAACAAACGCATCGCGAATATTAAATAGTACTTATCTAAAATGATGGAGGGCTACGACAGGTTTTTAAGAAAACCTTTTGCGTAATGAACTTGATATCGTTGTAGAATCGAGTGATTTGAAAAGGAGTGGTTTAAGATCCACTTTTAAAATGGAGTTTTTTTCAAAATAAACCGAGTGGGTGTAGTATCTGTTAGCTTTACTTAGGTCAAAATTTATTCTTTTAGTTCAAAGATCCGTGAGACAAATCATCACTGGCCAAGAGCTTAACTCTCATGGGGGATTTGATCTTAAGATCTAAGATCTCAAAGGGAAAACTTTATTACTTCCCCCATCAAAGATCACTAAGAACCATGAAAAATTGAAGCTTTGGCTTCAGGAAAACTCAAGTTCCCACCAAAACATATAAGAAAAATGGAACTTATATTTTGAAGATCTTAGAAAAGAAGATCTTTACGAATTTAATGGTCAAGGACCTCTCTGTACATAAGCTTAAGCTTCATAAAAGCTAAGTTTTAGAATGGTTTGCCTTTCTGTTCCAAGAAGACAGAGCTTAAGCTCTAAAACCCTAGCGCTGCGCCACGTGCAATGCGCAGTCTCCAACACTAATATTATTCTGCCGAGATTGTGTCAGAGCTTAAGCACTCAATATTTTGCCGTGCCACGTGCAATGCATGTGCGCTAGCGCCAATGCCAAATCAGTGCGCCATGTGCAAAGCACGGGCGCAAGTGTCATACCCCACCGAGCGTAGTACAACACTGAAATAATCTTAGAGGGGGGGTGAATAGGATTATACTAACAAAACCCACAAATTAAAAATTCTACTTACAAGATAAAAGAAAAAACAATTATAGCACAAGATAATTTGCATGTAAGAGATGACAAGATAGAAACAGAACTCAAACACAAGTGATTTAGAGAGATTTGGGAGATCCCCTAGTCCTCTTTCTTTAGGCGTACGAGCCCATTCCACTTAATCACGTCTCCACCGAGACAAATACGTTGTACTCCCGCAACAACACCTCACTTGACACACGGGTGACTCTCTTCACAACACTTCCTCTCACTTACAAGAACTCTCCTGCACTCAGAAGATTCCACATAAAGAGAGAAGAAGAAGAAAATTACAATCCAAGATACTCTCTCAAGAGTTTACAATTCAAGCTCTAGAATATTACAATGGAGTATTAGATTTGCAATTAAAGCTCAAGTGTTTTTCCCTTTTGATTGGTGAGGACGAACTCAAAGAATGAATGCATTTTTTTTAGAATAGTTATTGTACAATAACTACACAAGAATTCCTTTTAAACCCCACACAAAAAAACAAACAAGCACATGCATTTATTATGCCTCAAGCAGAAGAACAAAAGTCTGAAGGCCAAGAGGACAAACGTCTGAAGGTAAAATAAAACTAGCCGTTATAGCTTTAAATGCACGTAACAGTAATAGTTTTCAAAAAAAAATAGCTTGATACGTCTATCGTCATGAGCTTCAGAAGTTTGCCATGGTTTTCAAAAACATAGCCAATGAAAGTACAGAAAACAACCAGACTTTTGAAGAACAAGTGACACATGTCTGAAGAAGAATTTTTTTTCAAAGTTTTTAATCTTCAGATGTTTGTGCCAATAAGGTTCAGACGTTTGTTCCCACAAAATGTTTTAATGCCATAAAAACACAGAGAACAAACATATGTCCAAAGAAGGTTTTCCAGACGTTTGTTCTGTAAAAAGTTTTACGCTAATGAAAATCCAGAGAACAAACAGATGTATGAAGAAGTATTGATAGACGTTTATTCTGACAAAATTTTTAAACAATGAAAATCCAGAGAACAACTAAACGCTTTTTCTGAAAAGCTTAAGACGTTTGTTCTGAAGAAGAAACTGATATTTCAAAACTTGGGCATGTTTTACAATAGTGTGTAGACGTCTGAATAAGACTTGGACAGACATCTGAAGAAGGAATACACAGAAAATTTTGAACTTGAAATTGAAAATCGTTTTGAATGAAAAACTTTGCCAAATTTTGCCCAAAGATTTCATGCATGCAAAAGTGTATGTGTTTGATCTTTTTCATGTTAATCTCATAAACCATGAAATACTTACATCGACTTCCTAGAGAATACACTTGTAGCTCGAACTCTTGGTTTCTTCGATTCTTGAATTCTTTTGAACTTGGACTTTTGGCTCCTTAGCTTCTTGAGCTTGAATGTGATTATTGAGAAGCTCTAGTCCATTATCCTCCAATCTCTAATATATTTGCTGTTTTAGCTCAATTTTCTCCATCCTCCATCATAGACTTATGTCGGTTGATATCCTGAAATCTTTCTCAAATATGACCAAGCTCATATACAGTGTTATAAAATATATAATATGAAACACATGTATAAATCTATTAATATTGTGTAACATCATCAAAACTAAATAGTAGGATTATAAAAATCCATAAGCCATCAATCTCCCTCTTTTTGATGATGTCAAAATATTAATAGAAGATATCGATATATTGAAAATCAAACATTTGAATAATCTTCAATAATCGATAAAAAGACCAATATACTAAAATTAAACATTTGAATAACTTCAATATATTGATACGAAGCTATTACCCTCCCCCTTTTTGACATAATCAAGAAGGGTGTCCTAAGAAATAAAACGTTTGAATTACTCCCTCTAGACACATGCGTACACCAAAGGTAAGTTCGACTAACTCCCCCTAAATGTATGCATATGAGACTAATAGAAGTTGATATGAGCAAGAGTTAAAGTTAAACGTTTGAATAACTTTGAAAAATAAGCATTTGGTTTATATCAACAAGCATGTCTAAAGGATAAGCAAAAGTAAGCAATACATGCAACATAACCATATGCAATATATAAACAAGTTCTAATATCATATGATTGAAGATGAGATAGAAGAAAATGCAAAAATAATTTTTTCTCATCTTTAGTGTCGGCAAGCCCATGAAGGCCTTAAACACACTTGGTTAGATCTTAGGATATATTATAAACAATAAATCCACAATTGGCTTTCCCTAATGAGAGTTGCGGAGGCCATTTTGGTAAGATGGTATTTAAGCACAATATCACTCAATTGAACAAATATTAAGCTCTTCCCTAATATATGCAAAACGTATAGTATCGAGGGGTTTGGTAAAGATATCGGCCAATTGGTGTTGTGTAGGTATGTGCTCTATAATGATGTCTCCTTTTTCATGATGATCACGAAGAAAATGGTAGCAGACATCAATGTGTTTGGTGCGGCTATGTTGATTTGCATTTTTAGTCATGTGCACTATGCTCATATTTTCACAAAGAATAGGAATATAATCTACAAGCATATCAAAGTCTTCATCTATAGGATTTGAGCACAACAAGCACCCACGACAATATATTCTACTTCGGCCGTGGAAAGAGCAATCGAGTTTTGTTTCTTGGATGATCAAGAGACTAGACAATTTTTAAGAAATTGACACGTTCCACTCATGCTCTTACGGTCTATTTGGCTCCCTGCATAGTCTGTATCCGAATAAGATTTAAAATTGAAAAGTTTATTCTCAGATACTACAAACCTAAACTAATTGTCCCCTTAAGATATCTAAAGAATCTTTTTACCGCACTTAGATGCGATTCCTTGGGATACAATTGGAAACGAGCACACAAGCAAACACTAAACATTATATCGGGTCTACTAGAGATTAAGTAAAGTAGACTACCAATCATACCACGATATTTAATGATGTCCACGTCTTTGCCGGATTTATCTTTTGAAAGCTTTATTGTAGTGGCCATCGGAGTGTTGCTTGGCTTCACATCTTCAAGATCAAACTTCTTGATGATCTCCTTTGTGTACTTGGCTTGATTTATGAAGATGTCATCCTTGAGTTGCTTGATTTGGAGTCCAAGAAAATAATTAAGTTCACCCATCATGCTTATTTTAAAATCTTTTTGCATGCTATGGGCAAATTCCTTGCATAGAGATTCATTAGTGGATCCAAAAATAATATGTAATGACTCTAAAATCCATGTACAAAATTACTTGTTTATTGTATAGAAAGGGTATTTCAACTTGTGTAAGAGTTATATGTTATCTTTGTTCAATAAAAGCAAGAAACAACTTGTAGCTCACTAGTAAAGTCTCTACACTGCTGTGACATAGCCTGTGTGTTCGATTCCCATCAGTCCCAATTATTTTTTAGATTTTTTATTTTTAATTTTTTGGAAGCCCAAGAGTTGCACATGCAATTCACGGAGAAACAAAAAGTTTCAGAAAAACAAACATGAGCAAAAAGGAGTAAACAATGATTAAAGCTGGTGGAACGATTCTCGAGGCAATTGGACCAGATCCGACCGCTCGTTTGCCTACATGGCCGGTGCCGACGATTGAGATGAGTCCAAATGACTCCATGCTTTGCAAACACACCCCTTCGACTCCCCTCAACTCTCCTGCACTGTTTGATTTCCCTGCAATTAAATAGTGACCATCCAATTCACTATTTAACATCATTTTAATTCTTTTAATCCAAATTTTTAATTCCCAAACCCTAAATTCTTCACTATAAAAACCACCCCATACCCTAGCTCCCCTATATTCTGAAAATTTCTATCAAAATTCTCCCAAAAGTTTCTAAGTGCAAGTGGAGTTAGCAACCTAGCTCTTTCTGTCAAAGATTGAAGTCGTTTCCGGAGTTTCCGCGACGCCACGGAACCCCCTATCTTTTCTTTAACCTCTTTCCAATGCTACACAATGAGTAAGTCTTTCTTCTCTCTTTTTCTTTCATCTCAAATCATCTTCTAAAAACACATTGCTAAAGTGGTGTTAACTCCGATACGTATAATGTTAATCCTTGTACTCCCCTCTTTAAGCGAGATAGGTCAAACTAACTTTCTCACACCATTAGTAACCTTATTTGAAATCATTTAGATTTTAGTTTAATGAAGTTTTCATGAGAAATAATCAAATAAAGGACTTTTTCATTAAAATACCATGAACTTTAGTATAACCTTTCTCGATAACTAATTTATCTACCTTTAGGAAAACTTCACAGGGTAATGACCTACCCCACATGCATATTATGGTTTCATAGCTTGGTATTCTAAACATATAGCCAATTTAAAGAATAAGTTTTACATTAAAATAACACACCTTTTCAAAACGGGTTTCTTTTAATCGGTATTTTTGGAATTCTTGGCAATTATCCCTCTACAACCCTCGTTAGGGGACCCGCTAATGGATGGTGCGGATTATCGCACGTCCTTTGGATAGTAGAGCGAGATGCAGATATAAGTGGATGTCGCGCACGCTGCAGGTTTGCGGGGAGGCAGAATTTACAAAAAACGATTTTCATAAGATTTGCAACACCGACTAAACTCCAGGTTCTTTACAGAAGCTTAACTAGCTAAACTGATTAGGAGGTTTAACTACTATGAAGAGTTATTATACCTCCATGAACTAGTCCTTCAGGTCTTCTTTTTCTTCTCTCCTTGGCTCCTCGAAGAATGGATGAAGGTCGGAACGTTGGCCTCCTCGTGTCGAAGATGATCCACACAAGAGTTTGTACTTCAAGCTCCTACCTCTAAACCGAGGTAACTAGGGCACTTAGTTCGCTAATCTAAGTAGCCTAGGTGATGCAGAGTATCTAGTGGAATGTTTTATCTCTTAAGATCCTTTGTTTCACAACACATGTGAGGGTAAGGATTTCTTTGAGGAAGAAAGAGGAAACTTGGAGAGAGAAAGCCAAGATGCAAATGAGCTAGGGTTGTGTTGAGTGTAGAGAATGGCTCATACATTCAATAATGAAGCATCTATTGTTTTTCACATAGAAAATAATAGCCATACTTCAATAGTGCATCCAAACCAATAAAAAAACTCAATGAGCCATGCTTCACACCCATGCCACAAATATCTCCAATTACACCTCATCAATCTATTTTGCCAAAATTGATAATCCAATAATGAGGTATCCCCTTCTAGAAGCATACTATATAAAATTATAAGAATTCCCTCACCGTATATTCATACCTGTATTCGTATTCTGAAAAATTATGAATACAATGAGTTGATAAAAATTCAATAATATAATACTAGGATCCGGCTTAAACCAAAGCCCACTAGTATTATCCACCCGAAACGACATCTGTGTAGCCAGTACACATATGTAATCCGAACCCTGCATAGAACCATACGGCATCTACATCTTTTCGCCCGAAGCAGGAAAACCCTCTGTGTGGGACACTAAAGACTCGATAGTACGCTGGCAGTGGGTTTAACCACTAGCACGTCAGCAGTACTAGCTGCACGTAACGGCTATCCAGGTATCTGTCAATAAGAAGGCCGATAAGCAAACTTAACCGAACTCGTACTGAGCCTATCTGTGACAATCTCCGTACAGTCCGATCTGTTCGGCTGAGATACTCGTATATTGGGCCTAGAGGGATGGTAAATGTCAGACCCCTAATAGGGCAATAAATCTTGCCGGAGTAGAGCCCAATACACCTTAAGAAACTACTGGAGTGCCTACCAGTAAATCTCGATTTTCTTGGCCAGGGACTTTGTGTAATGGCTTTCTGAACACAGCGTGATATCAACCCCCAATACCGGGAGAGACGAATCCTATCTAACCACTACTGCCTCCAAGTGCTTCGGGACTGCAACCAACTACTACCTGTTTGCATGACTCCTTTGAGCCGTGGTAGGGTAGTAATCTAAGAAAAGGTGGGAACACACTCGAGACGAAGTAGCGATATCAAGTCAACGGACTAAGTTGTACTCATATCACCTGGAAACTGCTACCTGACGATTGGTATAATACCAACCAGCGGTTCTCAACGAGTCCTGTCCAGTGTAACGCATAACTTAATGAGCATCTGTATACTATCTCCAGTACGACGTACTAATGGCGGTAGGACAGACCATCTCCCCTGCTGGGATGAGAAGCGTATACACTAGTCTACTCTGGAGTATCGATATCTCGTCTCGATAATCCTATGACTAAGGACCTGCATAAGGATGTGCTTATAGACTACCCAGCCCCCACTAGTATGACTGCCATCACAACGTTGGTAGTCAAGCAAAGATCCTAAGGGCTCTACCAATATGTATAAGCGATATGCTAATAAGAAACACATGCACATATTAAGATAGAATCAAACCATGTAGCATACTACAATATCGAGCTAGATTGTTATTATATCGGTGAATATCCCAAGCTTCCAATATGTAATATACAATCCAGTATGATACAATAATGGCCTCTAGGGCATATCTCACTAACAATCTCCCACTTGCACTAAGACCATGTATTGGCATATCGCAGACCTATCATCTCGATTAGCCTCTTGAACTGCGTCTTAGGAATGGCCTTTGTGAGTGGATCTACAGTTTTCTCCGTGTCTACTCTCCTCACCTCGATCTCCTGGTGATCAACGATCTCCTTGATCAGGTGGTACCGTCTCAAGATGTGTATGTACTTCTGATGGGACCTTGGTTCTTTCGCTAAAGCTATTGTGCCATTGTTGTCACAATACAGCGGAATTGGATCAACAATGGACGGAACAACCTGATGTTCGGTCACAAACTTCCTAATCCAGACTGCTTCTTTCGTGGCTTCACATGCAGCGATATACTCCGCTTCCATCGTGAAGTCTGCAACGGTGTCCTGCTTAGAGCTCTTCCAACAGACCGCCCCTCCATTGAGGGTAAAGATATAACCCGACATAGACTTAGAGTCATCTTTGTCACTCTGGAAGCTGGAATCGGCGAAGTCCTTGACCTGGAGGTCTTTTCTGCCGTACACCAAGAACATCTCCTTAGTTCTTCTCAGGTACTTGAGAATGTTCTTTACTGCTGTCCAGTGCTTCTCCCCTGGGTTTGACTGATACCTGCTTACAACGCTCAATGTGTAATCTACATCTGGCTTAGTACACAATATCATATACATTATAGAGCCTACCGCAGAAGCATAGGGTATAGTAGACAGCGATCCCTTTCCAAATCAGAATTGGAAGACATCTCTTTAGAGAGGGTGATTCTCTGACAAGCCGGTAGATTACCGCGCTTTGAATCTTCCATACTGAATCATTTCGGTATGGTGTCGATGTATCTTGACTGTGAAAGTCCCAACATTCTCTTAGATCTATCACGATAGATCTGGATGCCTAGAATGTAGGAGGCATCACCCAGGTCCTTCATGGAGAACCTTTGTGACAAGAAACCTTTGATTGATTGTAGCATAGGAATGTTATTTCTTATCAAGATAATGTCATCCACGTACAAGACGAGGAATGCCACACTTCTTGCTACAATTTTACTATAGATGCATGGTTCATCTGGATTTTTGATAAAGTCAAGTTCCTTGACCGTCTCATCAAAACTGATTTTCCAACTCTGCGATGCATGCTTTACTCCATAAATGGATTTAAGCAACTTGCACACTCTTCCGCTGCTCCCGCTCTCTATGAAACCCTCCGGCTGATCCATATAGACACACTCTTCCAAATTTCCATTCAGAAAAGCGGTCTTTACGTCCATCTGCCAAATTTCATAATCGTGGAAGGCAGCAATAGCAACAAGGATCCGAATGGATTTGAGCATAGCCACTGGAGAAAAGGTTTCATCATAGTCCAGACCAGTTCTTTGACGAAAACCTTTTGCAACAAGTCTAGCCTTATAGGTTTCAACCTGTCCATCTACACCAATTATCTTTCGGAAGATCCATTTGCAGCCTACGAGTTTTACCCCTTCTGGAGCAATGTCCAAAATCCATACTTTGTTGGTGTACATGGACTTCATTTCGGTCCGCATTGCATCCATCCATTTTACCGAGTCTCTCCTCTGAATGGCTTGTTGGAATCTAGTTGGCTCATTATCGTCGATGATGCAATCCTCTCTATCCCCGTCTATGAGAAAACCGTAGTATCTCTCGGGCGGATGAGACTGCCTACTAGTCCTGCGGAGTGGCGCGGGGATGTCCGATTCTTTCGAAACTTTTGGTTCCACCATGCTTTTAGTAATAGCTTGTGGTTCTGGAATTTCTTCATGTTCTATTGCGGTCCCACTTATCTCTTTTTCTAAAAATTGAGTTTCCAAAAAGTGGGCATGCCGAGAAACAAAAACCTTTTGTTTTTCTGCGTAATAGAAAAGATACCCCCTAGAGTTCTTTAGGTATCCCACAAACTTACACAGTACCGAGCGTGCCTCGAGCTTGTCCGCATACTGCTTTTTTACAAAAGCTAGACATCTCCATATCTTAAGATACTGAAGATAGGGTTTCTTCTCACTCCACATCTGATATGGTGTGGTAGGCACGGTCTTGGTAGGAACCTTGTTCAAAAGATATGCAGCTGATTCTAGTGAATAAACCAGAAGGATCGCGGTAACTCAGCGTAACTCATCATAGAACACACCATATTCAATAAGGTTCGGTTCCGCTTTTCGGATACACCGTTGTGTTGAGGTGTGTATGGAGGAGTAAGCTGAGAGAGAATTCCATTCTCCTCTAAGTAATTCAAGAACTCGCCACTTAAGTATTCACCACCTCGATCAGATCTAAGTTTCTTGATACTTTTACCGGTTTGTTTTTCCACTTCATTCCTATATTCCTGGAATTTCTTAAAGGTCTCGGATTATGTTTCATCAAGAATACATGTCCATACCTTGAGAAATCATCCGTAAAAGTAATGAAATAGGAATAACCACTTCTTGCATGTGTAGACATTGGACCACACATGTCGCTGTGTATGTGTCCTAAGAGCTCGCTTGCTCTTACCCGTGTCCAGTGAACGGAGTCTTTGTCATCTTTCCTTTGAGACATGATTGATAAGTTGCAAGGACTGATATTCGAACGGATCTAAATATCCCTCTTTATGTAACTTCGTCAATCGTGTTTCATTGATGTGACCCAGTCTACAATACCATAAGAAAGCCTGATTTAATTATGGTGACTTTCTTGTAAGTGTGTTCTGGATGTTAAAAACCTGAGCTTGATTTAATACGTATATACCGTTATCTAGTGTACCTGACCCAATCAAAGTTTGATTTAGGTGGTTGTTGACAACATCGCTTACAAATGTAAAATCATAATCTTCTTTAGAAATTATAGATACAGAAATGATATTAAATTTCAAACTAGGTACACACAAACAGTTACACAAAATCAAAATCTGTCCACTTGTCAATCCAAGGTGATATTCCCCTACGGATACAGCGTCCATGCTCATACCGTTAGTGTTCATACCAGAATATCGCATTTTATACCGCCCATTCTTACGCTCGTTTGTTTATAGGCAGGTGCTTTTAATCAGTGTTTGT
Source organism: Agapanthus africanus (assembly GCA_030015575.1). NCBI lineage: Eukaryota > Viridiplantae > Streptophyta > Magnoliopsida > Asparagales > Amaryllidaceae > Agapanthus > Agapanthus africanus. The sequence goes on from JASDDO010000022.1 coordinate 524,966,672, forward strand.
TACATATTTGCAGGTTACTAGTTCTCAGCTCTAAACAGTGAAATTCATGGAAAAGTACGGCAAATTCCGGATTACTGCCAACAGATAAATACAGGTCTCCGCTCTCTATCCGTATGTTGCCACACACCAGTTTAAGGGACAAAATGGCAAATCGATGTCATTTTCATGCACAAAACTCAATGTCAACACAAGATCCAACATATCTACGCGGAGCTCGAGGAAATCATGGCAAAAATCCACATCACATCACCTTTTGATCTACTGAAATTCTGGAAGAAATGTGAAGAAATTATGAGAAAAGTACTATACCACACTGAAGAGGACCACAAACCAGGGATACAGAAAAAAGTTGATGGCCCAACTCCTCTTAATGGCCGCGGTTCCGCGGCATAAGCATGCTTAGGCCGCGGAACCGCGGCCATGTGGGCTCGTCAACTGATGATTTTTCAGGGGTAGATTGGTACATTCATTTTGGTCCTGATTGTTGCCCTATATTCTCTGTTTCATGCCTATAAATAGTCCAGAACTTGCCAAGACATGGGTGTTCATTCTTATGCCCACTTTTTGTTGGTTTTTAGTTTACTTCTTCTTCTTCATTTAACATCCAGTTAGCAACCCTTAGAGTCATATCACCTGCCTTGAAAACTCTACGGTTTCTCAAAACCTGTAATGAATTACAGATATGCGATCCTGATCCGGTATCTAGTACCCATAAAGTAGAGTTAATTGACAGATAGATTTCTATAATAAATACACCCGAAGTCGAAGCCACAACGTGCTTCGAATCCTGGTTTCTGGCTTTTCAAGCCCTGCAGTCCTTCTACCAATGCCCTTTCCCGTGATAATAGAAACATTCCTCCTTCCCTAATGTTAGCCCTGAAACTATTGCCCTGTCCTTTTCCTCTACCTTACTGACACCGTCTATCGGCTTGGTGGATGCCTTCTTCTTCTCTCCCTTAGCTTTCGTCTTGGATCAAGAAGAGGAAGATTCTCCAATGAGCAGAGCGGGTGTCTCCCTGGATTCCTGCAGGGTGCCCTCAACACTCCTCAACATGCTGAGGTGTTCTGGAAGTGAAACTTCCTTCCCTTGAATGTTGAAATTCAAGATAAACTCGACGTAGGTGGAGGAGAGTGACAGTAGAATCAAGTCAATAAATAACTCATTCTCCAACGTGATCTCTAGGCCTGTGAGCTCTTTAATATAGCTAATCATTGTAAGGACAAGGTCCCCTATAGATGATCCGACAGCCAATCTTGCCTGAATCAATTTCTTCGAGGTCTCATATCTTGCGATACGAGATTGCTCTCCATATAAAACTTTGGTATGGAGGAAGATGAAAGCTAAGTCCATCTTCTCATGCTGCCTCTGGTGTTCATAATCCATTAAGGCTAACATGAGGCACTTAGCTCTCACGTAATCCTTTTCCCATGTCTTACAGATATCAACATCCGCGACAGTGGAATCTGGACTTGGGACGGCGGGGGCTTTAGTAGTAAGGAGGTAGCCCAAGTTTTCATAGGTAATGGCCATCTGGAAATTCCTTAGCCAATCATTATAGTTTGGCCCAGTCAATTTATTATTATCTAGCAGTAACCTAAGTCCGGACATTATGGTCGCTGCAATTAGGAGAGAGAGAAGAAACACTTAGCTTGATGCACTTGCAAGTTTAGATTGGTTATTAGTTTATCTAAACAGGATGGCTCCCACTGTTTCTCGAATCTTTCCTCAAACCATAAAAGAAGAATTAGTCAGGATTAATCTCACTCTTACAATTCTTGCTTAACCTTTCGGCCAGGCTAGTGTCGGTACTTAGAGGGAGGTTTTCCAACGCTTTCGCGAAGTCCCTTAATTACATAAACTCTTTTCCCTGGAGGCGTAGCCCCGTTAACACCGTTCTAGACATCCACTTGGTTTATAGCATTGATTGTTTAGTGAAAAAATCTCCAGAGGAGTAGCGGATACTCACAGTAGGATCGGGATCTAAATATCATTGTGTGATAACCTTGAAGGAATCCTACCAAAATCATCACACTCCAAATGGTATGCAACATTAGCAAGTTTCAATTTCCTTAGAAACCCCCGATGTGGATTTTTGCCCCAAGCCCTTATGACCTTGATGAATGCCAACATATCATAAGTCGCAAGTCAAGTTCTACCAGTCATTGTCCAGGTTAATTTGAACCCACCTATACATACCCTTGACGAAGGCCAAAATAGTAGTACGACTATCCTAAACCAACGCATCTATCTATGCTATAGATGAATACCCAGCAGCTACCAATCACTATGCTTTGGCGAAGGTCAAAATACATAGCTTGAATACTACTGAATACCCATCTGAAATGACGAAGGGCTACGAATGGTTTTGGCGAAACCATGAACGTAATGAAATTGATATAGTCGAAAGAACCATGATAGATTTTAAAAGGAGTGGTTTAGGCTCTGCATTTAAAAGTTTGCTTTTTGAAGAAAACCGAGTGGTTTTGAAACTGTTCCAACAATTAAGCTTTGGTTTGTTTTGCTTACATTAATCAATGTTAATGCGGTCCCATCATTTAATCCTATCATTGCAGAAAAGAAACGAAAATACAACGTACGCTTATGCCATTCGCATTCTCCACGGGTCCCCGTCATGCACCGTTAGGTTACTTAACTAACGGTAGAGCGGGGGCTCGCTGGTGCAAAACATAAGCAACGTTTGCTATTATATATATATATATATATATATATATATATATATATATATATATATATATCCATTCGTCTTACGCAATAATAGGCATTCCAGATCACAGTTGAATATATTAGATATACTAGGAATTCCGCGTTTCGTTTAATTCTATAACGAGAGACGGATTCCACGATCGTGATGAATAGCCAAACCCCACCGTAGACCCTTACAGGTGCAGCAAACTACCCGCCAAATTCTCTAAGTGAAGCAACCTCCCTCGGAAAAGTGAGTAGGCCACTCGACACTTTCAGAACCCGGTAGTTTGTGCACTCCACCTTCGGTCTATCCAAGGAGCAAAAACAGTAAATGAAATAATACAACGGTGGCTACAACCTCAACCCGGATGTGCCCCACAAAATAATATTACATAACATTTACAAATTACATACATGAAAGAAAAGAAAACACTCTTCTCACATACACCCCCAGCTATTCATCCACGACGATCCAATATTCCATATACACAAACCACAATCACAGATATGTGCAACTCCCACTAATCGACGTATAGTGATTAGCAGACGTTTAGCATCATATATCCAAACACAGAAAACCCAATTAGCCAAGCAATCTTAGAATTTTGATCGATAAACTAAATCCTTGTCTACCCCATGCATAATCCAGTACACAAACAATCTGGGTAGAAAAACAAATATTCCCAAAATCATAATTCCAGATCATAGACCCACAGAAGAAAATGGGACCGAGTCAGCCTTGACTCGGCCACGGAATGGCGGCAAAATACATTGTTTTGCTACGGTTCCGCGGCAGTCTTGGCGACTTACGAACCCAATTTTCTCCAGTGTTCATAAAAAAACCCTGCTTGTATTTTTAAGGCTACTGAAATAATTTTTTGATCAGTTTTAAAAAACGACAGAAAACAAGATTTTTGAATCGTGATTTTGGGATTTTTCCGACAATCGAATTTCTAACTACTTACTAACTAGCTAGTTAAGGCTTAGTAGGCTCTAATACCACTATATGTCGATGTCGCGCACCCCGCGGATTTGCGGGGAGGCGAAATTTACAAAAAAACGATTTTTATGAGCTTTGCAACACCGACTAAACTCCAAGATCTTTATGGAACCTTAACTAGCTAAACTAACTAGGAGGTTAACTACTATGAAGAGTTATTATACCTCCGTGAACTAGTCCTTCGGGTCTTCTTTTCCTTCTCTCCTAGCTCCTTGAAGAACGGATGAAGGTTGCAACGCCGTCCTCCTCGTGTCGAAGATAATCCATCCAAGAGTATGTACTTCAAGCTTCTACCTCTAAACCGAGGTAACTAGGATACTTAGTTCGCTAATCTAAGTAGCTTAGGTGATGTAGAATATCTAGTGGAATGTTTTATCTCTTGAGATCCTTTATTTCCTAACATATATGAGGGTAAGGATTTCTTTGAAGAACAAGGAGAAAACTTCGAGAGAGAAAGCCAAGATGCAAATGAGCTAGGGTTGTGTTGAGTGTAGAGAATGGCTCATACTTTCAATAAAGAAGCATCTATTGTTTTTCACATAGAAAATAATAGACATACTTCTATAGTGCATCCAAACCAATAATTAACTCAATGAGCTATGCTTCACACCCATGCTACAAATATCTCCAATTACACTTCATTATTTTTTTTTCCAAAATAGATAATCCAATAATAAGGTGTTCCCTTCTAGAAGCATACTATGTAAAATTATAAGAATGCCCTCATCATATATCCATACCCGTATTTGTATTCAGAAAAAATACGAATACAATGAGATGATAACAATCCAATGATATAATACTAGGATCCGGCTTAAACCAAAGCCCATTAGTATTATCCGCCCAAAACGACATCCGTGTAGCCAGTACACGTATGTGATCGGAACCTTGCTGTAAAACCATACAGCCTCTACATCGTTTCGCCCAAAGCAAGGAAACCCTCTGTGTGGGATTCTAAAGAATCGATAGTACGCTGGCAGTGGGTTTAACTACAAGCACGTCAGCGGTACTAGCTGCATGTAACGGCTACCCAGGTATCTGTCGATAAGAGGGCCGATGAGCAAACTCATCCGAACTCCTACTGAGCCTATCTGTGATAATCTCTGTACTTTCCGGTCTGTTCGTCTGAGATACTCTCATATTAGGCCTAGGGGGATGGTAAACGTCAGACCCCTAATAACGCAATAAGGCGTGCCGGAGTAGAGCCCAATACATCTTGAGAAACTACTGGAGTGCCTACCAGTAAATCTCGATTTCTATGGCCAGGGACTTTATGTAATGGATTTCCGAACACAGCGTGATATCAACCCCCAATACCGGGAGAGACGAATCCTATCTAACCGCTACTGCCTCCAAGTGCTTCGGGACTGCACCCAACTACTACCTGATTGCACGACTCCTTTGAGCCATGGTAGGGTAGTAATCTAAGAACAGTGGGAACACACTCAAGACGAAGTAGCGATGTCAAGTCAACGGACTAAGCTGTACTCATGTCACCTGGGAACTGCTACCTGACGATAGGTATAATACCAACCAGCAGTTCCAACGAGTCATGTCTAGTGTAACTCATAACCTAATGAGCACCTATATATTATCTCCAATACGACGTACTAATGGCTGTGGGACAAACCATCTCCCATGCTGGGATGAGAAGCGTATACAGTAGTCTACTCTGGAGTATTGATGCCCCGTCTTGATAATCCTACGATTAGGGACCTGTATAAGGATGTGCTTATAGAATACCAAGCCCTGACTAGTGTTACTGCCATCGCAACACTGGTAGTCAAGCAAAGATTCTAAAGGCTCTACCAATATGTATAAGCGATATGCTAATAAGAAACACATGCACATATTGAGATAGAATCAAACCAAGTAGCATACTACCATTTCGAGCAAAACTGTTATTATATCTGTGAATATCCCAAGCTTTCAATATGTAATATACAATCCAGTATAATACAATAATTGCATTTAAGGCATATCTTACTAACACCAGAACACCTCTCGGAGTATTCGATCTCGAAAGGAAATAAAAAAAATACGGTTTTTAAGAAATACGACCATTCTAAATAAATATTAAATTTTGGAAAATTATATAAAACTATGAATTCGTATTTTCAATAAAAACATATTATGAAACTATATTTTAAAATGAAAGAGTAGAATTTTAATAAAAGATCATCAATTTTTAAAAAGAGCTAGTTTTCATAAAAATAACATAAACTTTTAAAACTTAGGTTTCTATCACCAAAACACCCCAACAATTAAAAATATATATTCATGAAAACCCTAAATATTATAAATCACCCTCGAGGTTTAATTTTAAATGACAAAAGTAGTATTTTTTATAAAACCCCCTCAAGATATGCAAAATAATCTTTTAAGGACTATAGAATTAATATAGGCTTAAGCAGTATCATTTTTCTTGAGCCTCAGGGAACCGGAGAAAGTGAGTGCTTGCCTATTCAGGTTAGACAACTTAACGGAGTTATCAATGGTAATTGTCTTGGAAAAAAACACAAATCCCGCCGTCCATATGCAGCAGTTGCCGATTACCCCCGAACTTAAGAATTTCAAGAGCTAAACCCGTTCATAAGTTTCTGACTTCAACCTGAATCCCAATTCAAACTAGAATCAAACATGAACTCGAATATTTGATCATGAACCTGAACACTCGAACTCAAATATCAAACTCAAACTCGTATACTCGACTCGACTCGACTCGACTGAACCATGGTTATAACTTGACATGAGCTTGACATGAATATCTGAACACGTGATTATATCTTGAACATGAACCTGTACATATTATATCCATGGATTCAGCCAAGACCTATAATCTTAATCTATACAATACAATACGCGGGGATAAAAGGGTAGATTGGTACGGAATGTATATCGTGGCACGAGAGGTCACTTTAAAAGACACCTACATGAATTCACGTGCCGTTGTACTATGGGTTATGAAGAGGTCTTATACTATATATTACCATAGTCCATGGGGTAAGATGGACTCCTCTCGTTTACATGAATACTTTCTTTATCAAACTACAAATATCCACGTTAGAATAACCATCCTACACTTGTGAATGATCATATACAATTTTACCTGTCCTCTGTGCATTTGGTTTCTATTCACATTATATACTATCTTCTTTAATTTCTTTTGGGGAATTATCGAGCACTAATTCGCTGACGACATTCCTTTCTGTTTCTTTCTTTAGAATGTTCATCAGGAGGACCGCACTCTGAGGAGATAGAGCCGAACCCGGAGGACTTGAATCAGTTTGCTACTCAACCAGACTACTAGCTTCTTCCTGCCTGCACTTACTTTTAGTATGCCATTGTTTAGTCATTTGTTTTTTATTATTGTATCTTTTATTTTCAGACAGCTGTATGTAAAGTTGAATGTAAATAAAGTTGCTGTTTTGTTTCATTACTCTTGTTATTCTTGCACATTGTTATATTGCATAATTACGCTTAACGTATTGTCATAGTAAATACGTTGCGGGCTTTTCATGTCACTGTTTCCGTCTACTGGGAAGCGGGGCGTGACATAATATCATCTATGTAAATTTATACAAGAAAAATCACATCAATTTTCTTTTTGATAAAAAGTGTGGTGTCAATCTTACCTTTTGAAAAACCTTTTCAAGTAGAAATGTGCATAATCTAGCACACCAAGCTCTAGGAGCTTGTTTCAAACCATACAAAGTATTATGCAACTTGTAAATATGATTAGGATGTTTAAAATCTTGAAAATCGGATGGTTGTTCCACAAAAACTTCCTCCTCAAGGACACCATTCAAAAAAGCACTTTTAACTTCCATTTGACAGACTTTGAAATCTTTAAAACATGCATATGATAGTAAAATGCGAATGGCTTCTAATCTAGCTACCGGAGAAAAAGTTTCATCGAAATCAATACCTTTCTCTTGATTGTAACCTTGTGCTTCGAGTCTTACCTTGTTCCTAATGATCACACCAAATTCATCAAGCGTTCTTGAAGACCCATTTTGTACCTATAATGTATCTATCTCTAGGCTAGAAACCAATATCCACACATTGTTCTGTTCAAATTGGAAAAGCTCATCTTTCATAGCACAAACCTAATTCTCATCCATGATAGCTTCTTTAACATTCTTAGGTTCAATATGAAACAAGAAAGCTATATTAGCAAAGAAATTTGGATTATGAGAATGAGTGGTTACCCCCTTTGACACGTCACCAATGATTTGGGTTGGTGGATGATTCTTATTATATCTCCAATCTTTTGGTAGGGTTGGTACCAATTCATCATCCACATCAACTACTACACTTGAAGGAGGCTCTTGTTTAGAATCTTCCCTTGAGATGTCAAGTTCCTCTAACCAAGCTCAAACACTTCATCATCTTCTTGCTCAAGTACTACAACATTCTTGGTAAAAGGATTGGTTTTATCAAACTTAACATGCATACTCTTTTTCATAGTGTTAGAGCTTTTATTGAAAATACGATAAGTTTTACTAGTGGAAGAGTAGCCAAGAAAAATATCTAAGTCACTTTTTGCATCAAAATTTCCAAGAGGATCTTTAGTATTTAAAATATAACACTTGCTCCCGAAAATTTTAAAATAACCAATGTTGGGTTTTCTACCATAATACAATTCATAAGGAGTTTTCTCAAGTCCTTTACGAATAAAAATTCTATTTATAATATATGATGCGGTATTAACCGCTTCGGCCAAAAAATAGTGAGGTAAACTATGTTCATTTAGTATTGTCCTGGCCATTTCTTGAAGAGATGGATTCTTCCGTTCAACGACTCTATTTTGTTGTGAAGTTCTAAGACAAGAAAATTCATGTTTGACCCCGTAATCATTACCAAAATCTTCAAAGAAAGCATTTTTAAATTCACCTCCGTGATCACTATGGATTTTAACAATAAAAAAATGTTTTTCGTTTTGCACTTTGTTAAAGAAAGTTTTGAATGTAACAAAGGCATCACTTTTGTTGGAAAGAAAAATAATCCAAGTAAATCTTGAAAAATTATCAACAATCACAAAATCATAAGATTTACCACCAAAACTCATAGTCCTTGAAGGACCAAATAAATCCATATGAATTAACTTAACAGGGTTAGAAGTTGATACCATAACCTTCGGTTTGAAAGAGCTCTTGACTTGCTTACCCATTTGGCACGCATCACATAACTCGTTTCTTGAAAATTTGAGATTTGGTATACCAATGACCAAGTCCTTATTTGTGATGTTTGAAAGTAGGTCTATGGAAGCATGTCCAAGTTTTCGGTGCCATAGCCAACTATCATTCTCTACAACACTAAAACACTCAAAATTCTCATTATAAATATCACAAGCGTCAATAGAATAAACATTACCACTTCTTTTTCCATAAAATATCATCTCATCTTTTGAATCAATAACTTTTCTAATCTTTTCATAAAAAACAACTTTAAAACCTTTATCACAAAATTGACCAATACTTAGAAGATTATGTTTTAAACCATCAACAAGAAGAATATCTTCTAAAGTAGCAGTGTTAAACATGATATTACGTATACCATGATCTCCAAAGGTGACCATGCCACCTTCCTCTTGATAGGGTTGCAAAGCACTTAAATTTGCCAATCATATGCCTTGAGAAACCACTATCAAGGTATCGTTAATCTTCACGTCGTGATTTGCGGGATACTAAGGTAATAAATGTAATTTTTGGTACCCAAGTCTTAGTGGGTCTATGGGGGTTAGTCTTTGGAATCCAAATCAAATTCTTTGAAGATCTATCTTTGCAATGGTAAAAGATATTCCCAATATACCCACAATAGTTACACACAACATTACTAGTTACAGAATGTGTATGTGTGTGTTTGGCATGATGATGATGATGATGTGAAGTAGAAGTCTTAACACAAGTAGTTCTAGCAAATGATTTTCTAAAACATAGAGCATGAGCAAATCTAGCATTACGGTCAATGTACATGATGAGCATGGTGATCATAAGAAGTGGATGCATGCGAATAAGTAGCCTTAACAAAAGAAATCTTAAATGAAACCTTATCATATGTTGGTTTAAGGATATTAGCGTGAGAGAGCGATGCATGTTGAAAACCAATTCCATTCTTCTTATTGGAAACATTTAAATTGCCTGTCATGTTATCAAGAGAAATTTTGCTAGTGGCAAATTTATGAAGAGTGGCATCAAGATCATTAATCTTAAATTTCATTTTATCAACATCAAGCAATATAGAATTATGAATGATAATCAAAGAATCATATTTGCACTTGAGTGAAATAAAAGTGGAAGTGAGTCTCTCATTTTTGAAATTAGTATTTGGAGAGAACTATTTAAAGAAGCAATTTTAGACAAAAGATTTTCATTCTCAAGTTTTAAACTCTCATATCCATAAGATTTAATAGAAGAACTTTTATTTTCAAGATAAGAAATTTTCTTGTTGGCAATGGAATACTTAGATTGGAGTTTGGAATAAGCATCGTATAAAGTTCCAAAAGTTTCAAGATGTTCTTCAAAATTATATGAGTCAAGATCATCAATTACCTCAAACTCATGTGCCATGAAGCACATGTTCGCTATTTCTTGATCGGATGGACAATCTTCATTATCTTTCCCTTCTGACTAATCCCATGCTCTTGCATTGAAGGCTCTCCGATTTGGTTGATGTGGAGCCACCTTCTCGTTATTGAAGGGGCAATCGACAACGAGATGACCGGGTTTTCTACACTTGAAGCAAGGCCCAATATCTTTGTTGTTGTTGTTGTTGTTAAGACGATCTCTTGAAAAGGTTCATCTCTTGAAATTTCTTCGAAACTTGAGGAATTTGTTGAATTTCCTTGTCGTAAGAGCGATATCCTCATCGTCTCCACTAAATTCGTCATCTTCTCTTAATTTGGATGGAGCTTTGGATTTGGATAGCGCTTTGGATGTAGCCTTGAGAGCGATGTTCTTGAGCTTGTTTTTCTTCTCCAGTTTTTCATCTTCTAGGTCATAGGCTTTGAGTTCAATCTCATAAGTTTTAAGATTTCCTTGAATCTCTTCAAAAGACATGATCTCAATGTCAGCTATCTTCTTGAGAGCGGTCGCCTTTATTTGCCATTTCTTGATGAGTGATTGAAGTATCTTCTTCACACTTTCCTCATTCTTCATGGGATCATCTAATAAGGAGTCAAGAGAATTGATGATGCAAATAAAACGAATAAACATATAATCAATGTTTTCATCGGGTAATATTCGAAAATTTTCATACTCTGTTTTTAAAACATCAATTTTAGCCCTTTTAACATTGGAACTCCCTTCATGAGCAACTAATAAAATTTTCCACATACAAAAAACACTTTTACATTTTATAACACGAGCCAAATCATTTTCGTTGAGACAAGAAAAGAAGACAAACTTGGCTTTATGATTAGCTTCATAAGCTTTTTTGTCTACTACACTCAACTATACTTATCGGTGCTAGATAACTCATACTCCTTCAAAATGGTGTATCTCCATACATCTCTATCTTGTGATTCTAAAATGGACTCCATCTTAACTTTCCAAATGGTAAAATTAATACCATCAAAATATGGTGGTTTGGTGATGGATTGGGAGTGTCCCAAACTATGTGAAGAAGATGAGGCCATAGGATCTCTCTAAGATTTTAATCCTAACAAAAAGAGCACCTAACTCTGATACAAATTGAAATAATCTTAGCGGGAGGGGGGGTTGAATAGGATTATACTAACAAAATCCACAAATTAAAAATTCTACTTGCAAGATAAAAGGAAACACAATTATAGCACAAGATAATTTGCAAGTAAGAGATGGCCAGAGAGAAACAGAACGCAAACACAAGCGATTTAGAGACGTCCGGGAGATCTCTTAGTCCTATTTCTTTAGGTATACAAGCCCATTCCACTTAATCACATCTCCACCGAAACAAACATGTTGTACTCCCGCAACAACACGTCACTCGACACACGAGGGACTCTCTTAACAACATTTCTTCTCACTTACAAGAACTTTCCTGCACTCATGAGATTCCACACAAAGAGAGAAAAAGAAGAACATTACAATCCAAGATACTCTCTCAAAAGTTTATAATTCAAGCTCTAGAATATTTCAATGGAGCATTAGATTTGCAATTAAAGCTCAAGTGTTTTTTTTTCTTTTGGTGGTGGGTGAGGATGAACTCAAAGAACGAATACAATTTTTTCAGAATAGTTGTTGTGCAATAAATACACAAGAATCCCTCTTAAACCCCCACGCAAAAAACAAACAAGTACATGCATTTATTACGCTTTAGGCAGAATAACATGCTTCTGAAGGACAAGAGGAAAGACGTCTGAAGTCAAAATAAAACTAGCCATTATAGCATTAAATGCACATAATGGTAATATTTTTCAAACAAAAATAGCTTCATGCGTATGTTGTCATGAGCTTCAGACGTTTGTGTAGTTTTCAAAACTTGGCCAATGAAAGTATAGAAAACAATCAGACGTTTGAAGAACAAATGACACACGTCTGAAGAAGAAAAGATTTTCAAAGTTTTTAACTTTCAGACGTTTGTGTCAATAAGGTTCAGACGTTTGTTCCCACAAAAAGTTTTAATGCCATGAAAACACATAGAACAGCCAGACGTCTGAAGAAGGTTTTCCAGACATTTTTTCTGTAAAAAGTTTTAAGCCGATGAAAATGCAGAGAACAAACAGACGTATGAAGAAGAATCGACAAACGTTTGTTCTGTCAAAAGTCTTAGAACAACCAGATGTTTGTTTTGGCAAGATTCAGACGTTTGTTCTGAAGAAGAAACTGATATTTCAAAACTTGTGCATGTTTTACAATAGTGTGCAGACGTCTGAAGAAAGATTGTATAGAAAATTTTGAACTTAGAATTGAAAATCTTTTTGAATGAAAAACTTTGCCACGTTTTGCCCAAAAATTTCATGCATGCAAAAGTGTATGTGTTTGAATTTTTTCATGCTAATCCCATAAACCATGAATTACGTACATCGACTTCCTAGAGAATACACTTGTAACTCGAACTCTTGATTTCTTCGATTCTTGAATTCTTTTGAACTTAGACTTTTGGCTTCTTAGCTTCTTGAGCTTAAATGTGATCATTGAGGAGCTCTAGTCCATTATCTTCCAAGCTTCAATAGATTTGCCGTTTTAGCTCAATTTCATCCATCCTCCGTCATAGGCTAGTGTCGGTTGACATCCTGAAATCTTTCTCAAATATGACCAAGCTCATATACAGTATTATAAAATATGCAATATAAAACACATGTATAAATATATTAATATTGTGTAACATCATCAAAACTAAATTGTACGGATATGAACGCAAGACCATCAAACATATGAGCACCACGTGCAATGCACGTGAACCAGCACCACGTGCAAAATAAGAGGCAGCGCCAGTGCCACGTGCAATGCATATGTGCTAGAGCAGCGCCAACGCCAAGTGCATATGGACGCAAGACCGGAATTCATGACTTAACAAATTGACTAAGTGTTTAAAGATTAAACTTCCTTATTGATCCAATGATTTGCTGAGAATAAAATTCTCAGACCATCTAGGTTGACCTTGTTCTCAAATAAGACTAAGTATCCCTAAGCAGAACATATGTTCTCCAAATCATCTAAGTCGACCTTAGCTCAAAAATGAGACTAATGTGTCCTTAGATAAAGCTTATACTTTCAAATGGAACTTATGGACCTCACAATACGAGAATGGAACCATAAGTTCACTCATGTTGGCAAACCAAGATACCAACGTGGACCCTGTCAAGCTATGCTTGACCTAAATATGATATATATACGGATTTGGACTAATTCGCGCCCTATGGACGACGGCAAAATTAGACTTCGTATACAATCTAAGGAAAAACCCAAATAAGAACCAAAAGACACGAGACAAAAAGAAACAATCTGGAGAGTAGAAAGTTGTTGTCGTTCACGACAATGGAATTAACTACAGGGGCTTACGCCTGTAGGAAAAATTCATCCCTATAATTAATAAACCTTTCATCCTGAGAGGGAATCTGAACTCAAGTTACATCGGTCGCATCTTTTCAAACCTCCGATATATGGTGCTATAATAACTTAGTGTCTTCAGAGAGGTGAATGGATTAACCCATGCATCTTTCCCTAAATTCAGGCAAGACGTTCTAACCCAGTTCATCTCCTATTTTCGGTGGTAAACAATGTAAAGCAGAGTAGGATAGGTTTTGACAAGCTTTGACTCAGTTCTAGGATTTTTTGAAAACTAAGTATTTGAAAATAGGACATAGTTTCAAGACATAGTTTTCATTTGTGAATTTGGCATCAATTGTGAATGTGTGTGTAGCATGCGTGAACAATGTTGGCAATGTGCCTCTCAAGTCAATTTATGGAGGAGATGCTACCGAAATTTTTTACAATTTCGGAGTATCGAGTAACAATCGGGCATGCAGGAGATATGAGTGCAACACATGAATGCGTGGAACTCACGTTTGGTAGTGGATGGGTTATTGAGTATGTGGGTGAGTGTGTTGGTTAGGTTTTAGGGAATATCAACCAAAAATACGAGAATTCATGCATTTATCGAAATATCTCTTTCCTTTACCTATTTTTCCTTTTCCTGCGTAGGATGTCTTTAGGCGATAGAGTTGGCACCGGGACATCAAGCCTCTGCCTTGAGGGTTTGCCGTCATTCTCAGCTGGAGAAATAGTTGCGACATTGGATTCTATGCTTATAGAAGATTTTTTATCACAGAAAAATGCATTTCAATACCACTCATTCATTATCTGTTTTGTTATATATCGGTACTATTAACCAGTGTCTGCTCACAAAATACAGATTACAGGCATCCGTGACACAATACTGGAAACAGACTCAAAATCACGGATATAACGTTTGTGAGCCGACACTGCAACCGGAACTGCAAACCGATCAATGACCAAAGAGTTCTTTTGCAAATAAATGTGTGCACACAATTTTGGTCCAACACAATGCAAGTGTGCGCATAACTCTTTGGCAAATGGACCATGGTGGGGCTGCCCATGGCACATGGTAGGCACAAGTGAGGTGATGTGTTATAAATGCAAAAAGTTGTGATGTGATTTAAAGTATCAAGTTTTCCTCCAATCTACTGAGTACAACCCAGGCTTCTACAAAGAAATCAAGCAATACTAGTAGGATTGTAGAGAGAACACTATACCACCACACAAACACGAGCCCATTAGCTCGGACCTAGCCTGGCGACATCCCTCTAAAGCCCGCCCCACCGGTTTTTCAATGCCCAATGCTCCCCAATTTTGTTCTGTCCATCCTTTGCTGTCACATCATCATATTTTTATTACTTGTTTAATCTTATTTTGTGCCTATAAAAGCTAGATCAGTGAGCAAGAGAGGGGAGCACACACTTGGATACACAACTCCTTTTCTTTTTCCTTTTTGTTTTAGTTCTTGTATATAGCTTGTTCACCTTGAGCTCTTTTCCTCCTCTTGATCTTGCAACCTCTTCATTGAGCTTGCAAATTTAAGTTTTAATTATTGAACTCAAGGTTTGTATCATCATTTGGACTTAATAAAGCTTTCATTTTTGGGTTCTTAGTATTGTCTATATATTTTTACTTACTTGCATCTCATTTCTTTCCATTTACTTACTTGCAATTTTATTCCTCGCCATTTACTTACTTGCAATGTTGTTTTATTCTTTTCTTTTTATCATTTCAATTGCTCTTCTTTTTGATTTGTTGTTTTGTAAATAATGGTGTTGTTAAGAAAAAAAAATGGTATTGTAATTTAAGGTTTCTTTTCTCATTTGCTTTGCCCGATATTTTCCAATTGAACTCCGCCCAAACCTTACGCAAGCGCTCCGTTAGGCACCCTACCCTACCAAGGTATCGGTGATCACTAACCATAACAGGTTGCGTTCGGTTTGGCCGGAGGCGAAAGTCAAGCGACAAGAACGGACGGACAAAGGTCAATAAGCCGGATTTCACTAATACCGTGCTTAAGCACCCTAATCCACGTTGTTGCCGATTGCTCTAGCTTCAATGGTCAAGCTCGGCTCAAAGGATTAAGTACGGATTTCACTAACTTACACTAACCTGTCTATTCCTAAAAACTTACACTTTGCATATACAAACACATAGGTTAGAAACGAACCGTTCCGACCCTTGCTTAACTCGTCATAATAAGAACGCGAAACGCACCGTCTCCCTGCGGACGACCCGTACTCATCACGACTAGCTACACGTGACGTCGTCTTGACTGCGGTTAACGTTAGAACTTAAAAACGACATGCTAAAAGCATGCCAATCAAATGCTCATCGCGGCTAGCTACATGCGACGCCGTCTTGATTGCGGTTAATTTTAGAACTTAAAAACGACACGCCAAAAGCCTGCCAATCAAATGGCGCCGTTGCCGGGGAGACGGTAATGTTTTTATTCTTGTTATTTCGGGTTAATCTCTGTACATCTTGTTTATATCTATAACACCATTCTAAAAACAAAACAAAAAAATCAAAAAAATTCAAAACCAAAACAAAAATTAACAATTCTAACTTTTTGTTCTCTGGATTTTTGACCTGCTAACATTCTGGGACTAATTAAAAAAGTTAAAAAATATCATTGAGACAATAGTAAAACACTGAGATATCTATAGAAATTTGGAGCCCCAATTCACAGGGAAGTCCGGCGAGATCCCACAAATATCCGGCGCCACCGGCCAAGTAGCCCCCTTTTGCTCCAAAATTTTGTTCTTTACTCCATTATTCTATCATTGTCTCAATTTTATTGTTTGATTTTTATAATTTTTAATGTACAGGAGTTTGGGCATTCATATCGCTTTTTCGCACTAAAAATCCATTTTTCCGACATTTGCAGATTTTGACGGATTTGCGAACCGCGATCGTGTGGAGCAAAGTGTACATTCAAAGCTAAGGTGATTGCGAAGTACAGTGCCAAAGATCCGGATAGTTTGACCCGCGTAAGCGAAATTTTCAAGCTAATCGGATTCACTTCAACGGGGGTTTCTTAACCCGAAAACTTATCGGTACATATTTCTAACACCTTCTTCTCAAAATCCGACGCATCCACTATTCTATCTTTGCAGGATTCTTTACAAGTTTGCTGTCAAACGCTAAAATTGACTAACCCGTATTTATTGCAGTGCCATGCTTAACATAAAAACGATTGTTTTACGTTTTGAATTTTTTCGTTGATTTGCGCATTGCATCCATTAATACGGACTTAAGGGCATGCGATCCCCACAACATACAGTAAAGGATTTCACCAGATTTTCCGTAGCCCACAAATCACGAAATTGAGCATAACGTTTACCCGCACAAATTTTAAAAGAAACTAGCCTTTAAGCCTTTAAGGACTTCGCACTCATTAGGGAAAGTTAACTGTGTTTAGAACACCACTTAACGGTATATCGTTCACGGGGTGTCTAGGAAAGTGTTCACGGAGAAACCGCCTAAGGAGAAAGGGTTATCTAATTAAGGAACTTCGCGAAAGCGTTGGAAAACCTCCTCTTATCTCTGCACTTACCTGGCCTCGTGATCAGTATATCTTGAGCCCGTTTATCGACACGGTTTTACTTCGACAATCAAGTTCTTGAGCAGGTCTAGTTGACCTAGGTGAACCCTAGACTGATTAGGTGTGTGGTATTATGTCGTGATTTCTTTTTTGTGTATATTTAATACTTTTGTTGATAACTAACATATAAAAAAATTAAAATAAAACAAAAAAAACACACATTCTTTTTTCTCCTTTTTTTCTCTTCATATCATGGGTACCCCACATAGACCAACTCTTGCCGAACTTTGCTACCCACAACTAGACATTACTTCATACGGTTCTTGCTTTGGTTAAACTTCGAACGATCCCTCCATGCCCAAACGTTCTTTGAAAGATCGGAAAGACGTGTTTAGGACAAAAAGTTAGACTCCGCAATCCACTTCGTATCAACCATTTCAACCTCCCCCACCTTCTTACGTTGATACCCCTTTTGAGAGTCATGTTCTGACTCCAAGACCAATGTCCATAGCTGACCGAATTGAACAATCTCGTAGCCGATCTTTCACTCCTTTCACCACTTCCATTTCTTTTGATCAACAATTCCATTCACCTCCTTATCATAACGTTGATCTTATTCCTGTCCAACCATTCGATTCCAACCAATCCTACTCAACTTTTACACCTTCTCTTGACATTGTTTCTAAACAGTCATTTGGGAGTTTCACGTATCAAAACAACTTTGAATATTTTACTGAAACCCCTCCACAACCTATATCTAGTCTAGAACAGTCATTGGAAGTATTTCGGGTAGCGTCATGCCAACAGATGATGGATTTGAATGCGTCCATGGCTGCTTTCATACAACCTAACGAACCGGCAGCTAGTTTCCAATTAGCTCCAAATTTTCTAATGTATGATGAGGCGATAGGAAAAATTGAGAATTTAAGTAGTGAGAGTGAGTGTACACCCTTCCAAATCAAACCTACCCATTGCAAATTGAATTCCACAACTCCGGTTTTGAAAGTCTATCAAGTATCCCAAATGATTCACCAATTGAAGATAGAATGTTTAATGAGTTGTGCGACTTTGTAGTGTTTGATTTACCCGATTATGAAGGGTCCATTCCAAGTGAAACCAATCCCAATCCTTTTGATCTCTACACCTTTACTCTAGAACCTGAATTGATTGAAATCCATGCTTTTGGCGAGGTGTCTGAGAAATTTGATTTTCACTTGATTGAGGATATCCATGCTTGGAATATTTTGGATGATGAACCCACAGTTTTGGATGAGTTTTTCTCACCACTTCATCATGTCCTTTCACTTCCATGTGGAAATCATCCCGAGTCATTAACTGTGATTCCCGAACCTCATATGCGTCTAGATTTCGATGATGATGAATGCATGGATGAGCTGATTTTTTAGGAGAATTTTGAGGATCGCATTGAGGATGAAGCAGTTTTACTTGATGAGTTGGATTTTCCAATTCATCATATCCTTCTCATGGACTGTGTACACCCTCCTGAATCTTTAACCGGTACCCTTCCTCGATCACTCCCCTCCATCCTTTCTGTCGTTCCCACCTTGCAAGACATCGTATCACTTTCATTTCCTATGTCTGGGTCACCAAGTTCGGTCTACCCATATTTTCTCATGAATCTTGAGAGGTTTGACCAAATTTCTCAACGGGTTAATAGATTAGTACAATCGCTTTTTACACATTAGTCATTACAAATTGTACTCATTTATTCACTCCATTTTCACCCTAAAGTTCGTATTCCATTTCTTTTTCCCTTCCGCCATTCTTCTCCTCATATACCGGGACCATATACCACTTCTCTCCCCATAAGGTCTCGCGTATTCTCCATTTCTTTCCTCTCCGCATTCTTTCACCAACCGGCACATTATAGCGATAAATTTTTTGAATGGTTGGTGCTAACTTTTGGCCTGTGTAAGGTCTTGTATAGATTTATACTATTCCCCCCCTAACTCTGAACGTTAACGCTTAAACAGTGGCAACACTGTTTCAGTTAAGTTAGGGTGATCTTTTTTGTGTATATATATATTTTTTTGGTTTGCTTTTTGTTTTGTATATAAAAAAAATTGAGGGGAGTGTCGACAATTTTGACCCTCTTGGTGTTGCCTGACAGTGAGGGCACTATCAAGTTTAAGTTTGGGGGTGTGCTCGGTAAGCTTTGTTCCTTCGCATTCATGTATATATTTTGCATTTGCATACTTATTTAAAAACCCATAAAAATCGAAAAAATTTACAAAAATATAAAAACTTTGTCGTCAAATTAGCTAATAGGGTAACTTAGATTGTTTTTCCGAAAGTTTAGTTGATACGTGAGAAATAACTAAATCCTAGGCTTAAGAATTGAAAACCCTAAAAATAACCCTCATTCTATTTAACCTTGGTAATTATACGTCCTTGCGGGTTTTTTTATAGAAGTAGGTAATCTTGCGTTCAGTTCTTGAGTTAAGTCGAGATAAAGAGAAAGTATTGAAAGCTTTACTGAAGGATAAGTTTGAAAAATAGTTTCTATTCTTGAGTCCAAATTTAAAAAGTATATACCCTACAATCTGCACATACACGCACCTTAAAACTTGGGATAGTAGAGGATACCTAGAAATACTCTTGCCTGAAAACCTAGTATGAACGAAAAATATATCCGGTTTTGAAAAAGAAAAATAAAGAAAAAAAGAAGAAAAAAATATAAATAAAGTTAAGACTTGGAAACTGCTATTTACGCTTTAAGCTCACATATTCAGTAATCGGCTGTTAGTGTCTCAAGAAGCATTAATAGTCGCATGAAAGGTATGTGAGCAAAACCGTCCATCATTAACGAAAAGAAGTAGTATTAGGTATTAGGGCAAGGGTACTATAGCTTGAATTGAATTCTTAAGTGTAAGGGTGAAATTTTACATACACATAGGGGTATACAATCGATGTTTGGAGGAAAGATAGGAATAAAGAATACGACTTATGTTTTCCGTAAAGATGATAAAAATCCCTGATTGGAGACCACATTTTAGAAGGAAAACTCAAGAGAAACTGAGATCTTTCTAAACTGTAAAAACGTATAGAATCTGAGGTTGAATAAATAGGAGGCATGAAATATAAGGGTTGAATATTTCTAACTTAGGATGATAGAATTTCTAACCTAGATACTAAACTGTAGGAGTAGAATGGATGTTAACTTATGAAACTAGCTTGACGGAATTTTGTGGGTAGTATCCGCTGAAAACCCTCAGGAGACAACACTCCTCCTACTAAGGACACCTAGAGGTTTAACGGTTTGTTGCACGAGTTCAATGCAATCGCGTTCCCTGCGAAAGTGAATTTAGGATTTTTTTGTTTTGCTCGAGATGAGTAAAAGATAAGTTTGGGGGTATTTGTTTATCATAGAAAACTGCATTTCAATACCACCCATTCATTATCTGTTTTGTTATATATCGGTACTATTAACCAGTGTCTTCTCAGTAAATACAAATTACAGGTATCTATGACACAATACTGGAAACACACTCAAAATCACGGATATAATATTTGTGAGCCGGCACTGCAACCGGAACTGCAAACTGATCAATGACCAAAGAGTTCTTTTGCAAATAAATATGTTCACACAATTTTGGTCCAATACAATACAAGTGTGTACATAACTCTTTAGCACATAGACCATGGTGGGGTTGCCCATGGCACATGGTAGGCACAAGTGAGGTGATGTGTTATAAATGCAAAAGGTTGTGATGTGATTTAAAGCACCAAGTTTCCCTCCAATCTACTGAGTACAACTCAGGCTTCTACAAAGAAATCAAGCAATACCAGTAGGATTGTGGAGAGAACACTAGACAACCACACAAACACGAGCCCATTAGCTCGGACCTAGCCCGGCGACATCCCTCTAAAGCCCGGTCCCACCGGTTTTTCAATGCCCAATGCTCCCCAATTTTGTTATGTACATCCCTTTCTGTCACAACATCTTATTTTTATTACTTGTTTAATCTTATTTTGTGCCTATAAAAGCCAGATCAGTGAGCAAGGGAGGGGAGCACACACTTGGTCGGTCGTTAGTTAAGTAACCTAACGGGTGATGACGGAATCCAGTGGCGAATGCGGATGGCATATACGTACATCATATTTTCGTTCTTTATTGGTGTGATTAATTGATGGGACTGCATTGATTCGGATCAATGCAAGCTAAACAAACCTGTTTGATGTTGTTGGAACATTTTTCAAAAGGCTGTTATTATAAGGACGATTACTTTTTGCTTTGCATCGTGGTATTCGGTTATGAATATCCAGCACCTCATTCGACGAGGCAAGGGCCGAGATCCCTTCACCGATAGTGACCCCTTGGGCAGAAGTTTGCGTTAGGGTAATAACTTCATTATAGTCGATTACATTTTGCTTTGCATCGTGGTATTCAGTTAGAATATCATGCGCCTCATTCTACGGGGAAAGAGCCGAGATCCTTTCACCGGGAGTGACCTCTTTAGCAAAAGTTTTCGCCGCTATATTTTTATAAAAAGCTATCCGGTTCCTTCAACGATATCAAGTTCATTACATTAAAGGTTTTTCTCCAAAAACCATTCGTAGCCCTCCGTCATTTCAAACGGGTAGCACTTAGTATTCATGCTATGTTTGTTGGCCAAAGTCAAGGCATAGTGTATGGTAGCTATTTGTTTCCTTTCTGTTGCATAGATAGATGCATTGGTTTAGGACAGTCGTACCACTTTGTCGGCCAAAGTCAAGGGTGTGTGCGGGTGGGTCTAAATCAATCAGGACAATGGCGGGTAGAACTTGACTTGCGGGTTATGATTTGTTGGCCAAAGTCAAGGTCATAAACCGCTTGGGGTAAAAATCACATCGGGAGTTTCTAAAAAAACTGAAACTTGCCAGGCATGCGCATACCTACTGGAGTGTGACAACGTGAGTGGATTCCATCACGTTATCCTGCGATGATAGTTGGATCCTGATTCCCACTGATGATTTGGTTTACTCCTCGGGTGATCCCGACTAATTCTTCTTTCAGGTTTGGAGGAGAATTTGAGGATACAGTGGGAGGTTTCCTGATTAGATAAAGCGATAACCATTCTGATCTAGGTTAGAGTGCATGCAGAGTGTTTCTTTTCTCTCTCTCTCTCTCTTTGGCAACGACCATGGCCCGACCCTAGACTATGACTCAGTGACCAAGATTAACCGAACCTTCTTAAAACACTGGCTTTTGGATTGTCTGAGTTGCATACCTCATTGCCACTCCTACTTTTACCCTTTTTCTCCGGAACATTTCGTATCACTACGAACGTCCACTTCCATTGGATAAAACCATCGTATGGTTATATACGAACTCGAAGGAACTTGTTCCAGATTCGAGGATGGTTTCCTGTTCTGGAGAAAATGAATAGGACTATTCAGTTGTCTTTTCCTTTTACCTTCTCTCAGGTTGCGAGTGTTCCTTGGATTAGGACGGTACACCTATTACGCTTATTGGATAGTCTTCTTCCAAACCACAGGCAGGTGCCGAAAGATAGAGAATGAAGAAAACCGATTAGCCTAAGTGAGGTGTACAGAAGGTAATAAGTAAAGACAAATAAAGGGATTAGAAAGAGGGCAGAGTAAATTGCGTCTGCTATTCACAACCAAACAAGTATTTCATCGCCACTCCTACTTCACCTTTGTATTTCTCTAGAACACTCTGTATCACTACGAAGATCCATAGTTTATTGGATGATCTATCGTATGGTTATATACGAACTCGAAGGAACTTATTCCAGTTTGGAGATGGATTCTGGTTCAGGAGAAATAGGAATAAGTTTTATTCAGTTGTCGTTTATCTTTACCTTCTCTCGTGTAGCGAGTGCTCCTAAGATTAGGAAAGAACACCCATTATGCTTATTGGATAGTCTTCTTCCAAACCATAGGCTGGTGTCGAACGGTAGGGAAGGAAGAAAACCATTTGGCCTAAAGGTGGTGTACAGAAGGTAATGACTTAAGACATATAAAGGGATTTGGAGAGATGGCAAAGAAATATACGGTTACAGTTGTGAATCTGATAATGGAAGAGGCATTACTAGGAATACCCGGATACCCTTTCGAAACATTTTCATGTTTCAGTTTCACCATGCGTTGTTAATAGAAAACTGATTTCCCAATTAGACCCTTGCTCCATGGTATGTATTTACCAGGCATGATTCTCACATCTGTATGGTTTTACAGATGATGAGTGGGAGTAAGTTATTGGGAATTAGGCGATCATCCTCATTATATCAGGATTCGTTGTAATTGGTGATATTTGAGGAAATTGCCTGGGTGTTTGCCAGACGGCAAATATTTGGTTTTGAATAACCGTTATTATGCACCAATTTCAAACTGTTATATCTATACGTTTATTTTTTATAAAGTGAGATATAAATTTTTGAAATTATGTCCATGACATTTACCTATATCAGTTGATGGTTAAGTAAGGAGCATTCAACAGAGGTGTAATTCTTCATAACCATAGTACAGTTTTCAACCTACAACGCACAGGGTTTAAGTTATTCAACTCAGGGGACTTATACAAAGCATTGTATATTGACCAGTGTCTATTAGGATAGATGGGTTGGTCCTCATACTATATTCTGTTTACTTGTGACTTCTCTAGGTTTTAGACAAGTGTTTTGTAGAAATGCAAGGTCTAAGTTCTGAGAAGTTATAGGTATAAGAATAAAGTAGAGAACCAGGTGTTGCAAGTATCAGGATTCTTCAAGGTGATCGAAGATGTAGATACTTGTATTCGGTATTCAGTTGATAGTAATGGTTTTGAGAAACTTGTTTCTGTTTCAGGTTACTCATATCTGGATGCATTCCTAAGTTGAGTAACGCTGATCGACCTCCTTCCATTTAGTTGACATGCACTGGAGACAGCTGCATGATTTGAATCTGGTTCCAATTAAATCAGGGCCTCTGTTTCTATATTAGATATAGAATGGATCATATCTTAACGATGTTAAGGTATATGGAGTTGTCTGGGTTATGCTTAAAACCAGACTCTGGATAACTCAAAGCACGTTTCTGTAATAGTTGTTTGTGGGTTGACCCGGGTTATGACGAGGGTTGACATTCTACCATCTGGAAGATCAATAGTGATATTGTTCTTGACTCGCCACAGTTTTAATAAAAATGGATTTTTTCAGAAAACAGAAGTAGGAGTATGGTAGAACTGTAAGTGATTCCAGAACCACAAACGATTACTGGAAATTTGATAAGAACCTAAACATTCAATCAGGTTTGACATTCCATTGGTCACACCCCAGATATGGTGGGTAACCTCAGGCACTCGAGAGGTATTTCGGTATGCTCAAAGACGGTGACAGGGAGGTTCTTGTTTTCCCAGACTTGACACTACTGTTGTTCTAGGCTATGAGACCCGGCAGGAGGATGAGTATAGCGTCATTCTATACTAGCTTTAGAAGTGCACGTGTATATGACTCTGCCAGAGGGTTGTCATAGTCAGTGGGAACAACAGAAGCATAGTGGACAAGTAGCTTGTGTCTATTTTTAGACTAAAGCAGATATAGCGGAGATAGGTCATCTATTTTTGATGTGAAAGTCATGAGCTTTGACTTCATCAGAATAAGGGATGGATCTGTTAAGAAGGTAGTAGGGTGTAATGCCCTGGTATTTGGATGAAAAACACAGAGTAGGAAGTGATATTCTTATACTACGATCGGTTATACTTTGGTTGTCACACAGTGGTTTCTCCACATAGGACTTGGATATTACATAAAACATTCTGGTAACTAGATCTATGGTTTTAGATCTAGATTTGGGTAGTTTCCCAATCTGGGTACTTAGGCAGCAATCTAAAGGTGTTTTAGAATGGACGACTCCTGGCATGGTAGTATACCTGCGGGTGATAGAGTCACCCTCACTAAAGGTGTCTTGCAGACTAAAGGGGAGAGGGATGTGCATGATTGGCATATCACTTGCTTAGGCAATTGAGTCAATCACGAGAAGTCAAGTACCACACCAGGTGTTGTTTTTGCACAAGCTGCAATAAGTTGATATTAATCCAATTCTGGAGAAACATTCAGAAGCAGTTTTAGAACATAAGCGGATGTTCTAGGGATATGATAACGACAACCTCTTTCGGGATATGGTTATCATTCCAGGCTTCCAAGGTGACCTGGATGACAGAGTGACTGTCAGAGTTATAATTTTCCCTCTGACGAGGGGCAGTTGTTTGGAATGGAGGTCCAAGCGGATACTAAGGGAGGCATGGCGCAGGATACTGATTAAGTTCAGTTGACGATACAGTCTAAGAAGTTTGGATTTGGGGTTCATTCATGAACTAGGTCCCATCAGATATCCAGACATATTCTAAGACAGGTATTGCTCATTTCGGGAGATAGCTTTCTCCGCGAACTTGAGATTAAGAAGACATAGAAAGAAACATCAGGGCAGATCTACTCACTGAGGCTATTTCTCGAACGCAATAGTTTCACAAACGAGTTTAGTGAAACTGATCAGTAGAGAAGTTGGGTGTACGGTATCACACGGACTGTGAGTATGCGACACCGCAATAATTAGCCTTGAGTGCAAGTGGGAGATTGTTGGATATAGTGCCCTCAAAGTCAATTATTGGATCGCAGGCACGTGATTGCAATAATTGAGGGAGGACCTATGCCAATAGGACAGTCTTACTCAAGATGATAGTATGCTATCTGGTTTATCTTTATCATCGTGTACATGTTTTAGGTGATGTTACAGATCACTATTGCACGTTGATAGAGCCCTTAGGATTCTTGCTTGACTACCAGCAGTATGATGGTGATCATATACGTGAGAGTTGGGTAGTCTATAAGCACATCCTTAAAGTGGTCCCTAGTCGTGGGAATTTCGAGACTGAGCATCGATACTCCATTAGTAGACTAGTGTATACAGTTGAGACACCGACGAGGGGCGGCCGGTCTCATAAACCATTGGTGTCAGTTGGATCACCTAAGATGTATACAGGTGCTCATTAGGTTATGAGTACACCGGACAGGACTCGCCGGGAACATGCTAGTTGGTATTATACCTGACGTCAGATAGCAGTTCCCTGGTGACATGTGTACAGGTTAGTTCATCGACCTGAGATCGTCATTTGTCTCGTGTGAGTTCCCATTGTGCTTTGATTACTACCCTACCACGGCTCAAAGGAGTCGTGCAAACAGGTTTTAGTTAGGTACAGTCCCGAGCCACATGGAGGCAGTGAGCGGATCGGTAGGGGTTTCGTCTCTCCTAGTATTGGGGGTGAGATCGCGTTGTGTCTAGGAGAGCCATTACACGAAGTCCTTGGCCAAGGCAGGAGATTTACTGGTAGGTATTCCAGTAGTATCTCAGGGTGTTCTGGGCTACACTCCGACACGACTTGTACCGCTTTTGGGGGTCTGACTTTTACCAACCCCGTAGGCCCGACATGCGATACTCATAGATGAACGGACCGGACTGTACGGATATTGTCACTAACAGGATCAGTAGGGTGTCAGGATGAGTTCGCTCATCGACCTCCCTTTTGGTCAATACTTGGTAGCCCGTTACATACAGCTAGAACCACTGACGTGCTAGTGGTTAAATCCACAGCTAGTGTATTGATGAGTCTTTAGAGTCCCCCAAAGACAGTTTCTCAAGTTTCGGGCGAAACGTTGTAGAGGCCGTATGGTATTATGGCTGGGTTCGATCATATACGTGCACTTGTGCACGCATGATCGGACGGATCATACTAGTGGGCTTTGGTTTAAACCGGATCCTAGTATTAGATTTGTTGGATTACTTTAGTCTCATCGCATTCGCATTCAGTCGGAATGCGGATGTAGGTATGTATATACAGGTGAGGGGTATCCTTATGATCCGTCACGAGTTTACTTTAGATGTTGTCATATCTTTTTATTGTTATAAACATTTGGATTACTGTTTACGTGTGGAAATTGTGAGTGGAAGTCATCATGAAGAGGCACAATCAATTAGGTTACTCATGGTCTCTTTTTTGGTGAAAATGTCGCATAATTGATTGATTATTGTGTTGAAATGAAAAGTGCAGAGAGAGTGGACAGCCACTATGGCTTGGGATAGCTCTTAGGATTTTTTCTAGTGCTCTCACTTTTATCTCATCACAATAGAAAAGAAAATGCCTCTTCTTCTTCTTCCTCTAGCTCACCATTTCCACCATGGCTTCATCTTCAACCTCCATCCATACACTCTCATGTATTGAGAATCAATGGATGTTTGAGACAAAGTTATCACACACATTCTCCACTTCACCTTGGACACGTCGACTAGCAAACTTCGTGTCCGAGTTGCTTCGGTTCGAAGCGGGAGCCCGTAAAAGAATTCGATGATGCGGTGCCCTTTCCGACGAGGAGACCGGAGATTGAGTGAGATCGGAGATGCCGTAAGGAGCTAAAGATGGTGGCTAAAGACCGAAGGACACGGATCGACCGGTATAGCCTTTCTAACCTTCTTCTAGAATGCAAGTTAATGTTAATAGTTCGATCCGGGTTTATAGTATACGTTAGCGCCAGTTTCAAGTTCATGAAAAAAAATTTGTTTCCGCATTTTGGCCTCGGATCGACGGCCGGGGCGCTACCATAGACTTACAGAAGAAGCCATTGGTGGTGAAGAGTGTGAGCTCAAGACTTAGCTTGCAAAAGAAAAATTCAACCGCTTGAACCAAAGAAGTGGTGGCTGCCCCCTTTTTGAGTTGTGATGATTTATGAGGTATTTTGTTGAAAAACCAAAGAAATAATATCACAAAATATCTATCACAAAACCCTTATAAATATCTCACAAAACAATAAATAATAAAGTATGGTCCATGCTTCATTAAATGCCACAAGCCAAAAAACTTAACCTCACACTTTACGCATAATCAATATTAAACATTTATCAAAACCCTAAATGTTTAATACAATAAAAAGAAATGGCATCTCCAAAGTAATCTTGTAACGGATTACAAGAATGCCCCTTAACTGTATATACATACCTGCATCCGTATTCCGACTGAATACGAATATAACGAGACGAAAATAATCCAACTATCTAATACTAGGATCCGGCTTAAACCAAAGCTCACTAATATGATCCGTCCGATCATGATCCGTGCACGAGTGTACGTATATGATCGAACCCTGCCATAAAACCATACGATTGTTCCCCTCCGAACGGCGGCCGGGACGTCGGGACGTCCGAGTGCCTGGGGTTCGGGGCAGATGCTAATTGGTGCTATCCGTCCACCCCTCCGAAGATGCCAAGTTGATTTATGGCACCATGTGTCGAAGGTTTAGACGGATGCGTCCGATGTAGCAGACTTCGTCAGATTCCCCCTCATTTGAGGGGTTTTTGATTGTGGGGACGCTCTTCCCTGCAGGCGCAAGCCCCTGCAGTTAATTACGCTACCGCGTTGCGGTAACAACTTTCTCCTTCTCCAGATGGTCACTTCGTGTCGTGGGTGTTTGTTTTATTGCCCGTGGATTGTTTACGGAGACTGAGTTATGTCGTCACCCGTAGGGCGTGGACTAGTCCAAATCCGCATTATCTTAAATTTGGGTTTGGGGGTTTGGTTTAAGGACACGTTAGCCATATTTGAGGCTAAGATCAACTTAAACGTTTGTTAAGGATACGTTAGTCCAGTTTGAGACTAAGATCAACTTAACGGGATCGTTTAGATCCGACAAAAGAGCATTTGGGCTCTATTGTTCCAGTTTAGGGACGTAGTGGTCCACCGTATGTATGGCCGTCGGGACCCATCACCTCTCTGACGACGTTGAAAGATTACAACGACGGATGTCAGAGGAGTTCAGAGATGTACCCTCAAGCCGGAGTTAATTTAGGGGATTCGTAGTCCAATCTGTTTGAAGGTTTAAGGACGCGTTAGCCATTTTTGGAGGCTAAGGTCAACTTAAATGGGACCGTTTAGATCCGACAAAAGAGCATATGGAGGGCTCAATTGTTCTAGTTTAAGGACATTGCGGTCCATGGGTAGTTTAAGGACGTTGCGGTCCATGGGTAGTTTAGGGACATTTCGGTCCGTTGGTAGTTTAAGGACATTGCGGTCCGTGGGTAGTTTTAAGACATCTCGGTCAAGGTTAAGGACGTCATAGTCCATGGGTTTAAGGACTCCACAGTCCGGTATGTGCTCTGGATGCTTCACACGGGTTCACTGCCGTGCTAGGCGAGGACCAGGCTCCGCTCTGGATGCTTCGCATGGGTTCACTGCCATGCTCTGCGAGGACCAGGATCCGCTCTGGACGTTTTCCACGGGGTCAAAGAGTGACGTTATCCGCTTTCCACGTAACCAGGAAGTTTAGCATTAGGCATGGGTTTAAGGACCCCACAGTCCATATCATGAGTGGTCATCGGGACCCGTCACCTCTTTGAAGACATTGAGGGATTACAATGCCAAGTATCAAAGGAGTGAAGAGATGTACCCTAGAACCGGGGTTGATTAAATAGTCCCTGGCCCAATTTGGGTCAAGACTGATCAATTATGTTATGAGCTCATTAGCCCAGTTAATCACAAATTGAGGACTTATGGCCAGCTTGGGCTAAGTCCAGTCAGGTCTGGAATATTGACTCTTGCTGGTCCATTGAAGGAGAGGCTTTGCCTCTATCCATTTAGCCAATTGGGCCAAAGCCTAGTGTTAAACACTACAGAGCAATCAGTGTTGAACACTGGGCATGCGGTTAACAAGTTAGTGTTTAACACTAAGAAATAATTGGTGTTAAACACCAGCAATAAGGCTTCTCAAATTAGTGTTAAACACTAAAACGGATCAGTGTTGAACACTGCAAATGAAGATCTCAGATTAGTATTTAAATACTAAGGTAATCAGTGTTGAACACTGCAGATAAAGCTTTTTAATTAGTGTTGAACACTAAGGTCCAACAGTATTTTAACACTGATTTCGAGAGTTTCAATTTAGTGTTAAACACTAAGACAAGAGGGGTCACGTGGCAGCACGTGAGAGCGCCCTTCCTTCATTTGTTCTGCTGAAATTACTGTGTCTTTGATAGCATCACGTGTCAGCACGTGATGGGCATTCAAGTGCCTATGTGTTAAGGCTTCTGCTGAAAGTCACGTGGGTCACGTGGGGTGCTGCCTCAA
This sequence comes from Agapanthus africanus, assembly GCA_030015575.1. Taxonomy (NCBI): domain Eukaryota; kingdom Viridiplantae; phylum Streptophyta; class Magnoliopsida; order Asparagales; family Amaryllidaceae; genus Agapanthus; species Agapanthus africanus. The sequence continues at coordinate 524,997,020 of JASDDO010000022.1, forward strand.
AGGGGTTTTCTGTAGGGCTTTTGGGGGGGGTCACGTGGTGACACGTGACCCTGCCTTAATGTGGTTTTTCAGAGGATTTGTTACTCCTTTTTCAGGAATTAAATTCCAGAGACTTTTAATTTCAGAGGAATTAAATCCTTCTTTCTTTTGAAGACTTATATTCTGGAATAGAGTTTAACTCTGAATTTTCTGTGGGATTTAAATTCCTCGTTTATGTGAAGGGTTGAATAGGGTTAAACCCTAATAAAAGTTTTTGAGGAAATGATGATTAAGGGAATTAAATTCCCGTTGTTTCAACAGAACTAAGTTCTTTAATTAGGGTTAAACCCTGTCTCTTTTTTTTGTTCTGAAGGAATTAAATTCCCATGACATAGGGTCTAGCCCTACTTTTATTTTGGAGGAATTAAATTCCTATAGTTCTGTGAGAATTAAATTCTCATGCCTGCACTCCTTCTCTATGTTTTGGATCTGCATGGCAGGATCTCAACCCATTGAGAATTAAATTCTCAACCTTAAGGGGAGATGTGCACTTTGCAGATCCTCTATCAAAGAGAGAAGAAATATGCTCTTCTGCTTTTATATTATCAGAGTTAAACTCTGTTGAGAATTAAATTCTGCTTCTTTCAAAAGGGCTTCCCTTTCTTACCTAGGGTTTTTTTGCAGAAGATCTGAGTCTTTTCGAAGTATCAAAGCTCTTCTCCTTTTCTCCTTTTCTTCTCTGCGCATGTATATTTTTTGTATCTCTTGGCTCCTATTTATAGGAGAAGCGGCCGAATCAATCAGTTTTTGACGAATCTTCATGGAGATATTTGATTTGCATTCATTGTTCATTCTGGACCTTTGGATTATTAGGTGAATATTATTCACCGTTGGATTTCAAATCCAGAGATTTTCCCTTTTTATTTTGGTTAGATTTAAGGGGGAAATCTTTCCAAACCCGAGATTTTCCATAAATAAATGACCTCTGAATCTTTAATTTGATTGGTTCCATATAATTGCGTTCCTTTGGCAAGATTTGAATTTCTTTCAGAATTTAATTCTGTTGACAAAATGGGCTTTGAAAGCCGGTCACGTGTGACCACGTGACCCATGGTCACGTGTGAGCACGTGACCCCCTTTGGAATGAGCCTTTTCCTTTCTTTTGCGCTCTGTCTTCTGATCGTTGCTTAAGCGTCACGTGCCACCACGTGACTCCTGGTCACGTGTGAGCACGTGACCCTTGTTTGAACTCTCTTTCCTTGGTTCGAAGGGAGAACGAGTCTGCTGTCTTGAACGTCACGTGCCAACACGTGACCCTGGTCACGTGGAAGCACGTGATCTCTTCTGAAGCCTTTTTCTTGACTTGATCAGAGAACTTGTGTGCCCTTAACGCTTGCATTTAAACGTCACGTGTCGCCACGTGACCCTGGTCACGTGGGAGCACGTGACTGCTGGTCACGTGTAAGCACGTGACCCTCTTCTGAAGCTTTTCCCAGAAGCTTTCCTGATTTTTAATCAGGAAACAAATGCCCCCACAGCGTTGTTCTCACGTGTTTGCACGTGAGTGCAACGCTGTCACCTCTTGTGACCGTTGGATCTGCTTTGGGGAGTAGGGTAGACGAAACGTCTTTTCAAAAGCGTCTTCATTTTTTCATGTCCTTCCTTTCAGACCTTTCTTTTAAGAATTTGATTCTCGTTCTCAGAGCTTAGTTCTCTGTTGTGTCTGTGCAGTGCCGCCTCATTCGCCAATCAAAGGCTAGTGCTCATGTGTTGCGTATGCAGGGATCTGTTTGATGGGGACGTTTCATTTCCCTAACCTGATTCCAATGCGTCGTTGGATTTCATTTCCAACGCTCTCCCCTTTCTTCCGGGCTTTGAGAATCGTCCCACCATGCACAACATTTTTTTGTGCATAGCATTAAATGCTCCCCTTTATAACCTGAACCCATTCCTTACTTCTTTTCTTCACAGAGAAATCCATTCATACCTTAAGGTGATCATCTTTGAGAACCCGATCAATCGCCATGGCTTGCAATCGTCCCCATGCTCGTCGGCAACCATGGGATGTGCCCATTGAAGAGATAATCCCTCGCTTCGCTGCGCGGCTGGCAGATCCCCTTCTCACCGATGATCAATGTGACACGGCGATGTATGAGCTACTGACTCGTCGGGGCTCTCCTCTTCCCATGGGCTCCATTTGGCTCCGGATGATCCTCCTGTCTGTGCTTGCCGATATACCCCCTCATCCGGCGGAGATGACTTCGGCGATCCTTGACACGGCGGAGGACAAGCTTGAGTGTTTTCATGAGGCTTGTCTAATCACTCAAGCTCTGAAGGATCACTCAGTTCATTTACTGAGTCAGATAAGAGCTCGTCGGGCCGTCATGTCTGCTTTTGTTGATGAGCACGGCTCCAACCGGTGGGGAGCGACTCCTCGCGAAAACCGCCGTTTTGACGTGCTGGAGAAGGCGGAGAGGGAGTTGGAGAATTTTGTGTTTTGTTTTGTTAACCCTTGTATTTCTGATCCCTTGTTTGGTGATCTTTTCCCACCAATGTAGTATGTTTGAATCAATGTACTCCTTTAATCATTGGTGGTTTGCATGCTTTCTGTTGAATTTTCATGCTTGTCAGACAGTCGTACGTGTGTCTTGCTTGCGTAAATGAGCTGTTTGTTTTTCTTTAATTACGAGCACCATCGTTACGTTGCATGCACATCAGTGCCTCGGGCAACATTTCCTTTTAAACATTCGTACAGTTGCAAATGCATGCCTGGTAGGATACAGATCAGAAACTTGCCACGTTATCTCCCGTATCGGGTGGTTTGTGCTGGCTTTAGATCGAGTATTGTTGTCGAAGGGAGGTTTATAAATGAAGGCATATTCTTCTCTTCAATGGTGTGTCCCCTTTCTATTGAATGTGTTCTGCAGATAATTTATCTTGATCTCCTTGCAGGACAGCGATGGCTCAGGATTCAGGGTTAAGATCTGCTTCCTAAGACTTTTGCATTTTACGAGCCGCGAGGGTCTCGTAAAGAGTTTTTCTCCCTACAGGTCGAGAGGATCCCATAGGTGTAAGTTCTTCTTAAGAATCGTGAGGATTCTCAAGCGGGTTTTCCCCTGAGAGTCGTAAGGATCTCACAAGAGAGTTTTTCTTCCTTACAGGTCGTGAGGGCCTGCAAGTGCCGGGTGTGATCACCTTTTTCCGTATTTCACGGGGTTAGGGATCTCTCCAGGTATCGTAGTTTAAAGACGTCACGGTCAAGGTTAAGGACCTCATAGTCCGTGGGTTTAAGGACTCCACAGTCCGATGTTAGTTTTAAGACATCACGGTCAAGGTTAAGGACCTCATAGTCCGTGGATTTAGGGACTCCACAGTCCGATGTTAGTTTTAAGACATCACGGTCAAGGTTAAGGACCTCATAGTCCGTGGATTTAGGGACTCCACAGTCCAATGTGCGGTTGCAGGGACCCGTCACCTCTCTGAAGACGTTGAAGAATTACAACGCCAGGTATCAAAGGAGTGAAGAGATGTACCCTTAAACCCAGGGCAAAATCCGTAGGGAATCGTGGTGGTTGATCGTTAGTTTTAAGACATCACGGTCGAGGTTAAGGACGTCATAGTCCGTGGATTTTAAGGACTCCACAGTCCGGTATTTGCTCTGGATGCTTCACACGGGTTCACTGCCGTGCTTGGCGAGGACCAGGCTCCGCTCTGGACGTTTTCCACGGGGTCAAAGAGTGACGTTATCCGCGTTCCACGTAACCAGGAAGTTTGCACTAGATGCTTCACACGGGTTCACTGCCGCGTTAGGCGAGGACTAGGCTCCGCTCTGGATGCTTCGCATGGGTTCACTGCCATGCTCTGCGAGGACCAGGATCCGCTCTGGACGTTTTCCACGGGGTCAAAGAGTGACGTTATCCGCTTTCCACGTAACCAGGAAGTTTGCACTAGATGCTTCACACGGGTTCATTGCCGCGTTAGGCGAGGACTAGGCTCCGCTCTGGATGCTTCGCATGGGTTCACTGCCATGCTCTGCGAGGACCAGGATCCGCTCTGGACGTTTTCCACGGGGTCAAAGAGTGACGTTATCCGCTTTCCACGTAACCAGGAAGTTTGCACTAGATGCTTCACACGGGTTCATTGCCGCGTTAGGCGAGGACTAGGCTCCGCTCTGGATGTTTTCCACGGGGTCAAAGAGTGACGTTATCCGCGTTCCACGTAACCAGGAAGTTTGCACTAGATGCTTCACACGGGTTCACTGCCGCGTTAGGCGAGGACTAGGCTCCGCTCTGGATGCTTCGCATGGGTTCACTGCCATGCTCTGCGAGGACCAGGATCCGCTCTGGACGTTTTCCACGGGGTCAAAGAGTGACGTTATCCGCTTTCCACGTAACCAGGAAGTTTGCACTAGATGCTTCACACGGGTTCATTGCCGCGTTAGGCGAGGACTAGGCTCCGCTCTGGATGCTTCGCATGGGTTCACTGCCATGCTCTGCGAGGACCAGGATCCGCTCTGGACGTTTTCCACGGGGTCAAAGAGTGACGTTATCCGCTTTCCACGTAACCAGGAAGTTTGCACTAGATGCTTCACACGGGTTCATTGCCGCGTTAGGCGAGGACTAGGCTCCGCTCTGGATGTTTTCCACGGGGTCAAAGAGTGACGTTATCCGCGTTCCACGTAACCAGGAAGTTTGCACTAGATGCTTCACACGGGTTCACTGCCGCGTTAGGCGAGGACTAGGCTCCGCTCTGGATGCTTCGCATGGGTTCACTGCCATGCTCTGCGAGGACCAGGATCCGCTCTGGACGTTTTCCACGGGGTCAAAGAGTGACGTTATCCGCTTTCCACGTAACCAGGAAGTTTGCACTAGATGCTTCACACGGGTTCATTGCCGCGTTAGGCGAGGACTAGGCTCCGCTCTGGATGTTTTCCACGGGGTCAAAGAGTGACGTTATCCGCTTTCCACGTAACCAGGAAGTTTGTTGATTGTATCCGCATTTCACGGAATGGAGGTTTGACTCTTGGTGATGTGTATATCACCGAGTCATGGAACTGGGGGTTGCCGCTGTTCCGTTTCGTTTGAAGTCATGTCCGTTGTTACGAGACGAGTGTTTGGATGATCTCTAGGTCGCTTGTGGCCCATCGAGACTTGGCTTCTTCTTCTGATGAAACCTGGGGGAGAAGTATGATCCCTTCTTTGTTTACGCCCTTGGATTGTGTACAGGGTGCGACGGAATATCACCTGTAGGGCATAAATTTTATTTTTATTTTATTTCTTTTTTTTTTTCGATGCTCTATCATTTCAGCTTTTATATCGCGAAAATCACGATTGCCCAATCATTTCGGCTATTTATTTATTTTCTGCTCGCTGCTTTTTGTTGCGAGTTGCCCCATCATTTCGGCTATTTTTTATGCCTTCATTTTTACTTGCTGCTTTTTATTGCAAGTTGCCCCATCATTTCGGCTATTTTGCAGGCATGTTTGGCTTGCTGACCTTCTCACCGCAAGCTTGGATTTTAGGCACCGATCTCGGCATCAGCATCGCTACTACTGGAATGTTGCCAGGAGCGAATCATCATTTGCCTTTGTCGATAATGAACAAAGGTTGCTCAGCAAACAGGGTTAAGGGTCCTGTTAACCAAGGCTTTTGACTTCATGAGCCGTAAGGGTCTCGCGAAGGTATTTCTCCCTACAAGTCGTGAGGATCTTGCAGGTGTATTTTCTCCTTAGGGATCGTGAGGATTCCTAAGTGTGTGCTCCTCTGTAAGTCGTAAGGATCCTACAAGAGGACTTTCCCCTTATGGGTCGAGAGGACCTACAAGGGTTGGACTCTGTTGGGGAAGTGTTAATTCGCGCCCGTGGATTGTATACAAGGGTCAGTATGGAGCCGCTTGTAGGGCAATATCGGAGGTTGTGGAGGATTTGCTTAAGAACAGGTTCAGGTTTCTGTAACTTAAGACTTTCAAATCTCATGAGCCGTGAGGGTCCCATAAGAGAATTCTCCTTACGAGTCGTGAGGATCTCGTAAGTGTGTTTTTCTCCTTAGGAATCGTGAGGATCCCTAAGTGTGCAGCTCCTTTGTGAGTCGTAAGGATCTCACGCAGGTGGTTTCTCCTTACAAGGTCGAGAGGACCCTATAAGTGTCTTTTAACGAGGTTGCGCCCTTTCGGGTTTTCACAAACGCTCGCCGGCAGTCCTGCTGTTTTTACTCACGGAGCCCTTTCAGGTTTTCATCCGTGCCCATTGTGCTTATGGACATACCGTTTTTATTATTTTATATACTTTTTTTTTTTTTTATCTCGTCAGCCCAAGGATGCTGCGGTAGTAGTTTAGGGACGTTTCGGTCCGTTGTTAGTTTATGGACGTTTCGGTCCGTCGTTAGTTTTAAGGACGTTTCGGTCCGTTGTTAGTTTAAGGACGTTTCGGTCCGGCATTAGTTTAGGGACGTTTCGGTCCGTAGATAGTTTTAAGGACGTTTCGGTCCTAGATAGTTTAAGGACGTTTCGGTCCGTTGTTAGTTTAAGGACGTTTCGGTCCGTAGATAGTTTTAAGGACGTTTCGGTCCTAGATAGTTTAAGGACGTTTCGGTCTGTTGTTAGTTTAAGGACGTTTCGGTCCGGCATTATAGAAAGGCCGGCTGCTGCTTGTAAAGTCCGAGCCTGGGAAGATAGCGAGCGGACATAGTCGTCGTCATCTATCATTGACCTAGGCTGCAGCTTATTAAGCATAGTATTTCTTTAGGAAGCGACCGTTTATTGGCCTGAAAGGTCTTTCACCGTGCATGTCCATGAGTAGATAGGCTCCACCCTGGTATACCTTGTCTATGATGTACGGGCCTTCATAGTTTGGCTCAAATTTTCCCCGCTTGGCACGATTGGGGATCATAGGTCTTTTGACCACTAGTACGAGTTCGCCTTGGCGGAATGTTCTCGGCCTGGTCAATCTTTCGTATGAGCGCGTCATCTTTGCTTTGTAGGCTTCTAGATATTGTTGCGCTACGAGCCTGGTTTCGTCGAGGGCATCGAGCTCCTCAAGCCGAAGGTGAGCATTTTCTTCGTTTGTCAGCTCATGATGGACTGCTACTCGTAGAGAGGGTAACTCTATCTCGAGGGGGAGAACTGCTTCCGTCCCAAATACCAATGCGTACGGCGTTGTGTTCGTGGCCGTCTTGAATGTAGTTCGATAAGCCCAAAGGGCTTCTTGCAGCCTTTCGTGCCAGTCTCTCTTATTCCTGGAGACGGTCTTTTTCATGATCTTCGTCAAGGTCTTATTGAAAGCCTCGGCCAGACCGTTAGCTCGTGGGTTGTAAACTGAAGAATATCTCCAGTCTATATTGTGCTGCTGTGCGAAGCGGCTAATCTTATGGCTTCGGTAGGCCGGCCCATTATCGGAGATAATCCGTCGCGGGGTTCCGAACCGATAGATGACGTGCGTTTTGAAGAAATGGAGAATATTCTCCGTCTTCACTTCCCTCAGTGGTACCGCTTCTGCCCATTTGGAGAAGTAATCAGTTGTCGCCAGGATAAAACGGTGTCCCCGGGCTGATGCCGGCTCTATGGGGCCGACTATGTCAGTCCCCCACATTTCGAATGGCCAGCTGGCCACCGTTGGGTGTAGTGGATTCGGATGTTGGTGGATGAAGTCTCCATGGATCTGGCATGAGTGGCATTGCTTCGCATACTCGAGGCAGTCCTGGATCATCGTGGGCCAGTAGTAACCCATCCGTTTAATTTTTAACTTCATCTTTGGGCCTGCTTGGTGAGAACCGCAAAGTCCGTCGTGAACTTCTTGAACGACTCGTTCCGCTTCGTCAGGTCCTAAGCATCTCAGCCATAGAAAATCAAACGATCTCTTGTACAGGGTATCGTTGACGAAAGCGAAGGATAGAGCTCGTTTCATAAGCTGATGCCTTGAGGACGCTTCTTCGGGCATTCGGTGGGACTTAAAGTAGTCTATGAAGACTTCCCTCCAGTCCTCAGCCTTCTCATGGTTTTTTATTTGTAGAGTCGCTTGCTCAATGGCTCCCTTTTCTTTGCATGACTCCGGAGATATATCTGCCGGGGCGAGCACTCGACGGCTTTGTACCACGATTCTGACGTCATCGAGGTTCTCGTCAGCCAGTTCTTTAGCGAGTTTGGCCAACGCGTCTGCTTTGCTGTTTTCTGCGCGCGGTATGTTCTCCAAAGTGTAGGAGGGAATTTGGGCCAGCAGTTGTTGCACTTTTTCGCCGTATCTCACCAACTCCGGTTTGCACGTTTGGTAGTCACCATTAACTTGGCTAACGACCAGCTGAGAATCCCCATATATAATGAGGTCTTCAATTCCCATGTCAATGGAAAGCTCGAGACCTGCTATCAGGGCTTCGTATTCGGCTTCATTGTTTGTCCTCGGCTCTGTTAAGGAAAAGGCGAAGCGCATTATTCCTCCTTGTGGAGTCGCAAAGATGAGGCCTATCCCTGATTTGATCATTGGGATACCTTGCTTTTGTTTCTTTACGGAGGACGCTCCATCGAAATAGAGTTCCCATCGGGTGCTTCCACCGCTAATCGCATCAAATGCATGCTCGTCCGGCAAGTCACAATTCAAAGGAGAATCGGCCGGTATCGGGTGCTCGGCGAGGAAATCGGCAATGGCCTGGCCTTTCACCGCCTTGAGAGGTTGATATGTTATCGAGAACTCCATCAAGAGTAGGGCCCATTTAGCGAGTCGTCCCGTCAATATGGCTTTTGACATCAAGTATTTAAGGGGATCCACTTTCGAGATGAGGCAGACTTCGTGTGCCAACGCATAGTGCCTGAGCTTTGTTATCGCGAAGATTAACGCCAAGCAATGTTTTTCAATGGGAGAGTAATTGCTTTCTGCCCCCAGTAGAACTCGACTTAAGTAGTAGAGTGCTCTCTCTTTCCCCTGATCGTTCTCTTGCGCCCATAGTGCGCCCAAGGAACCTTCAAGGGCGGTCGTATAAAGAATGAGGGGTTTTCCCTTAACCGGCGCAGCTAATACCGGCGGGTTCTGCAGGTACTGCTTGATCTCGTCTAGTGCGCCTTGGCATTTTTGATCCCAGACGAATGGGGTTCCCTTCTTCATCAGGTGACTGTAGGGGCGGCATTTGCCTGAAAGATTTGCGATAAATCGCCGGATGTATGCGAGCTTCCCTTGGAGAGACCGCAATTGTTTGAGGGTTCTTGGCGGGGGCATTTCCATGATCGCTTTAATCTTTGACGGATCTATCTCAATACCTCGGTGTCGGATGACGAATCCCAAGAATTTTCCCGAGGAGACTCCAAACGCGCATTTGAGGGGATTCATCTTCAAATTATATTGCCGAAGGCGTTGAAATACAGTCTCTAGGTGCTTTAAGTGATCTTCATATGACATGCTCTTTACTACGAGGTCGTCGATATAGCACTCGACGATGTCATGTATGAGGTCATCGAAGATCTTTGTCATGGCCCTTTGATAGGTAGCGCCGGCGTTCTTTAGACCGAAGGGCATAACCCTGTAGCAAAATACACCCAAAGGGGTCCGGAAAGCGGTGTGCTTCTGGTCTTCGGGATGCATTTTTATCTGATTGTATCCTGAGGAACCGTCCATAAAGGAGAAGATCTCGTGAGTGGACGTGTTATCTATCATTAGCTCGGTTACCGGCACTGGGAAATCATCTTTCGGACAGGCCTTGTTGAGATCCCTGAAATCCACGCATATACGCACCGTCCCATTCTTCTTCATCACCGGGACGATATTGGCGATCCAATCGGGATATTGGACTTCTTGAATAAATCCAGAATCGATCAGTTTCTTGACTTCGGCGTTGATGCTCATCTCAAGCTCGAGTCGCATCCTTCTTGGTGCCTGCTTGACTGGCCTGATGTCTGGGGATATTGCTAATCTGTGCACAGCGACCTCCGGATCTAATCCTGGCATCTCAGAGTAGTTCCACGCGAAGCAGTCTTTATGCCGTAGTAGCACGTTTTTTAACGCGACCACTCTTTCTTCAGAGAGTAGCTCACTGACAAAGGTTGGTCGCGGGTCCTCTGCCGATCCCAACTCAATCTTTCTGAGGTTATCTGCGGTAGTATGTATACCGTCTTCCAGTTCTTTTGGAGCGGGCGGGAATTCCGAGATTACCTCATCATCGCTGTTCTCGAAGCACCGGGGAAGGTCATCTATGTTCTCGGGCTCTTCTTTTAATATCGTAATCGTATAACAGGTACGAATCCGCTCCCAGGACCGAGGCGGATCCGGTTCTGCTCTCGTAGCTTTAGGCTCGTGCCTTTGCGGCGGCGTTACTTTCCAACCATCGGATAAAGCGAATCTACCCCGTCGGTATTGGTCCTCGACCCAATTCTTGAAGGTGAAGCAATCTTCGGTCGGATGTCCTATGGCTCGGTGATAAGAGCAATAACCCGGATGAGAGACCTTGCTAGCTTGCTCAGGATGCCTAGACTCTGGAAGCGTGATCATTTGATGTTTTAGGGCGAGCTTGAGTAACCGTTCCGTCTTGTTTCGGGGGAAGGAGTATGCTCTACTCATCTTTTCCGTGAGGGACGAATCCGAGCCGCGCAATACCCGTAACCCTCTAATCCTGCGTCGTTGTTGTCGGCTTCTTCTCTCGCTTCTTAATTTATTCCCGTCCCTGCATCGGGCCTTTCGTATGACAGGTTGACGATGGTGAACATCTTTATCTTTTGCAGCCTGTGCAGCCTGTTGGAATAGACGTTGCGTCCTGGCCTTCTCATAGATGGCCGCTTCGTGATTGTGATCTTCCCGAATTTTCTGATCCGCTTTCGTGGTAGGCTTGCCCATTCGTCCTTTAAACAACGGGTTTGGCGCTTCGGTCGCAGGGTTTAGTTTTGATGAGGGGTTGGCCTCTCCTGACAGGGCGCCCTCTTCTTCATCAAAGGTATATATGGCGTAGCTGCCGTGGGCTCGCTCCCGTTTTCCGGTTCTTGTGTACCCAAGCCCAAGTGTTTCCATTTTCCCATTGGGCAATTTGCGCTGAGTCCCGGGGACGTCCCAAATCCTGTTGTAGAACCGAGCCTGCCGCACAGTCTGTTTTAAGGGTACTCCTTGGCGCTTTAATAACTTCTTCAGTCCATTTGTATAGTATCTAGGTAGATGGATGGGTTGGAGCCTGTCAAGTGTAACGTCCACGCCGTGCCAGATCTCTTTCTCCACCTTCGACTCTGAGGATTGGTAAAATAAGATCACCTTCTCACCCCTTCGCCTGGGAGGGACGTAAAATGTTTGCAGGTCCTGTACGCTGTGGGTTCGAAGCGCGTCGAGATCCTTATAGTGTTCTTGCGGTACCATGGTGATTTGCAGACTATGGTCATCGCAAAGGGGTGCCTGTATTGACAGCCGACTGGAGAACACGGCGTTAACCTCGTCCTCCGAATCACTCCCGAAGACCGGTATGGGGGTGGGTGCCCCCAGGTTGTTGTGTTGGGATGGCCCCATATACACTATCTCTTCCTCTTCTTCGGTATCGCTCCCGAAAACAGGGATGGTGGTGGCGGCTTTGTTCTCCGGGTCGCGACACCTTTCTGTATCCTCGAAATCTGGCAAAAAGTATTTCGCATCTTCGTATTTGCGAACTTCGTTCACAGAAAACGGGTTTAACTCGCCTGTTACAGTGTACTCGAAACCATCCTTGAAGTATTTCATACACTGATGTTGTGTAGAAGGGATGATGTTGTACTCGTGTAGCCAAGGACGGCCGAGCAAGGCGTTGTAGCAGGTCTTGGCGTCAATGACATGGAATTTGATGTCTGTGACGAGAAGTCCGAAGCGTAACGTCAGTATTACAGATCCGAGGGTCCGTGACGATTGAGAGTCGAAACCGGAGATAGTAATTTTGTCACGAGCGAGGTGTTGCACACTCATGCAGATTTCCTTCAACACCCGAACGTTAAGGAGGTTGACGGAGGATCCATTATCCACCAGGATCTTGCCTATCTTGATGTCATGGCAGTATCCGGAGACATATAGGGGGCGGTTGTGGTCGCACGTCCCGAGGAGGAGGTCTTCATCACCGAACGTGATGTCGGCTGTATGTACTTCCTCCAGTTCATCCTTCATCCTTTCAGTGGCGAGAAAGGCTTGGAATTGTTCAGGTTCTTGTAACGCTTTAATAAGTGAGTCTCGCGCTTCTTTTGATAATAGAAGGGCATCAAGAATGCTAAGCTGAGAGGGTAGTTTCCTTAAGTGCGCGAGGATGTTATAGTCCACCTTACCCTTTCTGGGAGGGTCTTTATTAGTTAGCTCTTTTGTGACCTGGTCATCTAAAGTGATATCTTCAATGATCTTTTCCTTTCCCTTATCTTTTCGGCCGACGGGCCCGAGATTCTTCTCCGGGAGTGTGCGGTTGCGCAGCTGGATGTTCTCGCAGGCCTCTGATTCCTCCTTTTTTCCTAGAACGGATTCTGTAAAGAGAGGGCCCAGAGCCATTTCTTCATCAGAGTCGCTCCCGAAGGTGAGAACTTGTGACCCTCTGGCGTCCACCATGTAACAGTTGCCAGTAGTCTTGTTATGCTCTCCGACAGTACTTCTTCGCTCCCGACGGCTTTTGCGTTTCATGCGCTTAAACTGTTGCTGACGGATAACATATCCTCGCCACCATATTTTGAAGGCATCGCACTCATCCGTGGGGTGTGAGATCTTCCGGTGATATGCGCAATAGTCAGGGTGCCTCTCCGCCCCGTCGTGCGTATTTGCTTCCGAAGGTGGTAGCATCATTCCCATTGATATGGCTTTGGCGAACATTTTCCTTGTCTTGAATATTTTCTTGTCCACTTTGGATGCCTTTTGTTCTGGCAGGGGTAACTCCACTCTTCCGTCCAGTTGCCCGCCTCTGGTTCCCGTTAGCGTCGCCATTTCGCGTTCTTGATCCGCTTTACTTTTTAGACGAATCTCGTCTAAGAAGGCATTGATCATTTCAGTTGTCAGCTTCGCACGCTCTGGCTCGGGCTCTGTCTCTAGCTTCCCGGTGCTAGGAGTTTTCTCATTCTCGGTAAACGAGTGGGAGATTACGTTGCAACTCGCCGCATACTCTTCGGATTCCTCCGACGAGCTCTCTTCGTCATCTCCATCTTGCAAGATGTGGCTAAGGAACTCTCGCAGTGTGACAGGAGTTCGCGCCTTTTGATTGTATTCTTCCAGCGCGTCGATTTGCTTCTGCAAGTTTGTTCGCTGATCTCCAAGCCTCGCGGGCTTTTTGGATTTCTTCTTCTTTTTCTTTGAAGATTTTGACGATTGGGCGTGAGTATTTGGGCCCTCATCACGAGTCTTTGCAATGGTGCGGGGCTTCAACATCCCTTCGATAATTTGAGGTTCAAGAGGGTCCTTCCATTCGATCGCAGGGCATGCATGGAGGTCTCTCAGCATTCTTTTGGTCTTCGTTGATAGCACGACCTCCCATGGAGCTTCTTCGATGAGGGAGCAGGTTGCCCCCGGTGTATCGGCCTTTTTAGGAGTATGTGGTTGTGGTGGGTTCACCTTCCATTTTTCGGACAGTACAAACTTCCCTTGGAGGTATTGATCTTCGATCCATCCTTTGAAGACGAAGCAATCTTCAATCGGATGACTTACCGTCTGATGATAAGGGCAGTAGTTGGAGTTATTCATCTCGGTGGGTTGTGGCGGTCGCCTTGGATTTGGTAGGTTTATAAGTCTGTTGCGTATTGCCAACTCAAATAACCGCTTCGTCTTGTCTTGTGGGAACGAGTAGGGACGCTTCATCTTCTCATTATAGTATCGGCGTCTTTCCTCCAGTTGATCCGTCGATTTCGGGGCGTTAGGTTGCTGTTGGGCATTCGCAACAAAGGTTGCCCTCCCTTTACCCTTGTCATTCCGAGGCTCCGACTTCGATGTAGGTGGTCTATGACCCATCTGGTCCATCTGAGCTAACTTGTCAATCAGAGCCTGGAATGTGGTTGGCTTAAAGAACATCATAAACTGGGAGATAGTTGCGTGAGGGTCTAGAGTTCCCACGAACATGCCCACCGCAGGTGCTTCCTCGATGCGCTGCTCACATCTCGACCACAAGTTCCGCCAGCGTATAGCGTACTGGACCCAGGTTTCACTCGGTTTTACCCTGGCGTTAATAAGTGCAGTTATTGGAGTGCGTTCGCTGGCACTTGCAAATCGCTGAGTGAATAGCAACTCCATTTCAGCGAACGTTTTGATGGAATCATTCGGGAGTTCCGAATACCATTCGAACGCCGTTTCTGACAAGCTGCCTACGAATTGGCGAAGCAACAATTTATCGTCACCGCCGGTGTTACCGCATAGGGCCCGAAACTGGGCGACATGTTGATGGGGATTGCCGGTCCCCTTATACACGTGGAATTTCGGTATCGTATAACCTTGTGGGTATTTGATTTGGTCGTACCAGCTCGGATACGGCCGCCCGGTTTTCACGGTTTGACCAGCTGCCTCAGTGGCGTGATGAACTCGGATTTGCTGGGCTATGTAGTCAGCCAAGTCAGCCTTAGAGATCGTCTCTTCCTTGGCCGTTGAGAGGGCTGGTGGTGGATTTGACGTCTCTCCTCGGTCGTCTTCAAGAACAATCGGAGGATCTTCGGCGGGTAGGTCCTGCTGGATCATCATTCCTATCACGTCTTGAAAGAGAAGGCCCATCCGTTGTATGTTGGCCGCTTGTTCGGCCGCCTCTTTGTCCCTTTTCTCCAGTGTCCGGCGAAGGAATTCAGCGTCGGTTTCTTCCTCCCGGCGTGCGTCTGAGGACGCTTCTGGACTTTCCTTTGGCCCGGTGAGCGCGGCCATAGCATTCATCATTTCTTGGAGCTTTTGTTGCTGCTCCTGGGATTTCGTTACAGATCGGGTTAGTGGTCGATGGCCTGTAGAAGTGCGGCTCTCCTCCTTTCCAGAGGCCATGTATACGGTGTGGACCATCACGCCCCCAGACTCAGGGCGTCTAGGCCTAGTGTTTTTAGCCGTCGTTGCATGCTGTGGGGTCCTCTCTGGCCTCCTCCTTTTATGAGTCAGTTGATCAACAGCCTTTTGGGGTTTAGCCTGGTGACCAGCTTCAGGTTGGATTTTCGGCTTCTTGTGCTGGCGGGAGAAGTTTGGATCGATGATCGAATCTCGGGCTTGTCGCCAAACCTTATAAATTTTGGAAGACAGCCGTTGAGGAAATTGGGGCTGTTCGGGTTTTGTTTCCACCACCCTTTTTAGTAAGGGAGGAGACTTCTTCAGTACTGCCGTAGGGGAATTCCTTCGCACCTTATTTAGCATTTCAAAGCTGTTCCCGGTCGGAACAGCGGCATTAACTTCGACCACTGGGGATGGTGGGGTCAATCCGGAGGGGGAGTTGCCCCCAGCCTTCCTCACTCGGCGCCAATGGCGACGTCGAGAGTGTCGAGCGGACGGTGTAGGGTCAGCGGTAAGAATGGTTTCGTCTTGCTCCCTGTGTGGATGGAGGGTTGTTGTTGGCGTTAACCTATCGAAGACCGATGTCCTCTGGGAAGCGGGAGCAAAGGCCGGAGCCGTCAATCTTGTAAAGACTGACTTTTTGGCTGGAGAGGTTGCCTTGGCGATTTCGGGGATGGGAGCGGTCACTTTCTTAGAAGCAGCCTTCTTTGAGATTGTAGGCCCCGTAATGAGCTCGCATGATTCCTGGCCCAATCTAGAGAAGACCGAGGCGTTGACGTTGGGCGACTCGTTGAGAGGAGCCGCGGTAGGGGTAAGACGATCAAAGACCGACTTCTTGAGAGTTTCCTTCGCCGGCACTGGAGCGGTAAAGTTTGTCGGCGGGATCATGGTCCCAAAAAACAATCCCGTAGTGGCGCGGGTGACCTGTTCCACCGGCATTGTGAACAGCGAAGCAGCTTGGGGTCCATAGGCTATACCTCCTGGCGAGGCAGAGCGTCGGTTGCAGTTGCCGTCTGAGCAGTTGGAGGATTTCGCAGGGATGAAAGCCATCGATCCTTTGGTTTCTGCAATAAGCAAGATGCCAATTCTCAGTACCTTGAGACCCAAGGGCAACTATTAGCGAACCGCGATTGGTTCGCGAATCACGACACACGAAGTGTGGAGTGGAAAGAAGAAAAGGTCCCACCGGGCGTGCCAGAATCTGTTCCCCTCCGAACGGCGGCCGGGACGTCGGGACGTCCGAGTGCCTGGGGTTCGGGGCAGATGCTAATTGGTGCTATCCGTCCACCCCTCCGAAGATGCCAAGTTGATTTATGGCACCATGTGTCGAAGGTTTAGACGGATGCGTCCGATGTAGCAGACTTCGTCAGATTCCCCCTCATTTGAGGGGTTTTTGATTGTGGGGACGCTCTTCCCTGCAGGCGCAAGCCCCTGCAGTTAATTACGCTACCGCGTTGCGGTAACAACTTTCTCCTTCTCCAGATGGTCACTTCGTGTCGTGGGTGTTTGTTTTATTGCCCGTGGATTGTTTACGGAGACTGAGTTATGTCGTCACCCGTAGGGCGTGGACTAGTCCAAATCCGCATTATCTTAAATTTGGGTTTGGGGGTTTGGTTTAAGGACACGTTAGCCATATTTGAGGCTAAGATCAACTTAAACGTTTGTTAAGGATACGTTAGTCCAGTTTGAGACTAAGATCAACTTAACGGGATCGTTTAGATCCGACAAAAGAGCATTTGGGCTCTATTGTTCCAGTTTAGGGACGTAGTGGTCCACCGTATGTATGGCCGTCGGGACCCATCACCTCTCTGACGACGTTGAAAGATTACAACGACGGATGTCAGAGGAGTTCAGAGATGTACCCTCAAGCCGGAGTTAATTTAGGGGATTCGTAGTCCAATCTGTTTGAAGGTTTAAGGACGCGTTAGCCATTTTTGGAGGCTAAGGTCAACTTAAATGGGACCGTTTAGATCCGACAAAAGAGCATATGGAGGGCTCAATTGTTCTAGTTTAAGGACATTGCGGTCCATGGGTAGTTTAAGGACGTTGCGGTCCATGGGTAGTTTAGGGACATTTCGGTCCGTTGGTAGTTTAAGGACATTGCGGTCCGTGGGTAGTTTTAAGACATCTCGGTCAAGGTTAAGGACGTCATAGTCCATGGGTTTAAGGACTCCACAGTCCGGTATGTGCTCTGGATGCTTCACACGGGTTCACTGCCGTGCTAGGCGAGGACCAGGCTCCGCTCTGGATGCTTCGCATGGGTTCACTGCCATGCTCTGCGAGGACCAGGATCCGCTCTGGACGTTTTCCACGGGGTCAAAGAGTGACGTTATCCGCTTTCCACGTAACCAGGAAGTTTAGCATTAGGCATGGGTTTAAGGACCCCACAGTCCATATCATGAGTGGTCATCGGGACCCGTCACCTCTTTGAAGACATTGAGGGATTACAATGCCAAGTATCAAAGGAGTGAAGAGATGTACCCTAGAACCGGGGTTGATTAAATAGTCCCTGGCCCAATTTGGGTCAAGACTGATCAATTATGTTATGAGCTCATTAGCCCAGTTAATCACAAATTGAGGACTTATGGCCAGCTTGGGCTAAGTCCAGTCAGGTCTGGAATATTGACTCTTGCTGGTCCATTGAAGGAGAGGCTTTGCCTCTATCCATTTAGCCAATTGGGCCAAAGCCTAGTGTTAAACACTACAGAGCAATCAGTGTTGAACACTGGGCATGCGGTTAACAAGTTAGTGTTTAACACTAAGAAATAATTGGTGTTAAACACCAGCAATAAGGCTTCTCAAATTAGTGTTAAACACTAAAACGGATCAGTGTTGAACACTGCAAATGAAGATCTCAGATTAGTATTTAAATACTAAGGTAATCAGTGTTGAACACTGCAGATAAAGCTTTTTAATTAGTGTTGAACACTAAGGTCCAACAGTATTTTAACACTGATTTCGAGAGTTTCAATTTAGTGTTAAACACTAAGACAAGAGGGGTCACGTGGCAGCACGTGAGAGCGCCCTTCCTTCATTTGTTCTGCTGAAATTACTGTGTCTTTGATAGCATCACGTGTCAGCACGTGATGGGCATTCAAGTGCCTATGTGTTAAGGCTTCTGCTGAAAGTCACGTGGGTCACGTGGGGTGCTGCCTCAAAGGGGTTTTCTGTAGGGCTTTTGGGGGGGGTCACGTGGTGACACGTGACCCTGCCTTAATGTGGTTTTTCAGAGGATTTGTTACTCCTTTTTCAGGAATTAAATTCCAGAGACTTTTAATTTCAGAGGAATTAAATCCTTCTTTCTTTTGAAGACTTATATTCTGGAATAGAGTTTAACTCTGAATTTTCTGTGGGATTTAAATTCCTCGTTTATGTGAAGGGTTGAATAGGGTTAAACCCTAATAAAAGTTTTTGAGGAAATGATGATTAAGGGAATTAAATTCCCGTTGTTTCAACAGAACTAAGTTCTTTAATTAGGGTTAAACCCTGTCTCTTTTTTTTGTTCTGAAGGAATTAAATTCCCATGACATAGGGTCTAGCCCTACTTTTATTTTGGAGGAATTAAATTCCTATAGTTCTGTGAGAATTAAATTCTCATGCCTGCACTCCTTCTCTATGTTTTGGATCTGCATGGCAGGATCTCAACCCATTGAGAATTAAATTCTCAACCTTAAGGGGAGATGTGCACTTTGCAGATCCTCTATCAAAGAGAGAAGAAATATGCTCTTCTGCTTTTATATTATCAGAGTTAAACTCTGTTGAGAATTAAATTCTGCTTCTTTCAAAAGGGCTTCCCTTTCTTACCTAGGGTTTTTTTGCAGAAGATCTGAGTCTTTTCGAAGTATCAAAGCTCTTCTCCTTTTCTCCTTTTCTTCTCTGCGCATGTATATTTTTTGTATCTCTTGGCTCCTATTTATAGGAGAAGCGGCCGAATCAATCAGTTTTTGACGAATCTTCATGGAGATATTTGATTTGCATTCATTGTTCATTCTGGACCTTTGGATTATTAGGTGAATATTATTCACCGTTGGATTTCAAATCCAGAGATTTTCCCTTTTTATTTTGGTTAGATTTAAGGGGGAAATCTTTCCAAACCCGAGATTTTCCATAAATAAATGACCTCTGAATCTTTAATTTGATTGGTTCCATATAATTGCGTTCCTTTGGCAAGATTTGAATTTCTTTCAGAATTTAATTCTGTTGACAAAATGGGCTTTGAAAGCCGGTCACGTGTGACCACGTGACCCATGGTCACGTGTGAGCACGTGACCCCCTTTGGAATGAGCCTTTTCCTTTCTTTTGCGCTCTGTCTTCTGATCGTTGCTTAAGCGTCACGTGCCACCACGTGACTCCTGGTCACGTGTGAGCACGTGACCCTTGTTTGAACTCTCTTTCCTTGGTTCGAAGGGAGAACGAGTCTGCTGTCTTGAACGTCACGTGCCAACACGTGACCCTGGTCACGTGGAAGCACGTGATCTCTTCTGAAGCCTTTTTCTTGACTTGATCAGAGAACTTGTGTGCCCTTAACGCTTGCATTTAAACGTCACGTGTCGCCACGTGACCCTGGTCACGTGGGAGCACGTGACTGCTGGTCACGTGTAAGCACGTGACCCTCTTCTGAAGCTTTTCCCAGAAGCTTTCCTGATTTTTAATCAGGAAACAACGATCTCTACAACGTTTCGCCTGAACTAGGGAAACCCTCTGTGCGGGACTCTAAAGATTCGTCAATACGCTGGCAGTGGGTTTAACTACAAGCACGTCAGTTGCACTAGCTGTACGTAACGGCTGCCCAGGTATTGAGCGAAAGGGAGGCCGACGAGAGAACTGATCATGAAACCTTACTGTTCATATCAGATTTTTGCATTTTCATACCGCCCAATTTTTATCACATTGCATATCGGTAGATACTCTTGAGCCGTGTTTGCTAGTCAATTGCAGGATACAGGTTCCCGGTTCTCAAACGGAGAAATTCATGGAAAACACGACAAAATCCGGTTCCTGCCAACCACAGATAAAACACGGTCTCCGCTCTTCATCCGTATGTTGCCAGATACCAATTTAGGAAGACAAAATGTCAACTCAATGTCATTATCATGCACAAGGCTCAATGGTAGCATAAAATCCAAGAGATCTACGCGGAGCTCGAGGCAATCATTCACAAAAAAGTCCACCTTTCCTCAATAGAAATTCTGGAAGAAATGGGAAAGAGTTTTCAGAAAATATATACACCAGACAAGAGGGGACAGGAGAACAGGAAAGTACACAGAAGCCCACACCCTAAGTCCACTATAGGGGCGCGGATCCGCGGCCATAGGGGGGCATAGGCGGCGGATCCGCGGCCTTACAGGGGATTCAGGGCATGAGCTTCCAAGGGCAGTTTGGTCATTTCATCAGGGTTCTGGTGGTTGCCCTAGGATTTCATTTCTTGGCCTATAAATAGCCCAGAATTTTGTGAAGAAAGGGTCAATTCTTGTATTTTCATTTTGCCTAGTTTTAGTGTTGTTCTTCTTCCTCTTCTCACCTCTTCTCCATTAAACTTATAGTGAGCTTTTGAGTGAAGAGTGATGAATAAAGAAGACCATTTTTATTATCATGCTTGTCTCTTTCTTTACTTGTTGTAATTTGTTGTAATTTTAATTGTTAAGTAGTTGTTGTTATTTGCTTGATTGTTTCTTTCTTCTCTCTTTTCCTTTATCATTCATATGACAATGATACTTACGCTCGATCCTCGCCAAGGTGAGGTCGCAAATAGTTAGTCGTATTCTTCTAATCTCTTTCTTTCTATCTTCCTCTTTATTTTGTTTTGTTTTTCCTTATCATGAAGTGTGAGTAGTTTTATACTTGTTAGGGTAGGATAAGGGAAGTTTGAGAGAAGGAAATCTCTCTCACTCTTTCCTTGCCCAACAACTTAAATCGACTCCCGTTAA
The DNA here is from genome assembly GCA_030015575.1 of Agapanthus africanus. Lineage (NCBI taxonomy): Eukaryota > Viridiplantae > Streptophyta > Magnoliopsida > Asparagales > Amaryllidaceae > Agapanthus > Agapanthus africanus. Next base: position 525,017,819 of record JASDDO010000022.1, read on the forward strand.
TTGAACCACAATCCGCTCCGTATGGCACCCTATCCTACATGATAGCGGTGATTCCGTAGTGAGACCGGTTGTGGTTGAATTAACCGGAGGTTATGGATAAGAGCCAAGAACGGACGGACAAGCACCAAAAGGAAGGACTATGCATTGGAAAGCCTAGCTTATACTCGCAAGTTCCTTCCTAGTCGTGCTAATCCCCGTTGTTGCCGATTACCGTAACACCGATATTAAGTGGGGAAACGAAAGATGTGGAGACTCCTAACTCAAACTAACCTAATCCTAACCCTAACAAGCTCTCTTTAAATATCAACTCAACACTTAGATAATCCAACAAAATCTGAAAACAGGACTTAACTCGTTAAAACACTTTGAAAAAGACTCCCATCTCCCTGCGGACGACCCGTACTCAACCGGCTAGCTACAAGCGAAACCGTCTTGATTGCGGTATTTAAACTAAACTTGAACACGCACGTACTCTAACAATCAAATGGCGCCGTTGCCGGGGAGACGGTAGTTTATTTCCTTGTGTAATTTCGGGTTAATTTGTAAGTATAAAAAAAACGAAAAAAAAATATAATTTGTAAAAGAAACCATCTTGTTATTCTTGATTAGTTTTTGTGCAAGTGTGCAGGAAATACGAAGCTCAAGATCGACGCCAAAGACGTTGGAAATACGGAGTTCAAGTACAGTGCCAAAGACGTGGGAAGATAGACTCACATTTTCGCAGCTACACCGCGACGGACAAAACGAAGCATCCGGTCTACTGTACAAATCTCGAGCAAATACAGTGAGCAAATCAAGATTCAGTACATCCAGACAAGCAGAGGACACCCAACAGAGAACACCCAAATTTTTCAGAGCCCCAATTCCCCTACATAGCCGCGGATCCGCGGCCATTGCATGCGTTTGGCCGCGGAAACGCGGCCACTTGGTGGCTTCAGAGCCCCAAAATCTCTTTGTAAGTCTCTCTGCCTCTCTCCACTCCTCTGAACCCCACTGAACTGTGTTTTCTGCAGCCTTCTTTGCGCAAACTCTTCTCCCCCTTCCAATGAACTGTTCTTGTGCAGGATTCTTTGCGCCGCAAATAAAAATTGTTTGCAGTTGATTTGTTACTGCTTTGCATTTCTTTAATACGGACTTAAGGGGCTTGAAACCAATCCAGATTGGGTGGGGATTTCATCACCCTTCCCAGGACCCCAAAAATCACTAAAGCATATGCATTGTCCATTGTAAATTTAAAAAATACTAGACTTCAGCCCTAAGGACTTCGCGCTCATTAGGAGAAGATAAACCGTGTTTAGAACCTCGCTTAACCGTATATTGTTTACGGGGTGTCTAGGAAAGTGTTAAAGGCGCAACCGCCGAAAGAGAAAGGGTTATTTAATTAAGGAACTTCGCGAAAGCGTTGGATAACCTCCCCTTATCTCTGCACTTACCTGGCCTCGTGATCAGTGTATTTTTAAGCCCGTTTCTCGACATTGTTTAACTTCGACAATCAAGTTCAGGAGCAGGTCTAGTAGACCTAGGCGACCGTAGATCTAGGTGTGATTGTGCATATCTTGTTTGTGATTGCTTAAGCCGTATTTCCGTACATATTTCTGTAAATCTCTTTCTAAAAACAAAAAAAAAAGAAAAAAATCAAAAACTTTTATAAAAACTTGCCCTTTTGTCGCCAAATCCATTTTCACCCACCACCCATCGCCTTTCTCCATTGACGTTTTCTTACCCTCACCTTCTCCGCTTTGACTATACTAAACTCATTTAGTGTATGTCCGCTTGGACTCGGAACACTGGCGCCCGTCTAGTCCGCGTTACGTTAGTCGCGACCGACTACGCGATCGACTCCGAAGTCGATACTCCGTCCACTCCTCTTTCACCCCTTCCTTTGCCGGCCAACTCCGACGTTGACCGGAATTCTGTTCATACATCTTCACCTTCACCTTCACCTTCACCAACCTCTTCTTCCGCGATGTCGGGATTTAATCCGAACATCTCTTTGACCACCGCTGGATTGGCTCCACCTCCTACGGAGACCAATCTTCCACCACCTCCGCCTGTTGTAGCGCCGCAGCGAATCGCGCTCCAGGATCGTTTCTACCCCACCCGTTCTGCACTTCCCACCTGCCTTCCTCTTCCTCCGGCCAATGGGGACAACTTTGAAATTAAGCCCCATTTCATCAACATGCTTCCACGTTTTCATGGGCTTGAATCTGAAGATGCCTATATCTTGATCAATAAATTTCAAAACGTCTGTGCCATGATGAAAACAACCCAGCTGTCGGACGATGCTATACGTCTACGGGTCATTCCGTTCACTTTATGCGATCTCGCTGAAAAATGGCTGTATAGCACCGCTTCCCACTCAATCACCAGCTGGGACGAGTTTGTTAAAGCGTTTCTGAAAAAATTCTATCCAAATCATAAGACCGCAAGAATTCGAAATGAAATCAACCAATTCTCCCAGCTTCCTTCTGAACCCTTCTGGAAGTGCTTTGACCGGTACAAAGACCTTCTTGTTCAGTGTCCTCACCACGGTATAGAGAAATGGCAACTCTGCCAAACCTTATACGAGGGACTGAACCCAGCAACGAAGCAGTTGCTGGAAACCATCTGTCAGGGCCATTTCCTATCGAAATCTGACGAGGAAGCGTGGCAGTTCTTTGACGATCTTGCGGAGCAAACGCTACAGTGGGAGAGCACCAGACTGACTTCTTCTTCTTCTACCTCCACTTCTACCGGTCAGTCTAGGGTAGGAATCCACCAACTCGATGTCTCTATTGCGATGAAAGCTGAAATGGCTGCAATAACACGAAAGCTTGAAGCGATAGAGAGCAAATTTTCTGCTCCTGCTCCTGCCCCTGTTCTCCCCCTTCGTACCATCTGCGCTTGTTGTTCCGATCCTTCCCACTTGACCGAAGAGTGTCCTTACAATCCACCCTCGCAAGGACAGGATCAAGTTAATGCTGCCTTCCAGCAAAGACCGAGAAATGATCCATACTCTTCCACCTACAATACCGGTTGGAGGAACCACCCCAATTTCGCCTGGAATCAGAATCAGAATCAATTCCAAGGCAACAATTTCCAAAGGGCCCCTCCGCCGCAACAACAAGCGCAGCAACAAACTCAACACCAATATCAGCAGCCCTTCCAACCCCAACCTTTCCAAAACCAGACGAACAACTTTGCACCCAACAACTCTTTTCCACCAAACAACTTTGTTCCGTCAAACAACGATAAGGTTTCCTCGCTCGAGCGAACTCTGGAGGCGTTTGTTAAACAATCGACTCAATCTACCGCCAACATCCAGTCTTTGATCCAATCTTTAGTGCAACACACCGCCGCACACGGGCAGAGCATCAAGACCATCGAGGCCCAGATTGCACAGCTGAACGCGGCCTTAAGCGAGCGAGAGAAGGGGAAGCTCCCGTCCCAGCCACTTCCAAATCCCGGTCACCCACATAATGCACATGTTGCTCTTGAACAACAAAACCATAATGTGAGTGCCGTGACTACACTGAGATCGGGGAGGATGCTGCAAAACAATACCGGCACACGAACCAACAATGACACCCCGGCCGCCGCTTCTTCTTCTTCTTCTTCTTCGTCTTCCGAGCCTATTCTCCGTTCTTCAACATGCTCTCCTTCCTCTTCTTCTGCTCTGAACGGACCCACTTCTCACTCCACGAAAACACTTATTCTGGGATCCGTTCCAACTCCAAAATCTCCTCCTCCAGCATTAGACTCAACCAATTTTCAAAATGTTCCATTTCCAAACCGGTTGAGATCTAATAAACAAAATCCTCAAATGGAGAAGATTCTGGAGTTATTTAAGCAAGTTAACATTAACATTCCTCTTTTAGATGCTGTCCAACAAGTCCCGTCCTACGCGAAAATCTTAAAGGACTTGTGCACGAAAAAGAGGAAGTGTCAGGTACCCAAGAAAGTTTTCTTGGCTAGTGCTGTGAGTGATGCCCTTACCCAATCTTTACCACAAAAACGGAAGGACCCTGGCTGTCCTACGATTTCAATTACTATTGGGGATAAGAACATCAACCGCGCACTATTAGATCTTGGTGCCAGTGTTAACTTGCTTCCGTATTCAGTATACGAGCAATTAGGCGTCGGAGAGTTGAAACCCACACACTGCACTCTCCAAATGGCCGACCGATCGATCACTCATCCTAGGGGTGAGCTAGAGGATGTGTTAATCAAAGTCGGGGACTTCATATTCCCCGTTGACTTCATTGTATTAGATACACAGCCTGTAGCTAACCCCCGGAATCAAATTCCGGTGATACTCGGTCGCCCATTTCTCGCAACCTCAAATGCTGTGATCAATTGTCGCAACGGTTCGATGAACCTCTCTTTTGGAAATATGACGATTGAACTCAACATTTTTAGGTTGGGGAATCAGCCCGCCGAACCTAATGCTCATATACTGGACGTCTGCTCGATCCAGGAGATCACCCCCGAAGAGTGTGAATTCGAGGAGTTTCTGTTTGAACACGATAATCTTAACGCCACTAGTGCGTTTCTCTTCGAACCTGCTGCTGTTTCTGCGCCCGACAACGACTACGAGTGTTTCACGTTCACGAACGATCTTAGCCGCGCACAACCCGAGTTTGAATCCTTCGACTTTCCGGATGAGTTACCTGAACCATCCGACTCGGTTGCCTACACTCGTTTTGAACCTTTGCTGGAGTCCTTTGAGTTCGAGACCTTTGCACCAGTCTTGCCTTCCATCATTTCACCTCCAACGCTCGAACTCAAGCCGTTGCCGTCTCACCTTAAGTATGCTTACTTAGGTGAGAACGAGACCCTCCCTGTCATCATCTCGGCTTCTCTAGCTCCCGAGCAAGAGAAAGCCCTTCTCGCAGTCTTGCACAGCAACAGGCAAGCTTTTGGCTGGTCCATGGCGGACATCAAGGGGATTAGTCCCCTCATCGTTGAGCATCACATTCATCTGATGGATGATGCCAAACCAGCCCGGGATCCACAAAGACGTCTTAATCCAGTCATGAAGGAGGCTGTGAAGAAGGAGATCGTCAAATGTCTAGATAGTGGTATCATTTACCCTATCTCTGATAGCCAGTGGGTTAGCCCCATTCACGTTGTCCCCAAGAAGTCGGGCATCACGGTCATCACCAACGAGGCGAATGAGTTAATCCCTACTCGCACCCAAACTGGGTGGCGAGTTTGCATTGATTACAGAAAACTCAACGCCGCAACGCGGAAAGACCACTTTCCGCTACCTTTCATTGACCAGATACTTGAACGATTGGCCGGACATGAGTACTATTGTTTTCTTGATGGCTACTCTGGCTATAATCAAATTCCCATCGCCGAAAAAGTCCAGGACAAGACCACTTTCACTTGTCCTTTCGGCACGTTTGCATATCGACGCATGCCCTTTGGGTTATGCAATGCGCCCGCTACCTTCCAGCGGTGTATGATGGGAATTTTCTCTGACATGGTGGAAAATTTTCTAGAGATTTTCATGGATGACTTCTCCATCTTCGGCGACTCCTTTGACGAGTGTTTGCTGCATCTTGACGCTGTCCTTACCCGATGTAATGACAAGAATCTCACTTTGAACTGGGAGAAATGCCACTTCATGGTGCGCGAAGGTATTGTCTTAGGACATATCATCTCGCAAAATGGCATAGAGGTTGACAAAGCAAAGATTGAGGTCATTTCCAATCTGCCTCCTCCCCGATGCGTCAGAGATATCTGAGCCTTCCTTGGCCATGCCAGTTTCTATAGACGTTTTATCAAGGATTTTAGCAAGATTGCTAGGCCTTTGACTCTTTTGCTGGCCAAGGATACACCATTCGACTTCAACTCGAGCTGTGTGACTGCATTCGAGTCACTGAAACGCTCACTCACTTCTGCTCCCGTTCTTTCCTCACCTGACTGGACACACCCATTCGAGATTATGTGCGATGCATCCGACTTTGCCATCGGTGTTGTCCTTGGACAGCACATCAACAAGATGCCGCACGTAATCTATTACGCGAGCCGAACCCTGAACGACGCCCAACTCAATTATACAACAACTGAGAAGAAATTCTTGGCTGTTGTATTTGCTTTAGAAAAGTTCAGGCCCTACCTCATCGGCTCTCCAGTCATTGTCTACACTGACCATTCTGCTCTGCGCCATCTTTTTGCGAAGAAAGATGCCAAATCTCGGTTAATACGTTGGATCCTCTTGCTTCAAGAGTTTGACCTTGTCATTAAGGACAAACGAGGATGTGAAAACGTAGTTGCCGACCATCTCTCACGACTTCCTTCTTCGCCTTCGCTTCCAATTCCGATCAACGACGTTTTCCCGGATGAACAACTCTTGACAGTATCGTGCGAACCCTGGTTCGCAGATATTGTGAACTATTTGGCCACGGGCTTACTACCGACTGAATGGTCGAGTCAGGACAGACTTCGCTTCTTATCCCAAGTAAAACACTTTTACTGGGACGAACCCTACTTGTTCAAGTACTGTCCCGACCAGATTATTCTTCGGTGTGTCCCTAATGAGGAATTCAAGAGTGTGCTGTCATTTTGCCACGATCAAGCGTGTAGCGGGCATTTTGGGCCCAGAAAGACAGCTGAGAAGATCTTGCAATGTGGTTTCTACTGGCCACAACTCTTCAAAGACGCTCATGACTATTGCAAGACTTGCTCCCGGTGCCAACACATGGGCCGGATATCCCGGAGGAACGAGATGCCGCTCCAACCGATCTTGGTTGTGGAGATTTTCGATGTTTGGGGGATAGACTTCATGGGGCCGTTTCCCAGCTCTTTTGGGAACTTGTACATTCTTCTAGCTGTTGATTACGTCTCTAAATGGGTCGAGGCTGTGCCCAGCCGGACTAACGACAACAAGGTTGTCGTTAGGTTCCTTAAAGAAAACATTTTCTCCCGGTTTGGGCACCCCCGAGCGATCATTAGCGACAATGGAAGTCATTTCTGCAATAGGACTTTCGAGGCCTTGATGCGGAAATACTCCATTAATCATAAGCTTTCTACGCCCTACCACCTCCAAACCTGCGGGCAGGACGAAGTTTCAAATCGGCAGATCAAGCAGATACTGGAGAAGACGGTTTCCAAGAACCGTAAGGATTGGTCTCTGAAACTCACTGATGCCCTTTGGGCATTTAGAACCGCTTATAAGACTGACCTTGGCATGTCTCCCTATCGGCTTGTATACGGAAAAGACTGCCACCTTCCTGTTGAAATCGAGCATCGCGCATTTTGGGCGATAAAGGAGCTGAATCTGTCTCTTGAGGACGCGGGCAGCCATCGGAAGCTGCAGCTGAACGAACTATGCGAGCTTAGGGATGAGGCTTACGACAACGCGGTTGTCATTAAGAATCGAACGAAGGTGTTTCACGATAAACACCTTTTGGGCAAAACCTTAGTACCTGGTCAGCAGGTACTGCTTTACGACACCCGACTTCACTTCCATCCAGGAAAGCTCAGATCTCGCTGGAAAGGGCCGTATTTTGTGCGGAATGTGTATCCGCAGGGCGCTGTGGATTTGGAAAATCCAAAGGACGGTTCAATTTTCAAAGTGAACGGACACCGATGCAAACCGTACCTTAGCGCCGAACCAACAGAGGAGCTCCTGTTCTTACAGGAGCCGGTTTACCCTGATTGATCTTCCTCTGCCTACCTCCAAACTTCGGTTATCCAGCCAAGAACAGTGGACACTGTTCCAAATAAGTTTGGGGGTATGCACAAACCATTTTGTTTATATTTGTGTATATTCTTTTTCTTTTCTTTAAAAACAAAAAAAAAATTTGGTGTATCGCTAACCGACAATTTTGAACCTTCCAACTGCTCTCTTCATGCTACGACAGTGAGGACACTGTCCAGTTTAAGTTTGGGGGTACACTCGGTACGCATTTCTTACCTTCGCATTCATATGTATATTTTGCATCTGCATATTAATATCCATAAAATCCATAAAAATTTGAAAATTTTCTAAAAAAAAAAAGTATAAAAACTTTTTTGTCAAGTTAGCTTGTGGAAGAACTCTGATTCAACATTCGACGGTTTTTGTTTGAAAAAATAGGAATAACTAGATCTTATGTTTGGATTTTGAAAACCTGAAAGATAACTCTCCTTTGAAGTTAACTATAGCTGATATACGTCTTTACATCACACTACACGTGTCGTAAGATTTTGGGAATTAGATGACAAGTCTTTCATGTTTAAACTTTTAAACAGATAAATGATTTTCTGAGGATCAAATAGGTTTGTTCTGAAATAAGTAATGTCAAGAATAGTTTATGAAGTAAAGCGAATATGAAGGAATGTTATTGATGCCGTAATTGGAGCTAAGTCGGAAAAATAACCCATCTAAAACTTGATTGGAATGATTACACACCAAACCCACTAAACACGTCTTTTATCCATATTAAATCATCTGATTTTCACGCCAAACTGTCTTTTGTTTTTGGACCTAGGTAACTTGAGTAATTAAGTCCGCTGGGGTGTTTCTACACCTAATGCCCTAAAACCAACTGGTTTGGGTGCATTGGCCCAAAGCTCGCTAAGAAGCCTAGAAAGTCCAGTTTAAAACAAAGTCAAGCAAGTGTTCTCTCCGAGTTAAAATTCCTAACGGTTCTTTGTGTGAGAATAATCTTGATAAAAGACAGGCTTTTAAAAAAAAATTTAACAGAGATATGAAGGTTTTACTCTTTGATAAAGACTATTGCACGTTCACAGAGGTGTGTATGAAATGAAAACAAGAAAAAGGTGGAGTGAAAAATACGACTTAGTTTCCTGTTAAGGAAGATAGAAATTCTGAAGTTGAAACCTTACTGGAAAACGAAACTTGAAAAATGCTTAACTCGTTATAAAACTTATGTGATCCTTTTAAAATTGTTATCTGGGCTTTATTGTGCGACATGATGACTTTAATCGATCCTTCTGGAACTTAACGACACTATTTGCACTGCACGTAAAGACATATAAAATCTGTAGTTAAATAAGAAGCGAGGTGTGAAAAATAAAGGTTCGATGATCTAGACTTAGGATTATAGAATTGTTATTTTCTAAAACAAAACTTTAGGATTTGAAGCTTAGTTATTTTACAAAACCAACTTGACCGGATTTTGTGGGTAGTATCCGCTGAAAACCCTCAGGAGACAACACTCCTCCTACTAGGGACACCTAGAGGTTTAACGGCTTGTTGCACATGCTCAGTGCAATCGCGTTCCCTGCGAAAGTGAGGTTAGGAAATTTTTTGTGAATAAATGGGCTTTGCTCGGGACGAGCAAATGATAAGTTTGGGGGTATTTGTTCATATCAGATTTTTGCATTTTCATACCGCCCAATTTTTATCACATTGCATATCGGTAGATACTCTTGAGCCGTGTTTGCTAGTCAATTGCAGGATACAGGTTCCCGGTTCTCAAACGGAGAAATTCATGGAAAACACGACAAAATCCGGTTCCTGCCAACCACAGATAAAACACGGTCTCCGCTCTTCATCCGTATGTTGCCAGATACCAGTTTAGGAAGACAAAATGTCAACTCAATGTCATTCTCATGCACAAGGCTCAATGGTAGCACAAAATCCAAGAGATCTACGCGGAGCTCGAGGCAATCATCCACAAAAAAGTCCACCTTTCCTCAATAGAAATTCTGGAAGAAATGGGAAAGAGTTTTCAGAAAATATATACACCAGACAAGAGGGGACAGGAGAACAGGAAAGTACACAGAAGCCCACACCCTAAGTCCACTATAGGGGCGCGGATCCGCGGCCATAGGGGGGCATAGGCGGCGGATCCGCGGCCGTACAGGGGATTCAGGGCACGAGCTTCCAGGGGCAGTTTGGTCATTTCATCAGGGTTCTGGTGGTTGCCCTAGGATTTCATTTCTTGGCCTATAAATAGCCCAGAATTTTGTGAAGAAAGGGTCAATTCTTGTATTTTCATTTTGCCTAGTTTTAGTGTTGTTCTTCTTCCTCTTCTCACCTCTTCTCCATTAAACTTGTAGTGAGCTTTTGAGTGAAGAGTGATGAATAAAGAAGACCATTTTTATTATCATGCTTGTCTCTTTCTTTACTTGTTGTAATTTGTTGTAATTTTAATTGTTAAGTAGTTGTTGTTATTTGCTTGATTGTTTCTTTCTTCTCTCTTTTCCTTTATCATTCATATGACAATGATACTTACGCTCGATCCTCGCCAAGGTGAGGTCGCAAATAGTTAGTCGTATTCTTCTAATCTCCTTCTTTCTATCTTCCTCTTTATTTTGTTTTGTTTTTCCTTATCATGAAGTGTGAGTAGTTTTATACTTGTTAGGGTAGGATAAGGGAAGTTTGAGAGAAGGAAATCTCTCTCACTCTTTCCTTGCCCAACAACTTAAATCGACTCCCGTTAATTGAACCACAATCCGCTCCGTACGGCACCCTATCCTACATGATAGCGGTGATTCCGTAGTGAGACCGGTTGTGGTTGAATTAACCGGAGGTTATGGATAAGAGCCAAGAACGGACGGACAAGCACCAAAAGTAAGGACTATGCGTTGGAAAGCCTAGCTTATACTCGCAAGTTCCTTCCTAGTCGTGCTAATCCCCGTTGTTGCCGATTACCGTAACACCGATATTAAGTGGGGCAACGAAAGATGTGGAGACTCCTAACTCAAACTAACCTAATCCTAACCCTAACAAGCTCTCTTTAAATATCAACTCAACACTTAGATAATCCAACAAAATCTGAAAACAGGACTTAACTCGTTAAAACACTTTGAAAAAGACTCCCATCTCCCTGCGGACGACCCGTACTCAACCGGCTAGCTACAAGCGAAACCGTCTTGATTGCGGTATTTAAACTAAACTTGAACACGCACGTACTCTAACAATCACCTACCGAGCCTATCTGTGACAATCTCCGTACAGTCCGGTCTGTTCGTCTAAGAGTATCGCATATCGGGCCTAGGGGGATGGTAAACGTCAGACCCCCAATAGCGGTATAAGTCGTGTCGGAGTGTAGCCCAGAACACCTTGAGAAACTACTGGAATACCTACCAGTAAATCTCACTTACCTTGGCTAAGGACTTTGTGTAATGGCTCTCGACACGGTGCGATATCAACCCCCAATAACGGGAGAGACGAATCCTATCTAACCGCCACTGCCTCCAAGTGCTTCGGGACTGCACCCAACTACTATCTGTTTGCACGACTCCTTTAAGCCGTGGTAGGGTAGCAATCAAAGAACAATATGAATACACTTGAGGCAAAGTAGCAGTGTCAAGTCAAAAGACTAAGCCGTACTCATGTCACCTGGGAACTGCACCTGACGATAGGTATGATACCAATCAACAGTGCCCCTGCGAGTCCGTCCGGTGTACTAATAACCAAATGAGCACCTGTATACTATCTTAGGTGAACCAAATGACACCAATGGCTTGTGAGACCGGCCATCATCTCTTGTCTGGGTCTCGATCCGTATACACTAGTCAACTCTCTGAGTATCGATACCCAGTCTCAAAACTCCCATGACTAGGGACACTTTAAGGATGTGCTTATAGACTACCCAACTCTCACGTATATGATCGCCATCATACTGCTGGTAGTCAAGCAAGAATCTTATGGGCTCTATCAACATGTAATAGTGATTTGTAATGCACCTGAAGCATGTACATGATGATAAAGACAAACCATATAGCATACTATCATCTCGAGTAAGACTGTTCTACTGGTATAGGTCCTCCCTCAATTATTGCAATCACGTGCTTGTGATCCAATAATTGACTTAAGGGCACTATAGCCAACAATCTCCCACTTGCACTTAAGGGTAATTATTGCGGTGTCGCATACTCACAGCCCGTGTGATACCGAACACCCAACTCCTCTACTAATCAGTTTCACAATGCTCATTTGTGAAAGTATTGCTTTCGAGAAATAGCCTCTCTGAGTGGATCCGCTCTAATATTTCTTTTATGTCTCTCTTAATCTCAAGTTCGCGGAGAAAGCCATCTCCCGAAATGAGCAATACTGTCTTAGAATATGTCTGGATTTCTGATGGAACCTAGTTCATAAATGAACTTAAAATCCAGCAAACTTCTTAGACTGTATCGTTAGTATCCTGCGCCACGCCTTCCTCGGTATCCACTTGGACCACCTGTCCAAACTACTGCCCCTCATCAGAGGGAAAACTATAACTCTGACAGTCACTCTGTCATCCAGGTCACCTTGGAAGCCAGGAATGATAACCATCTCCCGAAGGAAGCTGTCATTATCATATCCCTAGAACATCTACTTATGTTCTATAACTGCTTCCGAACGTTTCTCCCGGATTGGATTAATATATATAAACTCATTGCATCTCATGCAAAAACAACATCTGGTGTGGTACTTGACATCTCATGATTGACTCAATTGCCTAAGCTAGTGATATGCCAATCATGCACATCCCTCTCCCCTTTAGTCTGTAAGACACCTTTGGAGAGGGTGACTCCATCACCTGCAGGTACACCACCTTGTCAGGAGTCATCTATTCTAAAACACCTTTAGAATACTGTCTAAGTATCCGAATTGGAAAACTACCTAAATCTAGATCTAAAATCATAGATCTAGTAACCGGAATGTCTAATATTATATCCATATCCTATACGGAGAAACCACTGTGTGACAACCACAGTATAACCGATCGTAGTATAGGAATTTCACTTCCTACAATGTGCATGTCATCCAAATACCAGGACATCACACCCTACTACCTTCTTAACAGATCCATCTCCTATTCTAATGAAGTCAAAACCTATGATTGTCACATCAAAAATAGATGATCTATCTCCGCTATATCTGCTTAAGTCTATAAATAGACACAAGCTACTTGTCCACCATGCTTCCGCTGCTCCCACTGACTACGACAATTCTCTGGCGGAGTCATATACACGTGCACTTCTAAAGCTAGTTTAGAACGATGCTATACTTATCCTCCTACCGGGTCTCATAGTCTGGAACAACAGTAGTGTCAGGTTTGGGTAAACAAGAACCTCCCTGTCACCGTCTTTGAGAATACCGAAGTATCTCTCGGGCGCCTGAGATTACCCACCATATCTGCGGAGTGGCTAATGGAATGTCATACCTGATTGAATCTTTAGGTTCTTATTAAATTTTCAGTAATCGTCTGTGGTTCTGGAATCACTTCCAGTTCTACCATACTCTCAGTACTATTTTCTGAAAAAATCCATTTTACTAAAACTATGGTGAATTGAGAACAATATTACTATTGATCTTCCAGATGGTAGAAAGTTAACCCTCGTCAAAATTCGGGTTAACCCACAAACTGCCATTACAGAAACGTACCTTAAGTTATCCAGAGTCTGGTTTTAAGCATAAGCCGAACAACTCCAAATACCTTAACATCGTTAAGATATTAACCATTCTATATCCAATATAGAAACACAGGCACTGATTTAGTTGGAACCAGATTCAAATCATGCAGCTGTCTCCAGTGCATGCTAACTAAATGGAAGGAGGTCGATCAGCGTTACCCTAAGGCGCTTGCGTCTCTGGTTCTGGGATTTCTGTCCATGCTGAATCAACTTAGGAGTGCATCCAAACATGAGTAACCTGCAAGAGAAACAAGTTTCTCAAAACCATTACTATCAACTGAATACCTAACACAAGTATCTATATTTTCGATCACCTTGAAGAATCCCGATACTGGCAACACGTGGTTCTCTACTTTATTCTTGTACCTATAACTTCTCAAAATATAGATCTTGTATTTCTATGCAACACTTGTCTAAAAACTAGAGAAGTCATAAGTAAATAGAATATAGTACGAACACCAACCCCTCTGTCCTAATAGACACCGGACAACATACAATACTTTGTATAAGTCCCCTGAGTTTAATAACTCAAACCATGTGCGTCGTAGGTTGAAAACTGTACTATAGCTGTGAAGAATTACACCACCGTTGAATGCTCCTTACCTAACTATCAATTGATATAGGTAAATGTCATGGGCATAATTTCAAAAAATTATATCTCACTTTATAAAATAAACATACAGATATATCAATTTGTAATTGATGCATAACAACGGAAATTCAAAACCAAATATTTGTCGTCAGGAAAAAACCCAGGCGATTTCCTCAAATATCACCAATTACAACGAATTCCGATATAATGAGGATGATCACCTAATTCCCAATAACTTACTCCTGCTCATCATCTGTAAAACCATACAGATGTGAGAATCAAAACCTGGTAAATACATACCCTAGAGTAAGGATCTAATTGGGAAATCAATTTTCAATTAGCAACGCATAGTGAAACTGAAACATGAAAATGTTTCGAAGGGGTATCTGGGTATTCCTAGTAATGCCTCTTCCATTATCAGATTCACGATTGTAACCGTATATTTCTTTTCCATCTCTCCAAATCCCTTTATTTGTCTTTACTCATTACCTTCTGTACATCCCCTTAGGCTAAATGGTTTTCTTCATTCCCTACCGTTCGGCACCAGCCTATGGTTTGGAAGAAATCTATCCAATAAGCGTAATAGGTGTACTCTCCTAATCTTAGGAGTAATCGCAATCTGAGAGAAGGTGAAAATAAAAGACAACCTGAATAATCATATTCAATTTCTCCTGAACCGGAGAAATATAAAGGTGAAGTAGGAGTAGCGATGAGATACGTGGTTTGATCGTGAATGATAGCAGTCGCAATTTACTTTTCCCTCTTTCTAATCCCTTTATTTGTCTTTACTTGTTACCTTCTGTACACCACACTTAGGCTAATTGGTTTTTTTCCTTCCCCACCTTTCGGCACCTGTCTATGGTTTGGAAGAAGACTATCCAATAAGCGCAATAGGTGTACCCTTACCTAATCCTAAGAGAATCCTATTCAATCTCTCCGGAACCAGAATCCATCCTCGAATTTGGAATAAATTCCTTCGAGTTCGTATGTAACTATACGATAGATATATCCAATGGAAGTGGATGTTCGTAGTGATACGGGGTGTTCTAGAGAAATTCAAAGGGTAAAAGAAGGAGTGGAAATGAAGTATGCAACTCTGACAATCCAAAAGTCAATGTGTTTTAAGAAGGTCCGGTTAACTTGGTTACTAAGTTATAGTCTAGGGTCGGGTCATGGTCGCTGCCAAAGAGAGAGAGAAAAGAAACACTCTGCATGCACTCTAACCTAGATCAAAATGGTTAATCACTTTATCTGATCAGGATGTCTCCCACTATATCCTCAAATTCTCCTCCAAACCTGAAAGAAGAATTAGTCGGGATCACCCGAGGAGTAAACCAACACATCAGTGGGAATCGGGATCCAACTATCATCGCATGATAACTTGATGGAATCCACTCAAGTCACCACACTCCAGAAGGTATGCGCACGCCTGGCAAGTTTCAGTTTCTTTAGAAACTCCCGATGTGGATTTTTGCTCCAAGGAACCAAGTGACCTTGACACAGTCAACAAATCAAAGAGTCCTAGTCAAGTTCAACCCGTCATTATCCAGGATTGCATTAAACCCCCCGTACGAACCCTTGACACGGTCAACAAGGCCGCATGACTGTCCTAACCAATCGCATTAATATGCCACAAACAAGCACTACTTAGCTACCGCACACTACGCCTTGACACAGTCAACAAACGCAGCATGAATACTAAGCAATACTTGTAAGAAATGACCGAGGGCTACGACTGATTTTTGGCGAAAAACGTTTAACGTAATGAACTTGATATCGTTGAAGGAACCACATAGCCTTTTATAAATATATAGTGATGAAAACCATTGCTAAAGAGGTCACTCTAGCTGAAGGGATCTCGGCTCTTTCCCCGTAGAATGAGGTGCAGGATATTCCAACTGAATACCGCGATGCAAAGCAAAAAGTAATCGACTATAGTGAAGTGATTACCCTGACGCAAACCTCTGCCCAAGGGGTCACTCCCGATGAAGGGATCTCGGCCCTTGCCTCGTCGAATGAGGTGCTGGATATTCATAACCGAATACCTCTATGCAAAACAAAAGAGAACGTCCTTGTAATAACAACTTTTTGAAAATTGTTCCAACAACATCGAATAGGTCTGTTTTTCTTGCATTGATCCGAATCAATGCAGTCCCATCAATTAATCACACCACAAAGAACGAAAATATGATGTACGTATATGTCATCCGCATTCACCACTGGGTCCCGTCATCACCCGTTAGGTTGCTTAACTAACGACAGAGCAGGGACTGGACTAGTGCGGGTGTAAAACATATACAACATCTACTAGTATATATATAATAATATACAATAATCGCTCCAGACGTGATAAATGCAACATCACAGAAAAGTAACAAGCATCACAGAACAATACAGATAACCTAGGATCCCCGGATTTCATTGCACCACAAGTGAAACCCGACGTTCCCCCGGTCGTGTGGATAGCCTATGCAATGAAAACCTAGACCCCTACCTGTCCGGCAAGTTACCCGCCAAAACCAGAAGCGGGGCAGCCCCTTCAGCAAAGTGAATGGACCACCCAGCACTTCACGGAATCCGGTAACTTGAGCACCCCTCCTTGGGTCAACCTATACCCCCTACGAGTGTGGCGAATAGCCTGCCAATTCTGGAGTGAGGCCCCCTACTTCTCAAAGCCATGAGATGCGAACCCGTTGCCCTCCAGAACCCAGCTATCCGTGCACTCCACCGCAGGGTAATTCTAGTACAGGAAAGAAAATATGTACAACGGTGACATCGACCTCAATCCGGTCGTGCCCCAAAAGAATAATATACAAATAGGCAGTGACGGCAGACCACATGTCGGAAGCTCGCCCCGCGATATCATATGTATAAATAAATCCAAACTGCACTACCATTGCACGCAAGCTATCCACTACGATAAATCCGCAACATCACAGCACAATACAAAACATCAACGTGAATGTCACGTTCATAAACCCGTCTAAAAGAACTATAGAGATTGGACAAGTTGTACCGATCAAATGACATTCACGGTCGCAGATAGAAATGTATATACTTGTAAACTTTAAACAATGTTAGAAAATATCGACTTCGAAATAACCCCCGAATAGCCTCAAACAAGTAGATAAGACCATATCCAAACTGGGTTAAACAAACAACACCACTGAACCAACATTCCAGAGACAAGACAACACCCAAAAAACGAAGCCCAGAAGCAATGAAATGGCCGGCCTGGCCGGATTTTTGAGCTATGTGCTCGGCCAAAATCCGACGTATTGGGTTCGTAGTTGGGGTGTAGTCTACAGGTCACTTAAGTAGTCTTCTACAGCTGTTTAAATAATTTTTGAAGACACTTTTAAATTTGACAGAAACTATAATGTATCGGGGCAGTGTTTGGAGTTGTTTCGATTTCGATACTTTAACATTGTCTAAACCAACTAGTATGCGATTAATGTTTTGTCTCTGATACTATGTTGGGTTACGGCAGTGCCCCGGCCGTCAATCCGTGGCCAAATGCGGAACAAAAATTTGTAAAACTTAGCGCTAACGTAACCCTAAAACCCGGATCGAACCATTAACCGTATTCTAGCAACTCTATAAAGTGTTTAGAGATTATACCGATCGATCCATGTCCTTCGATCTTCAATCTCTTTCCTAGCTCCTCGCCCGCTGCCTCAAAAATGTCCGCTCTCCGGTCTCCCTCGTCAAAGACGATCCACCTCGAGGATTCTTAATACGGGCTCCCGTTTTAAGCCGAAGCAACTCGAACAACTAGTTTGCTAATCTAGGTGCTCAAGATGAAGTAGAGAGAGTGTGTGATCATTTTCACTCAAGACATCTATAGATTCTCAACACATTAGAGGGTATGGATGAAGGTGAAGAAGGAGCCATTGGTGGTGAAGAGTGTGAGCTCAAGACTTAGCTTGCAAAAGAAAAAGGCAACCCCTTGAACCAAAGAAGTGGTGGCTTCCCCCTTTTTTGAGTTGTGATGATTTATGATGTATTTTGTTAAAAAACCAAAGATATAATATCACAAAATATCTACCACAAAACCCTCATAAATATCTCACAAAATAATAAATAATAAAGCATGGTCCATGCTTCATTAAATGCCACTTGCCAAAAAACTTAACCTCACATTTTACACATAATCAATATTAAACATTTATCAAAACCCTAAATGTTTAATTCAAAAAAAAAGAAATAGCATCTCTAAAGTAATCTTGTAACGGATTACAAGAATACCCCTCAACTGTATATACATACCTGTATCCGTATTCCGACTGAATACGAATACAACGAGACGAAAATAATCCAACTATCTAATACTAGGATCCGGCTTAAACCAAAGCCCACTAGTATGATCCTTCCGATCATGATCCGTGCACGAGTGCACGTATATGATCAAACCCTGCCATAAAACCATACGGCATCTACAACGTTTTGGCCGAAATAGGGAAACATTCTGTGTGGGACTCTAAATACTCGTCAATACGCTGGCAGTGGGCTTAACCACAAGCACGTCAGTAGCACTAGCTGTACGTAACGGCTGCTCAGGTATTGAGAGAAACGGAGGCCGATGAGAGAACTCATCCTGAAACCCTACTGAGCCTATATGTGACAATCTCCGTACAGTTCGGACTGTTCATCTAAGAGTATCGCATATCGGGCCTAGGGGGATGGTAAACGTCAGACACCCAATAGCAGTATAAGTCGTGTCGGAGTGTAGCCTGGAACACCTTGAGAAACTATTGGAGTACCTACTAGTAAATCTCACCTGCCTTGGCCAAGAACTTTGTATAATGGCTCTCCAAACACAGCGCGATATCAACCTCCAATACCGGGAGAAACGAATCCTATCTAACCGCTACTGCCTCCAAGTGCTTCGGGACTGCACCCAACTACTACCTGTTTGCACGACTCTTTTGAACCATGGTAGGGTTGCAATCAAAGAAAAGTAGGAACACACTTGAGGCAAAGTAGCAATGTCAAATCAACGGACTAAGCTGTACTCATGTCATCTGGGAACTGCTCCTGACGATAGGTATAGTACCAATCAGCAGTGCCCCTGTGAGTCCTTCCGGTGTACTCATAACCCAATGAGCATCTGTATACTATCTTAGGTGAACCAACTGACACCAATGGCTTGTGAGACCGGATATCGTCCGTCGTCGGGGTTTCGATCCGTATACACTAGTCTACTCTCGGAGTATCGATGCCCAGTCTCGAAACTCCCACGACTAGGGACACTTTAAGGATGTGCTTATAGACTACCCAACTCTCACGTATATGATCGCCATCATACTGCTGGTAGTCAAGCAAGAATCATATGGGCTTTATCAACATGTAATAGTGATCTGTAATGTCACTTGAAGTATGTACATGATGATAAAGACAAACCAGTTAGCATACTATCAACTCGAGTAATACTGTTCTACCGATATAGGTCCTCGCTCAATCATTGCAATCACGTGTCTGTAATCAAATAATTGACTTGAGGGCACTATAGCCAACAGGGACAAATTTGAGTACTTTTTCTGCATTCCTCCTTTTACCATCTCCCATGGGTTTTTCGGAGCTCTCGAGCTTTGCATCAATTCGATGACATGACCTTTATCACCCGAGTTGTTGAGTTCGGGATCACCCTACAGGATGTGATATTCATTCTTGGCCCCCTAGCACACGGTCGGATGGTCGAAACCCCTGATATCGACCCGATTGACTACATGGCCATTTGCGGACAGCTCCTCGGTGTGGTTCCTTCACCGACCACAGGGAAGCCCTTCCAGGCTAGATGGCTTATGAAGGATTTCCAGGAGAAGGGTGCGGGCATTTATTTAGGACTGGAGTATCACACACGGGCCTTCCTACTATATTTCTTAAGCGCGTTCGTTTTTGGGACCGCCTCCAGCTATTGTTCTTTGCAAGTACTCCTCCTGCTCGAGGATTTGAATGCTCTTCACACTTACGCTTGGGATGGTGCTTTGCTGGCACACATTCTTCATAAGCTAACGGTCTATAATGACAATAACTGCCTCTTCGTGGGATCACTGATGTTTATTCAGGTAAACTTTTGCATATATTCATTCTTTGTGTACTTTGTTTAGCTTTTTAGATTCTCATATGATTCTTTTTGCAGCTGTGTTCCTACCAGCATTTTCCAACTCTCCGTCCTAACTTCGATGAGGTGGACACCGTTGTGTTCCCGCAGGGAGTGAGATGGGGTAAAGCTTTGGCTACTCACCCTAACTCGATGACGGACATGGGCCCCTTCTTCTACGGTCATCTTGATCAGTTGATGGTTGAGCATGTAAGTTCCTTACAGTCTCGTTTTTAGATTTCTTTCATATCTTCATGCTTCTTATATCGTTCTTACTTGCAGGCGATCTGGTATGCTTACGAAGGGTGACCGTTCCTCTTGAGTTGACTCCGGGCGTCGTCATGGCTAGCCACGACTGCTGGGTGATGACCTTCTCGAAAGTGGAGGTCTTCCACATGAGTAGGGTGATGTGGCAGTTTGGGCGCCACCAGGGTGTTCCACCAGAGCCTTGACCGCATCATGATGAGCATCAATTTTCGACCAGGATCCAGACTTATCATTCGAAGTGGACATCGTGGTCCCTGATTATAGCGAGGATTCGATCATTACTAGCAGTGGTACAAGAGTACCTTCTCCTCTCTCTTTCAACTGTACAGAGAGTTGGAAGGTGGATTCAGAGGTCCATCGGTCGGCGGTGAGCCTCCTGTGGGTACTGAGGGCCCGCATTCCCTTTATGCGGCTCCAGCGGCTGAGTGTTGAGTGAATGGCGGCCCAGCAGGCAGAAGAGGAGGCACGGAGGGCCGAGAGTGGAGCCCGGCCCATTACGATCCATCGGTTACGGACTGATGTCGAGATACTTACTAGGTCTGCCCCGGAGGATATGCAGCTGTTGCGGGCACAGTTGGAAGGGAGAGACGTCGAGATTTCTCGCTTGAGGGAGATTATTGACACCGTAAGTTTCTTTCGCTTTGTAGAATTCTGCCTTAATCCATTTGCAAGACTATAAGGCTATTCTTTTCTTGAATTGCATATGAACCATCAAGCTTTGTCTTGTCTATCTCACTCGGAGTCTCGAAGACACCGGGGTCATCGTTCTTATGCGATTGTTGCCAGATCAGAGCACAAAAAGCCCATTGCCTCAGTTGATGATGCTTTGAGGATGGATGAGAGTGCCACGGGTGGCGGTGATATTGTGTCGAGCTTTCCAGATGGTGGGAGTGCCTCTAGGGTTGATGAGTGAGGAGAGAGAGAGAGAGAGAGAGAGATGAACATTTTCACTTTGTTGATATCCTGATATTTTTTGGTGCTTGGTGATTTTGGTTTGATATTTGCATTTCTTATACCTGTTTGTCTGGACACTTGCGCACACTTATCAGAAATTTCAGTAAACTAGAAGAAACCATAAATTGTCTAAATATTTGCCTTGAGAAATCTTGTTATAGTGCGAACAATTGATGGAATTATGAATTGCCATTCCGTCATAGCAAATATTTATTCTTTTTATGGGTCTCCTCTACAACAACAATGGAGAGGTAAATTGGGTATTCCTTTTAGCTCAAAATTTCTTAGGGTTTCCCCAGACTTAATCAACCAAGTTAGCTAATCGTTCCATCGTTGCTTTAAGAAGAGATCAAATCTTTCTTCATTGATCTAGAGATAGGTGACTAAGATAATAGTGTGAGGGTATGAGATTGGCGAGGGGACCACTTTTCTAGACTCAAGGATTTCTAAAGCGGATGCCCCAGCCATCAACTTAATTGGTTTTAATCAAGTTAGTCGTCATTGTCTAACAGAGAGGGTTTGGTACATATTATCTAGTGTATATATAGGTTTCAAGAGTGGTTTTGGTCCCTTTTACGGTTGGATTTTCCTGTTCGGTCATTGATAACATGTACCTCACACTCGGTTAAGAGCCGTAGTTTAACGTCTTCGGACATTGGGGGAATGAGCAAATGATATTAATGAACACGATAATTTACTAACAACTCCTCATTAGCAAATTCCTCCGAGACAATCTCTCTTATAGAACTAAGTGAATCCCACTATATTGTCCCATTTCATCTAAGTATAAGGGTGTCGAGTAAGTCATAATGTTATCTATCTTGAAATATTTCTTGTCTTATCTCACCCTAGAATGTGGGTCTTATAGTCATTTTCCATCGAGCGTCACTTGGTCAACTTGTGCGACTATCCTATTGATGTAGGTAAAGATGGACAACTCCTAAACTTTTTTGCTTACCCGAAGTTAAAATTTTACTTCTAGTCATTTACCAATAGATAAATTGCATATTGGAGACCAAGATTATCCCCAAACAAAAGACCGTTGGGAATTTTAACTTGTTAGAAACACTTACTTGGTGGAGGTAAAAGAAAGAGACATATCTACACACATATTCCCCCTGAATGGTATTATGAACCTCTTTCTTTTTAGAATAGGGTTTCTTCATTTTGTTCAATTCTTCGATTGGGCTATTCCCCTTAGGTGTTGTAAAAGAAAATGGCAAAAATCAATGGATAATTGACTCTGTTGACTTCCGTGAAGCTGACTTGAATGTGGTTTTTTTAGTTCATGTGATAAGGTAAGGATATTTTTCGACAAATGACACAAGTGTTCTTATTGCGTCCCTGGTCCTTTAACTTAGATTTCATAGATTGTCACTACTTGGTCACCTAATCCATTTCGAGAGATAGTCCTTTATTGAGGGTACCATTGCAAGTAAATCGCTTAGCGAGGTCTGGGTTGTTCCTTACCATGCTCATCGATCAACACATATTTGATGGTGATTTTCTTAGTCTTAAATTATTCTGCAATTGCATGGTTAATTAATTGTAGCATTTGTGGGTCGATCCACAGGGAGGATGAGAATTCTAGTTAGCCTAAAACGAATTAAATATAAAAACTTTTTAAGAATTATACTAATAAACACAATAATAAAAGAAAGTAAATTGCAAATTAAAAGATATTCTTAAGATAGAGAAATACCTAGGGTTTAGAATCATCTTGTCTGATCATAGTGTTTTAAATAATATCTTTCCTTTTCTAGCTTTTCCTCTTTAAAGTAATTACGTATCAATTCTACAAAGTAGAAAGCATACACACATTGCAATAAACTATCAATCTATTATAAAGCATAATTCATACGAGCATGGCAATACCCTGTCAACCTACAAATAGGCAAGTAATCAATTCAAGGATTTAATTCTAATTAACTAGAAACTTAGTTAGATTTTCCCTTCTACTTAGTAAACTCAGTGGTCGTCAATCAAAGGCTTACCTTATTTTATTGGCAGAGACTAATCTAACTCTAGATTAACTAGATCGAACATGAATAATAAAATTAAAATACGAACTTTACCTTCTCTAGATAACTTTCATGGTCGTCAATCAATTATCAAATTAACCGGTTTATCGGCAACGTGGCCTTTCCCTAAATAATGGTTGTCAATCACTCATCGATCTATCTAGTTTAAAAAAATTGCATAAAAAGAACATATCTTTTATCATAAAGTAATTCTTCATTAAGAACATAGAAAAAAATAGATCAATGAAAATAGACACCAATCATAGAACACGAATAATTCCAACCCTAGATAGAAATTTAGCTACTCATGGCAAAAGAAGAAAAACAAATAATAAAAAGAAAATTCATTATAAAAATAAAGAAATAAAGTTACAAACTTTTGATCCTCTCAAAAGAGAAGATAAAAACCCTAAATAATAGTATTGCGTTATTTATAAGCTCTCTGGCCAATTACAATAGATAGAAAGAAATCTTTTTTAAACCTTCAGCAGCAAGCAAAAGATCAGAGTCGGACTCGACTAAAGCGCCGCGACTTGCCATCTTAGGTACGTGACTCACCGCGTTTTGGAGCCCAAACGACTCCAAGTTTGGTCTGATGACTTGATTCCCAGAGTTGATTTGTTTGGATAACTGCTTGTTTCGTTGGCTCGACACTTGTATTGGTTTCTTCATTAAATTGTTCACATCCAACACACGTAAGTTCTTCTTTTGTATACTTTTGCACTTGAGACCCTATAATTTGCATTTATTAATAAAATATAAATGGAAGTTATCTTGTGTGGACTGTTGGGCTTCTAAAGAATTTAAAACAAATAAATATAAAAAATAATATGGGGCATGGGATTTGAACTCTGCAGATGGCTTGGTTCAGCAGTGCAAGGTATTACCAATGAGCTACAAGCTCCTTCTTGTAATTAAGGAGTGAATTAAATACTTAAAGTGATAACAGCAGAAGTAAATACTCCAAGTATACATTAATTTTTAAGCAAATTTTGTATACTAAAAATGGAGTTGTTACAATTTTTTAACCTGTAATTAAAAAACAAAATAATTACTTATATCTTGTGCTCAGGCTAAAATACCCCTTTATGGATTTTGAAAAATATTTGAAAAATTTTGTATAGGAAAATTAGGGTTGTTACATTCTACCCTCCTTATAAAAATTTTGTCCTTGAAATTTGTAAAAGGAAAGTGTAACAGATTCAAGCAAATTTTAGTGACTGAAGTACTGACAGTGTGTGAAAAAAATAATAAGGTGGTGCAAGGGTTTTAAAAATGTGAAAAATGTGTGAAGGAATGAAAAAATGCGATGTTTTTGGTAAGATTGTAAAAGAGGTGAGAGAATTTTGGGTTAGGACAGATTCAAAGTATATGATTCAAAAAATATGAAATGATAAAATTCAAGGAACATGATTGTAAAGAATATTTTAGTTGCTTGTTCTTGTGTTATATTGCTTAGGTTGTTCACGCAGAACAGAACTGCATGATAGGATTTTATACAGCTCTGACCTGCATGAGCCACCAACAAAACCTGTCATGCCCCGCTTCCCGATATACGGCGAAGGGGACGCGACTGGTTCGCTACGTATTTACTCAGAAGCAAATACGCTAAGCGTAACTAAGTAATATAAAAGAAAATATTCACAAGAGACAAGGTATAATAAAAACAATAACTTTATTTATTAACTTTCTTTTGTACAATGTATGAAAAGGAAATACAACTGAAATAAAAGCGATGCCTAAACAATGGCATGACAGGAAATTAAAGGTACTAAATAGAAAATGTACAATGTCTAGGGCTCAGGGCCTTCGCTGTACTGAACCAAGTCTTCTGCAGTCAGCTCGATTTCTGACGGGTCCAAAACACCTGACGACATTCAAACAAGAAAGAAATAGAATGTCGTCAGCGAACAGGTCGCTCGGTAAGTCCTAAAGATAAGAGGAAAGTAGAATAGACAGAATAAGAAGGTATTTTTTAAAGTTGTATTATATTGTTGTAATGTTGTGTTAATGCTGTTGTTTGTAGCTTGGTACAGAAGGATGCCAGTGTATACGAGAGGGGTCCATATATGCAAGAGACCGGGGCAAACGGAATGTACAAGGAACCATTAAGCTACGGTACAACAGCAACGGAATATAGGTTAGGTGTCTTAATTTTACTGTCTCGTGCCACTTTTAACACCTTCTATACCAATCTACCCCTTAAACCCCGCAGTGTCTTGTTTGTATTGTTGTATTGTATTGTATAGGTTGTATAGTTGGATGACTGACCAAAACCATGATATCAGTAACGGATGTAACTGTATAATCATGTAAATGGAATGTATATCCATGGTTCGGTTCGGTCAAAATTATAGATTGAAAAATTGAATATATGGAATAATGGATTCATGGTTTCATGTTGAATTGTAATATTGTGGATTATAAATTGTGATTGTTGATTGTACTTGAATCATATTCAAATCAGATTATAATGAGACTCAAGAGATTGGTCCCGTACTAGGGTCCTTAGGGTAAATTATAGAACTTGAGGGAGTTTTATGTAAAAATACTTTTATATACTTTTCAAAATATACCCCAAGTATTTATTAATCGTCTTTAGAGTTGTAATGAATGTAGATTTTATATTGTGATATTTCTAGTGGAAATTTTCTAATTTCATGATAAATGGTATTTATTTGTAATATTGGTTTTGTATGGAATTCATGGTATTTTAATGTAAGATTGGTTCTTGTGATTTTTGAAAAGAGTTGGAATATTTATATTATTACAAAATAGATATTTTAATGTTATATTTACATATATTTATAAAAAAATAATTTTAATATATATTTTATATTCTAAAAAATCTCATTTTCTTAAGATGTCGTATTTTAAATCTTTCGAGACCGAATGCTCCTTGCGGAGGTCTGAATCTCGCACTACTAAGCCCGAGGATGTGCAATAATCTGCACCATCCTGAACGGGTTCCCTAAAATGGGTTGTAGCGGCGCTTTGCAAAGATTTGTATAAATACTAAATCCTTTAGAAAACGGTTTTATTAAGTAAATGGTATTTATTTGTAAAGATATCGATTTCCCGTATTCTATGTTCTAGGGTCTCCTGCTCCTAACCGGTCCTAAGCGGCACGTTGTGAGATACCTTAAATCGCCTCTTCACCGCCAATTGTGGCCAGATAAGTACAAGTGAAGAAAGGAGGGATCCGCTCACGAATCACCGTGAGACGGGCCTTTTAAAGTTACCTTTCTCACTTGTCTAGCCTAGACACCACAAAGTTAGGTTTAGATAAACGACTGATACCCACAACCTTATCCTATTTTCATAATAAGTGGTATTTATTTGTAAAGATGTATCAATACTAAATCTTTTAGAAATGGTTTTATTAAGTAAATGGTATTTAAATGAAAATGTTTGTTTTCCCGTATTCTAAGTTCTCGAGGGTATCGTGTTATGTTGCATATGAGTGTGTGAGGAGGTAGGTCGTTATCTCGTGATCTACTTAAAGATATAGTAAATTTAATGGAGTTAAATGTAGAATTGCAACAATGTGGTATTTAAGTGAAAAAATACGATAAATTGAAATAGCCATCATTTTATGAAATGAAACTTGATCAATTTGGTTGATTAGTGTTTAATAGTCATCATGAGAGAGTTTAAGCATAATTTTATTAACGAGAAGTGGAGTTTTATGAAGAAACCGAATCGGAAATCGGATTTGTTCCGATTCCGTCGGGTTTTGTAAATCCGTATTTTTTTAATAGGAAGGAGAGGTAGAAAATGGGACTTACGGGTTTTGGAAAACTAGAAGGGGTATATGGTTCGGAAGGAGTCGGCGGTGCGTCGTTTCGTCACCGAGAGTTCCTACGGTCGTTGCCGAAAAATCCGCCGAAGAATTTACCGAAGCTTCGCCTTTCGCTCACTTCGATTGCACACAAGGTTTGCTTGAGAATTCTAGAGAGTTGGCTCAGAGTTTTGGGGTTAGAGGGTAGAGGATAGTGTGGTATTTATAGGGTTAGGCTAGGGTTAAGATAGGTGTAGGGTTTTAATTTTAAAAAAATGTAAAAATGTGTAAAAATCATTAAAAAAAATTGAAGTAAATGGGTGTTAATGTGCTCTCTGGAACCGATCTCATAAATTGGAGTGTGCAGGGGGTATGAGGAGGTGAAGGGGCACATTTTCCCAGTTGGAGACTCGGCCTTCCGGCCGAGTCCTGCCGGCGGCGTCGGCCCGAGTCGGCCGGTCCACCGGCCGACTCGCAGCGTCGGGAGGTGGGGGGTCGTCAGATGTGGCCTCTGGTACATTTAGGTTAGTGGGTGTAGTGGGAAAAATGGAAGTTATCTTGTGTGGACTGTTGAGCTTGGGGCATGGGATTTGAACTCTGTTGGCTTAGTTCAGCAGTGTAAGGTATTACCAATAAGTTACAAGCTCCTTCTTATAATTAATGAGTGAATTAAATATTTAAAGTGATAACAGCAGAAGTAAATACTCCAAGTATACATTAATTTTTAAGCAAATTTTGTCACTAAAAATGGAGTTGTTACATTCTTTTAACTTGTAATTAAAAAACAAAATAATTACTTATATCTAGTGCTCAGGCTAAAATACCCCTTTATGGATTTTGAAAAATAAGGTTTTGTCCTGTCCGCTAGGACTGGTCTAAATGTATTTGAAAATTTTGTATAGGAAAATTAGGGTTGTTACAGAGATATATCCATACACATTTACCCCCTGACTAGTTCGTAGAATTTTTTATATTTATACATTTTAACCACCTTTCGGCGTGAGCATCCAATACTTCCTAAGCCACGAATTCCTAGCTACTTTGTGAAGAAAAAGCTTCTATTTATATTTTTTTATTAGATGTATCATCTTAGATAGAAAATTTACGGAGATATTCAGGTCATCCTATTCATCCTATAACCAAAAAACGTGTATGTGTAAATAAGGTGTGAATTCATTACGATCAAGTTAAAGTTGGATTATTTTTCAGGCTTAATATCTATTAAAAACTTCAATACTTTCCCTTCATATTAATTTCATTTCAAAATTAGGCTCAAAATTACTTATTTCCAAACAAACAAACTTAATCTTACAAAAATTCTTCCTTCATCTTTTCTCTTCTTTATATCTTTTTCTTTCTTTTATTATTTTTTTTATTCTTTTATTTAATAAAAGAAAAGCAAAATAACCTAAAATAAAATAAAGAAATCTAAAAATAACCTAAACCCCCCCCCCCCAACTTAAGGTAGACATTGTCCTCAATGTCATCTAGCTCTTGTGTGTTAACCATATTTTCCAAAAATGTTGAGCCAAGAAAATATACTTATGAAGTGCTTTATCTCATTAAGCTCCAAATCTCAAATTTTAGTTTTCCCTGCACCTATAATAGGAGGTATAGGAAGAGCTTTAGGGATCTAAACCTTCATGGTTTTATAGGGGTTAGATTTGGGAACCCATTTCAAATTTGCAAGTAGAGCGAAATTTCGTTTCAAATCACAAACATATGCAAAATTGTTATTTGCACCACAATAATGATAAGTGTGATTAGGTGCATGCATAAGACTCGAACTATCAACATGCATATGACGTGTATGATGAGCATGCTTTTGAAGAGTTTTTTTTATATAGAGAAATGCATGTGAATGAACATTTGATTTTGTATGAACATACTTATGAGCATTCTCTTTATTAGAAGAGAGTTGAACTAATTTAGAAAAAGATTTATGAGATTTTGAAAAGTTCATAGCAATATCTTTTCTATTTAAAAATTTCATTCCCTCACTAGATGGAGGAATAAGCTTTACTTTTCCTTTTGAATATTTATCAAAAGAAACCGTCAAAACATAATTTTTCATTTTAAGAGAGGTTTTCATTTGTCAAAATCTCTTAAGATTGAATAGAGGATTTTAAGGAATTAAGTTCACTCTTAAAAGTTGATCTTAAGTTTTTATGTTCATTTCTAAAAAAAACATAAAACAAAACCAACTTTTCGTTTTCAGTTTTCAAAGTCTCAAAAAATTTCGACTGGTTTTCAAATTTCAACAGAAACTCATTCTTCTCTTGTTCTCTTTCTTATTTCAAAACAGCCAAAATTTTGGGGAAAAACTCTCAAGTTTTGAATGCAACTCATTTTTTTCATTTTTCAGTTTATCAATCGAAATATCATGAGAGTAAGAAAGTACATTAAACTTGGTTAACAATTCATCACTTGTGAGTTTCAAAGATTCATTTCTAGAAATCAATTCCGTGTTTTCCAATTTTAAAGACGAGTTTTGTTTTTCAAGAAGCTCATTTCTAAAAATTAATTCGTTCTTTTCAATTTCAAGTTTTTCATTTAAAACAGTAACAGAATCTGACACGTTGAGTTTTTCAATCAGATCGTTACTTATACCAATTAAAATCTCACATTTTGAAAACAAATCATTTTTCTTTTGTTCGAGAATGCTATTTCTAGATGCAAAGGCATTATATGAAAGTTGATCATGAGTAAGATTATGATTATCAAAAGATATCATACCCACACTATCATCATCAAAAGAAATCTCACATGGTTTGGTAGAACTTGATGGTATATCATTGTTTGTAAAATATTGAAATACACCTATCGTTTCTGCATGATTTTTTTTCTATGATGTGTTCTCCATAACTTTGTTTCAATGCACACCAAATATCATAAGCTGAATCGAAATACGAAACACTCATATGAATTTCACAATCTAAAGCACTCCGTAAAATATCTGCAACTTCTTCGTTCAAGAAAACCAATTTTCGTTCACTCATATTTCATGTCGTTTTTTCTCCAATATTTCTAAGAAAACTATGTTCATTTTCAATGATTTCCTAAAAATCTTTATCAAGTGAGTCAAGAAATTCTTTTATTTTTATTTTCCAACCTAAAAAATCATTCCCGTAAAAGTACGGAGAACAAACGGCATCATCCATTTTTGTTTTAAAATATAAATCCTAACTAAGCACACCAAAGAATCAAATCCCAATCAACCAGATAAGTGCCAGGTGAGTGGGAGGTATCCGCTATGTGAATCATCAAAATAGCAGGCTTAATTAAGTAAACCGGTTGCCTTACTCACATTTGCCTAGACACCAACTGATTAGACCTCTCGAAATATTAGTTATCCTAAAAGTAAATTTTTCCTAGTGAGCTATGTGAATTCTTAGGTTTTTAAATGATCTATTCGATTTTAATTAGATATTTGGGTTCATGCAATATGGAAGATGATTTATGGGCAAAGAAAGGGTGATGAAATCCCTATCTTATGTTTTAGGTTTATAATTAGCCCTTAAAATATTTTAAATATGAGTGCAACAAATCAAATCCAATCAAATTTAATTAGAAAATATAAATAATTTGTTTAGCTGCGCAAGAAAATCCTGCAGGAAACAGAAAAAAGAAATATTAAGATTGAGAGAGAACATATGCAAGAATACTCACCAAATCCAAATTTTTGAAGAGAACTCCCTTGTTCCTACTGCCATTTTGAAAATCTGAAATCTAAAAAACTAAACTAAAGATAATTGTTAATCCAAAAAACAAATAAAACTAAAACCATATTTTCTGGCAACGGCTCCAAAAACTTGTTGATAAAATTATAATACCGTAAATGCACGGCTCGTTTGTAGCAAGCGCGTAAGTACGGATCGATCACACAGAGAAAACTGTTAGTTAATTATTTGCTCAATCAGATTAAAAATAAAAATCAAGTTTGTCTACTTAAAAATTAAAAAGATGATTTTTATCATTTTAAAATTAAAATGGTAAATAAGATTAATTAAATTTATTGATAAAAGGGTATACTTAGGGTGTTGAATCCTCTAAGCTAGTTATAAAGGAAATCTGCATAAATCATAATCTTAAAGTTCGTATTTTTACAACCTATGATCTAGTTTATATAGACTATATGGACTTTGATCCTATATAACCTATCAAGTTATATAGTTTGTAAGTTTATAAAAACACGGTTTTTAATATTTTAATGCAAGTTAAACCTAAATATGATTTTTCTAATCATGAGTATAGGCTATGAGCGATGCTAAATAACCTATCAATGTAATCTAGAAAAATCAATTTATGTTTACCCTACATTTATCTTTTAAGTACACATCTTTTTAGAATACCGATTTATACGATTAACTTTTCTACTAGTCTAGATTCATCCTACCCTAAGCATGTTAATATTTAGCCACTCATACTAAAATTAACGACACAAGAATTGCGTGATTAACGACACAAGAATTGCATAAATTAATAGGGGAAAATGATTAAAAATAAAAGCAAGTAAAAGAAAAATAAGAAAGAATAAATTTCAAAATGTATTAAAATAAAAATACAAATTTGAGAACTTGATCTTCTACTCCATCATGCATGAAAAGAAAAGTATTACATTTCTTTTGGTGGCTAAAAACAAAATATAAACAGATGATGGCTCTGTTATTTTCAGATACCTTATATTTATACAGTTACATAAGAAAACCATAAATCTAAACAAATAGAAGCTATACATTAAATTTCAACGGTAGGTCTTGATTTTTGGATGGAATTTTCTCTATTTTTTTATGAGATGTTTTGCTTTGATTTGGATAGTTTTGATCACATAAAATCTCGAGTATCTTTCCGTCTCTCTGCAGTTGTGTAGATTCTCAATATGTTATTAAATTAGGCTGATATGATTGATGATTTTTATTTAAATTTGGTCTCTTAATTTGATTTTGCTTCTTTATTTGGCTGTATTTAAATCTGCAAAATATCTCAAACAAATATTTAGCGGTATTTATTTATTTAGGAAAAATATTTAAACCAATTTACTCTTAAATATCCATTTATTATTATTTAAGATGCATATAAAATATTTTAACAGATAACTCCTTAAATATTCTTAAATTTTAATTAATGAAAATTAGGCAATAAATACGGAAAATTCTTTTGGTTCTTCTAAAAAGAAGAGAGAGAGAGTGTGTGAGAGAGAGAGAAAAAATTGTGAAGCGCCAAAGAATTGCCCAATAAATACAACATGATATCCTCGTGCTCAAATTGACCCCAAGTCTCTTCACATTCGCAAAGTGTCTCTCTCTCTGTCTCCAGACAGACATCGGGCTGGCTCGTCATTGCCTAGGTCAGCGACCCACGTCGGCCTTCCCTCTGTTTTCCATCACGTGCTCTTTCCAGCACAGGTGGGCCCCACCTGGGGTGCATTGCACCGCCTGTCTCTTACCAAACCTCTCTCGTCCCTTTCACATTCTCCCTAAGCTATAAAGACGACCCCCAAATTTCCACAATCCAATCTCATTATTGCCCAATTCATCCTCTCATTTCATCCTTCTTTGGGTTTCTTTTATTTGCAACAATGGAACAGGAGAGGCTGCTGGAATCGATCCAAATGAAGCTCTCTTTCCTCTTCTTGGCCCTGGCGGCCTCCTTCCTCTCCTTGTCCCTCCTCCTCTTCTTCCAGCGGAGGCTGAAGCCGTGGTGCACCTGCCACGTCTGCAAGTCCTACCTGAAGTCGTCCTGGAAATCCGAATTCGACAACCTGTCCGACTGGTACGCCCACCTTCTGAGAGAATCGCCGACGCAGACCGTCCAGATACACGTGCTCAACGCCACCATCACCGCCAACCCGGACAACGTCGAG
Source organism: Agapanthus africanus (assembly GCA_030015575.1). Classification (NCBI taxonomy): domain Eukaryota; kingdom Viridiplantae; phylum Streptophyta; class Magnoliopsida; order Asparagales; family Amaryllidaceae; genus Agapanthus; species Agapanthus africanus. Next base: position 525,050,744 of record JASDDO010000022.1, read on the forward strand.
TACATGCTCAGGACCAATTTCAACAACTTCCCCAAGGGGAAGCCCTTCTCTTCCATCCTCGGCGACCTTCTAGGAAGAGGGATCTTCAATGCCGACGGCGACGACTGGAGGTTCCAGCGCAAGATGGCCAGCCTCGAGCTCGGCAGCGTCTCCGTCAGATCATATGCTTACTTGGCGATCTGTAACGAGGTCCGCGACCGCCTGTTACCGATTCTCTCATCCGTCGCCGACAGCGGCGATACCATAGACCTGCAAGAGGTTTTCCGGAGGTTCTCGTTCGATACCATATGCAAGATCTCCTTCGGGATCGACCCCGAATGCCTCGACGACATCTCCATGCCTCAATCGGAGTTCGCCGCGGCCTTCGATCAGGCGTCTCTCCTGTCGGCCAAACGCGCCCTGAGCGTCACGCCTATCGTATGGAAGCTGAAAAGGTTCTTCAGTCTGGGATCGGAGCGGGAGCTGAAAGAGGCCATCGGGAAGATAAACGCGTTGGCGGACGAGGTCATCGCGAAGAGGAGGAACCCGCAGGCCGGTTTCGAATCGAGCCAGCACGACCTGCTCTCGAGGTTCATGGGCTCGGTCGACGACGACAAGTACCTAAGGGACATTGTCGTCAGCTTCTTGTTAGCGGGGCGTGACACGGTGGCCTCCGCTTTGACCACATTCTTTTACCTGATGTCGCGGAACCCGGAGGCACTGGCGAAGATGAGAGAGGAGATTGACGAGATCATAGATATCAACAGCGAAATAAATAACTCTGATCACCTGGAGCAGCTGAGGTCGATGCAGTACGTGCACGCGGCGATATACGAGAGCCTGAGGCTGTACCCTCCGGTGCAGTTCGACTCGAAGTTCTGCAACGAGGACGACGTGCTGGCCGACGGGACGTTCGTGGGAGGGGGGACGAGGGTGACGTACCATCCGTACGCGATGGGGAGGATGGAGACGGTGTGGGGGGAGGGATGCGGGGAGTACAGGCCGGAGAGGTGGATGGACGATGAAGGGAGGTTCGAGCCGGTGAGCCTGTACAGGTTCCCGGTGTTCCAGGGCGGGGCCCGCGTGTGCCTCGGGAAGGAGCTGGCCGTCCTGGAGATGAAGCACGTTGCCGTCGAGTTGGTGAAGGGGTTCGACATCGAGGTCGTCGGCGGTGGGGCCAAGTCGCTGAAGTTCGCCCCCGGGCTCACCGCAGCAGTCAGCGGCGGGCTGCAGGTGCGGGCACGGCGGCGGCTGCCGCGAGAGCTGGAGGGGGATATATGCGCATGTTAGCATGAGCGTGTGGCGAGTAGCTTCTTTGTACAGATAGGAATTGTTTTGTATGTCAATTTTGAATTTTTGAATGGATTGATCCGAAAACATACATTTGCGCTTTTCTTAAGATGGGAAAGAACCGCAAGTGCACCGATGTTTCCATGGTATACTGAAAGCAAAACGAACAGTGCATCAAGCAACGATTTTTCAATATTACTGTGGTTGCCGCAAATTAAAAATATTCCATAAGAAAGTTTAAGTGTTTTGTTGGATTACGTTTACGAAATTTTGCAATCGTGATTGTATTTTGCAGGCATGACTAAATTTTAAAAATGAGGATCTTTCATATAATTATCCACCAGATATCAAAAGAGCATAAAATTTGAGCTTGAAAATTCCAAGCTATAGGGAGAGAATAATGTAGGAAAGAGGTCATAGAAAGGGATTTCCTCTTATGCCGTCGAAAAAAATACAAGCTCTACCATTTTTTCCGACGATCGGCATCTATCATCATCATCGTTATTATCTAAGATGTCACTAAATTTCATGTGATTCCGCTACTTTTTCACTGTTGAATTAGCAACACCCCACGACTTGCGGGGAGGCGGAAATATGAAAAACGATCTTGTTCTTTGCTTAAACATCGACTAACCGTAAGAATCGAAGCTAAATTATAACTAACAAGAAACCATAGAAGAGTTAACTACTATGATAAGTGATTATACATAAAGATCCGAGTCCTCGTCTTGTCGTACTCCACGTCCTCTCCGGCCTTCTCTATGTAGTAGAAGATCCACCCGAGAGCTTTACTACAAGCTTCACTTCTAACTTGAGGTAACTAGGTTTCTTAAATCGCTAATCTAAGCAACCTAAGTGATATAGAGAATGGTTAAGGATTAAGTAGTCTAATCTAATCCTTGTACTCAACACATGAGAGGGGAGGATTAGGGTTTGAAGAGAGAGAGCTTGAGGAGAGAGAAGATGAGCATGAGAATGAGATGAGATAATGATGTATCATAATATATATCAAGCATTATCATTTATCCAATAAAAGAAAATAAAGGATTTACAACCATGCTTGATAAATATCTAAGGGTGATTCATCTCCATAAGTCATTAAGCATTTATGATGCATTAATGACATGAATGAATCACTCATATGACTCACTAATCTCATTTAATGCATATGCCACCTTAACCCCCAAGTCATTATCTTCTAGAAACTTCTCGCGTAATTACGAGAACGCCCCTCCTATCCGTGAAAATACGGAAAAACTTTAGACTGTATAAATCCAATAACCGGATACTAGAAACTGGCTTAAACCAAAGCCGGCTACTAAAAACTGTCCGGATGTCGTACGAGCGTAAACACACGTATGCGTCCGAACCCTTGTCATAAAACCATACGACCTCTATATCGTTTCGCCTGGAATAGGGAAACTCTCTGTGTGGGACTCTAATGACTCGACTACTACGCTGGCAGTGGGTTTAACCACAGACCGCAAGTGATACTAACTGTACGTAACGGTCCCCAGGTAGATGTCGATAAGAAGGCCGATGAGGAAACCCATCCAAACTCCTACTGAGCCTGATGTGACAATCTCTGTACAGTCCGGTCTGTTCGTTTAAAACTATCGCATATCGGCCCTAGGGGGCGGCAAGCGTCAGTCTCCTAATAGCGGTATAAGTCGTGTCGGAGCGAAGCCCATTACACCCTGAGAAACTACTGGAACCTACCAGTAAATCTCGCTTGCCCTGGCCAGGGACTTTACGTAATGGCTCTCTGACACAGCGCGATATCAACTCCCAATACCGGGAGAGACGAATCCTGTCTAACCGCCACTGCCTCCAAGTGCTCGGGACTGCACCCAACTGCTACCTGTTTGCACGACTCCTTTGAGCCGTGGTAGGGTAGCAATCTAAGAACAGTGGGACACACTCGAGGCGAAGTAGCAGTATCAAGTATGCGGACTATGCTGTACTCATGTCACCTGGGAACTGTTAACTGACGACTGGTATAAAACCCAATCAACAGTTCCCTGCGAGTCCTGTTCGGTGTACCCGTTACCCAACGAGCACCTGTATACTATCTCCAATACGACGTACTGATGGCTGTGGGGCAGACCATCTCCCCAACTGGGATGAGAAGCGTACACACCAGTCTACTCCGGAGTATCGATGCCCTGTCTCGATAATCCTACGACTAGGGACCTGAATAAGGATGTGCTTGTAGACTACCCAGCCCCCACTAGTGTGACTGCCATCACAACGCTGGTAGACAAGCAAGATCCTAAGAGCTCTATCAATACGTATACTCACATATTAAGATAGAAAAACCAAGTAGCATACTACCATATTTAGCAAGACTGTTATATACATGTGAATATCCCAAGCTTCCATTAAGTAATATACAAACTAGTATGATACAATAATGGCCCCTAGGGCATATACACTAACAATCTCCCACTTGCACTAGGGCCATGTACTGGCGTATCGAAGACCGATGATCTCGAGTAGCCTCTCGAACTGAATCTGAGGTGGGGCCTTCGTGAATGGATCAGCAATGTTCACTTCAGTAGCAACTCTCCGAACCTCGATCTCCCGACAATCAGTGATCTTCCTGATCAGGTGATACCGCCTCAAGATGTGTCTAGACTTCTGATGGGACCTTGGTTCCTTCGCTAAAGCCATAGCTCCGTTGTTGTCGCAATACAGAGGTATTGGATCAACTATGGTAGGAACCACCTGAAGTTCTGTTAGGAACTTCTTCATCCAGACTGCTTCTTTTGCGGCATCGCAAGCAGCAATATACTCCGCTTCCATCGTCGAGTCAGCAACGGTGTCCTGCTTGGAGCTCTTCCAGCACACCGCCCCTCCATTGAGGGTAAAGACATAACCTGACATGGACTTGGAATCGTCCTTATCACTCTGGAAGCCGGAATCAGCATAGGCCTCCATCCTGAGGTCTTTTCCGCCGTAAACCAAGAACATCTTCTTAGTCCTTCTCAGGTACTTGAGAATGTTCTTTACTGTTATCCAGTGCTTCTCTCCTGGGTCTGACTGATACCGGCTTACCACGCTCAGTGCGTAAGCTACATCTAGTCTGGTGCACAACATCGCATACATTATAGAGCCTACCGCAGAAGCGTAGGGTATAATAGACATGCGTTCCCTTTCCAAATCAGTCTTGGAAGACATCTCTTTGGATATGGTGATTCCGTGACAAGCCGATAGATTACCGCGCTTAGAATCTTCCATACTGAATCTTTTCAGTACAGTGTCGATATACCTGGATTGCGAAAGTCCCAACATCCTCTTGGATCTATCACGATAGATCCGGATCCCCAGAATGTAAGAGGTATCACCCAGGTCTTTCATGGAGAACCCGTGTGACAAGAATCCTATGACAGATTGTAGCATAGGAATGTCATTTCCTATCAATAGAATGTCATCCACGTACAAGACGAGGAATACGACACTTCTGGCCACAACTTTACTATATATACATGGTTCATCTGGATTTTTGATAAAGTCATATTCTTTGACTGTTTCATCAAAACAGATGTTCCAACTCTGCGATGCTTGCTTTAGTCCATAAATGGACTTAAGTAACTTGCATACTCTACCGCTGCTCCCACTCTGATTGAAACCCTCTGGCTGATCCATATAGACGCACTCTTCTAAATTACCATTCAGAAAAGCCGTCTTTACGTCCATCTGCCAGATTTCATAATCATGGAAGGTAGCAATAGCAAGAAGGACCCGAACGGATTTGAGCATAGCCACTGGAGAAAAAGTCTCGTCATAGTCCAAACCAGGTCTTTGACGAAAATCCTTTGCAACAAGTCTAGCCTTATAGGTTTCCACCTGTCCATCTACACCAATCTTTTTCTTGAAGTTTGCATCCTACGGGTTTTACCCCATCTGGAGCAAAGTCCAAAGTCCATACTTTGTTGGTATACATTGACTCCATTTCGGTCCACATTGCATCTAGCCATCGTACCGAGTCGCCGCTCTGGATGGCCTGCTGAAAGCTAATAGGTTCATCATCATCGATGATGCAATCCTCTCTATCCCCATCTATGAGAAAACCGTAGTATCTCTCAGGCAAATGAGACGGCCTACTACTTTGGCGGAGGGGTGCGGGAATGTCCTGTTCTTCTTGAACTACTGGTTCTACCAAACTTTCAGTAGTAGTTTGTGGTTCTGGAATTTCATCTAGTTCTATTTCGCTCCCACTTGTTTTCTTTTCTAAAAACTGATATTCTAGAAAATGGGCATTACGAGAAACAAAAACCTTTTGTTCCTCTGCGTAATAGAATAGATACCCCTTGGAGTTCTTTGAATATCCCACAAACTGACATTTTACTGATCGTGCCTCGAGCTTGTCCACATGCTGCTTTTTAACAAAAGCTGGACATCCCCATATCTTTACATACTGCAGATAGGGTTTCTTCCCACTCCATATCTGATATGGTGTGGTAGGCATAGTCTTGGTAGGAACCATGTTCAAAAGATATGCCGCTGATTCTAGCGCATAACCCTAGAAAGATCGCGGTAACTCAGCATTACTCATCATGGATCGTACCATATCCAATAGGGTTCGATTCCGTCTCTCCGATACACCATTATACTGTGGAGTGTATGGAGGAGTAAGCTGAGAGAGAATTCCTTTCTCTTTTAGGTAACCTAGGAACTCGGTACTTAAGTATTCACCACCTCGATCAGATCTTAGTGTCTTGATACTTTTGCCGGTTTGGTTTTCTACTTCATTCTTATACTTATGGAATTTTTCAAAAGCCTCGGATTTATGTTTCATCAGATAAATGAATCCGTACCTTGAATAATCATCCGTAAAAGTAATGAAATAGGAAAAACCACCTCTTGTATGTGTAGACATTGGACCGCATACATCGCTGTGTACGAGTCCTAAGAGCTCGCTCGCTCTTACTCCATGTCCAGTGAATGGAGTCTTTGTCATCTTTCCTTTGAGACATGATTCACAAGTGGCATAAGTTTGATATTCGAACGAGTCCAAATATCATTCTCTATGTAACTTAGTTAACCTTGTCTCATTGACGTGACCTAGTCTACAATGCCATAAGAAAGCCTTATTTAAATCTGGAGACTTTCTTTTTAGTGTGTTCTGGACATTGAAAATCTGGAGTTGGTTTAAGACATATATACCGTTATTTAGTGTACCGGACCCAATCAAACTATGATTAAGGTGGATGTTAACAGCATCGCTTACAAACGTGAAATCATAACCTTTATTTGATAACAAGGAAACTGATATGATATTACACGTTAAACTGAGTACACAAAAACAGTTATGTAAAACCAAAATATGTCCACTCGTCAATCCCAGGTGATAATCCCCGACGGACACAGCTCCCACGCTAGCTCCGTTAGCAACCTTTAGGGTCATATCACCTTCCTTCAGCACTCTATGGTTTCTCAGTGCCTGCAATGAATTGCATATATGAGATCCTGATCCGATATCCAATACCCAGGAAGTAGAGTTGATTGACAAACAATTCTCAATTACAAACACACCTGAAGTCGAAGCCACAGCTTGCTTCGGTCCTTGGTTCTTGGCGTTCCACGCCTTGCAATTTTTCTTCCAGTGCCCTTTCCTGTGACAATGGAAGCACTCATCCTGGGCCACTACCGGTACTGCAATCTTTTTCTTTCCCTTCGTTCCCACCTTACTAACACCTCCTCTAGGTCTGGTGGCGGCCTTCTTCTTCTTTCCTTTGGCCCTAGTCTTGGACCCGGAAGAAGAAGCACCGCTAACAAACATAGCGGGTGTTTCCATAGCCTTCCGCAAGGTGCCCTCTGCACTCCTCAACATGTTAAGGAGTTCCGGAAGTTCAACTTCTTTTCTTTGAATGTTGAAATTCAAAATAAACTGGGCGTAGGTGGGAGGAAGGGACTGGAGAATAAGGTCTGTATAGAGCTCATTATCCAAAGTCGTCCCAAGGTCTGCGAGCTCTTCTATATAGCCTATCATCTTTAGGACATGTTCTCCTACCGATGATCCGACGGTCAACTTCGCTCGAAACAAGTTCTTTGAGGTCTCGTATCTTGCTATACGAGATTGCTCCCCATACAGATCTTTTGTATGGAGAAATATGGATTCAAGATCCATATCCTCGTGCCTTCTCTGATGTTCATTGTTCATCGAGGCAAGCACGATGCACTTGGACTTCGCGCAATCTATCTCCCAGGTTTTTTGGATTTTCTTATCCGCATTACTGGATTTGGGATCAGGGACAACAGGTGCCTTAGCGGTGAAGACGTACCCCAATTTGTCATAGGTCAAAGCCATTTTGAATTCCGCAGCCAATCTTTATAGTTTGGCCCTGTTAGTATATTTTTCTCTAAAAGTAACTTAAGTTCAGTCATTTTCAGGGTCGCTGCAATTAGGAAAGAGAGAAGAAAACTCTTTAGCATGATGCTCTTGCAAGTTTAGAGTGGTTTTTAGTTTATCTAAACTGGATGGCTCCCACTGTTTCTCGAATCCTTCCCCAAACCATAAAAGAAGAATTAGCCAGGACTATTCTCACCGTACAATACTTGCTTAACCGTTCAGCCAGGCTAGTGTCGATACTTCGAAGGAGGTTTTCCAACGCTTTCGCGAAGTTCCTTAATTAAATAACCTCTTTTCTCTGGGGGCGTAACCCCGCTGACACCTTTCTAGACACCTACTTGGTTTATAGCATTGATCGTTAAGTGACGAATATCCTGATAAGTAGCATATACTCACAGTAGGATCGGGATCAAAATATCATCGTCTGATAATGCTGAAGGAATCCTACCAACATTCATCAAACTCCAAATGGTATGCATCTCTTTGCAAATTTCAGTTTCTTTAGAAATTCCCGATATATATTTTTGCCCCATGCTCTTATGACCTTGGCGTTGGTCAAAATGTCATAAGTCACATGTCAAGTTCTACCCATCATTATCTTGTTAATTTGAACACATCCGTACATATCCTTGACGTTGGCCAAAATGATCATACGACTGTCCCAAACTAACTCATCTATCTATGCAACAAATGAATACCCAGCAGCTACCAAACACTATGTCTTGGTGTTGGTCAAAATACATAGCTTGAATACTACTGAATACCCAAATGAAATGACGGAGGGCTATGAATGGTTTTGGCGAAACTGTGAACGTAGTGAACTTGATATGACGGAAGGAACCTGATAGCTTTTTAAAAGGAGTGGTTAAAGCTCCGCAATTTAAAAAAATATCATCTGTTTTAAAATAACCGAGTGGTTTCTTTTAAATTGTTCCAACGATTCATCTTTTGGTTTATTTTCTTTGCATTATAAATAATGCGTCCCATCATTAAGCTATCATTGCAGAAAACAACGAAAATACAACGTCCTCTTATGCCATCCGCATTCGCCACTGGGTCCCGTCATCACCCATTAGGTTACTTAACTAACGACAGAGCGGGGGGTTGGCTAGCGCGGGTGTAAAACATAAGTGACGTCTAAATAGCTATCATATATATATATTGTACATTCGTCAGACGCAATAATAGGCATTCCAGATCTCATATGAACTTTATTGGATTTGTAAGCAATCCGCGTTTGTTTAGAGCCTGCAACAAAAGACGGATTACACAGTTGTGATGAATAGCCATTACCCCACCCTAGACCCCTACGGGTACGGCAAACTACCCGCCAAATACCCGAAATGAAGCGGTCTCCCTCAACAAAGTGAGTAGGCCACTAAACACTTCAAAGTACCCGGTAGTTTGTGTACCCCACCTTGGGTCTGTCCTAGGAGCAAAAATAGTAAGAATGAAATAATACAACGGTGGCTACAACCGCAACCTGGATGTGCCCCGCAAAAAAATATTACAACATATTACAATTACATTGAATGAATGAATATAACAACCCATCTCAAACCCCGGCTAATCATCACAACAGTTCAATACAGTTCACATCCACAAACAGTTATTACCATTACAGAAATGTGCAACCCCCTGCCAACCGACATACTAGCAGTTAGGGGAGGTTTATGAACACATTATACAATCACAGATATAATCATATTAGCAAACCTCGTAAAATTAATGACATGGATGAATCATTAAGTATTTATAAATGCTTGATAAATATCTAAGGGTGATTCATCTCCATGAGTCATTAAGCATTTATGATGCATTAATGACATGGATGAATCACTCATATGACTCACTAATCTCATTTAATGCATATGCCACCTTAACCCCCAAGTCATCATCTTCTAGAAACTTCTCGCGTAATTACGAGAACGACCCTCCTATCCGTGAAAACACGGAAAAATTTTAGACTGTATAAATCCAATAACCGAATACTAGAAACTGGCTTAAACCAAAACCGGCTAGTAAAAACTGTCCGGATGTCGTACGTGCGTAAACACACGTATGCGTCCGAACCCTTGTCGTAAAACCATACGACCTTTATATCGTTTCGCCTGGAATAGGGAAATTCTCGGTGTGGGACTCTAATGACTCGACTACTACGCTGGCAGTGGGTTTAACCACAGACCGCAAGCGGCACTAGCTATACATAACGGTCCCCAGATAGATGTCGATAAGATGGCCGATGAGGAAACCTATCTGAACTCCTACTAAGCCTGATGTGACAATCTCCGTACAGTCCGATCTGTTCGTCTAAGACTATCGCATATCGGGCCTAGGGGGCGGCAAGCGTCAGTCTCCTAATAGCGGTATAAGTCGTGTCGGAGCGAAGCCCATTACACCCTGAGAAACTACTGGAACCTACCAGTAAATCTCACTTGCCCTGGCCAGGGACTTTGCGTAATGGCTCTCTGACACAGCGCGATATCAACTCCCAATACCGGGAGAGACGAATCCTGTCTAACCGCCACTGCCTCCAAGTGCTCGGGACTGCACCCAACTGCTACCTGTTTGCACGACTCCTTTAATCCGTGGTAGGGTAGCAATCTAAGAACAGTGGGACACACTCGAGGCGAAGTAGTAGTGTCAAGTATGCGGACTATGCTGTACTCATGTCACCTGGGAACTGTTAACTGACGACTAGTATAAAACCCAACCAACAGTTCCCTGCGAGTCCTGTCTGGTGCACCCGTTACCCAACGAGCACCTGTATACTATCTCCAGTACGACGTACTGACGGCCGTAGGGCAGACCATTTCCCCAACTGGGATGAAAAAGCGTACACACTAGTCTACTCCGGAGTATCGATGCCCTGTCTCGATAATCCTACGACTAGGGACCTGAATAAGGATGTGCTTGTAGACTACCCAGCCTCCACTAGTGTGACTGCCATCACAACGCTGGTAGTCAAGCAAGATCCTAAGAGCTCTATCAATACGTATACTCACATATTAAGATAGAAAAACCAAGTAGCATACTACCATGTTTAGCAAGACTGTTATATACATGTGAATATCTCAAGCTTCCATTAAGTAATATACAAACTAGTATGATACAATAATGGACCCTAGGGCATATACACTAACACTATCAACCTGTAATAGCGACCTGTAAGGTCACCTGAAGCAGTACACGTTGATAAAGACAAACCATGGTAGCATACTATTCTCTATCAACGTGCAATAGTGAACTACAATGTCACCTAAAGTATGTACACGATGATAAAGACAAATCAGATAGTATACAAACCTCTTGAGTAAGACTGTCCTACCGGTACAGGTCCTCCCTTAATCATTGCAATCACGTGCCTGCGATCCAATAATTGACTCTGAGGGTACTATATCCAACAATCTCCCACTTGCACTCAAAGCTAATTATTGCGATGTCGTATACTCACAGCCCGTGTGATACCGAACACCCAACTCCTCTATTAATCGGTCTCACAAAGCCCGTTTGTGAAACTATTGCGTTCGAGAAATAGTCTCAGCTAGTGGATCCGCTCTGATGTTTCTTTCTATGTCTCTCTTTATCTCAAGTTCGCGGAGAAAGCCATCTCACGAAATGAGCAATACCTGTCTTAGAATATATCTGGATATCTGATGGGACCTAGTTCATAAATGAACTCCAAATCCAAACTTCTTAGACTGTATCGTCAACTGAACTTAATCAGTATCCTGCGCCACACCTCCCTCAGTATCCACTTGGACCACCTGTCCAAAATACTGCCCCTAGTCAGAGGGAAAACAATTACTCTGACAGTCACCCTGTCATCCAGGTCACCTTGGGAGCCTGGAATGATAACTGTCTCCTAAAAGAGGCTGTTGTTATCATATCCCTAGAACATCCACTTATGTTCTAAAACTTCTTCCGAATGTTTCTCCAGGATTGGATCAATATCAACTTATTGCATCTATTGCAAAAACAACATCTGCTGTGGTACTTGACATCTTATGATTGACTCAATTGCCTAAGCAAGTGATCTGCCAATCATGCACATCCCTCTCCCCTTTAGTCTGTAAGACACCTTTAGAGAGGATGACTCCATCACCTGCAGGTACACTACCATGCCAGGAGTCATCCATTCTAAAACACCTTTAGAATGCTGTCTAAGTACCCACATTGGGAAACTACCCAAATCTAGATCTAAAACCATAGATCTAATAACCAGAATATCTGATATAATATCCATGTCCTTTGTGGAGAAACCACTGTGTGACAACCAAAGTATAACCGACCGTAGTATAGGAATTTCACTTCCTACTCTGTGTATGTCATCCAAATACCAGGACATCACACCCTACTACTTTCTTAACAGATCCATCCCCTATTCTGATGAAGTCAAACCTATGACTGTCACATCAGAAATAGATGATCTATCTCCGCTATATCTGCTTTAGTCCATAAATAGACATAAGCTACTTGTCCATTATGCTTCCGCTACTTCCACTGACTACGACAACCCTCTGGCAGAGTCATATATACGTACACTTCTAAAGCTAGTTTAGAACGACGCTATACTCATCCTCCTGCCGGGTCTCACAGTCTGGAACAACAGCATCGGCAAGTCTGGGTAAACAAGAACCTCCCTGTCACCGTCCTTGAGACTACCAGAGTACCTCTCGGGTGTCTGAGGTTACCCACCATATCTGCGGAGTGGCCAATGGAATGTCAATCCAGATTGAATCTTTAGGTTCTTATCAAATTTTCAGTAATCGTTTGTGGTTTTGGAATCACTTCCGGTTCTACCATACTCCCACTACTGTTTTCTGAAAAAATCCATTTTTATTAAAACTGTGGCGAGTTAAGAGCAATATCACTATTGATCTTCCAGATGGTAGAAAGTCAACCCTCGTCATATCCCGGGTCAACCCACAAACAGCCATTACAGAAACGTGCCTTGAGTTATCCAGAGTCTGGTTTTAAGTATAAGCTGGACAACTCCCCGTACCTTAACATTGTTAAGATATAAACTATTCTATATCCAATATAGAAACAGAGTCACTGATTTAATTGGAACCAGATTCAAATCACACAGCTGTCTCCAGTGCATGTCAACTAAATGGAGAGAGGCCGATCAGCATTACTCAACTTAGGAACGCTTCCAATTATGAGTAACCTGAAAGAGAAGCAAGTTCTCTTAATCATTACTATCATCTGAATACCATACACAAGTATCTATATCTTTGATCACCTTGAAGAATCCTGATACTTGCAATACCCGGTTCTCTACTTCATTCATATACCTATAACTTCTCAAAACTTAGACCTTGCATTTCTACGAAACACATGTCTAAGAACTAGAGAAGTCACAAGTAAATAGAATATAATACGAGTACCAACCCCTCTGTCCTCATGGACACTGGACAATATACAATACTCTGTATAAGTCCCCTGAGTCTAATAACTCATTCCCTGTGTCATAGGTTGAAAACTGTACTTATGGTTAAGAAGAATTACACCGCTGTTTAATGCTCCTTACCTAACCATTCACTGATATAGGTAAATGTCATAGACATAATTTCAAAAAGTTATATCTCATTTTATAAAAATAAACGTACAGATATATCAATTTGAAATTGGTGCATAACAACGGATATTCAAAACCAAATATTTGCCAGCCGGCAAACAACCCAGGCGATTTCCTCAAATATCACCAATTATAACGAATCCCGATATAATGAGGATAATCACCCAATTCCCAATAACTTACTCCCACTCATCATCTGTAAAACCATACAGTTGTGAGAATCAAACCTGGTAAATACATACCCTGGAGCAAGGACTAATTGGGAAATCAGTTTTCCTTTAACAATACACAGTGAAATTGAAACATATAAATGTTTCGAAGGAGTATCCGGGTATTCCTAGTAATGCCTCTTCCATTATCAGATTCACAACTATAACCGTATAATTCTTCGCCATCTCTCCAAATCTCTTTATATGTCTTTAGTCATTACCTTCTGTACACCCCTTTAGGCCAAATGGTTTTCTTCCTTCCCTACCGTTCGGCACCAGCCTATGGTTTAGAAGAAGACTATCCAATAAGCATAATGGGTGTACTCTCCTAATCCTAGGAGCACTCGCAACCCGAGTGTAACACCCGAGTTCATTTATACCAATTCCAGTTCTCGTATTTTCTTTATTCGTGATATTTCTTGATTTAGCGTATCTTGGGTGCGAATGGTATTTTACACTTTATATTGCATTCGACCCGACCCGCTTGCTTGAACCTGTTTGACTCTTATTTATAAATTATCTTGACTTGTTGCATGGACTAGTACATCTCATGATTTAGTATATACTGATATTTTGTCTAGTATCGCATCTTTTGCATATAACAATTTAAATCACGAAAAATAATTTAAAATTGCATTTCATAGCCTGCTTGATACCCCTAACCCTGTGGTAGCGTCCTTGCATCGTGTTCTCATTCCGTTCAGTGAAACGGACGTGTTTGGATGGCTACGCGCACGTACGTGCGTCCGTTCTTGGGGGTATGCATTTCTGTTACATAATCTTTCATTTTAATTTTTGGAACTTGCTAATAATTTCCATATTTCAAATCCAAAATTTTAGACCCGACCCGGGCATGTTTTGGACTAAATTTGTATTTACCAGAAAATCCAATTTTTATTTCATCTAATATTTTTATTAAAATTTAACAGTTTAAAATATTTATAACTTACAGAATCTTTTTAAATTAAAATCTAAACCTTAATAACAACCCCTTTCTCTCTCTCTCCTATATATATATATATATATATATATATATATATATATATATATATATATGTTTTATTTATTTATTTTTCTTTCCTTATTTAATATACAGCCTCTTCTTCTTCTTTCTTCTTTCTTTTTCTTGATCTTGTTTCTTGATTCCGGTGATCACCGCCGGAGCCGTGCTCGTCGCTGAAGATTCGAGTGATCCAGTGAACGTACCTAACTTGCGTGATCATCCTCGTGCGTTGTTTGGAACCGTTCCGTGTACCGTGCACGCGTCGTGACATTTCGCCGACGAAGGACGTTCCGTATACATCCGTTCTTGTTCCGTCTAGGCAAGTTTATCTTGCTACATGCTATATAATTCATTTTATACCTATTTAAATAAATACTATACCTATAGTTTAAATCTAGTACCCCATGTTTAATTTTATAACGTTTCGATATTCCGTTTGCATCCGTTTATATCATTTTAAATCTAGATCATGAAAACTTATCTTGTGACATACTAGTTTACATTATACTGCATCCATATCATTTAAAATATATATCGTCGTAATATTTCATATTATTATCTTTAATTAGTTTATAATATGCATTTTATAATGTTATACATTTGAAAATATTATAGTTTACGCATGAAACGTCGTCGCAAAGCGGATACGACAAATCTGAAATTTACTGTATACCTTACCTTATAAAATTCATTATAAATCATAGAAAAATCATTAGTATATGTTCTTTAGTTCGTTGCAAAGCTAACTCAGAGTACTATAACTCTATGAAATATTTACTTGCAAAATAAATTGTTTAAATAACGTAAAATGCAAATGATTATGTCTCTAAACTGCTGTCCAGGGAAATTCCAGCAGCAAACTTTCAACTTCGAATATTCATACCTTTTTGTAGGGACAACCTGAGATACTTATACTTATAAAAATAAAAACCTTATTGAATTATCTTTGTTTTAGTATAAGACACGTCCCTTTTGGAGAACGTTTGTTATTTTTAAGCTATTTTACAAATCAGGGTGACGCTGAATTTCTGAACGGAACTTTCTTGTGCATGGTTAATCAATACCACTTTTATAGTTATTAATCGCTTTGAATATGCTATCCATACTAATATTATGATATCATATTTATATCACATATTGCTTAGTTGTACATCCCACATTACCATTTTATAGTTTTATAACTTTCGGATACCCGTTTGCATTCATCGCATTTAAGATACATATAATTGCATCCATAGATCACATTACTACATAATACTGTGATACTAACACTCCATATTTAATAAATTGCATCCTAATTAATATTGGAACTATAAATGTAACCCTAATCGATAACTGTTCATCCATATCCTTAAAATTATATCTATTTGCATACCATATCACATTATTCCATTTTGTTGTTATATTAGTACCCCATACTTGTTTTGTGTACCCATACTGATTATAGTTTGATTATGAGCACCCACGTGATACTTGTGCACCCTGACATGACTTGCTACACATATTACCTGACCCGACATGGTACCGTACACTACTTGACTCGACCTGATGTACCACGGCTTGACCCGTTACTTTATTTCGTGTTTAATGCCAACAAACCTGACATGTAGTCCTCACGGACCGTTCCTGTTGTCTATCCAGACAAATCTGCTCTTACCTGATCCTGTGTTGGCATTAGTTCTTGATTACTGAATACCTGACTTGAACACATAACCTTGGGGTATGGGGAAATCAAAAGTGTAAACTAAAGTGTAACTTAAAAGGGTATTACTTGATCCATGGTCCTGGGGGGTAACGGGACAGAGCCATTCGTGACTCTTACATCTTGATCCGTGGTCCCGGGGGGTAACGGGACAGAGCCATTCTTGGTTCATATATTCCTGATCCGTGGTCCCGGGGGGTAACGGGACATATCCTTTGAGTTACATGGAGGATTATATTAATTGATTTCAAACAAACTTTAGAGTAGACAACCCAGTAGCACAGTTTAGATTGATCACTGCACGTCACATACACTGATACACTTCACTGTTATACATCCCTGTTGACTTGTTACTATTTATGATTCATGCCTGCATATCTCGTGTATCTTGTTCATTTATTATTGCTTGATGTTATGACGCGCTGACGTCTGGGTTTTGCATGGACCAGATCCTCTACCTTTGTTGCAGACAGATCAGGAGTTTTGCCGCCGTTAGATCGAGCGGTAGGGATCATGTCGGCATCCAGTCTTACTTTCCAGGTGTTTATTTGATCTTTTGCTTCCGCATACTATAGCATTTCTTGACTCTTTTACTCTGGCTTATAGACATGTACTAGATAGTTAGTTTACTTTCCTGTTCTTGATATCTCTACAGCCGTAATGTGACTGTGGAAGGATTTTTCCTAACCACAGGTAGCATGGTTGGCTATGTCACGTGCCTATTTTAGCGTACTCTGGGAAGCGGGGCGTGACATGGTTCTTTTGGTATCAGAGACATTGGATATAGGTTAATCGGGTTGATTCTTTGTAGTTGGGTATTGGACCCAATACACGAATCAGAATACTCGTAATTAGGAACATGTCCTGCCACCTTGATTATCGTGATTGTTGAATCATATCCTTCTTTTGATCCTTTGTTTGGGCGATATGCAAACCACTTTGCATTTCGACCTGAAATCCTTTTGGTTCTCTATTGTTTCTCCCTGTTTCTTGATTCTGATACTAGGATTTGGGCGACTTGGGTGGAGTAATGTAATTGTGCCCATGAACTGCAGCATGGTTACAATGCGGTACTCTATCTAAGTAACTTGGAGTCCTGGTCTTGATTCACTTCCATGTTCCATGATCGTTGTACTACCTTGTCCCTCCCGGTTTCATTGCTTACTAGTTATTGTTTCATCGCCAGCTTGAATCATGTTTACCGTGGTTAACCCTCTTCAGTATCTTGACTTCGGATGAAGTCATCTTGGTATCTTACTCGTTCTTGTTTTTTCCCGCGTTAGGATTATTCAATCCTGGTGCATTTTCCTTGTTTGTTGTTGTCTTGGGAATGGGATTCCGCGGCACTTTTCACGCTCTTGTTGATTGTAAGGAAGAGAAAGTGATTCTCCAGATTCCCTTACATCCGGAGGTTGTTTTGCTGGAGGAAGCAGTTCTGTCGGGCCAGTCGAGTTTAGGGCTAGGCCGACGAACAATGTTCTTTCGTCGATGGAAGTGGGTAAGGAAGAAGCGCCGACAATATTCGAGAGTTTCATGGACGTGTTTGAAGACATATCAGGTTTACCACCGAGGCGAGACGTGGAGTTCGCACTTGAACTTGTTCCTGGTGCAGCGCCAATCTCAAAGGGCATATTACCCGATGGCACCAGTGGAGTTGAAAGAAGTCAGGAAGTAGGTTGCTGAATTATTTGAGAAGGGTTGGTTCGCCGCAGCAACTTAACTGGGGAGCTCCAGTTCTTCTAGTCAAGAAGAAAGATGGCACAAGGAGAATGTGCATCGATTATCGAGAATTAAACCGGGTGACTATTAAGAACAAGTAACCAATCCCTCGCATTGGCGAATTATTTGAGCAGCTTAGTGGCGCGAGGGTATTCTCGAAGCTAGATTTGCGATCCGGATATCATCAGGTCCGAGTGAAAGCAGAGGATATTTGCAAGACGGCGTTCCGAACTCGGTATGGACATTACGAGTACTTATTGATGCCCTTCGGAGTTACGAATGCACCCGCGATATTCATGGACTTGATGAACCAAATCTTTTCGCCATTCTTGGACCAGTTTATGGTGGTGTTCATTAAAGATATTCTGGTCTACTCGGGGATTATTGAAGAGCATGCGGCACACTTGAAGATCGCACTGCAGACATTGCGGCAAGAAAGATTGTGTGCAAAGGTGAGCAAGTGCGAGCTTTGGCTTGAAGACGTGAAGTTTTGGGGACATGTTGTAGCTGGAGTTGGAATCGCCGTTTACCCAAGAAGGTTGCAGCCGTTCAAGATTGGCCGATTCCGAAGAGCGTAGCAGAGATCAGAAACTTTCTTGGACTTGTTGGGTATTACAGAAGGTTAGTAGAGAATTTTTCTTGTTTGGCTGAGCCTCTGACCAAGCTGACGTGCGTAAGCTTTTGAGGCGTTGGAGCAAGGTTGATAGCCGCTTTTGTTTTGACCGTACCAGACGGTTCCGGAGGATTGGTGATTCACAGCGACGCATCTGGGAAAAGTTTGGGATGTGTTTTGATACAGCATAAGAAGGTTGTAGCTTACGCGTTAAGGCAGTTGAAGACCCATGAGAAGAATTACTCAACTCTTGACTTGGAGCTTGCGGCTGGGATTTTCGCTTGAAATTTTGAGACACTACTTATTGGACAAAAGGGGTCGAAATATTCACCGATCACAAAAGCCTAAAGTACGTGTTCGCTTAGGAGGAGCTACTTGTGAGACAGCGAAGATGGTTGAAGCTGATGGCTGACTACGATCTTGATCTTGAGTACCACCCGGGAAAGTTAATGTTGTGCCGGAAGCGCTTAGTCGGTTGCCAGAAATTCTGATGTTGACTACACCAAGGGGATTTATTGAAGACTTTCGAAGATTCGAGTTGGAGATCGTGCTATCGCGTTCTTTGGGATAGATGATGCAACTGCAAGTACAGTCATCGTTGATCGAGGATATTGAAACAGTGCAATTGCAGGACCCAACATTGCAGAAGTTTCGAGAACAGATTGAAGTTGGACTTCGAACGGACTTATTGATTCATGAAGATGGTTCGTTACGGTATGGCAGTCGTTTGTGTATACCAGAGGAAAATATTCACGAAGAAGTTATGAAAGAGGCACACAGTTCAGCATATTCCGTACATCCAGGAGGCACAAAGATGTACCGTGATCTACGACAGTATTTCTGGTGGGAAGGCATGAAATGGGGGATTGCCCGCTTTGTAGCAAAGTTCTTGGTGTGTCAGCAAGTTAAGGCTGAACATCAACGGGTTGCTGGTTTATTGCAACCACTTTCGATTCCTCAGTGGAGGTGGGAACATATAACCATAGATTTCGTGACGTCTTTACCGCGGAGTCCAAAAGGCAACAATGCAGTTTGGGTGATTGTTGATCGATTGACCAAGGCGGCTCATTTTATACCATTTCGAGTTGGTCAATCAATGGAAGCGTTGGCAGAACGATACATGCAGGAAATTGTGAAATTGCATAGAGTACCTGGGAGCATCGTGTCCGACCGTGACACCCGATTCTTATCGCGCTTCTGGAGGAGTTTACAGAAAAGTTTGGGGATTCGATTGAAGTTTAACACAGCGTATCATTCTTAAACTGATGGCCAGTCGGAGAACGATCCAAACTCTTAAAGACATGTTGAGAGCTGCATATTGGGCTTCAAGGGTTCGTGGAAGGATCATCTACACTTAGTGGAGTATTCTTACAATGACAGTTTCCAGGCGACTATTAGGATGACTCCATTCAAGGCTTTATATGGTCGCATGTGTCGTTCACCTGTTGTTGGGACGGTGTCGGTGAACGAAGATTGTTAGGACCAGATTTGATTATGCAAACAGTTGAAAAAGTTATTACTATCCGGAATCTTATGAAAGCAGCACAAGACCGACAGAAGGAGTTGGGCAGATACGTCGAGAAGACCTCTAGAGTTCGCCGTGGGTGTTTTGGTATTCTTGAAGATATCATTGACTAGAGGGGTGATTCGTTTCGGAAGTCGAGGAAAACTTAGTACTCGATTCGTTGGACCTTTTGAGATTTTGAGCGTGTTGGAGAAGTGGCATATCGTTTGGTGTTACTACAATCTTTGGAGAATGTTCATGACGTGTTTCATGTATCTCAACTCCGTAAATATGTTCAAGATGAAACACATGTGTTGGATCATTCGGAGCAGACTGTACGAGAAGATTTAACCTTTGAGGAGCGACCGATGTCAATTGTGGATCGAAGAGAAAAGGTTCTTATGAACAAAGTTATCTTTTTCGTACTTGTTTCTTTGGGTGATCGCTCACATGGAGAACCAACTTGGGAACAAGAAGATGAAATCCGGCAGAAGTTTCCACATCTATTCTTGAAATTTCTTGTTTGTTTATCCTATCTCGTTCTTGGAATTTCGAGGACGAAATTCTTTTGTAGTTGGGTATAATGTAACACCCGAGTTCATTTATACCAATTTCAGTTCTCGTATTTTCTTTATTCGTGATATTTCTTGATTTAGCGTATCTTGGGTGCGAATGGTATTTTACACTTTATATTGCATTCGACCCGACCCGCTTACTTGAACCTGTTTGACTCTTATTTATAAATTATCTTGACTTGTTGCATGGATTTGTACATCTCATGATTTAGTATATACTGATATTTTGTCTAGTATCGCATCTTTTGCATATAACAATTTAAATCACGAAAAATAATTTAAAATTGATTTCATAGCCTGCTTGATATCCCTAACCCTGTGGTAGCGTGCTTGCATCGTGTTCTCGTCCCGTTCAGTGAAACGGACGTGTTTGGATGGCTACGCGCACGTACGTGTGTCCGTTCTTGGGGGTATGCATTTCTGTTACATAATCTTTCATTTTAATTTTTGGAACTTGCTAATAATTTCCATATTTCAAATCCAAAATTTTAGACCCGACCCGGGCATGTTTTGGACTAAATTTGTATTTACCAGAAAATCCAATTTTTATTTCATCTAATATCTTTATTAAAATTTAACAGTTTAAAATATTTATAACTTACAGAATGTTTTTAAATTAAAATCTAAACCTTAATAACAACCCCTTTCTCTCTCTCTCTCTCCTCTGCATATATATATATTTATATATATTTTATTTATTTATTTTTCTTTCCTTATTTAATACACAGCCTCTTCTTCTTCTTCTTTCTTCTTTCTTCTTTATTTTTCTTGATCTTGTTTCTTGATTCCGGTGATCACCGCCGGAGCCGTGCTCATCGCTGAAGATTCGAGTGATCCAGTGAACGTACCTAACTTGCGTGATCACCCTCGTGCATTGTTTGGAACCGTTCCTTATACCGTGCGCGCGTCGCGACATTTCGCGGACGAAGGACGTTCCGTACACATCCGTTCTTGTTTCGTCTAGGCAAGTTTATCTTGCTACATGCTATATAATTCATTTTATACCTATTTAAATAAATACCATACCTATAGTTTAAATCTAGTACCCCATGTTTAATTTTATAACGTTTCGATATTCCGTTTGCATCCATTTATATCATTTTAAATCTAGATCATGAAAACTTATCTTGTGACATACTAGTTTACAGTATACTGCATCCATATCATTTAAAATATATATCGTCGTAATATTTCTTATTATTATCTTTAATTAGTTTATAATCTGCATTTTATAATGTTATACATTTGAAAATATTATAGTTTACGCATGAAACGCCGTCGCAAAGCGGATACGACAAATCTGAAATTTATTGTATACCTTACCTTATAAAATTCATTATAAATCATAGAAAAATCATTAGTATACGTTCTTTAGTTCGTTGCGAAGTTAACTCAGAGTACTATAACTCTATGAAATATTTACTTGCAAAATAAATTGTTTAAATAACGTAAAATGCAAATGATTATGTCTCTAAACTGCTGTCCAGGGAAATTCCAGCAGCAAACTTTCAACTTCGAATATTCATAGATTTTTGTAGGGACAACCTGAGATACTTATTCTTATAAAAATGAAAACCTTATTGAATTATCTTTGTTTTGGTATAAGACACGTCCTTTTTGGAGAACGTTTGTTATTTTTAAGCTATTTTACAAATCAGATGACGCTGAATTTCTGAACGGAACTTTCTTGTGCATGGTTAATCAATACCACTTTTATAGTTATTAATCGCTTTGAATATGCTATCCATACTAATATTATGATATCATATTTATATCATATATTGCTTAGTTGTACATCCCACATTACCATTTTATAGTTTTATAACTTTCGGATACCCGTTTGCATCCATCGCATTTAAGATACATATAATTGCATCCATAGATCACATTACTACATAATACTATGATATTAACACTCCATGTTTAATAAATTGCATCCTAATTAATATTGGAACTATAAATGTAACCATAATCGATAACTGTGCATCCATATCCTTGAAATTATATCTCTTTGCATACCATATCACATTATTCCATTTTGTTGTTATATTAATACCCCATACTTGTTTTGTGTACTCATACTGATTATAGTTTGATTATGAGCATCCACGTGATACTTGTGCACCCTGACAAGACTTGCTACACATATTACCTGACCCGACATGGTACCGTACACTACTTGACTCGACTTGATGTACCACGGCTTGACCCGTTACTTGATTTCGTGTTTAATACCAACAAACCTGACATGTAGTCCTCACGGACCGTTCCTGTTGTCTATCCAGACAAACCTGCTCTTACCTGATCCTGTGTTGGCATTAGTTCTTGATTACTGAATACCTGACTTGAACACATAACCTTGGGGGTATGGGGAAATCAAAAGTGTAAACTAAAATGTAACTTAAAATGGTATTACTTGATCCGTGGTCCCGGGGGGTAACGGGACAGAGCCATTCGTGACTCTTACATCTTGATCCGTGGTCCCGGGGGGTAACTGGACAGAGCCATTCGTGACTCTTACATCTTGATCCGTGGTCCCGGGGGTTAACGGGACAGAACCACTCTTGGTTCATATATTCCTGATCCGTGGTCCGGGTGGGGGGGTAACGGGACATATCCTTTGAGTTACATGGAGGATTACATTAATTGATTTCAAACAAACTTTAAAGTAGACAACCCAGTAGCACAGTTTAGATTGATCACTGCACGTCACATACACTGATACACTTCACTGTTATACATCCCTGTTGACTTGTTACTATTTATGATTCATGCCTGCATATCTCGTGTATCCTGTTCATTTATTATTGCTTGATGTTATGACGCGCTGACGTCTGGGTTTTGCATGGCCCAGATCCTCTACCTTTGTTGCAGACTGATCAGGAGTTTTGCCGCTGTTAGATCGAGCGGTAGGGATCATGTCGGTATCCAGTCTTACTTTCCAGGTGTTTATTTGATCTTTTGCTTCCGCATACTATAGCATTTCTTGACTCTTTTACTCTGGCTTATGGACATGTACTAGATAGTTAGTTTACTTTCCTGTTCTTGATATCTCTACAGCCGTAATGTGACTGTGGAAGGATTTTTCCTAATCACAGGTAGCATGGTTGGCTATGTCACGTGCCTATTTTAGTGTACTCTGGGAAGCGGGGCGTGACACCGAGAGAAGGTAAAGATAAAAGACAACCGAATAAACCTTATTCCTATTTCTCCTGAACCGGAATCCATCCCTGAACTGGAACAAGCCTCTTCGAGTTCGTATATAACCATACGATGGAGTATCCAATAAACTGTGGATCTTCGTAGTGATACGGAGTGTCCTGGAGAAATACAAAGGTGATGTAGGATTGGCTAAGAAATACTTGGTTTGGTCGTAAATAGCAGTCGCAATTTTCTTTGCCCTCTTACTAATCCCTTTATTTGTCTTAACTTATTACCTTCTGTACACCATCGTTAGGCTAAATGGTTTTCTTCATTCCCTACCGTTCGGCACCTGCCTATGGTTCGGAAGAAGACTATCCAATTAGAATAATAGGTGTACCGTCCTAATCCAAGGAGCACTCGCAACCTGAGAGAAGGTAAAAGGGAAAGACAACTGAATAGTCCTATTCGTTTTCTCCAGAACCGGATACCATCCTCAAATCTGGAACAAGTTCTTTCGAGTTCGTATATAACTATACGATGGTTTTATCTAATAGAAGTGGATGTTCATAGTAATACGGGGTGTTGGAGAAAAGGGTAAAAGTAGGAGTGGCAATGAGGTTTGCAACTCAGACAATCCAAAATCCAGTGTTATAAGAAGGTTCAGTTAACTTGGTCACTGAGTCATAGTCAAGGGTCGGGCCATGGTCGCTGCCAAAGAGAGAGAGAAAAGAAACACTCAGCGTGCACTCTAACCTAAATCAGAATGGTTATCAATTTATCTAATCAGGAAACCTCCCACTGTATCATCAAATTCTCCTCCAAACCTGAAAGAAGAATTAGTCGGGATCACCCGAGGAGTAAACCAACTCATCAGTGGGAATCGGGATCCAACTATCATCGCATGATAACGTGATGGAATCCACTCACGTTATCACACTCCAGAAGGTATGCGCATATCTGGCAAGTTTCAGTTTCTTTAGAAACTCCCGATGTGATTTTTACCCCATGCTCTTATGACCTTGACGAAGGTCAACAAATCATAAGTCACATGTCAAGTTCTACCCGTCATTGTCCAGGTTAATTTGAACCCACCCGTACAAGCCCTTGACGAAGGCCAAAAAGGCTATACGACTGTCCCAAACCAACGCATCTATCTATGCAGCAGAAAAGTAACAAGCAGCTACCATTCATTATGCCTTGACGAATGCCAACAAACATAGCATGAATACTAAGTGCTACCTTTCTGAAATGACGGAGGGCTACGAATGGTTTTTGGCGAACAACCTTTAACGTAATGAACTTGATATCGTTGAAGGAACCAGATAGCTTTTTATAAAAATATAGTGGCGAAAACGTTTGCTAAAGAGGTCACTCCCGGTGAAGGGATCTCGGCTCTTTCCCCGTAGAATGAGGTGCAGGATATTCCAACTGAATACCACGATGCAAAGTAAAAGGCAATCGGCTATAGTGAAGTTATTACCCTGACGCAAACTTCTGTCCAAGGGGTCACTCCCGGTGAAGGGATCTCGGCCCTTGCCTCGTCGACTGAGGTGCTGGATATTCATAACCGAATACCATTGTGTAAAACAAAAGAGAACGCCCTTGCAATAACAGCTTTTTTTGAAAAATGTTCCAACAACATCAGAATAGATTTGTTTAGCTTGCATTGATCCGAATCAATGCAGTCCCATCAATTAATCACACCACAAAAGAACGAAAATACGATGTACGTATATGCCATCCGCATTCGCCACTGGGTCCCGTCATCACCCGCTAGGTTACTTAACTAACGACAGAGCGGGGACTGGACTAGCGCAGGTGCAAAACATATACAACATCTACTAGTATATATATCAATATATAATATTCGCTCAAGACGTGATAAAATGCAACATCACAGAAATGTAATAAGCATCACAAAACAATACAGATAATCTGGGATCCCCGGGTTTCATAGAGCCGCTACTGAAACCCGACGTTCCCCTGGTCGTGTGGATAGCCTGTGCAATGAAATCCTATACCCCTACGGGCGCGGCAAGTTACCCGCCAAAACCTGAAGCGAGGCAGCCCCCTTCAACAACGTGAATGGATTACCCAGCACTTCACGGAATCCGGTAACTTGAGCACCCCTCCTTGGGTCAACCTGTATCCCCTACGAGTGCGGCGAATAGCCCGCCAATTCTAAAATGAAGCCCCCTCCGTCTCAAAGCCATGAGATGTAGGCCCGTTGCCCTCTAGAACCCGGCTATCCGTGCACCTCTCCGCGGGGTAATCCTAGTACAGAAAGTAAAATATACATACAACAGGTACATCGATCTCAGCCCGGTCGTGCCCCAAAAGAATAATATACAAACAGATAGTGACGACAGTCCACATGTCGGACGCTCGCCCCGCAATATCAAATATACATATACAACCAAACTATATTACCATTGCATCCAGGCTATCCACCATGACAAATCCGCAACATCACAGCACAACACAGAACATCAACGTGAATGTCACGTTCGCAAATCCGTCTAAAAGAACTATAGCAATTAGACAGGATTTACCGATCAAATGATATTCACGGTTACAGATATAATGTAAATACTGTGAACTAACATATTTAAAATTTTCGATCGACAAAAATTCCCGAAGTGGGCCCCAAGCACAATACCCAGTACTCAAATAAATCTGGGCCCAAAATAAAATTACCAGAAACCCCTTTTTCAAGTCAGGAATCACTGTAGGAAAAATGGTCCAGAGATGTTACTGTTCGGCGGCGGAACCGCGGCCAAAAGGGGGTTACGGCCGTGGTTCCGCAGCGCTACAGTGACATCATGCAACAATTTTTCTTCAGTGTTCTCTAAAAACCCTGCCTGATTTTCTGCAACACACCAAATATTTTTTTAACAACGGAAAAATTTCGACAGAAACTGATGACTTGGAAACGCGATTTTTGGAAATTCCGTCCGATCGAAATTCTAAACACGTTAGAGCAAGCTAGAAAAGGTTAATGGCGTGACTCTGATACCATGTAAGTCTACGGTAGCGCCCCGGCGGTCTGTACGAGGCCAAAATGTGGAAACGATCAAAACTTGAAACCGACGCTATCATATGCTTAAAACCCGGATCGAATCATTAACCTACAACTGGCTATCTAGAGAAGGGATAGAAAGCTATACCGATCGATCCGTGTCCTTCGGTCTTCGGCCACCATCCCAAGCTCCTCGTGGCATCTCTGGTCTTGATCTCCTCGTCGGAAAGGGCACCACATCTATGAGTCTTTTTACGGGCTCCCGCTTCATCCGAAGCAACTCGGGCACGAAGTGTGCTAGCCGACGTGTCCAAGGTGTTGTAGAGAATGTTTGTGATCACTTTGTCTCTTGCATCCATTACTTGGATGGAGGTTGAAGGTGTTGCCATTAATGGAAGCTATGAGCTAGAGGAAGAAGAAGAAGAGAAGACTTTCTTTCTTTTTGTGTTTCTATATGATAAAATGAGAGAGAGTGAGCTCTAGCATGAAAAATACAACACCAAAACTACTCATAAGGCAGCCCCCCTCTCTCTCCTCTCATCATATCAACACAAATCAATCCACCAATGTGACATATTTCACAAAAAAAGAGACCATGAGTCATAATATGTGTACATGTCACATTAATGCATCTCATGATGAATTCTAGCTCATTATTTCCATAAGCAAACATTAATCCAAATGTTTGCCACAACAAAAAGATACGGCAACATCTAAAGTAAACTCGTGAAGGATCACAAGGATATCCCTCACCTGTATATACATACCTGCATCCGCATTCCGACTGAATGCGAATGCGACGAGACTAAAGCAATCCAACAAATCTAATACTAGGATCCGGCTTAAACCAAAGCCCACTAGTATGATCCGCCCGATCATGATCCGTGCACTACTGCACGTATATGATCGGACCCTGCCATATATCATACGGCCTCTACAACGTTTCGCCCGAAACTTGAGAAACTGTCTGTGGGGAACTCTAAAGACTCGTCAATACTTTGGCTGTGGATTTAACCACTAGCATGTCAGAGGTATTAGCCGTGCGTAACGGGCTACCAGGTATTGACTAAAAGGGAGGTCGATGAGCGAACTCATCCTGACACCCTACTGAGCCTGTCAGTGACAATATCCGTACGGTTCGGTCCGTTCGTCTATGAGCATCGCATGTCAGGCCTAGGGGGTTGGTAAAAGTCAGACCCCCAAAAGCGGTATAAGTTGTGTCGGAGTGTAGCCCAGAACACCCTGAGATACTACTAGAATACCTACCAGTAAATCTCCTGCCTTGGCCAAGGACTTCGTGTAATGGCTCTCCTAGACATAGCGCGACCCCACCCCCAATACCGGGAGAGACGAACCCCTGCCGATCCGCTCACTGCCTCCATGTGGCTCGGGACTGTACCCAACTAAAACCTGTTTGCACGACTCCTTTGAGCCGTGGTAGGGTAGTAATCAAAGCACAGTGGGAACTCACACGAGACAAATGATGATCTCAGGTCGATGAACTAACCTGTACATATGTCACCAGGGAACTGCTATCTGACGTCAGGTATAATACCAACTAGCATGTTCCCGGCGAGTCATGTCCGGTGTACTCATGACCCAATGAGCACCTGTATACATCTTAGGTAAACCAACTGACACCAATGGCTTGTGAGACCGGCCACGGCTCGTCGTCGGGGTCTCGACTGTATACACTAGTCTACTAATGGAGTATCGATGCCCAGTCTCGAAACTCCCATGACTAGGGATCACTTTAAGGATATGCTTATAGACTACCCAACTCTCACGTATATGATCGCCATCATACTGCTGATAGTCAAGCAAGAATCCTAAGGGCTCTATCAACATGTAATAGCGACCTGTAAGGTCACCTGAAGCAGTCCACGATGATAAAGACAAACCATGGTAGCATACTATTCTCTATCAACGTGCAATAGTGAACTACAATGTCACCTAAAGCATGTACACGATGATAAAAACAAACCAGATAGTATACAAATCTCTCGAGTAAGACTGTCCTACCGGTACAGGTCCTCCCTCAATCATTGCAATCACGTGCCTGCGATTCAATAATTGACTCTGAGGGCACTATATCCAACAACTTGGCACGTATGCGCCAATGCTCTGGGAGCGCGGGGCGCCCTACGTGCTTGGTACGTGGGCGCTGGGCGCCCTACGTGCTTGGCACGTGGGCGCTGGGCGCCCCACGTGCTTGGCAAGTGGGCACTGGGCGCCTCACGTTCTTGGCACGTGGGCGCTGGTGCTCTGAGCGTTGGGCATCAGCGCCCCACGTGCTTGACACGCAGGCGCTGGACGTCAACAGAAAAAATGGACTTTGTCCCTGCACTGGGAGCTGTGCTTCCGATTTGACTTCTGAAGTTAAACTCCTAAAAAGAGATTAATTTATGGTGTTAAACTCCAACAGACCTTGAATAGAGTTAAACTCCTGGAAAAAAAAAATTTAGAAATGATCAAAGGGGGCTGCTTTGTTTCCTCCCTTGGCCATGGATCTTCCTAAGATGGGATTTCTGGAGATGGGTCTCCTTCTTCTTCCTCTCGGTTGGCCGGATCTTGGAGAAAAGGGGTGAGATTTAAAAATCTCTGCTTTTTGAAATCTAATGGAAGATTTGAGCTCCCCTTTGTGGGTTTTGTGGTGAAAAACTATTTAATTTTGGAAAAGGAAGAGTAAAACTCTTCATTTAATTGAAAAGGGGAGGAAGGTTTAGAACCTTGAGGAAGGAGAAGGAGGCACATACCATAATTTTTTAGAGACAATGAAACGTGTATATTTTATTTCTTCATCATGTTGCCTTATATAGACTTACACATTTACATATAGCCACTTGGGCTTTACAAAATGGTATTTTCCCCATCCCATGCCTCATGTACTCATTTCTTTTGCACATAAGCCATGGGCTTTATAAAAATTTGGCTTTATGCCCATTTTGCTTACATTCATGCATAAAAAATTACATCAAAATTATTTATTACATGATTTTTATTTTGGCATGGAGGGGGGCCGGCCGCTTCATGTTCGGACTCGATTTGGGCATGGGCCCACTTGGCTTGGGGTTGACCTTGATGTTGACTTGGTCAACTAGGGTGCAATTTTCGACCCCAACAAAGTGCCACCATCAATAAATGCACACCACATATGTGGGTTGTGTGCATGAAATTGAAGAATCTTCTTTCGCGTGGAGGCGACTTGCTTTGGTTCCCACTTTTCGGGATGCGTTGCACTGCCCTTTTTACGACATGAACGGTCGACGCTTGACGCGTCTCCGAGACAAAGTGTCCATGGTGGACTTTTCCCTGGCCCGGAGCGATTCGGTTCCCGATTTGTGGAAGCCTGCACTGCCCTTTTTACGATATGGACGGTCGACGCTTGACGCGTCTCCGAGACGGAGTGTCCGTGGTAGACTTTCCCCTGGCCCGGAGCGATTCGGTTCCCGATTTGTGGGAAGCCTGCACTACCCATTTTACGACATGGACAGTCGACGCTTGACGCGTCTCCGAGACGGAGTGTCCGTAGTGGACTTTTCCTTGGCCCGGAGCGATTCGGTTCCCGATTTGTGGGAAGCCTGCACTGCTCTTTTTAAGACATGGACGGTCTACGCTTGACGCGTCTCCGAGACGGAGTGTCCGTGGTGGACTTTTCCCTGGTCTGGAGCGATTTGGTTCCCGATTTGTAGGAAGCCTACACTGCCCTTTTTACGACATGGACGGTTGACGCTTGACGCGTCTCCGAGACAGAGTGTCCCACAAATTCGGTTCCCGATTTGTAAGAAGCCTGCACTGCCCTTTTTACGACATGGACGGTCGACGCTTGACGCGTCTCCAAGAAGGAGTGTCCGTGGTGGACTTTTCCCTGGCCCGGAGCGATTCGGTTCCCGATTTGTGGGAAGCCTGCACTGCCCTTTTTACGACATGGACGGTCGACGCTTGACGCGTCTCCGAGACGGAGTGTCCATGGTGGACTTTTCCCTGACCCGGAGCGATTCAGTTCCCGATTTGTGGGAAGCCTGCACTGCCCTTTTTACGACATGGACGGTCGACACTTGACGCATCTCCGAGACGGAGTGTCCGTGGCAGACTTTTCTCTGGCCCGGAGCGATTCGGTTCCCAATTTGTGGGAAGCCTGCACTGCCCTTTTTACGACATGGACGGTCGACGCTTGACGCGTCTTCGAGACGGAGTGTCCGTGGTAGACTTTTCCCTGGCCCGGAGCGATTCGGTTCCCGATTTGTGGGAAGCCTGCACTGCCCTTTTTACAACATGGACAATCGACGCTTCCCCGAGGCGGAGTGTCTGTAGTCGACATGCCCCTGGCATGGAGTGTCTGCTGTTTGACGCAGAGGTCGATGTTGGAATTGGTTGGTTTGATTTGTGTTGACATCAGCATCGCTACACTGGAATATTGTACCAGGAGCGAATCATCATTTGCCTTTGAGAGGATTTAGGGATTTTGGTTTTGGACGGCATCTGCATTGCTGCACTGGAATAATGCCAGGAGCAACTCATCATTTTCCCTGAGAGGATTTGGGAATTGGTTTTTGGGTCGGCATCAGCACCGCTATACTGGAATATGGTACCAGGAGCGAATCATCATTTGCCTTTGCCTATTGGGAAGCGATGGCTTAGGAGACAGGTTTAGATCCCTATCACCTAAAGCTTTTCAATTTTATGGTCCGTAAGGGTCCCATAAAAGCATTTTCTCCCCATGAGTCGTAAGAATCCCGTAAGTGTATTTTCTCCTTAGGAGTCGTGGGGACTCCTAAGTGTGTTGCTCCTTTGTGAGTCGTAAAGATCTCACGCGGGAATTTTCTTCTCACAAATTCGAGAGGACTTTACGAGTGTATTTCATCTCTTTTTCACGAGTTTGCGCCCTTTCATGTTTTCACAAACTCGCCGGCAGTCCTGTTGTTTTTACTCACGGAGCCCTTTCGGGTTTTCATCCGTGCCCATTTTGCTTGTGGACATACCCTCCTTTTTTTGTCGCTGGTGGGATTTTGAATGTGGTCTCACCGGTAGGACTTGGGAGAGATTGGGATCATTTTACGCCCATGGATTGTATACAGTTTTGCAAGATGTATGATCCAGACCGTAGGGCCGGAAAAATTTCGGGACTTTCTTGGCGTCTGTATCGCTGCACTGGAATATGGTACCAGGAGCGACTCATCATTCGCCATTGGGGTATGGGATTTGGAATTTGGTTGGCGTCTGCATCGCTGCACTGGAATATGGTACCAGGAGCAACTCATCATTCGCTACTTGAGACATTCAAAGTTTTGAAATTTTGATTGGCGTCTGCATCGCTGCACTGGAATATGGTATCAGGAGCGACTCATCATTCGCCGTTGGGGTATGGGATTTGGAATTTGGTTGGCGTCTGCATTGCTGCACTGGAATATGGTACCATGAGCGACTCATCATTCGCCATTTTTTTTACCGCGATTGCTCTATCATTTCAGCTTTTCTTATCGCGAAGGTCGCGATTGCCCTATCATTTCTGCTATTTATTCGCGGTTGCCCCATCATTTCGGCTTTATTTTCATTTTTATTTTTACTCGCTGATTTTTATTGCAAGTTGCCCCATCATTTCAGCTTTTTATTTATATATATATACATATATATTTTTTTTATTTACACATTTTTACATCCCTAGTTTAACGACTTAGAGGTCGACTGTTCCCAGTTTAATGACGTGGTGGTCAGCGGTTCCCAGTTTAAAGACTTAGAGGTCTATCATTCCCAGTTTAACGATGTGGTGGTCGTTTATTCCTGGTTTAAAGACTTGGTGGTCTGCTGTTCCTGGTTTAAAGACTTGGTGGTCTACTGTTCCCAGTTTAATGACGTGGTGATAAACCGTTTCTAGTTTAAACACTTAAAGGTTCACTGTTTCCAGTTTAAAGACTTAGAGGTCTACTGTTTCCAGTTTATCGACTTAGAGGCCATCTTTTTCCAGTTTAACGACTTAGTGGTCATCTGTTTCCAAGACTTAGAGGTCTACTGTTTCCAGTTTAACGACTTAGAGGTCATCTGTTTCCAGTTTAACGACGCGGTGGTCATCTGTTTCTAGTTTAACGACGTGGTAGTCAATTATGCCCGGTTTAACGACGTGGTGGTCAATTATGCCCGGTTTAACGACTTAGAGGTCATCTGTTTCCAGTTTAACGACGTAGAGATCATCTGTTTCCAGTTTAACGACTTAGAGGTCATCTGTTTCCAGTTTAACGACTTAGAGGTCATCTGTTTCCAGTTTAAAGACTTGGAGGTCTACCGTTTCCAGTTTAACGACTTAAAGGTCATCTGTTTCCAGTTTAAAGACTTAAAGGTCTACTGTTTTCAGTTTAATGACTTAGAGGTCTATCGTTCCCAGTTTAACGACATGGTGGTCGATCATTTCCAGTTTAACGACTTAGAGGTCATCTGTTTCCAGTTTAACGACTTGGTGGTCATCTGTTTCCAGTTAACGACGTGGAGGTCATCTGTTTCCAGTTTAATGACGTGGTAGTCATCTGTTTCCAGTTTAACGACGTGGTGGTCATACGATTCCAGTTTAATGACTTAGAGGTCATCTGTTCCTAGTTTAAAGACGTGGAGGTCTAATGTGCTTGCTTATCCCAGCTCTTCGAACTTTGATCTTGGCGGAGCTGTGTTGATAACCGTAGCCCTGTGGCTTGCCGATACATCCGAGAACTGTGAGGTTTTTCCAAGCTTGTATTGGTCCTCTGCCCAATCTTTGAAAACACAGCAGTCTTTAATGGTATGACTCACCAACCTATGATATGGGCAGTATATGGGATTGCTGGTCATATTCATTTCATATGGCCTCTTCGGAATAGGCAGTTGCACACCATTGTTCAAGACGTCCTCGAATATATTGCGGACCTTATCCCTCCTAAAGGAGAACACCTTCTTCTTTCTCTCCATTAGAGTAGGTGTCCTTACTGATCCTGGTCCTTGAGGCCAATCAGTCTTTGGTACGCCTTTTTCAGATAATGGCACATGTCTGAGAGAATCAGGTTCCCGAAGGGCTTCGGTCTCCATTTGTATGAAATCGGCGGTCGTAGCTTGACTGTTTGCTAACACGCCTTTAGATAGTTCTATCTCTCCCGTCTTATTGCTTTTCGACTCAATCTTTAAAGACGAAGCAATCCTTAATGGCATAGCTTGTCACTCTATGATAGGGGCAATATTTTAGGCCGTCGGTCATATTCGCTTCTTGCGGTCTCTTTGATTCTGGCAGTTGTAGACCGTTTCTTAGGGCGTCCTTGAATATCCTGTGGACTTTGTCCCTTTTGAAGGAATAGATATTATCCAGTTTCTTATTCAGAGGCGATTCCCCTTCGGTGTATGTATTGGAAGGACTGGAGGCTGATTGCGGCCGTTTTTCACGAAGGTGCTCCACTCTTAGGCTGAAGGGGGTATCAGTTGGCTGCCTTTGGGTATCAATCCCTGGCTCATGAACCAAAAGTTGATTCTGCTGTAGTTGCAATCGGGCGACTTGGGTCGCGAGATCTGCCGCGATGTTTGCCAGTTCATCGACCTTAGACTGTACCTTGGCTAACTTCTCATCCTTGTCCTGAAACTGCCTCTGAAGCCATCGGAATAATGCTTGTTCTGTAGTTCCGGATATGACAACCGGGTCATCCTTATTGCCTGAGCTCAATTCCGCAGGAATCCCGGGCTCCTTTGGCTTATCGGCCTGAGCGAGCTCTTCATCATTTAGACCGAGCCGATGCTGGGTAACGTCAACCATATCATCGCCATGGCTGTGAAGCATATGAGGGTTCGTTTTTTCATGCCCGGCCATGTCGACGGTGTGGACCACATATCCAGCCAACTCTTTATCTTTGACGGGGTTATCCTGTTCTTGGAACCTCATGAAGTTCAGCCTAGCATGAGCCCTAGCCCTTTTGCTGGCTCTGTATCTGAGCCTTTTCTATCTTAGCTTCTCAATCTTGAGGGCTTGACGGGCATCCGTCATCCAGGAAGCCATCGTGCGCTGATTAACGAGGAGCTTAGAGAAGATACACAATTGAGCAGTTGTCAGGGGCGCCACTGGAGCTTGCCCGAGATGCCTTGTTGCTTTGTTGGTGTTGATGGCCTTGCCCCCAGCTGGGGCTAAGGAAAGTCGTTCAAACACCGACTTGCTTTTGGGTAGTGGTGCCTTCGAGACCACCACATTTGGCCTCTTGCCTTTCGAGGCCGGCTTGTCTGTTACCGAAACTTGAAGAGCTGGGATGGCATTAGCTGACACGAACAGAATAGAGCCAAATGCTAGCGGCGGCTCTTCCCATTGTCGCCCGAGACTGGACGGGAGGACTGTCCTAGCGTCCATCTTCATCGTGTAGCAGATGGGTGCTGTGTCGAGAGCTGGCTTGTCCTTGGAGTCATTTTTGCTACGTCCGAAGATTGCAATTGGAAATTGTTAACCTGCACAAAGAAGCATGATTTCAATACAGGCAATCAATGTATATGTTGATTGAGTTCGCATGAACGTTTAACCCGAAATATGGGAGGAAATATAGGTCCCACCGGGCGTGCCAGAATCTGTAGGGTGTTTTTCGTCACCCCATTGAGATGGGAATACACGCGCGCTTGTCAGGCACATTACAGATTCCCCCTGCCTAGGGTAGGCGGGGGTTTATTGATTGTGGGGATCCGAATCTCCGTCAGCCACGGACTAAGCTGCCGTTAATTACCCCTCGCCTTTAGAGTGAGAGAACCTCCGATTGACGGGTCAACTATTCATGCGAACTCAATATGCAGTGTGCATGTTTTGAAGGGATTTTGGATATATCGGGGGGGCCCGCAGAGTTTTTACGTGGGTCCCGCTACCCGGATAGCGGGCCGGGGGTCAAGGAGGCTAGCAGCCCCCTTGCGGGATGCGGGGCAGCACCCCGTTAGAATTTTTTTTCTAACAGGGACAGTGTCATGGAGTGTGTGTGTGTGTATACATATATACATATATATATAAAGGGAAAAAGCGTCCAAAGGACGCGTGGGGGGGAGGGTCCAGCGCCTCACGTGCATGGCACGCAGGTGCGGGGCGCCTGGCGCCCCACGTGCTTGGCACGTGGGCTCGCCTGCACGTGGGTGCTGGCGCTCTGGGCGCAGGGCGCCCCACGTGCTTGGCACGTGGGCACGAGCGCTCTGAGCGCTGGACGCTAGCGCCCCACGTGCTTGGCATGCGGGCGCTGGACGTCAACCGAAAAAAGTGACTTTATCCCTGCACTGGGAACTGTACTTCCGATTTGACTTCTGTAGTTAAACTCCTAAAAAGAGATTAATTTATGGAGTTGAACTCTAACAGATCCTGAATGGAGTTAAACTCCTGGAAAAAAATTTAGAAATGATTAAAGGGGCTGCTTTGTTTCCTCCCTTGGCCCTGGATCTTCCCAAGATGGGATTTCTAGAGATGGGTCTCCTTCTTCTTCCTCTCGATTGGTCGGATCTTGGAGAAAGGGGGTGAGATTTAAAATTCTCTCCTTTTTGAGATCTAATGGAAGATCTGAGCTCCTCTTTGTGGGTTTTGTAGTGAAAAACAACTTAGTTTTGGAAAACGAAAAGTAAAACTCTTGATTTAATTGAAAAGGGGAGGAAGGTTTAGAACCTTAAGGAAGGAGAAGGAGGCACAGGCCCTAAATTTTTAGCGAGAATGAAAAGTGTATATTTTATTTCTCATCATGTTGCCTTATATAGGCTTACGCATTTACATATAGCCCATTGGGCTTTACAAAATGGCATTTTGCTCATCCTATGCCTCATGTGCTCATTTATTTTGCATATAAGCCATGAGCTTTACAAAAATTTGGCTTTATGCCCAGTTTGCTTACATTCATGCATAAAAAATTACATCAAAATTATTTATTACATGATTTTTATTTTGGCATGGAGGGGGGCCGGCCGCTTCATGTTCGGACTCGACTTGGACATGGGCCCACTTGATCTGGGCTTGGACCACTTGGCTTGGGGTTGACCTTGACTTTGACTTAGTCAACATGGGTGCAATTTTCGACCCCAACAGTTATGAGCCTCATATCGGCATGAGTTATCGCTTATTGGGGTCTGACGTTTACCACTCCTAAACTGGATATGCGATATATTAGACGAAGAGACCAGACTGTACGGTAGTGTTACTGACATGTTTTATAGGAGCTAGAGCGGGCTTGCTTGTTGATCTTCTGATCGCTCAATACCCGGGTAGCCGTTACGTCCAGCTAGTACCGCTGACAGCTTGTGGGTGCTTGATGTGATCATCACATACTGCCGGCGTATTGACGAGTCTTTGGAGTCCTACATAGAGGTTTTACTGGCTCGGGCAAAACGAAGTAGGAGCACATATGTGATATGTGCAGGACCGAGAATAATACGAATATGTGATACCGTATTCTATTCTCGCGATATTTGTATCGGTCGGTTATATGTGATATAGCCGTGTTATCGAATCAAGTGTTGATTCGATAAGTTGGTACATATTATATTAATCGGTTGTATGTGATATAGCCGGATTATTAAATTAAGTGTTGATTTGATAATTTAATATATAATTGTATATATGATATACTAGATTACATTAACTAGTATTCGCTCACTTAAGCATTTATTTTTTTTCACTTGTGTGCATGTGATATAAATGTGATATATATTAATGTACATTATTTTGTGTCATGGTTGTTGATACACACTATGTGGGTGTATGAAATCTACACCATACTAATTATAATGTAAGATTTTAAGTATTTAAAATAATTCCAAATTAGTGGATAAATAGCCACATGCATGAAGTTTGTAGAAACTTGTAGAAGCTTGTGGATGTATTGACTTTGTCCACTAATTTTGTTTTACTTAAAATATTTATTAACCTAACCATTATAATTTAGCCATGGTTATGTCTCTACATGAGTTAGTTATATGATACAAATGCACCCATGGTTCATTCTTTCACCTCATTAGTTCATTTTCATTTCTTTGCTTCATCTTCGTCATCCTTGAGAAAAATCTCACTAGTTTTTTGCAAAGTGAGAAAATATTGTGAGAAAAATAAAACTAAAGTGAGCCCACTTCCTACTTCATTATCCTCTACTAGATTAGAAATTTAGTATAGGGTGTTAGATTTACTAATCTCTCAATTAGTGAAGTAGTAGCTTGAGTTAGTGTCTTATCGACGTAGATCATTTTCGGCCTCGAAGACTTCAAGCAAAATCGTTTCTTTCACTTTGAGATGCCATGCAAGAGTCCAGGAGTTCCATGATCGCAGCGAAGGGACCACTATAAGGAGCTATTGAAGTGAAGGACCGGTCTATAAAGGTTGTATTCCGTTATCACTTAGATTTACTTGTTGTTTTGCTTCTAGAACTCTAGTTAGATTCTAGGTTAGGATTATTTGACACACTAATTTTTTAAATACGGCATGTTTGACGTCTTGTGGAACCTTGTGGTTGTGCCTAAGAACCCTATAGTGATATCAGAGCCTTACTAGAGTATTAGGAGTTGTCTAGACGAAGTTAAAAGTCCGAACGAACTCTGAATAACCGTATTTTCCCACTTTCAGGAAATTTTTCAAAATGTTGGAATTTTTCACATTAAAAATATTCAGAAAATCAAAAAAATACAAGCTCCAACATTTTTTCCGACGATGGCATCCACCATCATCATCGTCATCATCTAAGATATGCATACACCAAATTTCATGTGACTCCACCACTTTTTCACATTTGAGTTAGCAATGTAAAAAGTTCTATTGTCGGTAAACCATTAATTTTGCACCAACTAAATCAACGGTGAAAAAATGGTATAATCACATGAAATTTGGTATATCCGCGTCTTAGATGATAAAGATGAAGGTGATGTATACCGATCGTCGAAAAAAACCATGGAGGATGCATTTTTCCGACGCCATAGAAGAAAATTCCCTTCCATGGCACCTTTTCTCCATTAACCTCCATATACGCGTGTGTGTGTGTCAGAAAAATTCATTAGCAGCAAAAATACCTACGAACACTCTAAATGCGAAATTGTGTGTGGACAAAAAACTAACATGTGTTTCGATGTGTGAGTAACATTAATGTGTGCAAGTTTGTAACAGTTTGGAGGATCTGAAGGATATGGTTGCGCCAAATTATTATTCACATTCCATGGTTATGGTCGAAAGCTCGAATGAAGAAAATATTAAACCATCAGTACGACACAACATCCATCATCATAGACATCATTCGACGTGCAAAATTTTTGACTTTGGAGCAAACCAGGCTTCTCTGCTGACAAGAACTACAGAGAAATTTAGATCCCAACATCGATCCTGTGGGGGGTACTTTCTTCTCTTGTTTCTCTTTCCCCTTGTTTATGGAAACGGACAAACTATTATCCACCTCGATTTTGTTATCCAAAAGAACCAAACAAAAACCATGAACATGCTCAACAAGTCTTTATGAAATAATATTTTTGAAGTTATCGTCCCCACCATCAAAATGCCGACTTATCTTTCGTCGGTATTTGATCATTGTTAGGTAGCATATATAATCACATGGCTCTGATGATGTCAGCGTTTATCTTTATATAGACTTCGTTCAAGTATAATGGCATGGAATTAAGTTTCCGAAAAAATAGTGTCATGATCGTTTTTTGATAGTCTACGATGTTAATTTGCAAAGTTGCATTTCTAATAGAACTTGGAAAATATAAAATTTGATTGGCATGAATCTGACACTAATTATTTTCTGCTATATATCCACCTATGTATCATATTTTATACTCAACTCCTAAAAGCAAGAAAGCATATCTAAGATGCATTTGGAGTGTCAATAAAAGTACGCCCCTTCCATTTTTCAAAACGCAGTTGTTGGCTTGTATACATTCAAAATTCCCACAACATAAAAACATAATTTTTTAGGCATCTATCATCTTCTCCGAGGCTCAAGCCAAGCAATCATATCAACCCTCCATGGCCATTAAAACCGATGCCGTTCTTCATAAGGGATAAAATCATGGACTTTATTATATGAGAATAACGAGGGAAGAGGCAATAGGAGCGAATTTTCCTATGGCGTCGAAAAAATACAATTTTCATCATTTTTTCCTACGATCAGTATCTATCATCATCATCGTTTATCATCCAAGATTTGCATACACTAAATTTAATGTGATTCCACCACTTTTTCACCGTTGTATCAGCAATGTAAAAAATTCTATTGTCGATAAATCATTAATTTTGCACCAACTAAATCAACGGTGAAAAAATAGTATAATCACATGAAATTTGGTGTAAACACATCTTAGATGATAAAGATAGAGGTGATATATGCCGATCGTCGAAAAAAATCATGGAGGGTGTATTTTTCCGACATTATAGCACCTTTCATGGACTTGCTCAAGAAGAAAAACATGATTAGCCCATCATCTCTCTTGATGCAATTTTCTAAAGATCTCCACATGTTTTTGAAATGTTCATCTTTACTAACTAACTTTTGCATCAATAAAGAATTAGATTGAGAAAATAAAGAAACTGCTACGGTCCAGTTCCAATTGTGATGGATTTCAAGGGTGAAACATATATATGATCGTTTTGTATTAGAGGATTCAAATTAAGTACATATGCAGCATATTTTTTTCATGTTATTTATCACTTAAACTCAATGTGCTGCACAACAAATTAAAGAATATAAGAATCAAAATATATTTCTCATTTTTGGTATAATAGTAAGCAATTGCAGATAAAGTTCCACAAGATAAATCTTAAATCGGTTAAGATAGCAAGAAATTTTGTTTTCCATTTCATTAAGTCTAAATTTCAAAACCCTCTATTTGGTGAGAGATCTTGGGTTCAAAACATTTGCTCGAGCGGAAATGGCATTCCTCCACTTGGTGGGAAGCCTTAGGTTCAAAACCCTCCATTTGCAACGCCAAGAGAAATTTTTAATCAATTATGTGGAGAAAGTTCCTATGGGCCTAAGGGTAGAAACCCTCTCCTCCAAAGCTTTGGGGCACTGCGAAAAGGGAAAAAAGAAAACTATGCCTCAAATCTCTTATACGGTAACAATGAAGTAAAGAAATTTGTATTTTACATTTATTCACTATAGAATGTGAAGAGCTCTATAAATTTTTTTTTAAAAAAACTGTTCATTCTCATCACTTTATTTGCAGCCTCTCGCTCAATCAAAATTTTTTTTTGGCACTGGCGGATAAGTCCTAATCTATACACATATCACGCAAGCACACATGCACCTAGAGAACCTACGAATTTGTCCCGAAAACTTTAATTTGAGGCCACTTTCCTTTAAGAGGTTTCTGGGTTCGAATTTCGCAATTTCCACAAGAGAGGGAAGTATTCTTCAACCAATTGAGCTATTGCTCATTGGTAATCAAAGCGGCTAATGAAGAAGGAATAACATTTCTTTTTATTAAAAAAAAGGTAAATTTTACTAAGTGGTGATGCTCATAAGTGGGAGTTTCCCAGTTCATGACACGTTGCAGAAGACGTGTCCCGATGCACACGGAAACGGACGAAGACTGCACATTGGAGGCGTCCCCCGGACTATCTTCCCGCTGCTTGGACCTGACCTTCGAGGATTCCTTGAAGAGTCCTGTAAACGACCAATGGCTCACCTCCGAGCCCTCCTGCACGCTGAGCTTCCTCAGCCCTTCCGCTCGCCTCCGCCTCCCGCCGAGCTAAGATTCCTCGGTTCTATTGGGCGACTCAGAACGCATATCACAGACGTCTTCGCCATGACTCCGTGAATCTCGCCAGACGCGAGATATCCGCCGTCCCACGATCCCGTGTTCCACGCTGTCGCATCCCCCCATTAACTAGCGTATCTTGTCATTAATGGGGGATCCCGCCATTCTCGTAAGCATAACGCAAGGGGCGTAACGGCCGGCGAGAATCTCGTGCCCGCTAGCCCATGGCTGACGCTATATAAACCCCTCTCTCATACGACTCAAGTAAGGCAATTCTTATCCAATAGGCCGCTACTCTGCCCAAATACCTCGACTAACTTGATCGTCGGAGGGTCCTCGGTGGTACAACTACTCCGGGACTTCTTTGCAGGTAGCTCGGCTTCGCACCAAACCAAAACCATTAAGATCCACACGCCTCAGGAGACAATCCTCAAACCCAACCTCAGCCGGTCGTCTATACCGTCGGCAGGTCGCCGGAAGACGACATCTGAAGGAGATCCAGAGCTCCATTACTAAGCCTCATCCACCTTTTGGAGGTTTTTAAGATAACCTAATTGAATTTTAAAAATACTATAAAACCACATTCTCTTGGATATTCAATCTATCATAAGATATTTTTGGGTTATTCGGTCTAATTGTGGTTTGTACGAGTTAATCAAATTAACAATTTCATACAACATTGGCAGTTCAATGTGGTTTTATAGTATTTTTAAAGTTCAATGCGTGATCTCAAAAACCTCAAAAGGAGGATGAGATTTAGTAAAATTTACCCCTCTAAAAATAAAGATTGGATGATCATCAAAGAAAAAACAAAATTTGAAGATCACAAAGACGGCAAAGAATTAGAGAAAGTTATCAAAGATGGAAAATAATTTTTATACCCACTTTGCAATCCCATTCCCATGCTATCGAAAAGATAACACTCCATTTTTGACAATGTGAAGTCTAAGTAGGCTTCATGTGGGCTCAATGTTGACATCTCTATTCTTTTGAGTATGATAAAGGTGAGATGCCAAGGCAGGTAGAAAAGATATATTCCTTCAAAGATAAGCTGACTTTATCTAAATTCATCTTCATTTTACCTTTTACCCAACCTTTTCATTTTCTATTTGCACCATCTCTATGACATTAATACATAGCACGGCAATTGTCCCAAAAAAAAAAAACATGGTATGACACCAATGTTAGCGAAACCGGGTTTCATTTAATTTTAAATGGAAAGGCGATATGCAAATATGGGATGCTACCAAATTTAGGATCGATTGGCAACATAGTTTTGTTTTATCATGTTGTTTAAAAAAGCGAGGATTGAAAATTTGAGAAACTACAGTGTAGAATTTTTAAAAAGGATTTTCAACATTCAAGCCATCTAATTTTTTAATTAATTTTAGGGAAAATTGATTCCGGACCAATTTGGACAGATGACTTATTTTTAAGCCCAAGTATTTTCAAAATTGTGAAAAAATTCAATACTTACAAAATACAGATATTCCAAGCACAAAATAGATTGTGAGTATCATACTAAGGATATTTTTGCAAAATTTTCAGATTTACTCTTATTCTTTTTAATCAAATACATATAATTATTTTCTCAAGAAAAAATTATAGGTATAATTTTTTCTTGCAACTTTTTTGTTTCCCTTCTTCAGCGATGCTTCTCTTCTAATTCCCCAATTTTCTCCCTTCTTAATCAATACTTTCTTCTGATTCCTCATTTTTCTCCGTTCTTTATCAATATTCTCTTTCAATTCCTCATTTTCCCCCAGTCTCATCTCACAAAACATACATCTTCCTTTTCAAATCTCTCACCTCCAATACAATTATTCTGATTCACCCATCTACATTTTTAATTTTTGTATCTCCCATTTCAAATTGCTAATCTCCAATCCAATTCTCCCGATTTCCTATATGCGCTCCCAATCCCCCAATATCCTCTCTCATTTGCGGTATCTTCACTCTCATAAGAGATCAAATTATGACAATCAATAATAAAAAGAGAATAAAGAAATTAGGATAAGCAATAATGCAGGGTAAAAGCAACAATAAAAAAGATAAGTTCAGAAAAGAAATTAGGGTTAGTAATGATAAAGACAAAAAAATAAAGAGGCTATGGAAAACTATAGGTACATAATAAAAAATCATTCTAATATTTTAGGAAATCCTAAAATCACATGTTCTAATATCTTGGGAAATTCAAACATCTCATCTTCTAGTATCTTAAAAAAATATTAAGAGGGTATTATAGGCAATACATACATAAGTACGTATACGAATTAAGGTTTGGGTTCAGCATAATGTTAAAATATATTTTCGGGGTTTTTCATGATTTTGGAACTTTCTGGGTTTAAAAAATAAGCCATCTCTCTAAACTGGACCCGAGAAACAATTTGTTTTAATATTTCTTGCCTTCCAAATTAATTTCCAAGTGTTGAAAATTCACAAGAGTAGAAATTTGAGTCACATGAGCTTTAATTTGTTCAAGTCGGTTTCTCGGTCATGATGATTAATGGGCATGTTCGTGTTAGAAAGCTCAACAAAGCGAAAAAATTGCTTATCAAGATGCATAATAAGAATGTTGTAGCCTAAACTGTGATAATCTAGGGTATGCACCAAACATGAGAATGGATGAAGCTCATGAATTTTTTAACCAAACTAGGATGAGAAATAGTGTTTGTCGGAATTACTATGATTCTCGACTACGCTCAATGTGGAAGAACAGGTGAAACAACACATATGATTATGGTTCATGCCATAGAATGTGATAAAATTTTACGTTGGCTGTCACAAGCCTACCACAACCCTCACCCTTTCTCATCCACAACACATATGATTATGCGAATGCCAAAAAAAGATGTGTAGGGTGTGCTCAAAATGGGAAAGTGGATAAAGCTCTCGAGATTTTGTCGAATGAGGGAGAGGAACATAGTATC
The DNA here is from genome assembly GCA_030015575.1 of Agapanthus africanus. NCBI lineage: Eukaryota > Viridiplantae > Streptophyta > Magnoliopsida > Asparagales > Amaryllidaceae > Agapanthus > Agapanthus africanus. Next base: position 525,095,052 of record JASDDO010000022.1, read on the forward strand.
TAGGAATCCACTTGTTTTCGGTATTGCACAAAACAGGCGTCACTTCGGATCACTTCATCAGCATTTTCTATCGACGAGGAAAGCAGGAAAAGAGGGCGATTGGCGATTGGTCTACACTTGCTTGGTGTCCGTACTTGTGCAAAACTCACAACTTTGCAAGTAGGAGAGCAACCTCACCTTCTTTTATTGAGAAATGGCTATGCTACGGATGTTTTTACGCAGACACTGCTTTGTTCTCAGGTTTGTTGTTAAGCAGCAGGTGATTTATGAAGTCATCATTGGTTTTTTTCCCCCTCCCCAAAATGGTGCAAGCATTCATGATCGGATAAAATCAGGGAACTATAATGTAAAAGTCAAAACCTGCAAAATTTGCTGCAAAATTGAGACCCAGAGGTCAATTTATTCAACTCATTGAGTACAATCTTGTACAATGGAATCATCATAAGTTAAATTTTCTTTCTACACATTCATAAGAAGTATACAACAGTTTCTCATTTTTCTCATCTCTTCAAAGTTGCTTCTTCTCTTGGTTTGGGCCTATGACGAGCTTCAATCCAACTTTTTCCAGCTTCCTTGTACACCCCTTGATCCTTCATCATATTGAAAAAGCAAGCTTTTTGATCCCACAAACCCATCGAAGCATGAATCCTCGACAAGGTAATATAAGGTGAAGCCTCTTCGGTTTTCATCTCCAATATTTTCTGCGCCGCGAATTTCCCTAGCTCTATATCTCCGTACTCTTTGCATGATGCAAGCAGTGCCTCCCAAATTAAATTGTCAGGTTCAAAAGGCACATGTTTAATGAAATTTACAGCTTCCTGTAGCTTGCCGGCACGACCTAAGAGATCAACTATACAAGCGTAATGCTCCATTTTTGGCTCGACTCGATAAATTTCTTTCATCAATCGGAAACACTCCAAGCCTTCAGCAACAAGACCACCTCTGCTACAAGAAGCAAGAATTCCAATGAAAGTGTAATCATCAGGTACTATTCCATCCTTTTTCATTAGGTGAAACAGTTTAATAGTCTCTTTTTCGAAGCCATGGTAAGAAAAACCGGTGATTAGCGCATTCCAAGACACGACGTCTCTTTGAGTCATGAAGTTGAAGATTTTTATCGCATCCTCAATGTTACCACATTTCGCATACATAGTTATAAGAGAATTACCTACTGAGGGATTTGCATCGATCCCCATTCGAATTATTCTTGAATGGATTTGGCCGCCGATATGAAGGTTTGCAATCTGAGAACAAGCACGTATTGCACCAGTGAGAGTAAAAATCGGCGGTCTTGGTCCTTGTTGAAGCATTTTTCGGAAAAATGAGAGGGCTTTTTCTGCAAATTCATTTTGATTGTAGCAAGTTAACATCGCAGTCCATGAGATGATATCTCTATCACTCATTAGTGCAAAAACCTCCTCAGACTTTAAAATATCGCCACATTTTCCATAAAATGTGATTAGAGAGTTTCCAACCGATATATCGGATACAAAACTTCTTCTAATCGCATATCCATGAATTTCTTTGCCCTTTCTCACTTCTCCTGTGCTTGAACAAGCCCCAATAACACTAGCAATTGCGAATTGATCGATCAAAACTCCTTTCTCTACCATTCTTTGAAAAACTTCAATCGCTTGTACATCGTATCCATTTTGTGTGTATGCAACTAAAAGTGAAGTCAACGAGACCACATCATGATTCATTCTCAAAGAGAGTCTCACAACTTCATCTACACCTCCACATTTCCCATACATTGCAACAAGAGCACTATGCAAATGATCATCTACTTCGATTCCAACTTTTATTAGATACCCATGAGCTTGCTTCGATTGATTTAGCTTCGCCGGCTCATCAAAAACCTTAACAAGGCTCGCGAATGTCATGCTCACAGGCCAAACTCCAATACCAATCAAATCCTTCAAAAGCCCAAATGCTTCGTTTCGATATTGCACACTATTGGATAAATTAGTGATCATGGTAGTCCAAGACACTACATCTTTATTCGGAGTTTGGTAAAATAACTTCCAAGAATAATCAATCTTACCGCATTTTGCATACATATCGATCAATGCACCTGATATAAACGTATCGGGCTCGAACCCGAACTTAACTACACCGCAGTGGGTCTGCACCCCGGTTCTCAAATCTCTGACACGGGTGCAACCTGTAACGATGATCCCGAATGTGAATTTGTTCGGAAGAACGTCGCCTCGTTGCATCCTGTTGAAGAACAAAACGGCATTTTTAAGGTTGCCCGATTGAGCGTAACAGGAAATAATCGAGGACCAAGTGACGACATTTGGGTGTGGAATTTCTTCGAACAGTTTGCAGGCATCGATGAAATCCGACCTCGCGACGTAGGAGTTGAGGAGATTGTTTGAAAGGAAAGTGGAGGAAATGCAGCCTAGTTTTAGGGAGAGGGAGTGGACTGTTCTTGGGTTGATAGAGCTGCATTTGAGATAGGATGAGAGCTTGTCAGCTAAGAGGTAGAATGGCAATTTGAGCTCCATGGGTTCAATGGGTTTGAAAAAAGTTTCGATCTTTCATGGAGAGTTTGAATTTTTTGGGTTGAAGGAGGAGGCATTGATGAAGAGAAATTGGTCATTGGAAGAAGACTCAAGGCATTGAATTAAACTAACAAAATTTATTTTTTGTTATTTTTTGGTAATTTATGGAGTTAATATTTGAAAAATTGATGGAGGCATGACATAATTTGAGAAAGGCGGGAGCTTTTCTAGTTCTTTTTTGGGTCGGGTCCTTGTACTACCAAATCCAAATCTGTATTGGAGCCCGACAAGATTTCTCTCTTTTCTGTCCGGATATATTACACAACCCGGCATACCGAATAATTTCTTGACAAACCCGAACTACTCTCGTATTGGGTATTGGGTCGGAGAGAAAAAAGTTAGCCATAGTTATGATTTACTTGACACAAACAGTACCCTTCATGTATAGTTATCCTAGTATTATTATTATTTATCTATGTGCAACTATTTGTATGGGAAAATAAATAAATAATTGGAGTAATATATTACTAACAACTTAATTATATTTTAAAATTTTCTTTCCTTAAGTTTAATAAGGTTTTAAAATTTCGTGTTTTAGGTTCTTTCATTCACTTGGCTTGTTTTCTTGAAATATATGACTTGTTGCATTTCTTAGACAAATACCAAATTAATACTGATTTATTCTTTCTGATAGGATTAGTTTCAATATATAATTTTCCGGTTTCAAACAATGCAAGATTATGAACTTACCTTCAGTCATCACAGTCACGCCATTAGTAACCCTTGTTCGTGTGATGGAGACCCGCTGGATGCCGGTTGAATTCCATGTGGCACCTGCGCGATTTAAACCCGAGTCTAATTGACTAGTTTATGCATAATTGAAAACAAAACTTTTGTAAAATATATTTTTACAAGAATTTAGGTTATGTTTAAATTTCCTACCGCACCTTCGATTGCAGGAAGGGAGATGGGCTGCCATCAAAAGCAAGATCAAGGCGATCAGAATTGTCGTCCCATGCAGCAGTTCGTTTAGCCCCGATGAAGAGTTTGTGAGAGTCGAAAAGGATGCCGAGGGATTGGACCCAGGTAAAATCTCTCTTCATGTTAGGGTTTCTCTTTCCGATGAAGTGCGCGTTTATGTGGAGGTCATTGTCGGTGACACGATGCAGAAGTCGGCATCCTTACGACCATGGAAGTAGAAAGTGATTCCATCGCCACCGATGAAACGAGGGTCTTGACAAACGGCTCCCGGTCGGTCGCAAGCTACAAACGAATGACCCTCGTTCAGGACGGAATACATAAAAAATAAAGCTTAAAATATATATATTTTGTGAAACATATTAATAACTAATAATTTGAACTACAACAACAGTTGAATCTGTATGCAGTACAAACAACAATAATTACCTACCGCAGACCGGCTTACAGAGGTCACAATCCATCAAGCAGCTGAGCGGGCAACGGAGCGGACACGGATGAGAGACCAAGAAGCACTTAGGGAAGTGCCTTAGTCTGCATCGAACGCTTCGCCTCTTAATCGCCGCTTGATCCTCTTCCCCAAGGCTACTACTACCGAAGCTCGATGAGCATTGCACCGTAAGCATGACATACAACAAAATGAGAGCTATTAGCTTAATTTTTCCCATATTAGTTTGCTTTGTTTGGAAAACGATACAAAATAAACCAAGCTCAACTTAGTTAAGATATATGGAAGCATAAAACGAAACGTATAGAGTCCTTATTAAATTTGATGGAAATGCAAGAGTTGAGGAATCTCGTGATGTTTAATTTGGAGGAGAGCAAGATTGGCATGGAAATGCACATGATAATGCACTTGCAAGTTACATTTCTTTATAATTAATGGAACTTTTGGCTTTGTTATTAGATTTGAGGGCCACACATGGGAGTTAAAGTTCGAGTTTAGTTTGTTTATATTATAAGATTGTCTATGTTGTGAACAGAACAAAAATTTTTTAACTTAATTTCTAGTGATTCTTTGATATAACACATACCAAAAGAATTCCTGCAACACAACCAACTTTTTTATTTTCTTTTCTTTTTTCTTTTTTTTGGCACTGGACTGTAAAACCTAATCTAAGCACACAACATATACACTCACATCACATGATACAAGCACACCACACATCCCAAGGTGATCCATGAATTTACCCCGAAAATTTTAATTTATGACTGCTTTCTCTCATGAGGTTTCTGGGGTTGCAACCCGAGCTACTGCTCAATGTGGGCAATCCCTCCACCAAGCTTAAAACACAAAATGGGCTTCTTTTCTCAATAAAAGAGAGCAGACAAAAAAATAAAATGGGCGCTAGCTGGCTTTGTTTGAAACTAAAGGGCCAGGACCAAATGGAATGGATAACCCTAATTCATAGCGTCACGCATCTGCATTACTTGTGATCTCAAACGTGTTCAAATTTATTTTCCATTGGCATTGTTTGTTTTCCCGGATTGAATCAATAAAAATGGAATTAGTGAGACACGACACTATTCATGAGACAAGATAAGGATTCCGTTGTATAAATTAAGGAGACAAAAATAGCCGCAAAATATTAATTAACATGCATCACCATTTTAAGTCAATCTTAAAATCTGATAATGATGCAGGAGAAATGCCCTAAAAGGGGGTTTCCTCCTATAGCGCTGAAAAAGGTCTATCATCCATAATTTGGTTCGACAATCGACATCCACCATCCTCGTCTTTATTGACTAAGATATAGATATACCAAATTTCACGTGATTCTAACATTCAGGTTCAACTCAACATTAATTACCTCTTTTTATGGGCGGGTCATCTCTTCCATCCACTTTGCATAACACATAGTTTTATACCATGTGTGATGCACATGAACAATAGAACTTGTGCAATAAATTTGTTGTGTGTAAGATGGAAAATAATAATCTTAAAGTGTGTTTATCTCGTCATCTCAAGAACTATTTTCGTAGAGTGTGAATAGAAAAGGCATGTCATTTATTGTGAAGATACAATGAAGAAGATGATGATTTCAACTATATATTAGCTGTAATGCGAAATATGATTTCTATTCATGATAATATAGCTATAATAAAAGCCCTCTCTTTTGATTGATCTCCTTATAACACAATATCGTAATAAAATAGATTCTACATAGTTATAAAGTCAGTATGCATCCATTCATGTTTTCAATGATCTTTTATTAGATTTACGGAATTTTTGAAATTTGAAACATGAAATTGAAATAATTAAGCATAAATTTATATGATGGAGGGATGAAAAAGAGGTTTTTGCAAATGCTGTAATATTGGATGGTGTTGTCTTGCCTACTAATATGACATGTCCAAAGACTTTATTATAACTGGTTTACAATGACCGTTAAGATTGCTTTTATAGAATCTTATGAAGTGTTTTTTCATATATAAAAAAAGGTATAGAATTTCATCAAAAGAAATTAATAAGCTGGAATTCAAGGAAAGACATGACGGTCTTGACTTGAATAACTTTTCTAACAGAGAAAGTGTTCTTAAGCAACACTTGTCTAAGCAACTTCCAAACAACAAAGAATAAACTTTATTGTTTAGGAGTTGCTTATGGGGTGATTGTTTGACAAGAATTGGAATTGATTTTGGGAATAAGAAGAGCAAGACATCATTTTCTAATCCCACTACCCAAACATCCCCTTAAGATTCAATTTTCACTCAAATTGCCTGATGGCAGCCTTTTCCAGATATAAAGTTGAAGAAACAACGTCTATCTACCAATAACCAATGGTTAAATTGTAATGACCGGTCTTTTGAGTACGTTGCATTTCCGTATTTCTTAATATAAAATTGTTGGGGTCAAAAATTGCGCCAGAGTTGACCGGGTCAAAGTCAAGATCAACCCCGAGCAAGCGGGCCCAAGCCCGAGCAAGTGGGCCCATGCCCAAGTCGAGTCCCAAGGCCGGCCTCCCCCATTCCGAAATAAAAAATCATGTAATAAATAATTTTAATAATTTTGATATAATTTTTTATGCATGAATGTAAGAAATGGGCATAAAGCCAAATTTATGTAAAGCCCATGGCTTATGTGCAAAAGAAATGAGCACACGAGACATGGGATGGACAAAATGCCATTTTGTAAAGCCCAAGGGGTTATGTGCAATTTTGTAAGCCTATAAAAGACAACATGATAATAAAATAAAAGATGACTTTTCATTCTTTAAAACTTTAGGGTTTTTGTGCTTCCTTCTCCTTCCTCAAGGTTTAAACCTTCTTCTTTCTTTTCATTTAAATCAAGAGTTTTACTCTTCCTTTTCCAAAATTAAATAGGTTTTCACCACAAAACCCACAAAGGGGAGTTCAGATCTTCTATCAGATCTCAAAAGGAGGAGATTTTTAAATCCCATCACCTTTCATCCAAGATCCGGCCAACAGAGCGGAAGAAGAAAGAGACTCATCTCCAAAAATCACATCTTGGGAAAATCCAGGGCTCAAGGAAGAGGCCCCTTTCATCGGCTCCAAAAATATCTTAGGAGTTTAACTCCTCAACACACACACACACACACACACACACACACACACAAAATAATCAATCTTTCTTTTTGGAAGTACAACTCCCAGTGCAGGGGCTAAGCCCACTTGTTCTCTCTGTCAGGAGTTTAACTCCATAAGTCAAATCGGGAGTACAACTCCCAGTGCAGGGACCAAGCACGTGGGGCGCTGGCGCCCAGCGCCCATGTGCCAAGTATGTGAGTCTCCAGCGCCCATGTGCCAAGCACTTGAGACGCTGGCACCCACGCGTCCTTTGGACGCCATTTCCCCCCTCATTTTATATACACTCCACACTAAACACCATCCCCCGTTAAAAAAATTCTAACGGGACGCTGTCTCGCACCCCGCAAGGGAGCTGCTAGCTCCCTTGACCCCCAGCCCGCTATCCGGGTAGCGGCCCCCCCCATAAAAACTCTGCGGTGTCCCCGATATATCCAAAACCCCTTCAAAACACAACACTGCACATTGAGTTCACATGACCTGTTTGACCCGTCAATCGGAAGTTCTTTCGCTCCAAAGACGAGGGGTAATTAACGGCAACTTAGTCCACGGCTGCCGGAGATTCGAATCTCCACAATCAATAAACCCTAGCCTACCCTAGGTAGAGGGAACTGTAATACGCCTGACAAGCGCGCGCGTATTCCCATCTCAATGGGGTGACGAAAAACACCCTACAGATTCTGGCACACCCTGTGGGACATATCTCTCCTCCCATAAGTCAGGTTAAACGTTCATGCGAACTCAATCAATATATACATTGATTGCCTGTACTGAAATCATGCTTCTTTGTGCAGGTTAACAATTTCCGATTGCAATCCTCGGACACAACAAAATGTCTCCAAGGATTAGCTCAGCTCTCGACACATCTCCTATCTCCTACACGATGAAGATGGATGCCAGGACGGTCCTCCGGCCAGTCTTGGGCGACAATAGAATGAGCCGCCGCTACCATTTGGCTCTATTCTGTTCGTGTCAGCAAACGCAATCCCAGCTCCTCAAGTTCCGGTAACAGAGAAACCGGCCTTGAAAGGCAAGAAGCCAAATGTGGTGATCTCGAGGGCACCACTACCCAAACGTGAGTCGGTATTTGAACGACTTTCCTTGGCCCCAGCTGGGGGTAAGGCCATCAACACCTACAAAGTAACAAGGCGTCTCGAGCAAGTTCTAGCGGTGTCCTTGACAACTGCTCGATCGGGTATCTTCTCTAAGCTCCCCATCAATCGACTCACGGTGGATTCCCAGAAAACGGATGCTCGCCAAGCCCTCAAAATCGAGAAGCTAAACCAGAAAAGGCTCAGATACAAAGCCAACAAAAAGGCTAGGGCTCATGCTATGCTGAACTTCATGAGGTTTCATGAACAAGGTCATCCCGCCAAAGATAAAGAGACGGCTGGATATGTGGTCCACACTGTCTACATGGTAGGTACGCACAGCAAGAATAAGGATGGGGCTACCACATCTCAAATCCAATCTGATGTGAATGTAGCTGGTATTTCCCAAGACCAGCATTCTCCGGAGGGTGATGAAAATCCTCCCAGTGAGGCTGATAGGCAGAGAGATCTCTCGGTTCATGAGGAGTCGGGTTCGGAAGGCGAAGAGGAGCCAATCTTCCATCCCAAGAACACAGAGCAGCAACTTCTCCAAGAGCTCCGAAAACAACTCAGAAGTAAAGACAAGGAGATGGCCAAGCTCTACTTAAAAATTGACGACTTGACAAACGTCGTCTTACAGCTCACGGCCCAACTTGCCTCTCAGTCGTCCAATCAAGCACAGGATTCTGCTTAGGAACCAGGAAACGGTGTTCCGAGACAGCCGACGCCTATTCCCTCAAATCCAAAGGTAGGCGGACCGCATGAAAGTCAGTCGCATCCTATCTCGGGAAATGTCTTGGCTACCGATGACAGTAGCCCGCTAACTCAAGATCAAATCATGAATTTGGTTGCCAACAAAGTCAAAACATTGGTAGCCGAAGCCGAAGCACAAAAAGATGTTAGCAGTAGAGGGAGACCATATCCTGCTCAGTATGATCTGGTATAATTTCCTAGCGGCTATGTCATCCCCAAATTCGGAAGATTTGATGGGACAGGAAATGCGAATCAGCGCATCGCCCATTTTAAAGCCTCATATGGGAATACTGGGGGCAATGATGCGCTTCTCCTCCGCCAGTTCGTTAATAACTTAACCGATGTCCCTTTCGACTGGTACGCGAGCATACCGGATGGCTCCGTTACTACTTTCGTCCAAATGGAATCTTTGGTCCGACAAAAGTTCATGAGTGTCAGCGATAAGATCACCATTGCCGACCTCGTAAGGACCAAGCCAAAGAACAACAAAAGCAGCATGGATTTTATAACCCGATGGCGCAATCTCTCCGTCAAATGTGAACCGCCGATAGAGCATGACCAATCCGTCAGCCTCCTCGTTGAAAATCTCAACAATTGGATGACCCCGTTTTTATGCACCGGGGGTCTCAAAACATTCCAAGAGCTGATCAGGAATGTCTAGATGTTGGAGCGCTCAAAGTAGGAATCCTCCTCTGATTCCCAAAATAACAATAGGTCCTGGAGAAACCGAATGGACGATAATCGCAAAGGCTGAAGTTCTGACGATACTGAATCTTTTAACATTTCGGCTAACCGAAATAAGCAAGGGATGAGCGGGCCTAATGCCAACCGGCATCGGAAGCCAGTGTTCGGAGAGGGAGGAGAAGTCCCTCTGAAAGGGAAGCTGGATAAGGTCTATTCTTTCAGAAGAGACAAAGTCCGTAAAATATTCAAAGACGCCCTAAGAAACGGTCTACAATTGCCAGAATCAAAAAGACCGCAAGAAGCGAATATGACTAATGACCTTAAATACTGCCCCTATCACAGAGTGATAGGTCATGCCAGTGAGGACTTCTTCATCTTCAAAGATTGGGTCAAAAAGCAATACAAGGCAGGAGAGATAGAACTGTCTAAAGGCGTGTTAACAAACAGTCAAGCTGCGGCCGCCAATTTCATACAAACGGAGACCGAAGTTCTTTGGGAACCTGATTCTCTCAGACATCTGCCTTTCTATGAAAATAGCCGACCACCACGTCATTAACTGGGAACAGTCGACCTCTAAGTCGTTAAACTGGAAATGTAAAAAAAAATGTATAAAAAAAAGCCGAAATGATAGGGCAACTCGTAATAAAAATCAGCGAGTAAAATAAATAAGAAAATAAAGCCGAAATGATGGGGCAACCGCGAATAAATAGCCGAAATGATAGGGCAATCGCGATCTTCGCGATAAGAAAAGCTGAAATGATAGAGCAATCGCGGTAAAAAAAACCCTCCTCCAAATGGCGAATGATGTATTCCAGTGCAGCGATGCAGATGCCAACCAAAATTTCAAATCCCTGGATGTCCCAACGGCGAATGATGAGTCACTCCCGGTACCATATTCCAGTATAGCGATGCAGACGCCAACCAAATTCCAAATCCCAAAACGGCGAATGATGAGTCGCTTCTGGTACCATATTCCAGTGTAGTGATGCAGACGCCAACCAAATTCCAAATCCCAAAACGGCGAATGGTGAGTCGCTCCTGGTACCATATTCCAGTGTAGCGATGCAGACGCCAGCCAAAATCCAATTTCCCAAAATTCTCCCAGCCTTACGGTTGATCCCCAAGTTGACTACCGTATACAATCCACGGGCTCAAATAATTCTCATCATACCCATGCCCTACCGCAACCACCAGTCACGCGGCCGGTCTCCGCCCTCGGAATTATGCTCCATTTGGGAAGACCCATTCATGTGTCCTCACGATACATGAGGAGAACAAACTTACAAGATCCTCTCGACACCTAAGAAAACACCTTCGTGGGATCCTTACGACTCACAAAGGAAAAACACACTTGGGAGTCCTCACGACTCCTAAAAAAAATACACCTACGGGATCCTTTCGACTCGTAGGGAGAAAATATTTTTATGGGACCCTTACGGCTCATAAAATTGAAAAGCCTTAGGTGATAAGGACCTAAACCTGTCTTCTAAGCCATCGCTCCCCAACAGAAAAAGGCAAATGATGAATTGCTCCTGGCACCTGTGCTTCAGTGTTAGCAACGCTGATGCCGACCCCAACCCCAAAATTCCAAACTTCCAATCCAATAGACCCCTAAGTCTTTGGGAACGGATGACCTCTAAGTCGTTAAACTGGAAACAGAAGACCCCCTAAGTCTTTAAACTGGGAATAGATGACCTCTAAGTCGTTAAACTGGAAACAGAAGACCCCCTTAGTCTTTAAACTGGGAACATATGACCTCTAAGTCGTTAAACTGGAAACAAAAGACCCATAAGTCTTTAAACTGGGAATAGATGACCTCTAAGTCGTTAAACTTGAAACAGATGACTCATAAGTCGTTAAACTGGGAACGAGGGAAATTTCCTCATGGCAAATAATGATTCGCTCCCGGTACCATATTCCAGTTAAGCGATGTTGATGCTAAACCAAAACCAAAATCCCTAAATCCTCTCATGGCAAATGATGATTCGCTCCTGGTACCATATTCCCGTATAGCGATGCTGATGTCAACCCAAATCAAATCAAACCAACAACCCCTGTGGCGGAATCATGCTTCGTCTCAGAATATACCCCGTGTCGAAATCATGCTTCGCCTCGGAGTATCTACCTTACCTGTCGGAATTATGCTTCGTCCGGGAACCAGCCTCTACATCAAAACCAGTGACACTCCGTGCCGGGGACAAGTCAACCAGCGACCTCCCTGTTGGAATTATGCTCCGCCCTGGAATCAAGTCAACAAGTGACCTCCTCGTCGGAATTATGCTCCGTCCTGGAATCAAGTCAACCAACGACCTCCCTGTCGGAATTATGCTTCGACTCGGAATCAAGTCAACCAACGACCTCCCCATCGGAATTAAGCTCCGCCTCGGAATCAAGTCAACTAACAAGCTCTGCGTAGAAATCATGCTTCGTCTTAGAATGCATCCCGTGTCGAAATCATGATTCGCCTCAGAGTATCTGCTTTCCATGTCGGAATTATGCTTCGCCTTAGAATCAACCTCTGCATCGAAATTATGCTTCGGTCAGAATGTCTGCCGCCCGGCGGAATTATGCTCTGACCCCTTTGGAATCATGATTCGCTCTTCGAAATCATGCTCCGATCCCTGGAATCATACTTCGCTCTTCGGAATCATGCTCCGATCCCTGGAATCATGCTTCGCTTTTCGGAATCATGCTCCGATCCCTGGAATCATACTTCGCTTTTCGGAATCATGCTCCGATCCTCGGAATTATGCTCCGACTCTTCGGAATGATACTCTGACCCTGGAATTATGCTCCGCAAATCGGAATGATACTCCGATTCCCGGGAATCATGCTCCCCGAGGGATGCTCCGTCCCCGGAATGATGTTCCACCTCGAAGTCCAACTTCAAGATCCATCAATTTCATACACACAACTCACATACACGGTGCATTTATTGATGAGGGGCACTTTATTGGGGTAAAAAATTACACCCTAGTTGACCGGGTCAAAGTTAAGGTCAACCCCAAGTAAGCGGACCCAAACCCAAGCAAGTGGGCCCATACCCAAGTCGAACCCCGCGGCTGGCCTCCCCAATGCCGAAATAAAAAAATCGTGTAATAAATAATTTTGATGTAATTTTTTATGCATGAATGTAAGAAATGGGCATAAAGCCAAATTTCTGTAAAGCCCATGGCTTATGTACAAAAGAAATGAGCACATGAGACATGGGATAGGCAAAATGCTATTTTGTAAAGCCCAAGGGGTTATGTGTAATTTTGTAAGCCTATAAAAGGCAACATGATAATAAAATAAAAGAGTACTTTTCATTCTCTAAAACTCTAGGGTTTTTGTGCCTCCTTCTCATTCCTCAAGGTTCTAAACCTTCTTCTTTCTTTTCAATTAAATCAAGAGTTTTACTCTTCCATTTTCAAAATTAAATAGTTTTTCACCACGAAACCTAAAAAGGGGAGCTCAGATCTTCCATCAGATCTCAAAAGGGGAAGATTTTTAAATCTCACCCCTTTCATCCAAGATCCGGCCAACAGAGGGGAAGAAAAAGGAGACCCATCTCCAAAAATCCCATCTTGGGAAGATCCAGGGCTCAAGGGAGAAGCCCCTTTCATCAGCTCTAAAAATATCTTAGGAGTTTAACTCCTTATATATATATATATATATATATATATATATATATATATATAGGTTAATGGAGGTAAGGTGCCATAGGAGGGAATTCCTCCTATGGCGTCGGAAAAATGCACCCTCCACGATTGTTTTGGACGATCGGCATACATCACGTCCATATTTATCTTGTAAGATGTGGATACACCAAATTTCATGTGATTATACCATTTTTTCACTGTTGATTTAGTCGGTGCAAAATTAATGGTTTACCGACAATAGAACATTTTACATAGCTAATTCAACGGTGAAAAAGTGATGGAATGACATGAAATTTGATGTATGCACATCTTAGATGATAAGGAGGATGATGATGGACGCCGATCCTCGGAAAAATGGTGGAGGTTGTATTTTTTCCACGTCATAGGAGGAAATCCCCTCCTGTGGCCTCTTTTCTCCATTATTCTCTCTCTCTATACACACACACACACACACACACACACACAAAATAATCAATCTTTCTTTTTAGGAGTACAGCTCCCAATGCAGGGCTAAGCCCACTTGTTCTCTCTGTCAGGAGTTTAAATCCATAAGTCAAATCGGGAGTACAACTCCCAGTGCAGGGACCAAGCACGTGGGGCGTTGGCGCCCAGCGCCTAAGCACCCGCGTGCTAGGCACGTGAGACGTTGGCACCCACGCGTCCTTTGGACGCCATTTCCCCCTCATTTTATATACACTCCACACTAAACACCATCCTCCGTTAAAATTTTTTTTTCTAATGGGGCACTGCCCCGCACCCCGCAAGGGGACTGCTCGCCCTCTTGACCCCCAGCCCGCTATCCGGGTAGCGGGACCCCCGTAAAAACTCTGCGGGGTTCCCGATATATTCAAAACCCCTTAAAAACACAACACTGCACATTGAACTCACATAACGTATTTGACCCGTCAATCGGAGATTCTCTCGTTCCAAAGGCGAGGGGTAATTAACGACAGCTTAGTCGGCGGCTGCCAGAGATTCGGATCCCTAAACCCCAGCCTATCCTAGGCAGGGAGAATCTGTAATGCGCCTGACAAGCGCGCGCGTATTCCCATCTCAATGGGGTGACAAAAAACACCCTACAAAAATTCCACTCAAAAATTTCCCCATTATTTTCTATTTATTTCTCAATCTCTCTCTCCTTATTTTTCATTCAGTTTTGGGCCCAGCCCAATAACTGGAGCCCGGTCCCCATCTCCCCTTTCTCTTTTTCTTTTGTCTCTTTTCTCCTTCATTCTCGTGCCCAGGACCGAGCCCTCCACACGACCCACACCATCTTCGCCAACATCCTTCCGAGATCACCGCGCCCACCTTCGGATCCTCTCCCCTATCATCTCCAACTGACTCATCTCCCTCTCTTATATCTATCTTTTTAACTCTCTCCCCATATCTCTATATCTCTATCTTTTCCCTCTCCCCTACAACCTCACTGAGCTCACCGCCGACCAACCCTTATCAGCCACCTCTTCAAGCGACCAACTTTTTCGCCGACCGCATCCAACCGAGCTTCCTCCTCTCATTCAGAAATCAACTGAGTCCTCACCTCCATAGCACCACCGATCACCGTCTCTTGCCGTCGACCTCCTCCTTGCCGGTTCACCGCACCTCCTCCGTCGCCACCTCTACACCACGCCGAGCCCACTGCCATCACTCAGCACCTCATTCTCCTCCTTCATTAACCAAGCATCACCACCCTCCCTCGAGCTCAAACCGAGCTCTGTGATGCCGCCGCCCATTGCCGTCGTCAAAGCTTTCAGTCGTCGTCGTCCCAGTCTCATGTCACTGTCGTCTTCATCGCCGCCACTGCCGCTACACTAACACATATCATCGCATGCCATATCACATTTGAACCATACTCGCATCGCGCCGTGCCCGGCTCCACGTCGTTCGTCGCTGTCTTGTATGTCGAGACGAACCCTACATCCGTGTCGCTTCCAAGGCAAGTGAATCCCCAAACTTGCTATCATGCTATATATACTATAATATATATTCATACGATTGAAATTTTAGTTTAAATTATACGACGTGTTATATTCGTCAATTTTAACTACGGCCCATAGTTGTGTGATTTCTGATGAACTGAACCTAAAGCGGGTTTAATACCACATGTTAAACATATAGAACATATAAGAATCGAATCCCGTTCAATCTGATTAGACCAAACCGTAATTACTAAAGTTATCGTTTTATATACTAAGTGCTCGATCGAATGTTCTGAACCAAAACCTTGTTTAAACTGCTCAAATTTCTGATCGTTACTTTAATTTACTGCTAATTAGCATTGTATTGAAAATTGAGATCAAAACGTTAAGGGTTCAAACATGAAATGATGCCCCAAGAGGCGACGACAAACCTGGAAATTACTGTACACGTGTCTTGTAAAATTCATATAAATTAAATATAAATTGTCTTGTGATATTCTAAGGCGAAACTTTCTAGATAACCTGTAAGTCTATGTTGGTTTTTACTAAAAATGGTTTGGTTACAATACCGCAAATCGGGGAGAAGTACGGCTCTTGACTGCAGTCCAGAACAGTATTTTCTATTAATATCTGTTTTTAAACCCCTATATATCTATGTATATACATGTTAATGTGTGGAGAACTATATCGATGCATAGATAATTGAATTATATTTCATATGGAACAAGTTTCACTCAATTCCATTACTGTTTGATATTTTTTATATATTTTATACCGTCGACACGTCCTGTTGTTTTCTGCTGTGATACATATACATATCGACATTAAAATGATCATAACTCTCTATACACACTAGCTATTAATATTATGTTAGTTGCGTTAGAAATTTAACTTTGAAATCTAAAATTTATTGAACCGTGGCAACCTTAGATTTTGAACAGAACCCACAGTAAAATGCATTCGAAGTTCGACTTCCAGTTCTGAAACAGAAATTCCAACAGTGTACACCTGGCTTAGATTGAGCATATCTCTCTAACCAGATTACAGATTAAGACGAAACCAATTTTCCTATTTAGATAAGCGAGTCTACTTTTTATGTCTTTTACATTGTGTTACTGATTCTGAACGTATGATTTTTAATGAATTTCGCAAACTGAATAATATTGGTTGTCCCTTATTAGTTGAAGTTTATTTAATCCATTTCTATCATGTCGTATGATTGATTTACACTCATGTTTAGTACTTATTTACATTGATACCCTAGTGACTATATTGCATTGTTGAGTGAGAAGTGTTTTGATTGGATTGTGGTAAGTATATTAGCGAACACGTGATTGAAAGCAAAACTGATATCTGTGAAAGGGTGAAAGACTAAAGGAAGTGATATGTACTTGTACACAACCAACCTGATACATGAACATGTACTTTAACCCGAGGAAATGGGTAAATCGGGGATGGAATCGAACTCGTATTTAGCAAGATTTAGCGATTTAGAGGATGATTATTCGATATCAACGATATACATATATATTAGGTCGAGAGCCTAGCGGTACAGCTGCAGGGTTATATCCCGGGCAATAGCGGACCGTAGTCTCGAGCATGCATGAGACCCTTGTTAAACACGAGAACTCTTTTTTACCGATCGATTTCAATTGACATAGAGGATGATAGGTTTAGTAACATACATATCGCCCTTGATTACTACCATGATTCACATATTATACTGCTTATCTGTTCATGTTATCCCACGCACTGTTATTGCTTTTGTTGGGTTATGGCAGCGCCCTGGTCATCAAACCGTGGCCGAATGTGGAACAAAATTTTTCTAAACCGGCGCTACCACAACCCCCGAATACGGATCGACCATTAACCCTAAACCTAGCAAACAATGAAAGAGTTAGGAATGTTATACCGAATGATCCATGTCCTTCTGTCTTTAACAACCTTCCTAAGCTCCTAGTGGCCACCATGATCAAGTTTGGTTGCCGGTCTCCCTCCATCGAAGATGATCCACCCGAGAGTCTATGAATCGAGCTCCAACTTCATAACCGAAGTAACTAGGGTATCTAGTTTGCTAAACTAGTTAGCCTAGAAGATGTAAAGTCTAATGAGGGATTAATTTGTCTCTAAACACCATAGGTTTCTCAACACATGAGAGGGTTAGGGTGGAGGAAGAAGAAGATGTCACGAGAGATGAGAGTGTGAAGCTTGAGCAACTAAAGAAAGAATAAGTGTTGTGAGCATGTGAGAGTATAATAAAGCAACTCAAGAAATAATATCTCAAGTTCACAAAATATCTCACACCACAAACAAAAAACTCAAGCATGCCACAATAGTGTTTCATGAGTTACACCATGAGTCACTAAGTGGGCATGCTTGAATTAAAGCTAAGCACACTCATCCCTCCACCTCAATTAACCATTTAACCTAAATGATTAATAAACAAAATGAGGTGTAATCTTCTAGAAAACAATCTTGTAATAAATTACAAGAATGCCCCTCATCCGTATATACATACCCGCATCCGTATTCCAAAAAATATGAATACAATGAGACGAAAATCATCCAACAATATAATACTAGGATCCGGCTTAAACCAAAGCCCGCTAGTATTATTCGTCCGAATCATGATACGTGCACAAGTGCACGTATATGATCGAACCCTGCAGTAAAACCATACGGCCTATACATCGTTTTGCCCAAAACAGGGAAACCCTCTGTATGTATGCCGGCATTGGGTTTAACCACAAGCACGTCAGCGGCACTAGCGGTACGTAATGGCTACCCAGGTATTGAGCGAAAGGAAGACCGACGAGCAAACTCATCCTGACCCCTACCGAGCCTGTCCGTGACAATATCCGTACAGTACGGTCTGTTCGTCTAAGAGTATCGCATATCGAGTCTACGGGGTGGATAAAGCCAGACCCCTAATAACGTGACATTTAGTGTCGGTATGAAGCCCATCAGAAACTGAGAAACTACTGATCCTAGATCAGTAATTCTCGACTACCTTGATCAAGGATTTCTGGTGATGGCCACCTATGCACAACGAGACATCAACCCCCAATACCGGGAGAGACGAATCCCCGACGATCCACTCACTACCTCCATGTGGCTCGGGACTGTACCCAACTAAAACCTATTTGCATGACTCCTTTGAGCCGTGGCAGGGTAGTAATCAAAGCACAGTGGGAACTCACACGAGACAAATGACGATCTCAGGTCGACAGAATAATCTGTACACATATCACCTGGGAACTTCTATATGACAATAGGTATAATACCAACTAGCAGGTTCCCGGCGAGTCCGTCCAGTGTACTCATAACCCAATGAGCACCTGTATACTATCTTAGGTGAACAAACTAACACCAATAGCTTGTGAGACCGGTCACCGCCCCTCGTCGGGGTCTCGATCAGTATACACTAGTCTACTCTGGAGTATTGATTCCCAGTCTCGATACTCCCACGACTAGGGACATTTAAGGATATGCTCATAGACTACCCAGCTCCCACGTATATGATCGCCATCATAATGCCGGTAGTCAAGCAAGAATCATATAGGCTCTATCAACATGTAATAGTGATCTATAATGCCACCTAAAGCATGTACATGATGATAAAGACAAACCAGATAGCATACTATCATTTTGAGTAAGACTGTTCTACCCGTATAGGTCATCCCTCAATCATCTAATCGCGTGCCTACGATTACAATAATTGACTTGAGAGCACTATAGCCAACAACTTTATGATTTCTAGATCATCTTTCTTATTATTGCACCTATTATATATGATTATATCGTGTCTCCCTAACGATATGAGTATGCATGCTCAGAGAAAGAAGAGATCCCAGCTCTAGAGCAGGACCTGCCTTATTTCGACGAGATCGCTGAGATATAGACGAGCGGCGTTAGTTTTATTGCTTCTCCAGCCTTCAATAAAGAACTTTTGTTATCATTTAGTTATTTGTTATTTAATTGTGTAACTCATTGTATCCGTTGAACTCTATCGTTTAAATGTTCTAAAATTGTGATTGTGATTTCTCTTTACTTTGTGATATGTTTATTGCTTAGCATGTAATGCTAGAAGCCGAAGTGTGACTACGGCGGGATTATTCCTTGGCCGTAGGAGCATAGCTAGCCTAGTCACCCCTTATATTCCGTATTTTAGGAAGTGAGGTGTGACATGATTTTGTTGGTATCAGAGCATCAGGTTTAGATTGAGATTACAGTTTCCAACTAAGGTTTTCCCTTGCATTATATCATGTTGCATTGCCGTTTAATTTCATATAATCCTTGTCTTATTCCTTCTTTATATCTAATTCACACTGACGCTTAGGACATGAGCCTTTAGGGTGTTAAATCGGTCTAGATTGTGATCTTGTTTTCCAATTAGGAATTCTTCCTTGACTGAATTTCTGTAGTGTGTCCTGCTACATGGTTACAATGCGGTACTCTGCTGAGTATCTTGGAATTCTATTTTGATTCTCTTTCTCTCAATTTAGTTGTGTTCTACCACATATCTTTATTTTTTATTATCAAATCCTATCTTCATTGTTAACTTATATCATTCCCTGATTTTAAATTCGTTTTTCATTCTTTATCTTTGTACCATTTTGACAAACCAAATCCTGCTTACGTTTCTTCTATTCGAGTGCTTGCTCGCGGCATCGATTTTTGACATTGTATACCGCAATCCATACTCTGGCTAGTCTACTGTACATTACTAGTACTATTTTTTATTTAACGTAATTATATTTAGTGACGTTTGTTATGCAAAATTTAGCTTTCTCTCTATTTGTATTTAGTTAGATTCTTCTCATTTGTGTTTTTAAGTACTTTTATTTAACTTACTTATTTTAAGTATTCTATTATTTTCAAATTTTTCAATAGCTTTAATTTACACTGTATATTTTATTTTCTAGTGAAATTATCCTACTAATGCTTTTCATTTCATTTTTATTATTCTTCTCAATATATTGTCATGACCCGCTTCCCAAAATACGGAATACGGGAGGTGACTAGGCCAGCCATGCTCCTACAGTCAATGAAATATCCTGCCGTAGTCACACTTCGGCTTCTAGTAATACATGGCAAGAAGTAATCATAGCATAAGTAATGAGAAATGCACTTACTGATTCTATAAAAACAGATATAGAACTAACCAGATAGAGTCAAAGGAAATGATAGCACCGGCGTCGCTGATCTAGATGTCCGCAATATCCTCGAGGTAAGACGGGTCCTGATCCGAGCTAAGTCCCCTTCTCGCGCTGAGCATGCATACTCAGGTCGTCAGAGAGACACAATAGCAATATGTGTGTGTGTGTGTGTGTGTGTGTGTAATACGTGCAATGATGATAAACATGAAGCAGTAAACATGGAGTAATGACGTGAGCATGAAATAACCGGTACGGATCAACAGTAAAGCATGTGTATAGAATCAGTAATCAATGCAATGTCCATGTCACTAAACCCATCGTCAGTCCAAGTATGAGCGTCAACCACCGCAGAAGTATTCCCAACCCAAGGGTAAGCCCCAGAGGCAAGGAAACACGGGCCCGAATCACGATCAGTATGAATCAGTAACACGATCAGTATCAAAGTCATGAAATCATGAGATATGCCGGCAGTGGGACTCCTGAGATTCTGTTGATCGAACCCACACTCAAACTACCCTACACCCCGCGATATATATCAAACACCGACCATGAATCTAAATACTAGTCGCTCATTGACAAGTCTACGCGAGAATTGGAGACAGGGTCTCCATCAAGCATGTCTTGACCGGTATCCAAGATAAATGAACAATGTTCGATGTATTACCTATGGAATTAATATAAGTGCTTCCATACCCATCCCATACCAGTTATAGTTACACTTATATATGCCCCATTGGTACCGACAATGCAATAACTAATTGGTTCCGCTGATTGTGTACAAGTACGTGTCACTTCCATTATTCAATCACGCTTTTACACTAACGTACTTGCCACAATCCAATCACTAACACTATCTCCCGGTAATGTAAAATAGTCACTAGAATATCGATAAAAATGAACACTGTTTACAAAGGGTATAACAGTCATGCAACATGATGGGGATACAATATATGCACTGCTAAATACATATGAGCAGCCGGTGTCGGTTGGATTAGAAAAATCATATAAAATCACACGTGCATAATAAATAATATAAAAGGCGTAAACATTGTACTAAACTATCTCTACAGAAAAATTGGTTTCGAGACAATCGGGTTTCAAGTTTGCAAGTTATGGTCATTCAATTTTAAGTGTTTACTGCTGGAAATCCAATTTCTGAACCGGAAGTCCGTTTTGTAACACGTTTTACTCCCTGTTGGGATCATAATTATGCGACACACAATTAGATAATATTTAGACTTATCTATTATGTTTTCAACGCATCAGACAGATCAATTATATCTTCTGTATGCAGGGAGATATGCGTAGTTTGAGGTTAAGGTATACATTCTGTCTCAGCATGAAACTGCAGTACACATCTACGGTTTAAAAAGTGTTATCAATATCAAACGACACTAGAATGCAATGGGACCAGTACCGTTAGAAAGATAATTCAATTCTCCACGCTTACATATATGATTCCTCACACTTGCGTGCTTAAAAAGTGAGAAGTATGCGTTCCAAAAATGGGTAAAGGCAGAGATTCTTGCTCTGGACTGCAGTCCAGAGCCATGAATCGCCTCAGTTTATATTGGCATAACTTATTAAAATTCAGAAATAAATTATGTGGTGTTGTAGGTTTATCTGTTGGATTCAATACAAACCATGAAATGTTTCATTACGAACCATATTCCATTTAATATGAATTTTACAATGTAGCATGCACGGCAGGAATCAGATTTTACGACGCATCCTGGGGACGTCGTTTCGTATGCGAAATTTAATCGTTTCGATCCTAACTTTTTATACGCTACACATTAACAGTAAGATGAACTATTGATTTAGAAAATTTTACTATCATTAAGGTTTTAAGTCTGATATGCGTATCGAACACTTGTTATGCCTATATGATTATCATATATCAAGTTGAATTAACATATATGTATATAGCATGATTTTACAAGTGAAGGGGGGTCACTTGCCTTCAGTCACTTGATATAGAAGCGACACCACGTGCGGGATCCGTCTCGACACCCGAGACGATGTGATGCTGGACATGTGCGCGACACGGGCGCGATACGCGGTGACCCAGTACTGGACACGGTGGCGACGCGGGCGTGATACGGTAGTGGGCGTAGTGATGACGCGGGCGTGAAATGGTACTGGGCACGGTCTTGACTCGGTGCGTGGTGCGGGTGTGGCATGACGCGACACGGCACGGGACGCGATGCTGGTGTAGGAGTGGGCACGTTGTGTGCATTGGATTGAGGCACGGGTAGCACGGAGGCGAGCACGGTATGGCACGGAGTCTGGCACGAGCCGCGACATGTCTGGGTACGTGGTGACACGGAGCTGGCATGGGACGGCGCAATACAGCATCAAGGAAGAGATGGTGTTGGCGAGGGTCGTCGGCGGTCGAGATAGTCAGCGAAGTTGCAGTAGGGCTCGGGAGCTCGGTGGGCGGAGGCGAAGAGATGAATGATGCACGACGGTGGCAAGAGATCTTCGGAGGTGCAATGGGTTTTGGATGAGGGGGAGCTAGGGGGTTGAGCCGTGGGGCTTGGCTCAAGGAGCTGCTGGCGACGGCATGGTGGTGTGGAGGGGTTGTGGTTATGGCAGCTTTGGAGAGAAGGGCAGACGGAGGTGGCCGTGGTGGTAAGGTGCTGGCGGCTCCGGTGGTGTTGCAGTAAGTGAAGGAGGACGTGGTTGATGGTGGTTGTTGGGGATGTAGGGAGGTGGGTCGGCAGTGGTGGACTTTGATGGTGGTCGCTAGAGAGTGATGGTGGCGGCGAGATGGTGTAGGCGATGAGGGATGGAAGGCTCGGGTGTTGGGTTTGTGAAGTGGAGAAGGACGGTGGTTGGTTACGGTGAGGGGAGGAGGAGACGATGTCGGCGACAGTGGCACTGCAGGGGGTGACGACGAGGATGGTGCTTGGTGGTCATGGAGGCAGAGAGGGGTCGGCCGGCAAGAGAGGAAGGCTCGGTTGGATGGTGGAGATGGTGATGAAGGTGGCGATGAGCTAGGGGTTAGTGATGAGGGGGTGGGGGAGCTTGGTCTTTGAAGGGTGTGAGGAGCTCGGCAATGAGGTCGGTTGGGCGTAGTCGTTGGTGGTGAGCAGAGAGAGAGGGGGGGAGATAGGGAGAGAGAGATTAGAGAGATAAGGGGAAGTGGTTGAGGAGATCTCAGGAAGAACGTTGGGCGAAGATGAGACCACGGGGGAGCGGGTCATGTGGGGGAAGTTGCGAGGGAGATGGGGATCGTGGGGGAGATCGAAGCATGGAAGAGAAAAAGGAAATAAAAAGAGAAAGAAGAAGAGAGAAGTGAGAGAGAGAGGAAGAGGGGGAGTAGGCCGGGCCGGGCCGGGCCGGGTTGGGCTAAAGTTAGGGATAATAGAAAATAGGGTTAGGGTTTAATTTAAAATAGGAAAATAGAAATTTAAAAGAAGTTGTCTTTGAGAATAGGAATTTAGGAATAATCGGTTAGGAAATTATTTTATAAAAAATACGGTTACCAGGAAAAATATTTAGAGAATTATTAAAAGAAACTTTTTTTTAAAAGCATGAAATACTTCGCATAGCAGATACCGGTTATTACATATATAGTTCTATTCTTCATGCTTCATGTTTCAATTTTTCTCTGGTTTTAACTATGGGATGTCATTTCAATTTATTACTACTATATATTTGTTTTAATATTCTATTTTTTTATTATAGTGTTATCGTTTATATTCATTTAGTTTATTAGCGTTCTCTTGTTTAACTCTTAAAATTTATATTTATTAACTGTTTAGTTTTTCCTCGAATATACGTTTTTCTATCTTGATTTTCTACATAGTATTCTCTTTGCTTTTATTCTTATTTATGCTAACTATTTTTATTTTTGTATCTTAGTTTATTTACTTATGAATGCGTTACATTCAATTTAGTTTTTCCTATTTACTAAGATGCAATTATAGTTGTTCTATATGCTAGTATTTTGCTTACTTATTTCGTATTTATATCATCTCTATCTCAGTTTTATCTTTATTTCTTTTCTGTCTTATTTTTGAAACTTTTTGCATATATATATGGCCCACCCATTGTCTATACATTATTTGCTATTATCTGGTTTGATTACTAGTCACATTTATAATATATGATTTTCTCTCTCTCTCTCTCTCTCTTTCTCACTCACACACACACACAAACATAATATTTTCTTATTTTTATCTCTATATTAGTAATTCTTCCTCTGCCATATTATGTTTACTCAATTTATCCATATTTGTTTCTCCTTCTACAATTTTTTATTTCTCTGTTCCTTCTTATATATACTTTACTTATTAATCTTCGTGGGGCTATGTTTCGTTCATTTTGTCGCTTTCTACCTTTCTTTTATAATTTTTTTTGAGCTTTTATGACTTTGATTCTACTCTATACTATTTGATTCAACCTTTTTGCTTTTGACTAACTATAACATACTTATTTTGCAAGGTTGATTATATTACTTGTTATGGTCTTTTATAATCTATGCATTTTAATAATTCATGTTCTTTGCGATATGCATTTTTCTTATACTTAGGTAGTTTACAATTTATTCAATTTTATTCTTTACACTCACTTTTACCCGATATTGTTCCTTTTCATTTTTTTTTATATATGATAATATTACTTTATTGACTTTTCTTTTAGTATATATCAATTTGAGCTCTAGTAATAGTTCTTTTATGCAGTTCATATGCTAAGTTTCTCCTAAGCTTACTTATATCCTTCATTATGTGTTCTCTCATTTACTATTTGTTTAATTTACTTGTTTTTACAAAGTCTTTCTTCTTTTCTTTTTAGCAATATTTGATTTTCATAGCACTTCATCGAGTTTCATCTCTAACTTATTTATGACTCCTATACTTTAAAAATTTTATTACTATATTCCAGTATATATATTATGATTATCGTATTACTGGTTTTACTGCTACTTATTTTACTTAACTACTCAACATTGTAAGTTACTATTTAATTTATCTTTTATACTCTGTATAATCAAGGTCTTCTATTACTTAATGTTTTGTTGGTCGTTTTCAATATCTTCTTTATACGAATGTTTTAAGTTACATATTGTTTTTTTTTAATTTATTCTCTTCATAATAATAATGTTTTATCAAATATAAAGTTCATTTCATTTTTGTTTTAATCCACTGATATAGCTATAATATGAATATATTTTGTTTTGAAAATTATTATCAGATTAAATTTTTTTAAATTTCGAGGACAAAATTTTCTGTAAGGGAGGTATGCTGTAATAATCGGTTTTCTGAGTACGTTGAATTTCCTAATATAAAATTCCATTTAAATTTCCCCAATTATTTTCTATTTATTTTCCCAATCTCTCTCTCCTTCTCATTTTTTTAGTTTTGGGCCCAGCCCAATAACCCGAGCCCGATCCCCATCTCCTTTTTCTTTTTTTTCTTCTATCTCTTTTCTCCTTCATCCTTATGCCTATGACCGAGCCTTCCCCATGACCCGCGCCACCTTCGCCAACGGCCCTCCGATATCACTGCGCCCACCTCCGGATCCTCTCCCCTATCATTTCCAATCAACACATCTCCCTCTCTCATATCTTTCTCTCTCACTCTCTCTCTCTCTCTCCATATCTCTCTCTAAGTCTTTTCCCTCTCCCATACAACCTCCCAAGCTCACCGCTGATGAACCCTCATCGGCCACCTCCTCTACCGACCAACTCCTTCGCCGACTGTCTCCAACCGAGCTTCCTCCTCTCATCCAGAAATCAATCGAGCCTTCACCTCGATAGCACCACATATTCCCCTATTAATTAAACACAATAATAAGAGCTAAGCTCTGTTAAATCAAATGAGGCAGCGCCTCACGTGCTCCCCACATGAGCGCCAGCGCCGGCGCCAGTCTTATAAGATTAAATCTTATGGTGGCGCCACACGTGAAGTTCACGTGAGCGTCAATGGGCAAAGCACAGGAGCGCCTGTTATATATAAGAATTAAATTCTTAAGTGGCGTCCACGTGCATAACACGTGAGCTCTAGCACCCAAATTAAGAGTAGGTAGAATTAAATTCTACATGGAAATTATTTCCCTAAAACCAAGGATATCCACTGTTAAACAGAGCCGTTGGATCAAGAATCCAATGGTGATGATAAATCATCAAATGATAGAATTAAATTCTATTAGGAGAAAATATCTCCCTAATCTTTCTAAGTGAGAAAGATATTCTCGGTTGGATCAAAAATCCAATGATAGAATTAAATTTTATTTTTGGGGATATATTTCCCCAATCTTTCTAAATAAAGAAAGATCGTTCTCTGTAAAACAGAGAGCCCTTGGATTAAAATCCAATGGTGATTAAAAATCACCATTAGACAGAATTAAATTATGTATATGGGAAAATATTTCCTTAATCTTGTTAAAAACAAGAAAATATATTCTGTAAAACAGAAATCACTGGATCAAAAATCCAACGTTGGATAAAATTCCCCAAATAATCTTTGAGACTAATAAAATCAATTGGAATTTCTCAATGAGATATTTTCTCAAAACTAATCAACAATTTACCTTTCCTATATAAAGAACCCGAGACTTCAAGTCTCACATATACACGTAGACACAGAGAGAAGACACATGCAAAAAGGAGGAACCCCCCATAAGCTTCTGCAAACAAAAAGATAGAACCTGCAATTAAGAATTGTCTTTCTCTTTCAAAAGAAGATCTTCCTCTTTTCAAATCCTAGGTAAAGAAAAGAAGAGATTAAAAATATCTCCTTTGCCTAGTACAAGTAAAACACAAGGATTTACCCCTTCATATAAGAACTTAGTTCTTTCTCTGGATCTGAGATCCGTAAGATAAATTTTCACAAGTTAAGAATTTAATTCTCATCGGGAAGATTCTATCCTTCAGACTCAAAATTTAGGGGAAAGAACTAGATAAAAAGAAAAGACAGAAAAGAAATATGTTACAGGAATTTAATTCCTCTGAAAACATGGTTTAACCCTATAAAGAAATTTAGTTCTTATAAAAAAACATAAGAACTTAGTTTTTAAAGAAAACTTGATCCCAGTTCTTCAAAACAAAGATCTTGGTGATCATTAATAGTCAAAATACCATTAACAGAGATTCAATCTCTAAAAAAGAAAAGGAACTCGGCGCCTCACGTGAAAAACACGTGAGCGCCTAAAAGATTCCCAAAACAAAGGACTCAGCGCCTCATGCGCTTCCCACGTGGGTGCCCCAAACAAAGAA
The DNA here is from genome assembly GCA_030015575.1 of Agapanthus africanus. Taxonomy (NCBI): domain Eukaryota; kingdom Viridiplantae; phylum Streptophyta; class Magnoliopsida; order Asparagales; family Amaryllidaceae; genus Agapanthus; species Agapanthus africanus. The sequence goes on from JASDDO010000022.1 coordinate 525,122,555, forward strand.
CTCAGCGCCTCACGTGCTTCCCATGTGGGCGCTCAAAACAGAAGGCCAGCGCCTCACGTGAAATACGCGTAAGCTTGTTAGGAATATGTATGCCCTAGAGGCCATTATTATATGATATAGCGGATGCTTCGACATATATATAGAGGACTTTCTTGCTAGACATGATAGTATGCTATCTAATTGCTCTTTATCTTAACATGTACACTTGTATTGTTATACTGTCTTTCTGTTACATGTTAATAAAACTCTTATGATGTAGGCTTGACTACCAGGACTATGATGCAGATCATACTAGTGGGGTTTGTGTAGTCCACAAGCACATCCTTTAACAGTTCCTAGTCGAGAGAGTATTGAGACAGATCATCGGTATTGCAGATTAGACTAGTGTGTACGTTTCTTGACCTTGTATGGGGCGATGGTTGATCCCACAACCATTGGTGTTTAACATCAAAGATTGTACACAGGTGCTCATTTGAGAATGGGTACACCGAACATGACTTACCGAGAACTCCTAGATGGTACCATACATATCGTCAGATAACAATTCTCTGGTGAAAATTGTAAAGGTTAGTCTGTAGACCCAAGATCGTCATAGTGTCTTGTGTGGTTCCTACTGTGCTTTTATTTCCTCCCTACCACGGCCCAAAGGAGTCGTGCAAACAGGTGGATTTTGGGTACAGTCCCGAGTCACATGGAGGCAGTGAGCGATAGGAAGGGTTTCGTCTATCCCGGTATTAGGAGTTGATATTGCGCTATAATCAATTGGCTATTGTTGGGTTACACTAACTCCCTGGCCATCATCCGTGACCGCGGAACAAAAAAAATTTCAACGATTTAAACTTGGCGCTAGAATAACCCTAAACCAGATCTAACCATAAACCTAACTAGCAACAAGAGAAGCTCTATCTACTATGATAGAAATTATACCTAAAGAAACAAGTCCTTCGGGTCTTCGCTCGCCTCCTTTGGCTCTTCAAAAGATGTACAGATCACGCTTGAACTTCAGCCTCGTCGCGTTAAAGATGATCCACCCGAGAGTGCCTACTTTGAGCTCCTACCTCCTAATCGAGATAATTAGGGTACTTAGAATGCTAATTTAAGTAGTCTAGATGAAGTAGAGTGAGATGATGGATTAATGTCTCACTAACCCTAGGTTTCCCAACTCATGAGACTTTTAGGGTTAGAGTTAGAAGAATAAAGCAAGGAGAAGATGAGAGTGTAGAGTGAGCTAGAATAAAAAATAAAGAATGGCTAAGTGTTGTGAACTAATAATGCAAACTAAAAATATCTAGATACCATAAAAATATCTAGATGCCACCTTGCATCAATAATTCACAACAAAAGAAAATATCAAGCATACTCCAATAGTAAACAATGAGTCATGCCCATGAGTCACCAAGTTAGCCATGCTTCATTTAATACAAATGAACACCTCATTTCTCCACCTCATTAACCATTAAAAAAAATGGTTAAAACAAATAATGAGGTGTCTTCTTCTAGAAGTATCTTACACAATTACAAGAATGCCACTCACCGTATATACATACTCGTATCCGTATTCCGAAAAATATGAATACCAAGAGACAAAATAATCGAAGAATATAATACTAGGATCCTGCTTAAACCAAAGCCCAGTAGTATTATCCGCCTGAACATCACACGTGCACAAGTACACGTATATGATCGAACCCCTGCCGTAAAACCATACGGCCTCTACATCGTTTTGCCCGAAGCAGGGAAACCCTCTGTGTGGGACTCTAAGACTCAAAAGTACACTGGCAGTGGGTTTGACCATAAGCACGTCAGCGGTACTAGCTGCACGTAACGGCTACCCAGGTACCTGTCAAAAATGAAGGCCGACGAGCAAACTCGTCCGAACTCCTACTGAGCCTATCCGTGACAATCTCCGTACAGTCCGGTCTCTTCGTCTAAGAGTATCGCATACCGGGTCTAGGGGTGGTAAACGTCAAACCCTAATAACCCGATAATTCGTGCTGATGTGGCTCAGGACCAATCCGGGAAACTACTGATCATCCTATCAGTAAATCACAACTTCCTTGGCCAAGATCTTATGGTCCTGACCAACCTAACACGGTGCGATATCAACTCCCAATACCGGGAGAGACGAATCCCCAACAATCACTCATTGCCTCCACGTGGCTCGGGACTGTACCCAACCAAAACATGTTTGCACGACTCAGTAGAGCCGTGGTAGGGTAGTGATCAAAGCACTGTGGGAACTCACACGAGACAAATGACGATCTCAGGTCCGAAGACTAATCTATACACATGTCACCTGAGAACTTCCATCTGACGATAGGTAGAGTACCATCTGGAAGTTCTCAGCGAGTCCGTCCAGTGTACTCATACCCAGTGAGCACCTGTATACGATCTTAGGTGCATCAGACCAATGGCTGAGGGACTAACCATTGCCCCTCGTCGGGGCTAGAAACGTATACACTAGTCTACTCTGGAGTATTAATGCCCAGTCTCGATACTCACGCGACTAGGGACCATTTAAGGATGTGCTTATGGACTACCCTGCTCCTACAAGTATGATCGCCATCACAACACAGGTAGTCAAAAAAGATCCTACGGGCTTTATCAACATGTGACCGCAATATATAATAACAAGTATAACATATGCCATGTTAAGATAAAATCAACTCATAATAGTATACTACTGTATCAAGTCTTTATCAATATTTGCAAGCTGGATAAAGCATCAATAAAAACAAATACACATATCCTAATAAAGACAACTGAAATAATATACTATATAACTGAGCAAGAATGTCCTGTACATACATATCCCCAGCATCCATATATATATATATATATATACATATACAATAATGGTCTCTAGGGCATACGTATCCGACAATTTTCCACTTGCATTAAAGGCCTGTAATTGGCGTACCGAATACCCAACGTCTGCTCTAAGGCCAGCCGTTGGCATACCGCATACCCAACATCTCAAAAAGTCGCTTGAACTGTTCTTGAGCGAGGGCCTTTGTAAATGGATTCGCCGTGTTCTCTTTTGTATCCACTCTCCGGACCTCGATCTCCTGGCGATTTATGCTCTCCCTGATTAGGTGATACCGCCTTAAGATGTGTCTGGATTTCTGATGGGACCATGATTCCTTCGCTAAAACTATAGCCCCATTGTTATCACAATACAAAGGTATTGAGATCAACAATAGACGGAACTACCTGAAGTTTAGTAATGAACTTCTTCATCCAGACCACTTCTTTTGCGGCATCGTTTGCAGCAATGTATTCAGCCTCTATCGTCGAGTCTGCGACGGTGTCCTGTTTGGAGCTCGTCCAACACACCGCCCCTCCGTTGAGGGTAAACACAAAACCCGAGACAGACTTGCTGTCATCCTTGTCATTCTGGATGCTTGAATCGGTAAAGGACTCGACCTTTAGGTCTCCATTACTGAAAACCAAGAACATCTCTTTAGTCCTTCTCAGGTACTTGAGAATGTTCTTCACTGCTGTCCAGTAGTTCTCATCTGGGTTCGACTGATATCGGCTCACCACGCTTAGCGCGTAAGCTATATCTGGTCTTGTACATAACATCACATACATTATAGATCCTACCGCCGAAGCGTAGGGTATAGTGCTCATGCGAACCCTCTCCTCACCAGTCTTGGGTGATATCTCTTTAGAGAGGGTGATTCCGTGCAATGCGGGTATGTTACTGCGTTTGGAATCTTCCATACTAAATCTCTTTAGTAAAGTCTCTATGTACCTGGACTGCGAAAGTCCAAATAATCTCTTGGATCTATCTCTGTAGATCTTGATCCCCAGAATGTACGAAGCATCACCCAGGTCCTTCATGGAGAACCTTTGTGATAGAACAACTTGACCGATTGTAGCATAGGAATATCATTTCCTATCAAGAGAATGTCGTCCACGTACAAGACTAGGAATACAACAGTTCGTCCTACAATCTTCTTATAAATACATGGTTCATCCTCGTTCTTGATGAAGTCAAAGTCCTTGACTGTTTCATCAAAACAGATGTTCCAGCTCCGCGATTCTTGCTTCAATCCATAAATGGATTTGAGCAACTTGCACACCTTCCCGCTGCTCCCGCTGTCTACAAAACCTTCTGGCTGATCCATATAAACGCATTCTTCCAAACTTCCGTTCAGAAAAGACGTTTTTACGTCCATCTGGCAGATTTCATAGTCATGGAAGGCAGCAACGGCAAGTAGGATCTGAATGGATTTGAGCATAGCCATGGGAGAATAGGTTTCGTCATAGTCCAATCCTGGTCTTTGACGAAAACCTTTTGCAACAAGTCTAGCCTTATAGGTTTCCACCTGCCCATCCACACCAGTATTCCTTTTGTAGATCCATTTGCATCCAACGGGGTTCACCCCCAGTGGAGCAATTTCCAAGATCCAAACTTTATTAGGGTACATGGACTCCATTTCGGATTGCATAGCATCCAGCCATTTATCAGAGTCCCTACTGACAATGGCATGCCTGAAACTAGTAGGATCATTTTCTCCAAGATGCAATCCTCTCGATCCCCGTCTATGAGAAAACCATAGTATCTCTCGGGCGGATGAGAAATCCTACTAGATCTACGGAGTGGCTAAGGTTCGTCTGGGATTAGTGAATCTAATGGTTCCACCAAATCATCAGTTGCATTTTGTGGTTCAGAATTTTCTTCCAGTTCTACCGTACTCCCACTAAATTCTTTTAGAAGAAGTTCCCTTTCTAAAAAGATGGTGTGGCGAGATACAAACACCTTCTGTTCCTCAGTGTGGTAGAACAGAAATCCTAGTGAATCCTTAGGATATCCCACAAATTTACATAGAATTTATCGCGCCTCTAGTTTTTCTGGTTTCTGTGTTTTAACATATGCCGGACAACCCCACGTCTTAATGAATTTAAGACATGGTCTCTTACCACTCCATATTTCATATGGAGTCTTATGCACGGATTTGGAAGGAACCTGATTCAAAAGGTATGCCGCTGTTTGTAGCGCATGTCCCCGGAATGAAAGAGGCAACTCAACACTACTTATCATGAAGCGAACCATGTCTAATAGGGTACGGTTCCTCCGCTCCGATACACCGTTATGCTGTGGTGTATACGGAGGAGTAAGCTGAGAGAGAATTCCATTCTCTTTTAGGTAATCTAGGAATTCTGTGCTCAAGTACTCCCCTCCTCTATCGGATCGGAGGATCTTGATACTTTTGCCAGTCTGGTTCTCTACTTCGTTTCTGTATTCTTTGAATTTCTCAAAAGCTTCAGATTTGTGTTTCATAAGATACACATACCCGAACCTAGAGAGATCGTCAGTGGATGTGATGAAGTACAAGAACCCACCCTTGCATGTATAGATATCAGACCACATACATCACTGTGTATGAGTCCCAAGAGCTCCGTTGCTCTTTCTCTGTGTCCGGTGAACGGAGATTTGGTCATCTTTCTCTTGAGACAAGATTGACAAGTTTCATAAGATGAAAATTTGAACATATTCAAATATCCATCCTTATGCAATTTACTCAGTCTTTTCTGTCCGATATGACCAAGTCTACAATGCCACAAGTAGAATTCATTCGTATCTGAACTCTTTCTCTTGCGTGTGTTTTATATATTGAAAACTGTGTTTTGATTTAGAATATAGATACCATTACACAGTGCACCTTCTGCAACCAATACCTTATCAAGGTAAATGTTCATGATATTTCTATCAAGAACAAAGTTATATCCATCATTATCTAGTAAAGAAACTGATATAATGTTGCAAACCATAGAAGGTACAAAGTAGCAATTTTTCAAAATCATAGTATTGCCTTTTGGCAATACTAGGTGATATTCATCGACGGCAGCGGCATCAACTTATGCTCCGTTCCCTACTCTGAGGGACATATCACCAGGTCCAACTATCCTGCTTTTTCTCAGTCCCTGCAATAAATTACAGATATGAGATCCTGATCCGGTATCTAGTACCCAAGAGGTAGGACTGACCGAAAATAGTTCTCAATAATAAGAACACCTGAAAGAGATGCAACAGTATGCTTCTTCTTCGTTGGGTCATCAAGGAATTCATGCAATCCTATTTCCCTTGCTCATACTCATGACAGCTGTCATAGTTTAGAGCCGAACCGACGTTCCCCAGCCCCGAATAAGAATTTGGATCGGTTAAGCGATACATTTTATTATCTTGATTAGGGCGTGAAATGGTTGCTACCTGGAGAGAGAGAGAAAAAACACTTAGCGTGCGCTCTTGCAAGATTAGATTGGTTATTAATTTATCTAATCAGGATGGCTCCCACTGTTTCCTTGAATTCTCCATCAAACCTTAAAAGAAGAACTAGTCAGGAATAATTGCACATTACAATACTTTCTTAACCTTTCGGCCAAGCTGGTGTTGGTACTTCGATGGAGGTTTTCCAACGCTTTCGCGTAATTCCTTAATTATATAACCTCTTTTCCCTGGAGGCGTAGCCCCGCTAACACCGTTCTAGATACCTACTTCGTTTATAGTATTGATTATTAAGTGAAATAATCTTCCAAGAGTAATTCTAGTCATCAGTGGGATCGGGATCCAACTATAATTGTATGATGACCTAGATGAAATCCACCCTAGTCACTGTTGGGGTCAAAAATTACATCCCGGTTGACCAAGTAAAAGTCAAAGTCAACCCCAAGCAAGGTGGGCCCAAGACTAGGCCAAGTGGGACCATGCCCAAGTCGAGCCCCGCGACCGGATCCCCCATGCCAAAATAAAAATCATGTAATAAATAATTTTGATGTAAGCAAAATGGGCATAAAGCCAAATTTTTTTAAAGCCCATACCCATATGTAAAAGAAATGAGCACAAGAGGTATGTGATGGGTAAAATGTCATTTTGTAAAGCCCAAGGGGCTATGTGTAAATTTGTAACCCTATATAAGGTAACATAATGTTGAAATAAAATAGAACCTTTTCATTCTCTAAAAAAAACTCTAGGGTTTTTGTGTCTCCTTCTCCTTCCTCAAGGTTCTAAACCTTCTTCTTCTTCTTTAATTAAATCAAGAGTTTAACTCTTCCTTTTCTAAAAATAAATAGTTTTTCACCATCAAACCCTTGAAGGGAAACTCAGATCTTCCATCAGATCTCAAAAGGGGGAGATTTTGAATCTCACCCCCCTTTTCCTCCAAGATCCGACCAACAAAGAGGAGGAAGAAGGAGACTCATCTCCGAAAATACACTTTGGAAAAGATCCAAGGCTCAAGACAAGATCCAATGCTTAAGAGAGAAGAAACTCTGAAGATCTTTGGGGAGTTCAACTCCAAGACCCAAATCCTCAAAGGAGTTTAACTCCTAATCCAGATCCTTTAGGAGTTTAACTCCAAATATAAATCTTTTGGAGTTTAACTCCACTCAAAATCCTCTTTTGGAGTTTAAATCCTATTTCTGGGGCTAAAAGCCCCTTCTTTTCGCCGGCGCCCAAGCGTCCAGCGTCCATGTGCCGGGCACGTGAGGCGCTTGCGCCCAGCGCCCATGTGCCGGGCACGTGAGGCGCTAGCGTCCATGTGCGGGCATGTAAGGCGCTCGCGCCCAAGCCCCAGCGCCCACGTGCCGAGCACGTGAGGCTCTGGCGCCCCGTGCCGGACACGTGAGGCGCCGGCGCCCAAGCGCCCAGTGCTCAAGCGCCCAGCGCCCGCATGCTAGGCATGTGAGGCGCTGGTACCCACGCGTCCTTTGGACGCTATTCTTTTTCTTTTTTTCATACACTCACACTCCACAACACTGTCCCCGTTAGAAAAAAATTTCTAACGGGCGCTGCCCCGCACCCCGCAAGAGGGCTGCTAGCCCCCTTGACCCCCAGCCCGCTATCCGGGCAGCGGGACCCCCGTAAAAACTCTGCGAGCCCCCCGATATATCCAAAACCCCTTCAAAACACAACACTGCACATTGAGTCCGCATGACCTATTTGACCCGTCAATCGGAGGTTCTTTTGCTCCAAAGGCGAGGGGTAATTAACGGCAGCTTAGTCTGCGGTTGCCGGAGATTCAAATCCCCACAATCAATAAACCCCAGCCTACCCTAGGCTGGGGGAATCTGTAATGCGCCCGAAAAGCGCCCGCGTATTCCCATCTCAATGGGGTGACGAAAAACACCCTACAGATTCTGGCACGCTCGGTGGGACTAATCTCACCTCCCATATTTCGGGTTAAATATCCATGCGAACTCAATCAACATATACATTGATTGCATGTACTGAAATCATGCTTCTATTTTCAAGTTAAAAATCTCCAATTGCAATCTTCGGACGTAGCAAAAATTTCTCTAAGGACAAGCTCAGCTCTCGGCACAGCTCCCATCTCCTACACGATGAAGATGGACGCCAGGACGGTCCTCTCGGCCAGTCTCGGGCGACAATGGGAGGAGTCGCTGCTACCATTTATCTCTATTTTGTTCATGCCAGCTAGCACCATCCCAGCTTCTCATGCTCCGGTGACAGAAAAACCGACCTTGAAAGGCAGGAGGCCAAATGTGGTGATCTTGAGGGCACCACTACCCAAACGCAAGTCGGTGTTTGAACAACTTTCCTTGGCCCCAGCTGGGGGCAAGGCCATCAACACCAGCAAAGCAACAAGGCATCTCAGGCAAGCTCTAGCGGCGACCCTGACAACTGCTCAATTGGGTATCTTCTCTAAGTTCCCCGTTAATCGACTCATGATGGCTTCCTGGATGACGGATGACCGCCAAGCCCTCAAAATTGAGAAGCTAAGACAGAAAAAGCTCAGATACAGAGCCAATAAAAGGGCTAGGGCTCATGCTAGGTTGAACTTTATGAAGTTTCAAGAACAGGGTTACCACGTCAAAGATAAAGAGATGGCTGGATATGTGGTCCACACTGTCTACATGGTGGGCACACGCAGAAAGAGCAAGGATGCGGCCACTATATCTCAAATCCAATCTGGTGTGAATGCGGTTGTCACTTCCCAAGACCAGCATCCTCCGGAGGGTGATGAAAATCCTCCCAGTGAGGCTGATAAGCGGAGAGATCCCTCGGTTCATAAGGAGTCGGTCTCGGAAAGCGAAGAGGAGCCAATCTTCCGTCCCAAGAACGCAGAGCAACAACTTCTCCAAGAGCTCCGAAAACAGCTCAGAAGTAAAGACAAGGAGATGGCTAAGCTCTATTAAAAAATTGACGACTTGACAAACGTCATCTTACAGCTCACGGCCCAACTTGCCTCTCAGCCGTCCAATCAAGCGCAAGGTTTTGCTCATGAACCGGGAAATGGTGTTCCGAGACAACCGGCGCCTATTCCCTCAAATCCAAAGGTGGGCGGACCACATAAAAGTCAGTCGCATCCTATCTCGGGAAATGTCTTGGCTACCGATGACAGTAGCCCGCTAACTCAAGATCAAATCATGGATTTGGTTGCCAAAAAAGTCAAAACATTGGTATTCGAAGCGCAAAAAGATGTTAGCAGTAGCGCGAGACCATATCCTTCTCAGTATGATCTGGTAGAATTTCCTAGCGGCTATGTCATCCCCAAATTCGGAAGATTTGATGGGAAGGGAAATGCGAATCAGCACATCGCCCACTTCAAAGCCTCATGCGGGAATATTAGGGGCAATGATGCGCTTCTCATCCGCCGGTTTGTTAATAGCCTGACCGATATCGCTTTCGACTGGTACGCGAGCATACCAGATGGCTCCGTTACTACTTTCGTCCAAATGGAATCTCTATTCCGACAAAGGTTCATGAGTGTCAGCGATAAGATTACCATTTCTGACCTCGTAAGGACTAAACCAAAGAACAACGAAAGCAGCACGGATTTTATAACCCGATGTCACAATCTCTCTGTCAAATGTGAACCGCCGATAGAGCAGGACCAATCTGTCAGTCTCCTCGTCGAAAATCTCAACTATTGGATGGCCCCGTTTCTATGCACCACGGGTCTCAAAACATTCCAAGAGCTGACCAGGAAAGTTCAGATGTTGGAGCGCTCAAAGCAGGAGTTCTTCTCTGATTTCCAAAATAACAATAGGTCCTGGAGAAATCGAAAGGACGATAATCGCAAAGACGGAAATTCCAACGATACAGAATCTTTCAACATTTCGGCTAACCTAAATAAAGGAGGGATGAGCGAGCCTAATGCCAACCAGCCTCGGAAGCCAGTGTTCGGAGAGAGAGGAGAAGCTCCACTGAAAAAGAAGCTGGATAAAGTTTATTCCATCAGAAGGGACAAAGTCCACAAGATATTCAAGGCGCCCTAAGAAACGGGCTGCAATTGCCAGAATCAAAAAGACCGCAAGAAGCGAATATGACCGACGACCCCAAATACTGCCCCTATCACAGAGTGATAGGTCATGCCATTGAGGACTGCTTCGTTTTCAAAGATTGGGTCGAAAAGCAATACAAGGCAGGAGAGATAGAACTGTCTAAAGGCGTGTTAACAAACAGTCAAGCTGCGACCGCCAATTTCATACAAACGGAGACCGAAGTCCTTCGTGAAATTGATTCTCTCAGACAACTGCATTTTTTCTGAAAACAGTAGACCACCACGTCGTTAAACTGGGAACGATTGACCACCACGTCGTTAAACTGGGAACAGCCGACCACCACGTCGTTAAACTGGGAACGTCGACCTCTAAGTCGTTAAACTGGGAATGTATAAATGTGTAAATAAAACAAAAACAAAATAAAAATAAATAAATAAAAAGCCGAAATGATGGGCAACTCGCAATAAAAATCAGCGAGTAAAAATAAAGATGAAAATAAAAAGCCGAAATGATGGGGCAACTCGCAATAAAAATCAGCGAGTAAAAATAAAGATGAAAATAAAGCCGAAATGATCGGGCAACCATGAATAAATAGTCGAAATGATAGGGCAATCGCGACCTTCGTGATAAGAAAAGCTGAAATGATAGAGCAATCGCGGAATAAAAAAAACTCCTCCAATGGCGAATGATGAGTCGCTCCTAGTACCATATTCCAGTGCGCGATACAGACGCCAACCAAAACTCAAATCCCCGAATATCCCAATGGCGAATGATGAGTCGCTCATAGTACTATATTCCAGTACAGCGATGCAGACGCCAACCAAAATTTAAATCCCCAGACGGTGAATGATGAGTCGCTCCTGATACCATATTCCAGTGCAGCGATACAGACGCCAACCAAAACTCAAATCCCTGAATATCCCAATGGCGAATGATGAGTCTCTCTACGTACCATATTCCAGTGCAGCGTTGCAGATGCCAACCAAAATTCAAATCCCCAGACGGCGAATGATGAGTCGCTCCTGGTACCATATTCCAGTGCAGCGATGCAGACGTCGTCCAAAACTCTGAATATCCCCAGATGGCGAATGATGAGTCGCTCCTGGTACCATATTCCAGTGCAGCAATGCAGACGCCAACCAAATTTCAAATCCCATACCCTAACGGAGAATGATGAGTTGCTCCTGGTACCATATTCCAGTGCAGCGATGCAGACGCCAACAAAGTCCCGAAATTCTTCCGGCCCTATGGTCTAGATCATACATCCTGCAAAACTATATACAATCCACAGGCATAAAAAGATCCCAATCTCTCCAAAGTCCTACCAGCGATGAAGGTTCCCAAACAAAAAAGAAGAAGAAGAAAAAGAAAAGAAAAAAAGAAAAAAGTAAAAAAGGGTATGTCCACAAGCAAAATGGGCACGGATGAAAACCCGAAAGGGCTCCGTGAGTAAAACAGCAGGACTGCCGGCGAGTTTATGAAAACCGAAAGGGCGCAAACTCGTGAAAAAGAGATGAAATGCACTCACAAAGTCCTCTCGATTTTGTGAGGAGAAAATTCCCGCGTGAGATCCTTATAACTCACAAAGGAGCAACACACTTAGGAGTCCCCACGACTCCTAAAGAGAAAATACACCTACGAGTTCCTTTCGACTCGTAGGGAGAAAATGCTTTTATGGGACCCTTACGGCTCATAAAATTGAAAAGTCTTAGGTGATAGGGATCTAAACCTGTCTTCTAAGCCATCGCTCCTCAAAGGGCAAGGGCAAATGATGAGTTGCTCCTGGCATTATTCCAGTGCAGCAATACAGATGCCGACCCAAAAACCAATTCCCAAATCTTCCCGGGGCAAATGATGAGTTGCTCCTGGCATTATTCCAGTGCAGCAATGTAGATGCCGACCAAAAACCAATTCCTAAATCCTCCAGGGAAAATGATGAGTTGCTTCTGGAATTATTCCAGTGCAGTAATGCAGATGCCGACCAAAACCAAAATCTCCAAATCCTCTCATGGCAAATGATGATTCGCTTCTGGTACCATATTCTAGTGTAGCAATGCTGATGTCAACTCAAATCACAATCAATAGGTCAACTTCAACCCCGACACCGCAGAAAGAGGAGCAAGTCAAGTTCATCCCTGACACTGCAAGAAGCAGAGCAAGTAAAATCAAGCATCGACCGTCCACGTCGCTAAAAGGGCAGAACCGACCGTCCAAGTCGCTAAAAGGGTATAACCGACCGTCCAAGTCGTAAAAAGGGCAGCACCGACCGTCCAAGTCGATAAAAGGCAGAACCGACCGTCCAAGTCGCAAAAAGGGAAGTATCGACCTTCCACGTCGCTAAAAGGGCAGCTCCGACCGTCCAAGTCGCTAAAAGGGCATAACAGACCGTCCAAGTCGCAAAAAGGGCAGCATCGACCATCCACGTTGCTAAAAGGGCAGCTTCGACCGTCCACGTCGCTAAAATGGCAGCACCGACCGTCCAAGTCGCTAAAAAGGCAGAATCGACCGTCCAAGTCGCAAAAAGGGCAGAACCGACCGTCCAAGTCGCAAAAAGGGCAGAACCGACCGTCCAAGTTGCAAAAAGGGCAGCACCGACCATCTACGTCGCAAAAAGGGCAGCACCGACCGTCCAAGTCACTAAAAGGGCAGAACCGACCGTCCAAGTCGCAAAAAGGGCAGCATCGACCGTCCACGTCGCTAAAAAGGCAGCATCGATCGTCCACGTCGCTAAAACGGTAGCACCGACCGTCCAAGTCGCTAAAAGGGCAGAATCGACCGTCCAAGTCACAAAAAGGGCAGAACCGACCGTCCAAGTCACTAAAGGGCAGAACCGACCGTCCAAGTCGCAAAAAGGGCAGCATCGACCGTCCACGTCGCTAAAAGGGCAGTATCGACCGTCCATGTCGCTAAAAGGGTAGCACCGACCGTCCAAGTCGCTAAACGGGCAGAACCGACCGTCCAAGTCGCAAAAAGGGCAGCATCGACCGTCCACGTCGCTAAAAGGGCAGCTTCAACCGTCCACATCGCTAAAAGGGCAGCACCGACCGTCCAAGTCGCTAAAAGGGCAGAACCTACCGTCCACGTCGCTAAAAGGGCAGAACCGACCGTCCACATCGCTAATAGAGCAGCACCGACCGTCCACGTCGCTAAAAGGGCAGCACCGACCGTCCAAGTCGTAAAAAGGGCAGCATCGACCGTCCACGTCGCTAAAAGGGCAGCACCAACCTTCCAAGTCGCAAAATGGGCAGCAACGATCTCCTTGTCGGAATTATGCTCCGCCTTGGTAGCAGGTCAACCAAACACTCCATGATGGGGAAACGTCGACTAGCGACACTCCGTGCCGGGGAAACGTCGACCAGCGACACTACGTACCGGGGACACGTCCACCACCGACACTCAGTCTCGGAGACACGTCAAGCATCGACCGTCCATGTCGTAAAAAGGGCAGTGCCAGCTTCCCAAAAAGCGGGAACCAAATCAAGTCGCCTCCACGTGAAAGAAGATCCATCAATTTCATGCACACGACCCACGCATGCAGTGTGCATTTATTGATGGGGGGCACTTTGTTGGGATCAAAAATTACACCCAGGTTAACCAAGTCAAAGTCAAAGTCAACCCCAAACCAGGTGGGCCCATGCCCAAGTCGAGCCCCGCGGCCGACTCCCCCATGCCAAAATAAAAATCATGTAATAAATAATTTTGATGTAAGCAAAATGGGCATAAAGCCAAATTTTTGTAAAGCCCATGGCTCATGTGCAAAAGAAATGAGCACATGAGGCATGATATGGGCAAAATACCATTTTGTAAAGCCCAAAGGGCTATGTGTAAATTTGTAAGCCTATATAAGGTAACATGATGTTGAAATAAAAAAGAACCTTTTCATTCTCTAAAAAAAACACTAGGGTTTTTGTGCCTCCTTCTCCTCCTCAAGATTCTAAACCTTCTTCTTCTTTTTTAATTAAATCAAGAGTTTAACTCTTCCTTTTCTAAAAATAAATAGTCTTTCACCATCAAACCCTTGAAGGGGAACTCATATCTTCCATCAGATCTTAAAAGGGGGAGATTTTGAATCTCACCCCCCTTTTCCTCCAAGATCCGGCCAACAAAGAGGAGGTAGAAGGAGACCCATCTCCGAAAATACCACTTTGGAAAAGATCCAAGGCTCAAAAGAAGATCCAAGGCTTAAGAGAGAAGAACCTCTGAAGATCTTTGGGGAGTTCAACTCCAAGACCAAAATCCTCAAAAGAGTTTAACTCCTAATCCAGATCCTTTAGGAGTTTAGCTCCAAATCTAAATCTTTTGGAGCTTAACTCCACTCAAAATCCTCTTTTGGAGTTTAAATCCTAATTCTGGGGCTAGAAGCCATTTCTTTTCGCCGGTGCCCAAGGGCCCAGTGCCCACGTGCCGGGCACGTGAGGCTCTGGCGCCCAAGCGTCCAGCGCCCACGTGCCGGGCATGTGAGGCGCCAACGCCCAAGCTCTCAGTGCCCACATGCGGGCACGTGAGGCGCCGGCGCCCAGCGCCCATGTACCGGGCACGTGGGGCACCGGCGCCAAGGCGCCCAGCGCCCACGTACCTGGCACGTGAGGCGCCGGCGCCGGCGCCCACGTGCCGGGCGCGTGAGGCGCCGGCGCCCACGCGTCCTTTGGACGCTATTCTTTCACTTTTTTCATACATACACAGTCCACAACACTGTCCCCGTTAGAAAAAAATTTCTAACGGGGCGCTGCCACGCACCCCGCGACCGTCTCCCCCATGCCAAAATAAAAATCATGTAATAAATAATTTTGATGTAAGCAAAATGGGCATAAAGCCAAATTTTTGTAAAGCCCATGGCTCATGTGCAAATGAAATGAGCACATGAGGCATGGGATGGGCACAATGCCATTTTGTAAAGCCCAAGGGGCTATGGGTAAATTTGTAAGTCTATATATGGGAACATGATGTTGAAATAAAAAGGAACTTTTTCATTCTCTAAAAAAAAACTATAGGGTTTTTGTGCCTCCTTCTCATTTCTTAAGCTTCTAAACCTTCTTCTTCTTTTTTAATTAAATCAAGAGTTTAACTCTTCCTTTTCTAGAAATAAATAGTTTTTCACCATCAAACCCTTGAAGTGGAATTCAGATCTTCCATCAGATCTCAAAAGGGGGAGATTTTGAATCTCACCCCTTCCCCTTTTCCTCTAAGATCCAGCCAACAAAGAGGAGGAAGAAGGAGACCCATCTCCGAAAATACCACTTTGGAAAAGATTCAAGGCTCAAGAGAAGATCCAAGGCTTAAGAGAGAAGAGCCTTTGAAGATATTTGGGGAGTTCAACTCCAAGACCCAAACCTCAAAGGAGTTTAACTCCTAATCCAGATCCTTTAGGAGTTTAACTCCAAATCTAAATTTTTTGGAGTTTAACTCCACTCAAAATCCTCTTTTGGAGTTTAAATCCTATTTCTGGGGCTTAAAGCCCCTTCTTTTCGCCGGCGCCCAAGCGCCCACGTGCCGGGCACATGAGGCGCTAGCGCCCAGCGCCCACGTGCCGGGCACGTGAGGCGCAAGCGCCCAAGCGCCCAGCGCCCACGTGCCGGGCACGTGAGGCGCTAGGGCCCAAGCGCCCACATGCGGGCACGTGAGGCGCTAGGGCCCAAGCGCCCAGCGCCCACATGCCGGGCATGTGAGGCGCTAGCGCCCAAGCGCCCACGTGCCGGGAACGTGAGGCGCTAGCGCCCAAGTGCCTAGCGCTCAAGCGCCCAGCGCCCGCGTGA
Source organism: Agapanthus africanus (assembly GCA_030015575.1). Classification (NCBI taxonomy): domain Eukaryota; kingdom Viridiplantae; phylum Streptophyta; class Magnoliopsida; order Asparagales; family Amaryllidaceae; genus Agapanthus; species Agapanthus africanus. The sequence continues at coordinate 525,138,562 of JASDDO010000022.1, forward strand.
TAGACACGTGAGGCGCTGGCATCCACGCGTCCTTTGGACGCTATTCTTTCCCTTTTTTTCATTCACACACACTCCACAGTCAATCGGATGTTCTCTCGCTCCAAAGGCGAGGGGTAATTAACGGCAGCTTAGTCCGCGGCTGCCGGAAATTCGGATCCCTACAATCAATAAACCCCAGCCTACCCTACGCAGGGGGAATCTGTAATGCGCCTGACAAGCGCACACGTATTCTCATCTCAATGGGGTGACGAAAACACTCTACAGTCACCACACTCCAGAAGGTATGCTAAATCTGCAAGTTTCCTATATATTTGAAACCCCCGATGTGGTTTTTGCCCCTAGGACCCAAGTGACCTTGACGAATAATCAACAAATCAAAAGGTCCTAGTCAAGTTCAACCCGTCGTTATCCAGGATTGCATTAGACCCGCCCGCATGATCCTTGAGAATAATCAACAAAATCATACGACTGTCCTAACTAATCGCATTTATCTATGCAACAGAGAATCATTACTCAGCTACCGTTCACTGCGCCTTGACGAATAATCAACAAACACAACACGAATACTAAGTATTGATTTTATGAAACGACGGAGGGCTACGGCTGGGTTTTAGGCGAAAAACCCTTTAACGTAATGAACTTGATATCGTTGAAGGAACCTGAGCATTTTTGAAAAGGAGTGGTTTAGGCTTCGCTTTTAAAAACTTCTGGTTTTGAAAAAACCGAGTAATCTATAGTATAAACTTTTTCTCAAGAGGTCACTCCCCGAGAAGGGATCTCGGCTCTTGCCTCGTGGAATGAGGTGCTGGATATTCTCAATCGAATACCACTGTGCAAAGTTAAAGAATATATCTATAGTTTTTTTTTGAAATTTGTTCCAACAACATCTTTTAGGTTTCTTTTCTTGCATTAATCAAAATTAATGCGGTCCCATCAATTAACATATCACACCAGAAAAGAACGAAAAATACAATGTACATATATACTATCCGCATTCGCCATGGGGCCCCGTCATGCACCGTTAGGTTACTTAACTAATGGCAGAGCGAGGGCTGGACTAGCGTGGGTGCAAAACATATACAATATCTACTAGTATATATATATAAATATATATAACATTCGTCCCAAGCATGATATAATCAACATCACAGAATCTCAGCAAGCAACACAGAATGGCGGATAATCTTGGAGTCTCGGGTTTCATTTGAGCCGCAAATAAAACCCAACGTCCCCGGTCGTGTGGATAACATGTGCAATGAAAACCTGGACCCCTATGAGCGCAGCAAGTTACCCGCCAATCCCAGAAGTGAGGCAACCCCAATCAACAAAGTGAATGGGCCACCCAGCACTCCACGGAATCCTGTAACTTGGGCGCCCCGCCTTAGGTCAAACTATACCCCCTACGAGTACGGAGAATAGCCTGCTAATTCTAGAGTGAAGCCCCCTCCGTCTCAACGTCATGAGATGCAGGCTTGTTGCCCTCTAGAACCCGGCTATTCATGCACTCCATTGTGGGGTAAACCTAGTACAGAAAAGAAAAATAATATGTACAATGGTGATATCGACCTCAATCCGGTCGTGCCCCAATCAAATAATATACAACATGGCAGGGACGGCAGTCCACATGTCGGACGCTCACCCCGCAATAACAAATATACAAATGAAACTTAAATGTACTACTATCATTGCACCACAAGCTATCCACCACCACAATCCAACCACAACCTCAGCACAATCACAAAATATCAACGTGAATGTCATGTTTGCAAACCCGTCTAAAAGAGCATATAGCATTTAGACGAGTTATACCGCTCTAATGACATTCACGGTCGCGGATAGAAATATATGTACTAAAACTTTTAAACAGTGTTAAAAAAATAACGACTACGAAATACCCTGTATTGCCCCAAAACTCAAGATAACTGAACATTCACAATCTGGGCAATCAAACATATCTTGAAACACAAAAACCAAGGGTAATAGAGCACCAAAGAAAAACGAGCAAGTTTTTCTACAGGAGACCCGACCACACCGGCCAAAACACAATTCTCGCCGACCAACTTTTAAAATAATGGTGTCATTTTTGTCTAGTGTTCTAGTTGTAGCACAAAGAGCACTCTGCACTTGTTTAAAAAAATTTCAGAGGCTCGGGAAAAATTGACAGAAACTTGGGTTTTAGATTTCGTGTTTCGAAGTTATTTCGGTTTCATTACTTTAACGTTGTTTAAAACTGCTAGTATAGGGTTTATGGGATGGCTTTGATACCATATTGGGTTACACTAACGCCCTGGCCATCATCCGTGGCCGTTTGCGGAACAAAAATTTTTACAACGATTTAAACTTGGCGTTAGAATAACCCTAAACCGAATCTAACTATAAACCTAACTAGCAACAAGAGAAGCTCTATCTACTATGATAGAAATTATACCTAAAGAAACAAGTCCTTTGGGTCTTCGCTCCTCTCCTTTGGCTCCTCAAAAGATGTACGGATCGCGCTTGAACTTCGGCCTCCTCGCGTCAAAGATGACACATCCGAGAGTGCCTACTTTGATCTCCTAACTCCTAATCGAGGTAACTAGGGTACTTAGAATTCTAATCTAAGCAGCCTAGATGAAATAGAGTGTGATGATGGATTAATATGTCTCACTAACCCTAGATTTCTCAACTCATGAGACTTTTAGGGTTAGAGCTAGAAGAAGATAGCAAGGAGAAGATGAGAGTGTAGAGTGAGCTAGAATAAAAAATGAAGAATGGCTAAGTGTTGAGAACTAATATTGCAAAGTAAAAATATCTAGATACCACAAAAATATCTAGATGCCACCTTGCATTAATAATTCACAACAAAAAAAATATCACGTATACTCCAATAGTAAACAACGAGTCATGCCCATGAGTCACCAAGTTAGCCATACTTCATTTAATACAAATGAACACCTCATTTCTCCACCTCTTTAACCATTAACAAAAATGGTTAAAACAAATAATGAGGTGTCTTCTTCTAGAAGTATCTTGCACAATTACAAGAATGTCCCTCACCGTATATACATACCCGTATCCGTATTCCGAAAAATACGAATACCAAGAGACAAAATAATCCAAGAATATAATACTAGGATCCGACTTAAACCAAAGCCCACCAGTATTATCCACCTGAACATCACACTGCACAAGTACACGTTTGTGATCGAACCCCTGCCGTAAAACCATACGGCCTCTACATCATTTCGCCCGAAGCAGGGAAACCCTCTGTGTGGGACTCTAAAGACTCAACAGTACGCTGGCAGTGGGTTTAACTACAAGCACGTCAGTGGTACTAGCTGCACGTAACGGCTATCCAGGTACCTGTCGAAAAGGAAGACCAAAGAGCAAACTCGTCTGAACTCTTACTGAGCCTATCTGTGACAATATCCTTACAGTCCGGTCTCTTCGTCTAAGAGTATCGCTTACCGGGTCTAGGGGGTGGTAAACGTCAAACCCTAATAACCCGATAATTCACGCTGATGTGGCTCAGGACCAATCCGGGAAACTACTGATCATCCTATCAGTAAATCCAAACTGCCTTGGCCAAGGTCTTATGGTCCTGACCAACCTAACACAGTGCAATATCAACTCCCAATAGCGGGAGAGACAAATCCCCAACAATCGCTAACTGCCTCCACGTGGCTCGGGACTGTACCCAACCAAAACCTGTTTGCACGACTCAGTAGAGCTGTGGTAGGGTAGTGATCAAAGCACAGCGGGAACTCACACGAGAAAAATGATGATCTCAGGTCCGAAGACTAATCTGTATACATGTCACCTGAGAACTTCTATCTGACGATAGGTATAGTACCATCTGGAAGTTCTCGGTGAGTCCGTCCAGTGTACTCACACCCAGTGAACACCAGTATACGATCTTAGGTGCATCAGACCAATAGCTGCGGGACCAACCATTTCCCCTCGTCGGGGCTAGAAACGTATACACTAGTCTACTCTGGAATATCAATGCCCAGTCTCGATACTCACGCGACTGGGGACCATTTAAGGATTTGCTTATGGACTACCCTGCTCCCACAAGTATGATCGCCATCACAATGCAAGTAGTCAAGCAAGATCCTTCGGGCTTTATCAACATGTGACTGCAATATGTAATAACAAGTATAACATTTGCCATGTTAAGATAAAGTCAAACCATAATAGTATACTACTGTATCAAGTCTTTATCAATATGTGCAAGCTGGATAAAGCATCAATAAAAATAAATACACATATCCTGATAAAGACAACTGAAATAATATACTATATAATTGAGCAAGAATGTTATGTACATGCATATCCCCAGCATCCATATGTATACATATACAATAATGGCCTTTAGGGCATACATATCCAACAGCTATAACAGCAAGTCCTTAGCCAAGGCTGATGAGATTTACTGGTAAGTGTTATCAGTAGTTTCTCGAACGGTTATAGGCCACACATCGGCATGACTTATCAAGTTACTGGGGTCTGACGATTCCACCCCGGACTCGATATGCGACATATCAGACGAAGAGACCGAACTGTACGGTAAGTGTTGCTTATAGGCTCACGGGAGTTTGGAAAAGTTTGCTTGTTGATCTTCTATTCGTTCAATACCTGAATAGCCGTTACGTTTAGCTAGTACCGCTGACGGCTTATGGGTATCTGATGTGATCATTACCTACTGTTGGCGTATTGACGAGTCTTTAGAGTCTCACACAGAGGTTTTCTAGCTCAAGCGAAACGAAATAGAGCACATATGGAGATATGTGCGCGAGCTTGATTAAATACGAGTATGTGATACAGTATTATAATCTCGCGACAATTGATATCTTTCCACAAATAATTGAAATTCCATTTATTTGATATCAGTCGGGTTATATGTGATATAACAGGATTATTGAATCAAGTGTTGATTCAATGGTATAAGTATATGTTTTTAATATATATTTGATATATATTTGTATATTTGATATTAGCCGGATTATATTTGATATAGCTGGATTATTGAATCAAATGTTGATTTAATAATTTGATATATATATATATATGTTATATATATATATATATATTAACTAGTATTGAATATTGGACGGTTATATGTGATATAACCGGATTATTGAATCAAATGTTGATTTAATAATTTGATATATATATATATATGATATTAGTCGGTTATATGTGATATAACTGTATTATTGAATCAAGTGTTGATTTAATAATTTGATATATATTTATATATTTGATATATATATATATATTAACTAATATTAGCTCACTTAAACATTTTCTTCTCTTTATACATATTAATATATATGTGATATATAAATATATGTATTAAATCTTGTATCATGGTTGATGATATATAGAACTAGGATGTATGAGAATCACACACAAGGATTGTGATGAGTAGATAAATGGATTGATTTATGAATTAAAGAAAATGGAAATGAGTCATAATTCTTGGATACTTGTGGATGTTTTAAGAAGCCATGACTCACCCCATTCTTTTTGTTTTATTCATAGATATTTTCCCACCATCTCATCACTTCACCTCATGGTTCATTCTCTCTCCATCCAAGTTCATTCTCATCTTCTTCTTCCTCTTTTGCTCTCTAGAGTTTTTTGAGGTGAGGAAAAGGAAAAAAGAAGAAGAAAAATTAGTGAGCAAAATTCCTAACTCGTCAACCTACACTTTACTAGCCCTTTAGTATAGGTTGTTTGCTTCATTAATACTTTGATTAGTGAAGAGTGAGCTTAAGTTAGAAAGACTTCAAGGTGGATCATCTTCGGCTTCGAAGACTACAAAGCAAGCTCGTTCTTTTCACCAAGTGGAGTCTAAGAAGAGTTCTAGGGACTACTACTTGGAGCTTTAGAAGTGAAGGACCGGTCTACAAAGGTTGTATTCTCTTTTCACTTAGTGTAGAACTTGTTTGCTTACTCTAAAACCCTAATTCTCTAGTTCGATTCTAGGTTAGTATAGTTTAGACCTCTAGATTTTTTTAAATTGCATACTTGATGCTTGTATAAACCTAGTAGAGGTGCTAAGACATACTTTCATGGTATCAGATTCAAGTTAGAGACTTAGGCGTTGTCTAGACGACGTTAAAGTGTTCGATCGAAGTTTCTAAACCCGATTTTCCTAGTTTCTGTCCATATTTTCAAAAGTTAAAATTTTTCAAATTAAAAATCCCAGAAAATCATACAGGTAATTGTATGGATCCCTAACAAGAACGAGTGCCTAACTCCATCAAATGGTCATGGAACCGCCGCCTAAACCTTGGTTTGGCCGTGGTTCCGCCGCGGATTTGATGAGTTGTGGACTCGTCTTTCTTATGCTGCTCCATTGTGTCATTTTTGACATTTTGGGTATTTTTAGTGAGGCTCAAGTTGTTGAGATCTCTGTGATTTTCTGATGTTTGAAATATCGATCGAATTGTTTAACATTGTCTAGATAGTTATGGATATGTGATATAATTTTTGGAATCCACATTGATTAGTTTTGTGAAAATTAGTTAGCGTTTTGTAAATCTAGCATTTTAGTCTCACTTGATGGATTGCCACAGAGTTTCAATTCGGATCAAAACTTCGTTACAATCTCGTATTGTACGCGAATAGTCGCCGGGAGACACTAGTAGACAGCCACGCCCCATAGCCCCAACCAAGTGACTATAGAGAACCCCATGGCCAAAAGCATCCACTCGGGTGCTCGAGGCCACGGTGTTCCGTCCAAGTGCACTTCATTGACGGAATCAAGGGTACGACCATCTACTAAAGTTCCCAACAAGCATTCGATCATTTAATCGGGAATTTTGTTGAATTACCCGACCGGTTTTTGAAAAGTGTTTTCAATTCGAGACTTAAATGCAAGGTTTATAGGGTTAGGCATGAAATCCGGAGTATGTGATATTCCAGATTTATGATGTCTAAGGATGATGCGGATTCTAATTATTGTAGTTTTCATTTCTTTTCTGCGACCGTAAGTGTAATATGTGGGGTATCCCTGATCTCGTTGCTATACGTCAACGACATTAGGGATACACATATTTACTTACGTTGATGACATGTGATATTATTGTGTTGCTGGTTGATATGTTATATTGGATTGTCGTGAATGAATAGCCGGGGGTTTTGCGTGGGATGAGAGTTTTTCAATTTTCATTCATGTAAGATTTGTATGTAATATTCTTTTATTGGGACACTTCCGGGTTGAGGTTGTTGTCTATATTGATGTATATTATTTACCTTTCCGCATTAGGATAGACCCAAGGCGGGGAGCACAAGTAACCGGGTTCTAGATTCTATTGGGAGGCCATCTCGAGGAGTCGAGACCAGGTCACCTAACTCTAGAATTGCCAGGGTTGCTTGCCGCTCTCGTAGGGGTCTAGGGATGTAGGCTTGGCTATTCATCACGACCGTGGAATCTGTGTTTTTCATTACTGGCTTAATCTAAAACACAGAACTCCTAGTATATCCTATATTTCATATACTTGCTTCTGTGGATTCTGATGTGATGTGATCATATAACTGCGTGAGACGAATGCTACTTATATATATAATATACTAGTAGACACTATATATGTTTTGCATCCGTGCTAGTCCTAACCCCGCCCTGCCGTAAATTAAGTAACCTTACGGTGAATACCCGGGTCCTTGTGGCGAATGCAGATGACATATATATGTGTTTTATTTTCGTTTCTTCTGTGATATTTAGGAAATATAAATGATGGGACGTCACTAATGAGATTAATGAAAAGAAAAGAAACCTAAAGATGTTGTAGAATCAAATTTTTCAAAAAGGTAGCTCCAGCTTTTGCTTTGCATTGTGGTATTCCTTTATGAATATCCAGCACCTCATTCGATGAGGAAAGAGCCTAGATCTCTTCACCGGGAATGATCTCTTTAGCAAAACTAGTATATGCTACAGCCCACTCGGTTTATTTTGAAAACTACTCGATTTTATAAGCGGAGCTTAAACCACTCTTTTTCAAATCACTAGATTCTACAACGATATCAAGTTCATTACGCTAAAGGTTTTTTTCAAAAGCAGTCGTAGCCCTCCGTCATTTTAGATAAGTACTATTTAGTATTCGTGATGTGTTTGTTGGCCTCCGTCAAGGCACAGTGTGCAGTAGCTGATTAGTGCTTATCTACCGCATATGATGCGATTGGATTAAGGTAGTCGTAAGTCCTTGTTGACCATAGTTAAGGGTCGTGTGGATGAGTTTAATTCAATCACGAAATGACAGGTAGAACTTAACTAGCGCTTATGATTTGTTGACCATAGTTAAGGTCATAAGTCGCTAGGGGTAAAAACAGATATTGGGAATTTCAAGTGTTGAAATTTGCAATGAGATTGCATACCTTCTATATGATAGTTGGATCCCGATACCCACCGTGAGTAAGTGTTACTCCTGGGAAAGTTTTCCATTTTACAATTAGCTAATCCAGTAGGTGTCTAAGAAAGGTGTTAACGGGATTATACCCTTACGGAAACGAGATTATTTAATTAGTTCCATGCGAAAGCACGGGGAGACTCCCTCGGAGTATCAATACCTGCCTGGTTGATCGATTGGCGAACTTATAGGGTGTAATTAATCCCGGCTAATCTTAATTTTTAGGGTTTGAAGGAAGATTTGATAAAAATAGTGGGAGCCATCCTGATTAGATAAGATAATAACCAATCTAATCATGCAAGAGCGCACGCTAAAGTATTTTTCTCTCTCTCTCCAGGTAGAGACCATGACACGCCTTAATCAAGATAATAATATCGATGTATTGACCGAACCCGTTTATTATACTGAGCTGGAGAACGTTGGTTCCGCTCTATCTTATGACTGTCATAAGTCTGAGCAAGAGATAGGGGAATGCACGGATTCCCATGCAACCCGAACAGAGAAAGATAATGCTAATGCATCTTCTTATGGTGTGTTAGTTATTGAGAACTGTTTCTCAGTCTCCTCTACATTTTGGGTATTAGATACCGGATCAGGATCCCACATTTTTAATATGTTACAAGGGTTAAAGAGAAGTAGAGAACTGGGAAAGGGTAATATGTCCCTCAGAGTAGGGAACGGAGCAATTGTTGCCGCCGAAGCTATCGATGAATACCACCTTGTATTACCAAATGGTAATACATTGATTTTGAACGAATGTTATTTCATACCGTCGATGATGTGCAATATAATATCTGTTTCATTATTAGATAAAGAAAGATATAAATTTGCACTAGAGAAAAATGTTATGAACATTTTCCTAAATCAAGTGTTGATTGGGTTTGGTACGTTGTGTAATGGTATATACGTTCTAAATCAAAATACAGTTCTAAATATACAGAACACACACAAGAGGAAAAGTTCAGAAATGAACAAAGCCTTCCTGTGGCATTGTAGACTTGGTCATATCAATGCGACCAGACTAGCTAAGTTGCATAAAGATGGATATATGAATCCGTTCGAATTTGTATCTTATGAAACTTGTCATTCATGTCTCAAAGGTAAGATGACCAAAACTCCATTTACTGGACACGGAGAAAGAGCTACTGAACTTTTGAGACTGATACATAGTGATGTATGCGGTCCTATGTCTACACATGCCAGGAATGGTTCTTCATACTTCATTACATTCACCGATGATCTTTCAAGATTCGGACATATATTCCTGTTGAAACACAAATCTGAAGTTTTTGAGAAATTCAAGGAATATAAGTGCGAAGTAGAGAACCAGACGGGTAAAAGTATTAAAGTCCTTCGATCTAATCGAGAAGGAGAATACTTAAGCACGGAATTTCGAGATTATCTAAAAGAGAATGGCATTCTCTCTCATCTTACTCCTCCGTATACACCACAGTACAATGGAGTATCAGAGTGGAGGAATTGCACCCTATTAGATATGGTGCGCTCTATGATGAGTATTGCTGAGTTACCTATTTTCTTTTGGGGTTATGCACTTAAGACAGCTGCATACCTATTGAATAGGGTTCCTACCAAATCCGCGCCTACCACTCCATATGAGATATGGAAGGGGAAGAGACCATGTCTTAGTTTTATTAAGATATGGAGTTGTCCGGCTTATGTTAAAAAGAAAAATCCAGACAAGCTCGAGGCAAGGTCTATTCTATGTAAGTTTGTTGGATATCCCAAACATTCGCGAGGGTATATCTTTTACCACACCGAGGAACAAAAGGTGTTTGTTTCTCGACATGCCACCTTTTAGAAAATGAATTTCTTGTGAAAGAAATTAGTGGTAATGAGGTAGAACTGGAAGAAGTTCCAGAAATACAAACTACAGCTGATGATTTGGTAGAACCGGAAGATTCAATAGTCCTAGACGAGCCTCAGCCACTCCGTAGATCTAGTAGGGTTCCTCATCCACCTAAGTGATACTACGGTTTTCTCATAGACGGTGGAAGTGAGGATTGCATCATGGAAGATGATGACCCAACTAGTTTCGAGCAGGCCATCACAAGTGGTGACTCTGTGAAATGGCTGGATGCTATGGCGATCTGAGATGGAATCCATGTACACCAACAAAGTATGGACTTTGGAAGTTGCTCCTGATAGGGTAAAACCCATTGGGAGTAAGTGGATCTTTAAGAAGAAACTTGGTGTAGATGGAAAGGTTGAGACCTTGAAAGCTAGACTTGTAGCAAAAGGTTTTTGTCAACGACCAGGTGTCGATTATGATGAAACCTTTTCTCCAATGGTTATACTTAAGTCCATTAGGATCCTACTTGCCATTGCTGCATGCCATGACTATAAAATCTGGCAGATGGACGTCAAGACCACTTTTCTAAATGGTGATTTAGAAGAGAGCGTGTATATGACACAGTCAGAGGGCTTCATAGACAGTGGGAGCAGCGGAAAGGTGTGCAAGCTGCTTAAATCAATCTACGGATTAAAGCAGGCATCGCGGAGCTGGAACATCTGTTTTGATGTAGCGGTCAAAGAGTTTTACTTCATAAAAAATATAGATGAACCTTGTATATATAAAAAGGTTATAGAGAGTAAGATTTTCTTCCTCGTATTGTACGTAGATGACATACTCTTGATAGGAAATGATGTTCCTATGCTGCACTCGATCAAACTCTTCCTATCACAAAAGTTCTCCATGAAAGATCTGGGCGATGCCTCCTACATCATGGGGATAAAGATCTATAGGGATAGATCTAAAAGGATGTTGGGATTGTCCCAATTCAGGTACATAGAAACCATACTAAAGAGCTTTAGTATGGAATATTCGAAGCGTGGTAATTTACCCGCTTGTTTAGGAATCACTCTCTCCAAAGAGATGTCTCCCAAGACTGATTTGGAGGGGGCTCGCATGACCGTGATACCCTATGCTTCTGCAGTTGGGTCTATCATGTTCGCGATATTATACCAAATTGGATGTAGCTTACGCACTAGGTGTAGTAAGTAGGTATCAATCAGACCCAGGGGAGAAGCACTGGACTGCTGTGAAGACCATTCTTAAGTACTTGAGAAGGACTAAAGAGATGTACTTGGTGTATGGTAACGGAGAACTCCAGGTGGAGTCCTTTACCGATTCGAGCTTCCAGAGTGATAAGGACGACAGCAAGCCTGTCTCAGGTTTTGTCTTCACCCTCAATGGAGGGGCGGTATGTTGAAAGAGTTCCAAGAAAGATACCGTAGCAGACTCGACGATGGAGGCTGAATACATCTCTGCCAACGATGCTGCCAAAGAGGTTGTCTGGATGAAGAAGTTCATTGATGAACTTGGTGTGGTTCCATCCATTGAGTATCCAATACGCTTATATTATGATAACAATGGAGTTGTGGCTTTGGCAAAGGAACCCCGGTCCCATCAGCGATCCAGACATATTCTGAGGCCGTATCACCTGATCTGGGAGATAGTTGATCGCCGAGAGGTCGAGGTCGGGAGAGTTGATACGAAGGACAACACAGCAGATCCACTCACGAAGGCCTTCTCCCAGACGCAGTTTGAGAGATTTTTTAGGATGTTGGGTATGAGATACTACTACAACTGGCCTTAGTGCAAGTGGGAGATTGTTAGGAATATGTATGCCCTAGAGGCCATTAATGTATGATATAGTGGATGCTTGGACAAATATATAGAGGACTTTCTTGCTTGACATGATAGTATGCTATTCGGTTGCTATTTATCTTAACATGTACACTTGTATTGTTATACCGTCTCTCTGTTACATGTTGATAAAGCCCTTAGGATGTAGGCTTGACTACCAGTACTATGATGCAGATCATACTAGTAGGGCTTGTGTAGTCCACAAGCACATCCTTTAACAATTCCTAGTCGAGAGAGTATCGAGATAGGGCTTCGATATTCCAGTGCAGACTAGTGTGTACGTTTCTTGACCCTGTATGGGACGATGGTGTAGGGTTCCTAGGCACTCTTACAAGGGTCTATAAGGCATCAACCATGCCCGAATAAAAATTTAGATGTGCCGAACAACCCAAAGCTAGGATCTTTGCTAGATAATTAGGGTTACACATGTAAGTAAACATCTTTACAACTAAGAGTGAGGGATTACAACCTTTGTAGTCCGCTCCTTCGCTTCATAAGCTCCGAGTAGAAGTCCTTTCGCCGCGATCCATGATCTTCCGGACTCAAGAGAAGCTCCACAACCCGAATGATCCATGCTTGCTTGAAGTCTTCCTTCTCGAAGATGATCTACCTTGAAGTTTCTTTAACTCAAGCTCTCACTCACTAATGAGGTGAACACCCTAATCTAATTGGCTAGATTAAATGAGGATGATGAAGTAGGATTTATGCTCTCTTTTATTATCAAATTCTCACACTAAATCATCACCAAACTCAAAGCTAGATAGCTTTGCAAGGAGGAAGAAGAAGATGATGAATGAATAATTCCTTTTGTGATGAATAATGAAAAGATTATTATGATTACAAAATGCAACCATGGTCAAAGATGACAAGGCAAACCATTGTAGAGAGTTAACTAGGGTTAAGGGTGTGGTTTGGGTTAGGAAATATCTCACAAAAATATCAACCATAATATCTTTGCAAGAAACAAAAGAAAAAGCTTCTAGAAGCTTCATGAAAGAACTAACCCAAATCAAACCCTAACCATGTTTAATCTCCACTAATCATGTTGTATTAGTAATTATAATATGTTACAATATTATATATCACATATATAATATATTTTTGTAACAAAAGAAAATAATACAATTAACATATAGCGCATATATATCAATGTATTACCTGGTGAGAAAATGAATCAATAAAGCGAGCCAATATTAGACAACGTAATGCAATATATCATATATATAATTCTACATTAAATTATCGAATCAACACTTGATCCGACAATCCGGCTATATCGAATATAACCGACTAATGTATCATGTACCGATTCATCGAATCAACACTTGATCCGATGACCCGGCTCATATCGAATATCGCGAGAAAATAATACGGTATCTCATATCGTATTATCCTCGGTCCTGCACATATCACATATGTACTCCTACTCCGTTTTGCCTTAGTCAAGAAACCTCTGTGTAGGACTCTAAAGAATCGTCAATACGCCGGTAGCAGGTGATGATCATATTAAACATCCACAAGCTGCAAGCGGTCAGCTAAACGTCACAGCCACCCAGGTATTGAGCGATCAGAAGATCAACAAGCAAGCATGTACATTCTCCTATGAATCCAATCAGTAACACTCCCGTACAGTCCGGTCTCTTCGTCTGATATGTTGCATATCTAGTCTAGGGGGGGTATACGTAAGACCCCAGTAACCGATAAGTCGTGTCGATATGAGGCTCATAACAGGTCGAGAAACTACTGGTAACACTTACCAGTAAATCTTTATATCAGCCCTGGCCAGGGACTTCCAGTTATAGCCAATCGAACACAACACAACATTAACTCCCTATACCTGGAGAGACGAATCCCCTCCTATCGCTCATTGCCTCCATGTGATTCGGGACTGTACCCAAAAGCCACCGTTTTGCACGCCCTCTTGGACGTGGTAAGGTGGAAATCAAAGCACAGTGGGAATCACATAAGACTCTATGACGATCTCGGGTCTACAGACTAACCTGTACCAGTGTCACCAGAGAACTGCCATCTGACGTGAGATATAATACCATCTGGGAGTTCTCGGCGAGTCCGTCCAGTGTACCCAGTCTCCACTGTGCACCGTACACCATCTCTGATGTCAAAACACCAATGGATATGGGATCATCCATCGCCCATCATATGGGTCAAGATGCGTATACGCTAGTCTACTCTGGTGTATCGATGCCCTGTCTCGATACACCCTCGACTAGGAACAGTTATAGGATGTACTCATTGACTACTCTGGCCCCACTAGTATGATCTCATCATAGTCCCGGTAGTCGAGTACATATCCTAAGGGCTTTATCAACATGTGAGAGTAAGACAATAAACTAATATAAGTCAACATGTTAAGATAAAGTTAAACCAAATAGCATACTATCATGATGAGCAAGAAAGTCCTCTCTATATATATCCAAGCATCTATTATAATATACATCATATGTACAACAATGGCCTCTAGGGTATATACATAACTAACAATCTCCCACTTGCACTAAGGCCAGCTGTTGTAGTATCTCAAACCTAGCATCCCGAATAATCTCTCAAACTGTATCTGGGGAATGGCCTTCGTAAGTGGATCCATAGTGTTGTCCTTCGTATCTACTCTCCTGACCTCGATCCCCCGGCGATCAACTATCTCCCTGATCAGGTGATACCGCCTCAGAATATGTCTGGACTTCTGATGGGACCTGGGTTCCTTGGCTAAAGCCACAGCTCCATTGTTATCACAATACACAGGTATTAGATGCTCAATGGATGGAACCACACCAAGTTCACTAATGAACTTCTTTATCCAGACAGCCTCTTTGGCAGCATCGTTGGCAGCGATGTATTCAGCCTCCATCGTCGAGTCTGCAACGGTATCTTATTTGAAACTCTTCCAACATACCTCCCCTCCATTGAGGGTAAAGACAAATCCCGAGTGCGACTTAGAGTCGTCCTTATCACTTTGGAAGCTGGAATCGGTAAAGGACTCCATCTGGAGTTCTCCGTTACCATACACCAAGAACATCTCCTTAGTCCTTCGTAAGTACTTGAGAATGTTCTTCACAGCTGTCCAGTGACTCTCTCCAGGATCTGCTTGATACCGACTCACCACACTTAGTGAGTATGCTACATCGGGTCTGGTACATAGTATCACATACATGATAGAGCCTACTGCCGAAGCATAGGGTATCCCTTGCATGCGAGCTCTCTCCAAATCAGTCTTGGGAGACATCTCTTTGGAGAGAGTGAGTCCAGAGATCGTGGGTTGGTTCCCAAGCTTGGATTCTTTCATACTAATCCTCTTTAGTATGGTGTCAATGTACCTGGATTGGGACAATCCCAGTATCCGTTTAGATCTATCTCTATAGATCATTATTCCCAATATGCAGGAGGCATCACCTAGATCTTTCATTGAGAATCTTTGTGATAAGAAGAGCTTGACTGATTGCAGCATAGGAACATCATTTCCTATCAAGAGTATGTCATCCACGTACAATACGAGGAATACAACCTTACTCTCTGCAACCTTCATATAAATACAAGATTCATCTACGTTTTTGATGAAGTCAAACTCTTTGACTACAACATCAAAGCAGATGTTCCAACTCCACGAAGCTTGCTTTAACCCATAGATGGATTTAAGCAGTTTGCACACCTTTCCGCTGCTCCCACTATCTACGAAGCCTTCTGGCTGAGTCATGTACACGCACTCTTCAAAATCACCGTTTAGAAAGGCGGTCTTAACATCCATTTGCCAGATTTCGTAGTCATGGTATGCAGCAATGGCAAGTAAGATCCGGATGGACATAAGCATAGCCACTGGAGAAAAGGTTTCATCATAATCCACACCTGGTCGTTGACGAAAACCCTTTGCAACAAGTCTAGCTTTGAAAGTCTCGACTTTTCCATCTACACCAATTTTCTTTTTAAAAATCCATTTGCTCCCAATGGGTTTTACCCCTTCAGGAGCAACTTCCAAAGTCCATACTTTGTTGGTGTACATGGATTCCATCTCAGATCGCATTGCATCCAGCTATTTCACAGAGTCACCACTCGTGATGGCTTGCTCGAAACTAGTCGGGTCATCATCTTCCATGATGAAATCTTCGCTCCCACCATTAATGAGAAAACCGCAGTATATCTCAGGTGGATGAGAAACCCTGCTAGATCGGCGGAGAGGTTGGGGTTCGTCGGGTACTACTGAATCCTCTGGTTCCAATAAATCATCAGTTGTAGTTTGTGGTGCTGGAACCTCTTCCAGCTCTACCTCTTTGCCACTAATTTCTTTTGCAAGAAATTCCTTTTCTAAAAAGGTGGCATATTGAGAAACAAACACTTTTTGTTCTTCAGCGCGGTAGAAAAAATATCCTTGGGAATTCTTAGGATATCCTACAAATTTGCAAAGAACTGATTGTGCCTCGAGTTTGTCCGGATTTTGCCTTTTGACATAGGCCGGACAACCCCATATCTTAACCCGTTTAAGATACGGTCTCTTCCCACTCCATATCTCATATGGTGTGGTAGGCACAGATTTAGACGGAACTTGATTCAATAGGTATCCTGCTCTCTCAAGCGCATAGCCCCAGAAAGAAATAGGTAACTCAGCAGTGCTCATCATAGAGCGCACCATATCTAATAGGGTGCGATTCCTCCGCTCCGATACACTGTTGTGTTGTGGTGTATAAGGAGGAGTAAGCTGAGAGAGAATCCCATTCTCTTTTAGATAATCCAGGAACTCATTGCTTAAGTATTTTCTCCTCGATCAGATCGAAGGATCTTAATACTTTTGCCCGTTTGGTTCTCTACTTCGTGCTTATATTCTCTGAATTTCTCAAAAGCTTCAGACTTGTGTTTCATCAAGAACACATATCCGAATCTTGAGAGATCGTCAGTGAATGTAATGAAGTAGGAAGAGCCGTTCCTGGCATGCGTAGACATGGGACCGCATACATCACTATGTACCAGCCCTAAGAGTTCGGTAACTCTTTCTCCGTGTCCACTAAACGGAGTTTTGGTCATTTTTCCTTTGAGACATGAATGGCAAGTATCATAAGATGATAATTCGAATGGATTCAAATATCCATCCTTATGTAACTTAGCTAGCCGTGTCGCATTGATATGACCAAGTCTACAATACCATAAGTAGGATTCGTTCATTTCTGAACTTTTCCTCTTGTGTGTGTTTTGTATATTAAGGACTGTATTTTGATTGAGAATGAATATGCCATTATGTAACGATCCTGATGCAATAAACTTTTGATTTAGGAAGATGTTCATAACATTATCCTGTATTACAAAATTATATCCTTCTTTACTTAATAAAGAAATTGATATAATGTTGCATATCATGTTCGGTATATAATAGCACTCATTCAGAATCAGTGTATTACTACCTGGTAATACAAGGTGATATTCGCCAACTGCTTTGGCTGCAATACTTGCACCATTCCCTACTTGTACGGAATGATCACCTTTTCCCAGTTCTCTACCTTTATATAGCCCACGTAACAATTTACATATGTGGGATCCTGATCCGGTATCTAATACCCAGGACGTAGGGTGAACTGAGAAACAGTTCTCAATAACTAACACACCCGAAGAAGATGCATCAGCATGCTTGTTCTTCGTTTGGACGGCATGAGAATCCAGATATTCTCATGTTTCCTGCTCAGTCTTATAACTCTTATAAGAAAGAACGGGACCAACGTTCCCCTACTCAGTATAATAAGCGGGTTCAGTCAATACATCCATATTATTATTTTGATTATGGCCTGACATGGTCGCTACCTGGAGAGAGAGAGAAGAAAACACTTTAGCGTATGCTCTTGCAAGATTAGATTGGTTATTATCTTATCTAATCAGGATATCTCCCACTGGTTTTATCAAATCTTCCTTCAAACCCTAAAAGGTAAGATTAGCCGGGATTAATTACACCCTACAATTTCGTCAATCTTTCAGCCAGATCAGTGTCGGTACTTGAGGGAGGTTCCCCGTGCTCTCGCACGGACCTAATTAAAATAAACCTCGTTTTCCCAGAGGCATAACCCTGTTAACATCTTTCTAGACACCTACTTGATCGGCTAATTGTCCTGTGTAAAACTCTCACAGGAGTAACTCTTACTCGCAGTGGGTATCGGGATCCAACTATCTCATAGGAGGTATGCAATCTCATTACAAATTTCAATACTTGAAATTCCCGATAATGCTTTTGCCCCTAGCAACTTATGACCTTAACATAGTCAACAAATCATAATTGCTAGCCAAGTTCAACCCGTCATTTCCCGATTGAATTAAACCCACCTGTACGACCCTTAACATAGTCAACAAAGTCGTACAACTACCCTAATCCAATCACATCTCATGTTTTAGCAGATAAGTATTAATTAGCTACCGCACACTACGCCTTAACATAGTCAACAAACGTAGCATGAATACTAACTAGTCTCTATCTGAAATGACGGAGGGCTACGCAGGTTTTTCAGAAAACCATGAGCGTAATGAACTTGATATCGTTGTAGAAACAAGTGATTTTAAAAAGGAGTGTTTTTTAGGCTTTTCTAGTTTCGCTAAAGAGGTCACTCCCGGTGAAGGGATCTCGGCTCTTTCCCCATCGAATAAGGTGCAGGGTATATCATATATACCACTGTGCAAAGCAAGAACTATATAAAGCTGTCAAAAACTAAACCGCGAGTTTGTAGCATCTACCAGTTTAGCTAAAGAGGTCACTCCCGGTGAAGGGATCTCGGCTCTTTCCTCATCGAATAAGGTGCATGGTATATCATATATACCGCTATGCAAAGCAAAACTGTAGCTACCCTTTTTATAAAGTTTTTGATTCTACAACATCTTTTAGGTTTCTTTTCTTTTTATTAATCTCATTAATATATCCCATCAGCTTATGCTTTCTAAGCATCACAGAAGAAACGAAAGCAGTAATATTTATATATCAGCATATATATATAGTATAAGCATTCGTCTCAGGCAGTAATATGATCTCATCACAGAACATTGATAACATATGAAATATTGGATATACTAGGACGTCCGTGTTTTATATCGAGCCTGTATAAAACACGGATTCCATGGTCGCGATGAATAGCCAAACCCACATCCCTAGACCCCTACGAGAGCGGCAAGTAACACTGTCAATTCTAGGGTTAGGAGACCCGGTCTCGACTCCTCGAGATGGCCTCCCACTGTACCCTAGAACCCGGTTACTTGTGCTCCCCTCCTTGGGTCTACCTAATGCGGAAAAGTAAATAATATACAAAGGTGACAACAACCTCATCCCGGAAGTGCCCCAATAAAAGAATATTACATACAAATTAATTTTACATGAATGAAAATAAAAACCCTCATCTCACATAAAACCCCCGGCTATTCAGAACACGACGATCCAATATAACATATCACAGCAACACATAATATCTCATATCATCAACGTAAGTAAGTATGCATATACCGATTGTCGTTGATGTATAGCAACGAAAACCGGTGATACAACTACATACTACACTTACGGTCACAGAAAAGAAATTGTAAAACTACAACATTTGGAATCCACAATCTCTTTAGACATCGGAAATCCGAAATATCACATACTTCACATTTCATGCCTAACTATATGAATTCCACATATTGTATCACATTCCAGATAAATAGACAATATTAAACATTCCGATCGAATAATCAAATACCCAATATTTCCTAAAATAGCTCAACACTTGAGCGGAGTTCAAAAAATCCCAGAACATGTCACAGCTCCAATGGTCCAGCCGTAGAAGGGTCAAACCAAAGCCTCACATGTGGCAACGCCGTACTGCCCCAAACCATAAGGTTTAGAAGCAGTTCAGACGGTCACATAATCGAGTTAAGATTTGTGTTCTTCTAGAGGGTCCACAGATATGCTTGCATGTTTTTCTGTAATTTTTAACCCGGAAAAATTCCAACACTTGAAAGTTTTTCGTGTCGGGAAAAAGTGAGTTAATGATATCCGTTCGAGCATTTTAATACTTTCTAAATTATCCGGAAAACAGAACGAAGTTAAACTTTCCGATCGAATCAACGAGTACCAAAAGATCTCCAGAAAACTCAACACTTGAGTAAGATTAAAAATACCCAGAAATATGCAGAAACACCTGCGGATATTACTGTTCAAATACGTGTCCCCGATTCCCTCTTCTGGCCGCGGAACCGCCGCGACAAGCATGTTCTTGCCGCGGTTCCGCGGCATTTTGAGAGCCTTGGGGGCTCGTATTTTATGGTTATTCTTAGAATTTCCTGCTGATTTTTTTGAGTATTTTTAATGCAGAAAAAATCAGATTTTTACAAAATTTCCAGAGAGTGGGTCAAAACCGACTTATCGGGGTTCAATCGGACTTTTAACTTCGTATACACGTCGCCTAATGCTCTAGCTAGGCTCTGATACCACTTTAGGGTTCCTAGGCACTCTTACAAGGGTCTATAAGGCATCAACCATGCCCGAATAAAAATTTAGACGTGCCGAACAACCCAAAGCTAGGATCTTTGCTAGATAATTAGGGTTACATATGTAAGTAAACATCTTTACAACTAAGAGTGAGGGATTACAACCTTTATAGTCCGCTCCTTCGCTTCATAAGCTCCGAGTAGAAGTCCTTTCACCGCGATCCATGATCTCCCGGACTCAAGAGAGGCTCCACAACCCGAATGATCCATGCTTGCTTGAAGTCTTTCTTCTCGAAGATGATCTATCTTGAAGTTTCTTTAACTCAAGCTCTCACTCACTAATGAGGTGAACACCCTAATCTAATTGGCTAGATTAGATGAGGATGATGAAGTAGGATTTATGCTCTCTTTTATTATCAAATTCTCACACTAAATCATCACCAAACTCAAAGCTAGATAGCTTTGCAAGGAGGAAGAAGAAGAAGATGAATGAATAATTCCTTTTGTGATGAATAATGAAAAGATTATTATGATTACAAAATGCAACCATGGTCAAAGATGACAAGGCAAACCTTTGTAGAGAGTTAACTAGGGTTAAGGGTGTGGTTTGGGTTAGAGAATATCTCACAAAAATATCAACCATAATATCTTTGCAAGAAACAAAAGAAAAAGTTTCTAGAAGGTTCATGAAAGAACTAACCCAAATCAAACCCTAACCATGTTTAATCTCCACTAATTATGTTGCATTAGTAATTATAATATGTTACAATATTATATATCACATATATAATATATTTTTGTAACAAAAGAAAATAATACAATTAACATATATCGCATATATATCAATGTATTACCCGGTGAGAAAATGAATCAATAAAGCGAGCCAATATTAGACAATGTAATGCAATATATCATATATATAATTCTACATTAAATTATCGAATCAACACTTGATCCGACAATCCGGCTATATCGAATATAACCGACTAATATATCATGTACTGATTCATCGAATCAACACTTGATCCGATAACCCGGCTCATATCGAATATCGCGAGAATATAATATGGTATCTCATATCGTATTATCCTTGGTCCTGCACATATCACATATGTGCTCCTACTCCGTTTTGCCTGAGTCAAGAAACCTCTGTGTAGGACTCTAAAGAATCGTCAATACGCCGGTAGCAGGTGATGATCATATCAAACACCCACAAGCTGCAAGCGGTCAGCTAAACATAACAGCCACCCAGGTATTGAGCGATCAGAAGATCAACAAGCAAGCCTGTACATTCTCCTGTGAATCCAATCAGTAACACTCCCGTACAGTCCGGTCTCTTCGTCTGATATGTTGCATATCTAGTCTAGGGGTGGTATACATCAGACCCCAGTAACCGATAAGTCGTGTCGATATGAGGCTTATAACAGGTCGAGAAACTACTGGTAACACATACCAGTAAATCTCTATATCAGCCCTGGCCAGAGACTTCCAGTTATAGCCAATCGAACACAGCACTACATCAACTCCCTATACCGGGAGAGACGAATCCACTCCTATCGCTCATTGCCTCCATGTGATTCGGGACTGTACCCTAAAGCCACCGTTTTGCACGCCCTCTTGGACGTGGTAAGGTGGAAATCAAAGCACGGTGGGAATCACACAAGACTCTATGATGATCTCGGGTCTACAGACTAACCTGTACCAGTGTCACCAGAGAACTGCCATCTGACGTGAGGTATAATACCATCTGGGAGTTCTCGGCTGGTCCGTCCAGTGTACCCAGTCTCCACTGAGCACCCGTACACCATCTCTGATATCAAAACACCAATGGATATGGGATCATCCATCGCCCATCATATGGGTCAAGATGCGTATATGCCAGTCTACTCTGGTGTATCGATGCCCTGTCTCGATACACCCTCGACTAGGAACAGTTATAGGATGTACTCATCAACTACTCTGGCCCCACTAGTATGATCTCATCATAGTCCCAGTAGTCGAGTACATATCCTAAGGGCTTTATCAACATGTGAGAGTAAGACAGTAAACTAATATAAGTCAACATGTTAAGATAATATAAGTCAACATGTTAAGATAAAGTTAAACCAAATAGCATACTATCATGACGAGAAAGAAAGTCCTCTCTATATATATCCAAGCATCCATTATAATATACATCATATGTACAACAATGGCCTCTAGGGTATATACATAACTAACAGATGGTTGATCCCATAACCAATGGTGTTTGACATCAAAGATTGTACACAGGTGCTCATTAGAGAATGGGTACAACGAACAGGACTCGCCGA
The DNA here is from genome assembly GCA_030015575.1 of Agapanthus africanus. Lineage (NCBI taxonomy): Eukaryota > Viridiplantae > Streptophyta > Magnoliopsida > Asparagales > Amaryllidaceae > Agapanthus > Agapanthus africanus. The sequence continues at coordinate 525,161,373 of JASDDO010000022.1, forward strand.
GAACTCCTAGATGGTACCATACCTATCATCAGATAGCAGTTCTTTGGTGACAATTGTACAGGTTAGTCTGTAGACCCGAGATCGTCATTGTATCTTGTATTGATCCCACTGTGTAAGTCGATGTCGCACACCCCACGGGTTCACGGGGAGGCAGAATTTATAAAAAACAATTTTTCTTACTTCGCAACACCGACTAATCTCCAGGATCTTAACAGAAACCTTAACTAGCTAAATCTACTTAAAGGTTTAACTACTTGGTAAGAGTTTTATACCTCCTAGAACTTTGTCCTTCGGGTCTTCTTCTCCTCCTCTCCTTGAGCTCCTCGAAGATTCGGATCGTGCTTGATCGTTGGCCTCCTCATATCGAAGATGATCCACCCGAAAGTCTATACCTCAAGCTCCAACCTCTAAACCGAGGTAACTAGGGTACCTAGTTTGCCAAGTTAGGTAGCCTAGAAGATGTAGAGTATCTAATGGAGTATTTTATCTCATGAGACCTTAGGGTTCACAACTCATGTGAGGGTTAGGGTCATGAGGAAGAAGGAGAAGAAAGTATAGAGAGAAAGAGAATGAATAAATGAGCAAAGGTTATGGGAAGTGAAGCATGGCTCACATACTTCACTCATTTAAGCATGCAATATTTTCCAATAGAAAATATCAACCATGCTTGAATAGTGAGTCCAAACTAATAAACAAATACAAAGAGCCATGCTTCACCACATGCCATGGATGTCTCCAATTTCCACCTCATTAATCTATTTCTCAAAATAGATAAACCAATTAATGAGGTGTCCCCTTCTAGAAGTATCTCTTGTGAAATTACAAGAATGCCCTCACCGTATATACATACCCGTATTCGTATTCCGAAAAATACGAATACAATGAGATAATAATAATCCAATAATACAATACTAGGATCCGGCTTAAACCAAAGCCCATTAGTATTATCCGTCCGAACAACATCCGTGTAGCCAGTGTAGGATTCCCTAGCACGACTGCAAGGTTTCGTAAAGCATCTACCATGCCGTTTTCAAAATTTTAGCATGCTAAGAAACCCTAACACAAGATTTTAACTAAAGAACTAGGGTAAACAAGTATGTAAACAACTTTACATATAAGTGAACAAGGAATACAACCTTTGTAGACCGGTACTTCACTTCAATAGCTCCATATAGTGGTCCCTTCGCTCCAAGTAGTGGTCTCCCGGAGTCTAGTTGGACTCCACAAGGTGAAAGGAACAAGCTTGCTTGAAGTCTTCGAGGCCGAAGATGATCTACGTCGAGGAGACACTAACTCAAGCTACCTCTTCACGAATTAGGAATTAGTGAAGCAAACGACCAAAACTAAATAGCTAATCTAGTGTAGGTTGATGAAGTAGGAATTTTGCTCACTTTAGAAATATTTTTCTCACTTATTTTCTTCACTTCTTGAAAACCTAGAGAGCTCTCTCTTGATGAAGAAGAAGATGAAGTAAATCATAGGATGAGTGAGAATAGCAACCATGGGTGAGATAATATCTCATATTAACTCATGTAGAGACTTAACCATGGCTTAAGGTAATGGTTGGGTTAATAAATATCTAATATAAAACAAAACTAGTGGACTAAATCAATGGTTCTACAAGCTTCCACTAAGCTCAAACCATATGACTGATTTCCAACTAATTTTGTTTTACTTTAAATAAATAAAACCCCACATTATCATAAGCATGGTGTGAGTCTCATACACCCATGTAGCATGTAGCAACAAGCATGACACAATAATATATATCACATATATATGAAGTGTACACTAGTGAGAAAAGAAATGCTTAAGTGAGCTAATATTAGTTAATGTAAATTAATATATCAAATATACAATTATACATTAAATTATTAAATCAACACTTGATTTAATAATCTGGTTATATCACATATAACCGACTAATATTATTTGTATCAGCTTATCGAATCAACACTTGATTCGACAACCCGGCCATATCACATATAACCGACCGATATCAGATATCGTGAGAATAGAATACGGTATCACATACACGTATTAATCTTGGTCTCTCACATATCACATATGTGCTCCTACTTTGTTTCGCATGAGCAAGGAAACCTCTATATAGGACTCTAAAGACTCGTCAATGCGCCGACAGTAGGTGATGATCATATCAGTCACCCACAAAACGTCAGCGGTACTAGCTGGATGTAACGGCTACCCGGATATTGAGCGATCAGAAGATCAACAAGAAAGCTTGTCTAAACTCCCGCAAAGCCTGTTAGTAACACTACCGTACAATCCGGTCTCTTCGTCTGATATGTCGCATATTTAGTCTAGGGGTGGTAAACATCAGACCCCAGTAAGTTGATAAATCATGCCGATATGAGGCACATAATGGGTCGATAAACTACTGATAACACTTACCAGTAAATCTCCGTATCAGCCCTGGCCAGGGACTTCCTGTTATGGCCAATCGAGCACAGCGCAACATCAACCCCTAATTCCGGGAGAGACGAATCCCCTCCTATCGCTCATTGCCTCCATGTGACTCGGGGCTGTACCTAAAAACCACCATTTTGCACGTTCTATTGAACGTGGTAAGGTGGAAATCAAAGCACAGTAGGAATCACACAAGACTCTATGACGATCTCGGGACTACAGACTAACCTGTACCAGTGTCACCAGAGAACTGCTATCTGACGATAGGTATAATACCATCTAGGAGTTCTCGGTGAGTCCTGTTCACTGTACCCAGTCTCCACTGAGCACCCGTATACCATCTTTGATGTCAAACACCAATGGATGTGGGATCATCCATCGCTCATCATATGGGTCAAGAAGCGTATACGCTAGTCTACTCTGGAATATCGATGCCCTGTCTCGATACACCCACAACTAGGGACAATTAAAGGATGAACTTGTGGACTACCCTGGGCCCACTAGTATGATCTCCATCATAGTCCTGGTAGTCAAGTACACATCCTAAGGGCTTTATCAACATGTGAAAGCAAGACAGTACCACAATACAAGTCTACATGTTAAGACAAAGTAACCAGATAGCAGACTATCATGTCGAGCAAGAAAGTCCTCTCTATATATATCCAAGCATCCACTATAATATACAATCATGTACAATAATGGCCTCTAGGGTATACATACAACTAACAATCTCCCACTTGCATAAAGGCCAGTTGTTGTAGTATCTCATACCCAACATCCCGAAGAGTCTCTCAAATTGTATCTGGGGTATGGCCTTGGTGAGTGGATCTGCCTTGTTATTCTTCGTGTTAACTCTCCTGGCCTCGATCTCCCGGCGATCAACTATCTCCTGGATCAGGTGATACCTTCTCAGAATATGCCTGGATTGCTGATGGGACCTGGGTTCCTTGGCCAAAGCCACAGCTCCATTGTTATCACAATACAAAGGTATTGGATGCTCGATGGACGGAACCAAACCAAGTTCGGTTATGAATTTCTTCATCCAGACAGCCTCTATGGCAGCATCGTTGGCAGCGATGTATTCAGCCTCCATCGTCGAGTCTGCTACGGTTTCTTGCTTGGAACTCTTCCAACAAACCGCCCATCCATTAAGGGTGAAGACAAAATCCGAGACCGACTTAGAGTCGTCCTTATCACTCTGGAAGCTCGAGCCGGTAAAGGACTCACTTGGAGTTCACCATTACCATACACCAAGAACATTTCTTTAGTCGTTCTCAAGTACTTAAGAATGTTCTTCACAGCTGTCCAGTGATTCTCCCCAGGATCTGATTGATACCTACTCACTACACTTAGTGAGTATGCTAAATCGGGTTTGGTACATAACATCGCGTACATGATAGAGCCTACTGCCGAAGCATAGGGTATACCTTGCATGCGAGCTCTCTCTAAATCAGTCTTGGGAGACATCTCTTTGGAGAAAGCGATTCCTGAGATCGTGGGTAAATTCCCATGCTTGGAATCCTCCATACTAAACCTTTTTAGTATGGTGTCGATGTACCTGGATTGGGACAATCCCAGTATCTATTTAGATCTATCTCTATAGATCTTAATCCACAGGATGTAGGAAGCATCACCCAGATCTTTCATGGAGAATCTTTGTGATAGGAAGAGCTTGACCAAGTGCAGCATAGGAACATCATTTCCTATCAAGAGTATGTCATCCACGTACAATACGAGGAAGATGGCCTTACTCTCTGCCACCTTCTAATATATACAAGGTTCATCTACGTTTTTGACGAAGTCAAACTCTTTGAATACCACATCAAAACATATGTTCCAACTCCGCGATGCCTGCATCAACCCGCAGATTGATTTAAGCAGCTTGCACACATTTCCGCTGCTCCCACTATCCACGAAGCCCTCTGGCTGAGTCATGTACACGCTCTCTTCTAAATCACCATTTAGAAAGGCAGTCTTAACATCCATCTGCCATATTTCATAGTCATGGTATGCAGCGATGGCAAGTAGGATCCGAATGGACTTAAGCATAGCCACTGAAGAAAAGGTTTCATCATAATCCACACCTGGTCGTTGACGAAAACCTTTTGCAACAAGTCTAGCTTTGAAAGTCTCAACTTTTCCATCTACACCAAGTTTCTTCTTAAAGATCCATTTGCTCATAATAGGTTTTACCCCTTCGGGAGCAACTTCCAAAGTCCAAACTTTGTTGGTGTACATGGATTCCATCTCAGATCGCATTGCATCCATCCATTTCACAGAGTTCCCACTCATGATGGCCTGCTCAAAGCTAGTTGAGTCATCATCTTCCATGATGCAATCCTCGCTTCCACCATCAATGAGAAAACCTTAGTATCTCTCAGGTGGATGAGGAACCCTACTAGATCAGCGGAGAGGCTGAGTTTCGTTGGGAACTATCGAATTCTCTGGTTCTACCAAATCATCTTTCGTAGTTTGTATAGATGGAACTTCTTCCAGTTCTTCCTTTTTCCACTAATTTCTTTTTCAAGAAATTCCTTTTCTAAAAAAATGGCATGTCGAGAAACAAATGCCTTTTGTTCCTCGGTGTGGTAGATGATATACGCTCGCGAATATTTAGGATATCCAATAAACTTACACAGAAATGACCTTGTCTCGAGCTTGTCCGGATTTTGTGTTTTCACATACGCTGGACAACCCCATATCTTAACATAATTAAGACATGGTCTTTTCCCCTCCTATATCTCATATGGAGTGGTAGACACTAATTTTGTCGGAACTCTATTCAATAGGTATGCAGCTATCTCAAGCCCATAACCCCAAAAGGAGATAGGTAACTCAGCGGTGCTCATCATAGAGCGCACTATATCTAATAGGGTGTGATTTCTCCGCTCTGATACACCGTTGTGTTGTGGTGTATACGGAGGAGTAAGCCGAGAGAGAATCTCATTCTCTTTTAGATAATCCAGGAACTCAGTGCTCAAGTATTCTCCTCCTTGATCAGATCGAAGGATTTTAATACTTTTACCCATATGGTTCTCAACTTCATGCTTATATTCTTTTAATTTCTCAAAAGCTTCAGACTTATATTTCAACAGGAACACATGTCCGTATCTTGAGAGATCGTCAGTGAATGTAATGAAGTAAAATGAACCATTCCTGGCATATATAGATATAGGACCGTATACATCACTATGTATCATTCCCAAGAGTTCCGTAGCTTTTTCTCCGTGTCCAGTAAACGGAAGTTTGGTCATTTTACCTTTGAGACACGACTGGCAAGTTTCATATGATGTAAATTCAAACTGATTTAAATGTCCATCTTTATGTAACTTAGCTAGTCGTGTCGCATTGATATGACCTAGTCTACAATGCCACAAGAAGGACTCGTTCATTTCTGAACTTTTCCTCTTGTGTGTGTTCTGTACGTTAAGAACTGCGGTTTGATTTAGAATGTATATGCCATTACTTAACGAGCCTGATCCAATCAACTTTTGATTCAGAAAAATGTTCATAACATTATCCTGCAATACAAAATCATATCCTTCTTTACTTAATAAAGAAAGTGATATAATATTGCATATCAGGTACGGTATGTAATAGCATTCATTCAGAATCAATGCATTATTATTTTGTAACACAAGGTGATATTCGCCAACTGATTTGGCTGCAACATTTGCACCATTTCCTACTCTTACAGAATGATCACCTATTCCCAGTTCTCTACCTTTTCTTAGCCCAAGTAACATATTACATATGTGGGATCCCGATCCGGTATCTAATACTCAGGACGTAGAGTGTACTGAAAAACAGTTCTCGGTAACTAACACACCCGAAGAAAATGCATCAACATGCTCATTCTTCGTTTGGATGGCGTGGGAATCCGAATATTCCCCTATTTCCTGCTCGGACTTATAACAATTATAAGTTGGAGCGGAACCAACGTTCCCCAGCTCAGTATAATAAGCAGGTTCGGTCAATACATCCATATTATTATCTTGATTAAGGCCTGACATGGTCGCTACCTAGAGAGAGAGAAGAAAAAACTTAGCATATGCTCTTGCAAGATTAGATTGGTTATTATCTTATCTAATCAGGATGGCTCCCACTGTTTTTATCAAATCTTCTTTCAAACCCTAAAAGGTAAGACTAGCCGGGATTAATTACACCCTACAAGTTCGCCAATCTTTCGGCCAGGCCAGTGTCGATACTTTGAGGGAGGTTCCCCGTGCTTTCACACGGACCTAATTAAAATAAACCTCGTTTTCCCAGAGGCGTAACCCCGTTAACACCTTTTTAGACACCTACTTGATCGGCTAATTGTGATGTGTAAAACTCTCCCAGGAGTAATTTTTACTCGCAGTGGGTATCGGGATCCAACTATCTCATAGAAGGTATGTAATCTTATTACAAATTTCAACACTTGAAATTCCCAATAATATTTTGCCCCCAGCATCTTATGACCTTGACGGAGGCCAACAAACCATAGGCTGCTAGTCAAGTTCATCCCGTACATTTCATGATTGAATTAAACCCACCCGCACAACCCTTGACGGAGGCCAACAAAGTCGCACGACTACCTTAATCCAATCGTGTTGCAGATAAGCAATAGTTAGCTACCGCACACTACGCCATGACGGAGGCCAACAAATGTAGCACGAATACTAAGTAGTACTTATCTGAAATGACAGAGAGCTACGACAGGTTTTTAAGAAAACCTTTTGCATAATGAACTTGATATCGTTGTAGAAACAAGTGATTTTGAAAAGGAGTGTTTTTGAGGCTTTTGCTAGTTTTGCAAAAGAGGTCACTCCTGGTGAAGGGATCTCGGCTCTTTTCTCATCGAATGAGGTGCTGGATATTCATGAATACCACTATGCAAAAGAAAAACTAGAGAAGCAATCAAAAGACAAAACCGAGTGGGTTATAGTATCTGCTAGCTTTTGCTAAAGAGGTCATTCCTGGTGAAGGGATCTCGGCTCTTTCCTCATTGAATGAGGTGCTGGATATTCTATAAGGAATACCGCTATGCAAAACAAAAACTAGAGCTACCCTTTTTGAAAATTTGATTCTACAACATCTTTAGCTTTCTTTCTTTTTCATTAATCTCATTAATGAAGTCCCATCATTTATGTTTCCTAAGCATCACATAAGAAACGAAAATAACGTACGCTTATGCCATCTGCATTCGCCACAGTGTCCCGTTATGCACCGTTAAGTTACTTAACTAACGGCATAGCGGGGCGGGACTAGCGCGGGTGCAAAACATAAGCAACGTTTATTATATATCATATATATAATAATAAAGCATTCGTCTTAAATTCGATCGATCCGGAATGGATCGGTTAAACATTCCATTAGGGAGCCCGGTCTTGACTCTTCTGTGTGGTATTCATTCTCATTCGTCTCTTGGAATCACATCCAGCAGTGGTTGGAACAGCTCACAAAATCCAACCACTTCACCTACTTCATTGCCCCCAACTGTTTCCCGTACATCTATTGAAACAGAATGGTTTCATGTTCTTTCATCGATTGGTTATTCCTCTCCGTTCGTATCTCCTTATCCAGCTTTTTTTCTCACGCATATAAAGTGATCATATCACAGAATATCAGCAGCAGAAGTCCACATATGAAATATTGGATATACTAGGAGGTCCGTGTTTTATATTAAGCCAGTAAAAAAATACGGATTCCACGGTTGTGATGAATAGCCAAACCCACATCCCTAGACCCTTATGAGAGCGGCAAGCAACCCTACCAATTCTAGAGTTAGGTGACCCGGTCTTGACTCCTCGAGATGGACTCCTACGGGACTCTAGAACCCGGTTACTTGTGCTCCCCACCTTGGGTCTATCCTAATACGTAAAAGTAAATAATATACATCAATGGCGACATCATCCTCAACCCGGAAGTGCCCCAATAAAAGAATATTACATATAAGTTTTTACATGAATGAAAATGAAAAACTCTTATCTCATGCAAAAAACCCCGGCTATTCAAACACGACGATCCAATATAACATATCCCAGCAACATATAATATCGCATGTCATCAACGTAAGTAAATATGCGTATCCCAATTGTCGTTGACATATAGCAACGAAACCGGCGATACACCACATATTACACTTACGGACGCAGAAAAGAAAATGTCAAACTACAACATTTGGAATCGACACAGCCCTTGGACATCATAAACCCGGAATATCTCATATTTTGGATTTCATGCCTAATATTGTAAATCTTACATTTGGGTCTCACTCATGAAAACACCTTTTCAAAAGAAATCGGGTAATTCAACAAGATTCTCGATTCCTTCCGAGACCGAAATGTTAAATTTACAAGCAACTAATCAATTTTCACAAAACGAATTAGTGTAGATTACAAATATTGTATCACATCACAGATAGCTAGACGATGTTAAACATTTCGAACGAATCAACAAACACCCAAAATTTCCCTGAGAGCTCAACACTTGAGCACGGTTTAAAAATACTCAGAACATACCACAATACCTATGGACCAACCGTAGAAAGGCCGACCCACGCCTCACTCATGGCGCCGTGGAACTGCCGCAAATCCAAGGGTTTGGCCGTGGTTCCGTGGTGAAAAAGTCGAGTTTGGGTATCGTTTTTCTAGAGGGTCCATAGAATCACTTGCATGATTTTTGAATATTTTTAACTTGGAAAAAATCCAACTTTTGGAAAATTTCTATATAGGGGTGAAAGTTGGGTTTTTGATATTCGTTCGAACTTTTCAACGTCGTCTAAATTACCCGAAACGATGTTGGAATTACGACTACGAAACACTCCGAATTGCCTTTACAGAAAGATAGCATCACATGCAATCTTAGTAAAAACAAACAACACCCGAAACACCAAACCCCAGATACTCGAACACCACAAAAAAATTCAACCCAGAACAAGCCTATAGAACCGGCCAGGCCGGTCATATGCTTCATGTCACCGGGTCAAATCCAGCGAAAGGGGTTCAATTTTCTGTGGTGTTCATATTACATCATATGTAGCATTCTGCGGCTGCTTAAAAAAATTTTAGAGAACTTAAAAATTTCGACAGAAACTAGGCTTTTAGTTTCAATGTTTCGAAGTTATTTCGGTTTCGTAATTCTACAAACATTGTCCAATTCTCTAGCTTGGCTCTGATACCACTGTAAGATTCCCTAGCTCAACTGCAAGGTTTCGTAACGCATCTACCATGCCGTTTTCAAAATTTTAGCGTGCAAAGAAACCCTAACACAAGATCTTAACTAGAGAACTAGGCTAAACAAGTATGTAAACAACTTTACATATAAGTGAACAAGGAATACAACCTTTATAGACCGGTCCTTCACTTCAATAGCTCCATATAGTGGTCCCTTCGTTCCAAGTAGTGGTCTCCCGGACTATAGTTGGACTCCACAAGGTGAAAGGAACAAGCTTACTTGAAGTCTTCGAGGACAAAAATGATCTACATCGAGGAGACACTAACTCAAGCTACCTCTTCACTAAATAGGAATTAATGAAGCAAACGACCTAAACTAAATGGCTAATCTAGTGTAAGTTGATGGAGTGGGAATTTTTCTCACTTTAGAAATATATTTCTCACTTATTTTCTTCACTTCTTGAAAACCTAGAGAGCTCTCTCTTGACGAAGAAGAAAATGAAGTAAATCATAGGATGAGTGAGAATAGCAACCATGGGTGAGATAATATCTCATATTAACTCATGTAGAGACTTAACCATGGCTTAAGATAATGGTTGGGTTAATAAATATCTAATGTAAAACAAAACTAGTGGACTCAGTCAATGGTTCTACAAGCTTCCACTAAGCTCAAACCATGTGACTGATTTCCAACTAATTTTGTTTTGCTTTAAATAAATAAAACCCCACATTATCATAAGCATGGTGTGAGTCTCATACATCCATGTAGCATATAGCAACAAGCATGACACAATAATATATATCACATACATATTAAGTGTACACTAGTGAGAAAAGAAATGCTTAAGTGAGCTCATATTAGTTAATGTAAATTAATATATCAAATATACAATTATACATTAAATTATTAAATCAACACTTGATTTAATAATCCGGTTATATCAGATACAACTGACTAATATTATTTGTATCAGTTTATCGAATCAACACTTGATTCGACAACCCGGTTATATCACATATAACCGACCGATATCACATATCACGAGAATAGAATACGGTATCACATACATGTATTAATCTCGGTCCCGCACATATCACATATGTGCTCCTACTTCATTTTGAATGAGCCAGGAAACCTCTGTGTAGGACTCTAAAGACTCGTCAATGCGCCGGCAATAGGTGATGATCATATCAGTCACCCACAAGCCGTCAGCGGTACTAGCTGTACGTAACGGCTACTCGGATATTGAGCAATCAGAAGATCAACAAGCAAGCTTGTCTAAACTCCCACAAAGCCTGTCAGTAAGACTACCGTACAGTCCATTCTCTTCGTCTGATATGTCTCATATCTAGTCTAGGGGTGGTAAACGTCAGACCCCAATAACTTGATAAGTCATGCCAATATGAGGCTCATAGCGGGTCGAGAAACTACTGATAACACTTACCAGTAAATCTCCGTATCAGCCCTGGCCGAGGATTTTCTGTTATGGCCAATCGAGCACAGCGAAACATCAACCACCAATACCGGGAGAGACGAATCCCTTCCTATCGCTCATTGCCTCCAGGTGACTCGGGACTGTTCCTAAAAACCACCGTTTTGCACGTTCTCTTGAACATGGTAAGATGGAAATCAAAGCACAGTGGGAATCACATAAGACTCTATGACGATCTCGGGTCTACAGACTAACCTGTACCAGTGTCACCAGAGAACTGCTATCTGGCGATAGGTATAATACAATCTAGGAGTTCTCGGCGAGTCCTGTTCAGTGTACCCAGTCTCCACTGAGCACCCGTATACCATCTTTAATGTCAAACACCAATGGATGTGGGATCACCCATCGCCCATCATATGGGTTAAGAAGCGTATACGCTAGTCTACTCTGGAATATCGATGCCCTGTCTCGATACACCCACGACTAGGAACAATTAAAGGATGAACTTGTGGACTACCCTGGGCCCACTAGTATGATCTCCATCATAGTTCTTACAGTCAAGTACACATCCTAAGGGCTTTATCAACATGTGAGAGCAAGACATTATCACAATACAATTCTACATGTTAAGACAAAGAGTAACCAGATAGCATACTATCATGTCGGGCAAGAAAGTCCTCTCTATATATGTCCAAGCATCCACTATAATATACAATCATGTACAATAAAGGCCTCTAGAGCATACATACAACTAACAGCCAGTACACGTATGTGATCGAAACCCTGCCGTAAAACCATACGGCCTCTACATCGTTTCTCCCGAAGCAGGGAAACCCTCTGTATGGGATTCTAAAGACTCGACAGTACGCTGACAGTAGGTTTAACCTCAAGTCCGTCAGCGGTACTAGCTGCACGTAACGGATACCTAGGTATATGTCGATAAAAAGGCCGATGAGCAAACTCATCTGAACTCCTACTGAGTCTATCTGTGACAATCTTCGTACAGTCCGGTCTGTTCGTCTTAGATACTCTCATATCGGGCCTGGGGGATGGTAACCATCAGACCCCTAATAGCGCAATAAGTCATGCCGGGGTAGAGCCCAATACACCCTGAGAAACTACTGGAGTACCTTCCAGTAAATCTCGCTTGCCCTGGCCAGAGACTTTGTGTAATGGATTTCCGAACACGGCGCGATATCAACCCCCAATACCGGGAGAGACGAATCCTATCTAACCGCTACTGCCTCCAAGTGCTTCGGGACTGCACCCAACTACTACATATTTGCATGACTCCTTTGAGCCGTGGTAGGGTAGTAATCTAAGTGTAGTAGGAACACACTTGAGACGAATAGTGATATCAAGTCAACGGACTAACCTATACTCATGCCACCCGGGAATTGCTACCTGACGATAGGTATAATACCAACCAGCAGTTCCCAACGAGTTCGTCCAGTGTAACTCATAACCCAATGAGTACCTGTATACTATCTCCGGTACGACGTACCAATGGCTGTGAGACAGACCATCTCCCCTGCTGGGATAAGAAGCATATACACTAGTCTACTCTGGAGTATCGATGCCCCGTCTCGATAATCCTACGACTAGAGACCTGTATAAGGATATGCTAATAGACTACCTAGCCTCCACTAGTGTGACTGCCATCACAACGCTGGTAGTCAAGCAAAGATCCTAAGGGCTCTACCAATATGTATAAACAATATGCTAAAAGAAACACATGCACATATTGAGGTAGAATCAAACCAAGTAGCATTCTACCATTTTGAGCAAGACTGTTATTAAAACTGTAAATATGCTAAGCTTCCAAAATGTAATATACAATCCAGTATGATACAATAATGGCCTTTGGGGCATATATCACTAACAATCTCCCACTTGCACTAAGGCCATGTATTGGCATATCGCAGACTTATCATCTCGATTAACCTCTCGAACTGTGTCTGAGGGATGGCCTTTGTGAGTGGATCTGCATTGTTGTTCTCTATCTCTACTCTCTGCACCTCGATCTCCCAACGATCAACGATCTCTCTGATCAGGTGGAACCGCCTCAAGATGTGTCTAGACTTCTGATGGGACCTTGGTTCCTTCGCTAAAGCTATAGCGCCATTGTTGTCACAATACAGTGGTATTGGATCAACAATGGATGGAACCACCTGAAGCTCTATCACGAACTTCCTCATCCAGACTGCTTCTTTCACGACGTCACGTGCAGCGATATACTCCGTTTCTATCATTGAGTCAGCAACGGTGTCCTGCTTGGAGCTCTTCCAACAGACCACCCCTCCATTGAGGGTAAAGACATAACCCGACATAGACTTGGAGTCATCCTTGTCACTCTGGAAGCTGTAGTCGGCAAAGGCCTCGATCTGGAGGTATTCACTGCCGTACACCAAGAACATCTCCTTAGTCCTTCTCGGGTACTTGAGAATGTTCTTCACTGCTGTCCAGTGCTTCTCCCATGGGTTTGACTGATACCTGCTTACAACGCTCAGTGCGTAAGCTACAAATGGTCTGGTACACAGAATCTCATACATTATAGAGCCTACCGCAGAAGCGTAGGGTATAATACTCATGTGATCCCTTTCCAAATCAGTCTTGGGAGATATCTCTTTGGAGAGGGTGATTCCGTGACAAGCTGGTAGATTACCGCGATTTGAATCTTCCATAATGAATCTTTTCAGTATGGTGTCGATGTACCTTGACTGTGAAAGTCCCAACATCCGTTTAGATCTATCACGATAGATCTAGATCCCCAGAATGTAGGAGGCATCACCCAGGTCCTTCATGGAGAACCTTTGTGACAAGAATCCTTTGACTGATTGTAGCATAGGAATGTCATATCCTATCAGGAGAATGTCATCCACATACAAGACTAGGAATACCATAGTTCTCGCTATAATTTTACTATAAATACATGGTTCATCTAGATTTATGATAAAGTCGAATTCCTTAACCGTCTCATCAAAAAAGATGTTCCAACTCCGCGATACCTGCTTTAATCCATAAATGGATTTAAGCAACTTGCACACTCTTCCGCTGCTCCCACTCTCTATGAAACCCTCTGGCTGATCCATATAAACACACTCTTTCAAATTTCCATTCAGAAAAGCAGTCTTTACGTCCATCTGCCAAATTTCATAATCGTGGAAGGTAGCAATGACAAGAAGGATCTAAATGGATTAGAGCATAGCTACTGGAGAAAAGGTTTCATCATATTCCAAACCAGGTCTTTGACGAAAACCTTTTGCAACAAGTTTAGCCTTATAGGTTTCAACCTGTCCATCTACACCAATCTTCTTTCTGAAGATCCATTTGCAGCCTACGGGTTTTACCCTTTCTGGAATAATTTCCAAACTCTATACTTTGTTGGTATACATGGACTCCATTTCGGTCCGCATTGCATCCATCCATTTTACCGAGTCCCCACTCCTAATGGCTTGCTGGAAACTAGTTGGCTCATCATCATCGATGATGCAATCCTCTCTATCCCCGTCTATGAGAAAACCGTAGTATCTCTCGGGTAGATGAGACTGCCTACTAGTCCTGCGGAATGGCGCGGGGATGTCCGGTTTTTCGAAACTTCTGGTTCCACCATGCTTTCAGTAATAGCTTGTGGTTCTGGAATTTCTTCCAGTTCTATTACGCTCCCACTTATTTCTTTTTCAAGAAATTGAGTCTCCAAAAAGTGGGCATGCCGAGAAACAAAGACCTTTTGTTCCTCCGCGTAATAGAAAAGATACCCCCTAGAGTTCTTTGGGTATCCCACAAACTTACACCGTACTGAATGTGCCTTGAGTTTGTCCGCATGTTGCTTTTTTACAAAAGCTGCACATCCTCATATCTTTAGATATTTAAGATAGGGTTTCTTCCCACTCCACATCTAATATGGTGTGGTAGGCCCTGACTTAGTAGGAATCTTGTTCAAAAGATATGCAGCTGATTCTAGTGCATAACCCCAGAAGGAGCGCGGTAACTCAGCGTTACTCATCATGGAACGTACCATATCAAATAAGGTTTGGTTCCGTCTTTCCGATACACCGTTGTGTTGAGGTGTGTATGGAGGAGTAAGATGAGAGAGAATTCCATTCTCTTTTAAATAATCAAGGAACTCGGCACTTAAGTATTCACCATCTCGATCAGATCTAAGTGTCTTGATACTTTTGCCGGTTTGTTTTTCCACTTCATTCTTGTATTCCCGGAATTTCTTAAAGGTCTTGGATTTATGTTTCATCAAGAATATATGTCCATACCTTGAGAAATCATCCGTAAAAGTAATGAAGTAGGAATAACCACTTCTTACATGTGTAAACATTGGACCACACACGTCTCTATGTATGAGTTCCAAGAGTTAGCGGGCTCTTACCCCATGTCCAGTGAACGGAGTTTTTTCATCTTTCCTTTGAGACATGATTGATAAGATGAATAGGACTGATATTCGAACAGATCCAAATATCCTTCTTTATGTAACTTCTTCAACCGTGTTTCATTGATATGACCCAGTCTACAATGCCATAAGAAAGCCTGATTTAATTCTGGAGACTTTCTTTTGAGTGTGTTCTGGACGTTGAAAACATAAGGTTGATTTAATACGTATATACCGTTATCTAGTGTACCTGACCCAATCAAACTTTGATTAAGGTGGATGTGGACGACATCACTTACAAATGTAAAATCATAACCTTCTTTAAAAAGTAAAGATATTGAGATGATATTACAAGCCAGACTAGGTACACACAAACAGTTATGCAAAATCAAAATATGCCCATTTGTCAATCCTAGATGATATTCCTCTATAGATACAGTATCCACACTCGTTCCGTTAGCAAACCTGAAAGTCATATCACCTGCCTTGATAACTCTACGGTTTCTTAGAGGCTGTAATGAATTACAGATATGAGATCCTGATCCGGTATCTAGTACCCAGGAAGTAGAGTTAATTGACAGACAGTTTTCAATCATAAACACACCTGAAGCTGAAGCCACAACGTGCTTCGAATCCTGGTTTCTGACTTTCCAAGCCCTGCAGTCCTTCTGCCAATGTCCTTTCCCATGACAATGGAAACATTTCTCCTTCCCTACTGTCAGCCCCGAAACTTTTGCCCTGCCATTTCCCTCTATCTTACTGACACCGACTTTCGGCTTGGTGGAGGCCTTCTTCTTCTTCCCTTTGGCTTTCCCTTTGGATCTAGAAGAGGAAGATTCCTCAATAAGTAGAGCGGATGTCTCCCTGTATTTCTGCAGGGTGCCCTCAGCGCTCCTCAATATATTGAGGAGTTCTGGAAGTGAAACTTCCTTCCCTTGAATGTTGAAATTCAAGATAAACTGGGCGTAGGTAGAAGGGAGGTGTTCATATCAGATTTTTGCATTTTCATACCGCCCAATTTTTATCACATTGCATATCGGTAGATACTCTTGAGCCGTGTTTGCTAGTCAATTGCAGGATACAGGTTCTCAGTTCTAAAACGGTGAAATTCATGGAAAACACGACAAAATCCGGGTTCCTGCCAACCACAGATAAAACACGGATCTCCGCTCTTTATCCGTCTGTTGCCACACACCAGTTTAAGAGACAAAATGTCAAATCAATGTCGTTTTCATGCACAAGGCTCAATGGCAGCACAAGATCCAAGAAATCTACACGGAGCTCGAGGAAATCATGACAAAAAAATACACATCAAATCACCTTTTGCTCAACAGAAATTCTGGAAAAATCGTGAAGAAAATCTGAGAAAATACATATACCAGAATAAAGGGCACACAGAACCAGGAAAAGCCACAAAAACGGAAGACCTAAGTCCTCTATATGGCCGCGGTTCCGCGGCCTAAGCATGCTTAGGCCGCGGATCCGCGGCCGTACTGGCGCCTCAGTTGGTCGTATTTCAGGGGTAGTTTGGACTTTTTGTATAGAGGCAGAATTTTGCCCTAGGTTTTCATTTTCCAGCCTATAAATAGCCCAGAACCTTGTGAAGCCAAGGTGCATATTCTTGTATTTTTCTAGGTTTAGAATACTTGTTTCTTCTTCCTCTTCTCATCTCTTCTCCATTAAAACTTGTAGTGAGCTTTGTGAGTGAAGAATGATGAATAAAGAAGATTCTTTTGCTATTATATCTTGTCTTGTTCTTTTATAATTGCTTGTAATTTTAATTTGTTAACTTAGTTGTTGTTATTTCTTGTTGTTTCTTCTTTTCTCCTTTCCTTTTATCATTAAAAACAACGATGATGCTTACGCTTGATCCTTGCCAAGGTGAGGTCGCAAATAGCTAGTTGTTATCTTCTAATCTCCTTCTTTCTATCTTCCTCTTTTGTTTTGTTTTCTTTTCATTATGATGTGTGAGTAGTTTCATACTTGTTAGGGTAGGATAAGGGAAGTTTGAGAGAAGGAAATCTCTCTCACTCATTCCTTGCCCAACATCTTAAAATCGACTCCCGTTAATTGAACCACAATCCGCTCCTTACGGCACCCTATCCTACATGATAGCGGTGATTCCGTAGTGAGACCGGTTGTGGTTGAATTAACCGGAGGTTATGGCTAAGAGCCAAGAACGGACGGACAAGCACCAAAAGGAAGAACTTATGCGTTGGAAAGCCTATCTTATACTCGCAAGTTCCTTCCTAGTCGTGCTAATCCCCGTTGTTGCCGATTACCGTAACACCGATATTAAGAGTGGCAACGAAAGAGGTGACGACTCCTAACTCAAACTAACATAATCCTAACCCTAACAAGCTCTCTTTACATATCACTTTAACACTTAATTAATCACAACAAAATCTGGAAATCTGGACTTAACTCGTTAAAGCACTTAGAAAAAGATTCCCATCTCCCTGCGGACGACCCGTACTCAACCGGCTAGCTACAAGCGAAACCGTCTTGATTGCGGTAATTAACTAAACTTGAACATGCAGAATCCCTAACAATCAAATGGCGCCGTTGCCGGGGAGACGATAGTTTATTTCTTTGTGTAATTTCGGGTTAACTTGTGAATATAAATATAATCGAAAAAAAAACAAAAAAAATATACTTTGTAAAAAATCATTTTGTTATTTTTGATTAGTTTTTGTGCAAGCGTGCAGGAAAGTACGGAGTTCAAGTTCAGTGCCAAAGACGTGGGAAGTTAGACCCACATTTCGCGGCTACACCGCGACGGATTAAAACGAAACTAACGGTCTACAGTAAAAATCTGGAGCAGATACAGTGAGCAAATAAAGATTCAGCAAATCCAGACAAGCAGAGGACATCCAAGGAAGCCCACCCAAGAAATCCAGAAGCCTAAACCCACCTTACTGCTGTGGAACCGAGGCATAAGCAAGCTTAGGCCGCGGAACCGCGGCCGTTTGGGGCCTTCATGGTGCCATTTTTTCTGTGAGTATCTCTGTCCTCTCTCTCACTCCTCTGGACTCCACTAAACTGTGTTTTCTGCAGCATTCTTTGCGCAAATTCTCTTCCCCCTTCCAATAAACTGTTCTTGTGCAGGATTCTTTGCGCCGCGCTAAAAATAAAAATTGTTTGCAGTTGATTTGTTATCGCTTTGCATTCATTAATACGGACTTAAGGGGCTTGAAACCAATTCAGATTGGATGGGGATTTCATCACCCTTCCCAGGACCCCAGAAATCACAAAAAGCATATGCATTGACCAATGTTAAATTAAAAAATACTAGACTCAGCCCTAAGGACTTCGCGCTCAATAGGACAGAGGACTAGTTACAGGCATCGGCCGTTTATCCTATCTGACTTTTGCGGTGCCTAGGCAAGTGTGACGAAGGAAAGTGGTTATTTAATTAAGGAACTTCGCGAAAGCGTTGGACAACCTCCCACTTACCTGGCACTTATCTGGCCGCATTAGACGGAGAAGAGGCGGTTTGAGGTCCTTTTTCTAGTCCTCTGGAACAGTTAGGAGCAGGTCTAGTTGACCTAGGTAACCCTAGATCTAGGTGTGATTGTGCATATCTTGTTTGTGATTACTCAAAGCCGTAAGTCCGTACATATTTCGGTAAATCTCTTTCTAAAAATAAAAAAAAAGGAAAAAAAAATCAAAAACTTTTATAAAAACTTGCCCTTTGTCGCCAAAATCCATTTTTTACCCACCACCCATCGCCTTTCTCCATTGACGTTTTCTTACCCTCACCTTCTCCGCTTTGACTGTACTAAACTCGTTTAGTGTATGTCCGCTTGGACTCGGGACACTAGCGCCCGTCTAGTCCGCGTTATGTTAGCCGCTACCGACTACACGATCGACTCAGACGTCGAAACTCCGTCCACTCCTCTTTCACCCCTTCCTTTGCCGGCCAACTCCGACGTTGACCGGAATTCTGTTCATACATCTTCACCTACACCTTCACCAACCTCTTCTTCCGTGATGTCAGGATTTAATCCGAACATCTCTTTGACTACCCCTGGATTGGCTCCACCTCCTACGGAGACCAATAATCCACCACCGCCGCCTGTTGTAGCGCCGCAGCGAATCGCGCTCCAGGATCGTTTCTATCCCATCCGTTCTGCACTTCCCACCCGCCTTTCTCTTCCACCGGCCAATGGGGATAATTTTGAAATTAAGCCCCACTTCATCAACATGCTTCCACGATTTCATAGGCTTGAATCTGAAGATGCCTATATCTTCATCAATAAATTTCAAAACGTCTGTGCCATGATGAAAACCACCCAGCTGTCGGACGATGCTATACGTCTACGGGTCATTCCGTTCACTTTATACGATCTTGCTGAAAAATGGCTGTATAGCACCGCTTCCCACTCAATAACCAGCTGGGATGAGTTTGTTAAAGCGTTTCTAAAAAAATTCTATCCGAATCATAAAACCGCAAGGATCCGCAATGAAATCAACCAATTCTCTCAGCTTCCTTCTGAACCCTCCTGGAAGTGCTTTGACCGATACAAAGACCTTCTTGTTCAGTGTCCTCACCACGGTATAGAGAAATGGCAACTTTTCCAAACCTTATACGAGGGCCTGAACCCAGCAACGAAGCAGTTGTTGGAAACCATCTGTCAGGGCCACTTCCTATCGAAATCTGACGAGGAAGCGTGGCAATTCTTTGACGACCTTGCGGAGCAAACGCTACAATGGGAGAGCACCAGACCGACTTCTTCTTCTTCTACCTCCACTTCTACCGGTCAGTCTAGGGTAGGAATTCACCAACTTGATGTCTCTATTGCGATGAAAGCTGAAATGGCTACAATAACAAGAAAGCTTGAAGCGATAGAGAGCAAATTCTCTTCACCTGCCCCTGCCCCTGCCCCTGTTCTCCCCCTTCGTACCATCTACGCTTGTTGTTCCGATCCTTCTCACTTAACCGAAGAGTGTCCTTACAATCCACCATCGCAAGGACAGGATCAGGTTAATGCTGCATTCCAGCAAAGACCGAGGAATGATCCATACTCTTCCACCTACAATCCCGGTTGGAGGAACCACCCCAATTTCGCCTGGAATCAGAATCAGAATCAATTCCAAGGCAACAATTTCCAAAGGGCCCCTCCGCCGCAACAACAAGTGCAACAACAAACTCAGTATCAGCAGCCCTTCCAACCCCAACCTTTTCAAAACCAGACGAACAACTTTGCACCCACCAATTCTTTTCCACCAAACAACTTTGTTCCGTCAAACAACGATAAGGTTTCCTCGCTCGAACGAAGTCTGGAGGCGTTCGTTAAACAATCGACTCAGTCCACCGCCAACATCCAGTCTTCCATTCAATCCTTAGTGCAACACACTGCCGCTCACGGGCAAAGCATTAAAACCATCGAGGCCCAGATTGCACAGCTGAATGCGGCCTTAAGCGAGCGAGAGAAGGGGAAGCTCCCATCCCAGCCACTCCCAAATCCCGGTCATCCACATAATGCACATGTTGCTCTTGAACAACAGAACCATAATGTGAGTGCCGTGACCACATTGAGATCGGGAAGGATGCTGCAAAACAACATTGGCACACGGATCAACGATGACACCCCGGCCACTTCTTCTTCTTCTTCTTCTTCTCCTGCTTCTTCGTCTTCTGAGCCTATTCTCCGTTCTTCACAAGGCTCTCCTTCCTCTTCTTCTGCTCTGAACGGACCCGCTTCTCACTCTACGAAAACACCTGTTCTGGGATCCGTTCCAACTCCACAATCTCCTCCACAAGCATTAGACTCAACCACTTTTAAAAACATCCCATTTCCAAACCGGTTGAGGTCTAACAAACAAAATCCACAAATGGAGAAGATTCTGGAGTTATTTAAGCAAGTTAACATTAACATTCCTCTTTTAGATGCTGTCCAACAAGTCCCGTCCTACGCAAAAATCTTAAAGGACTTGTGCACGAAAAAGAGGAAGTCTCAGGTACCCAAGAAAGTTTTCTTGGCTAGTGCTGTGAGTGATGCCCTTACCCAATCTTTACCACAAAAACGGAAGGACCCTGGCTGTCCTACGATTTCCATTACTATTGGGGATAAGAACATCAACCGCGCACTATTAGATCTTGGTGCCAGTGTTAACCTGCTTCCGTACTCAGTATACGAGCAATTAGGCGTCGGAGAGCTGAAACCCACACACTGCACTCTCCAAATGGCCGACCGATCGATCACCCATCCTAGGGGTGAGCCAGAGGATGTGTTAATAAAAGTCGGGGACTTCATATTCCCCGTTGACTTCATTGTATTAGACACACGGCCTGTAGCTAACCCCCGGAATCAAATTCCGGTGATACTCGGTCGCCCATTCCTTGCAACCTAAAATGCTGTGATCAATTGTCGCAATGGTTCGATGAACCTCTCTTTTGGAAACATGACGATGAACTCAACATTTTTAGGTTGGGGAATCAGCCCGCCGAACCTAATGCTCATATACTGGACGTCTGCTCGATCCAGGAGATCACCCCAGAAGAATGTGAATTCGAGGAGTTTCTGTTCGAACACGATAATCTTGACGCCACTAGTGCGTTCCTCTTCGAACCTGCTGCTGTTTCTGCGCCCGACAACGACTACGAGTGTTTCACGTTCTTGAACGATCTTAGCCGCGCACAACCCGAGTTTGAATCTTTCGAATTTCCGGATGAGTTACCTGAACCATCCAACTCGGTCGCTTACACTCGTTTTGAACCTTTGCTGGAGTCCTTTGAGTTCGAGACCTCTGCACCAATCTTGCCTTCAATCATTTCACCTCCAACGCTCGAACTCAAGCCTTTGCCGTCTCACCTTAAGTACGCTTACTTAGGTGAGAACGAGACCCTCCCTGTCATCATCTCGACTTCTCTAGCTCCCGAGCAAGAGAAAGCCCTTCTCGCGGTCTTGCACAGCAACAGGCAAGCTTTTGGCTGGTCCATGGCGGACATCACGGGGATTAGTCCCCTAATCGTTGAGCATCACATTCATCTGATGGATGATGCCAAACCAGCCCGGGATCCACAAAGACGTCACAATCCAGTCATGAAAGAGGCTGTGAAGAAGGAGATCGTAAAATGTCTAGATCGTGGTATAATTTACCCTATCTCTGATAGCCAGTGGGTTAGTCCCATTCACGTTGTCCCCAAGAAATCAGGTATAACGGTCATCACTAACGAGGCGAACGAGTTAATCCCTACTCGCACCTAAACTGGGTGGCGAGTATGCATTGATTACAGAAAACTCAACGCCGCAACGCGGAAAGACCACTTTCCGCTACCTTTCATTAACCAGATGCTTGAACGATTGGCCGGACATGAGTACTACTGCTTTCTTGATGGCTACTCTGGCTATAATTAAATTCCCATCGCCGAAAAAGACCAGGACAAGACCACTTTCACTTGTCCTTTCGGCACGTTTGCATATCGTCGCATGCCCTTTGGGTTATGCAATGCGCCCGCTACCTTCCAGCGGTGTATGATGGGAATCTTCTCAGACATGGTGGAAAAATTTCTGGAGATTTTCATGGATGATTTCTCCATCTTCGGTGATTCCTTCAACGAGTGTTTGCTGCATCTTGACGCTGTCCTTACCCGATGTAAGGACAAGAATCTCACTTTGAATTGGGAGAAATGCCACTTCATGGTGCGCGAAGGTATTGTCTTAGGACATATCATCTCGTAAAATGGCATAGAGGTTGACAAAGCAAAGATTGAGGTCATTTCCAATCTACCTCCTCCCCGATGCGTCAGAGATATCCGAGCCTTCCTTGGCCATGCCGGTTTCTATAGAAGGTTTATCAAGGACTTTAGCAAGATTGCTAGGCCCTTGACTCTTTTGCTGGCCAAAGATACGCCATTCGACTTCAACTCGAGCTGTGTGACTGCATTCGAGTCATTGAAACGCTCACTCACTTCTGCTCGCGTTCTTTCTTCACCTGACTGGACGCACCCATTTGAGATTATGTGCGATGCATCCGACTTTGCCATTGGTGCTGTCCTTGGACAACACATCAACAAGATGCCGCACGTAATCTATTATGCGAGCCGAACCCTGAACGACGCACAACTCAATTATACAACAACTGAGAAGGAATTCTTAGCTGTTGTATTTGCTTTAGAAAAGTTCAGGCCCTACCTCATCGGCTCTCCAGTCATTGTCTACACAGACCATTCTGCTCTGCGCCATCTTTTTGCGAAGAAAGATGCAAAATCTCGGTTAATCCGTTGGATCCTCTTGCTTCAGGAGTTTGACCTTATCATTAAGGACAAACGAGGATGTAAAAACGTAGTTGCCGACCATCTCTCACGACTTCCTTCTTCGCCTTCGCTTCCAATTCCGATCAACGACGTTTTCCCGGATGAACAGCTCTTGACAGTATCTTGCGAACCCTGGTTCGCAGATATTGTGAACTATTTGGCCACGGGATTACTACCGACTGAATGGTCAAGTCAGGACAGACTTCGCTTCTTATCCCAAGTAAAACACTTTTACTGGGACGAACCTTATCTGTTCAAGTACTGTCCCGACCAGATTATTCGTCGGTGTGTCCCTGACGAGGAATTCAAGAGTGTGCTGTCATTTTGCCACGATCAAGCGTGTGGCGGGCATTTTGGGCCCAGAAAGACAGCTGAGAAGATCTTGCAATGTGGTTTCTACTGGCCACAACTCTTCAAAGACGCTCACGACTATTGCAAGACTTGCTCCTGGTGCCAACACATGGGCCGGATATCCCGGAGGAACGAGATGCCGCTCCAACCGATCTTGGTTGTGGAGATTTTCGATGTTTGGGGGATATATTTCATGGGGCCGTTTCCCAGCTCTTTTGGGAACTTGTACATCCTTCTCGCTGTTGATTACGTCTCTAAATGGGTCGAGGCTGTGCCCAGCCGGACTAACGACAACAAGGTTGTCGTTAGGTTCCTTAAAGAAAACATTTTCTCCAGGTTTGGGCACCCCCGAGCGATCATTAGCGACAATGGAAGTCATTTCTGCAACAAAACTTTCGAAGCCTTGATGCGGAAATACTCCATTAATCATAAGCTCTCTACGCCCTACCACCCCCAAACCTGCAGGCAGGCCGAAGTTTCAAATCGGCAAATCAAGCAGATACTGGAGAAGACGGTTTCCAAGAACCATAAGGATTGGTCGCTGAAACTCACCGATGCCCTTTGGGCCTTTCGAACCGCTTATAAGACCGACCTTGGCATGTCTCCCTATCGGGTTGTGTACGGAAAAGCCTGCCACCTACCTGTCGAAATAGAGCATCGCGCATTTTGGGCGATAAAGGAGCTGAATCTGTCTCTCGAAGATGCGGGCAGCCATCGGAAGCTGCAGTTGAATGAATTGAGCGAGCTTAGGGATGAGGCTTACGATAAAGCGGTTGTCGTTAAGAACCGAACGAAGGTGTTTCACGATAAACACCTTTTGCGCAAAACCTTCGTACCTGGTCAGCAGGTACTGCTTTACGACACCCGACTTCACTTCCATCCAGGAAAGCTCAGATCTCGCTAGAAAGGGCCGTATTTTGTGCGGAATGTGTATCCGCAGGGCGCTGTGGATTTGGAGAATCCAAAGGACGGTTCATTTTTCAAAGTAAACGGACACCGATGCAAACCGTACCTTAGCGCCGAACCAACAGAGGAGCTCCTGTTCTTACAGGAGCCGGTTTACCCTGCATAATCTTCCTCTGCCTACCTCCAAACTTCGGTTATCCAGCCAAGAACAGTGGACACTGTTCCAAATAAGTTTGGGGGTATGTATAAACTATTTTGTATATATTTGTGTATATTCTTTTTCTTTTCTTAAAAAAATAAAAAAATAAAAAAATTGTGTATCGCTAACCGACAATTTTGACCCTTCAAATGATCTCTTCATGCAATGACAGTGAGGACACTGTCCAGTTTATGTTTGGGGGTACGCTTGGTACACATTTCTTACCTTCGCATTCATATATATATTTTGCATCTGCATATTAAAATCCATAAAATCCATAAAAATCTGAAAATTTTCTAAAAACATAAAAACTTTTCTGTCAAGTTAGCTAGTGGGAGGACTCTGATTCAACATTTCGACGGTTTTGTTTGAAAAAATAGGAATAACTAAATCTTATGTTTAGATTTTGAAAACCTGAAAGATAACTCTCCTTTGAAGTTAACTATAGCTGATATACGTCTTTACATCACATTACACGTGTCGTGAGTTTTTGGGAATTAGATGACAAGTCTTTTATATCGAAAAACTTTTAAATGGATCAATGATTTTCTGAGGATCAAATAGGTTTGTTCTGAAATAAGTAATGTCAAGAATAGTTTATGAAGTAAAGCGAATATGAAGGAATGTTATTGATGCCGTAATTGGAGCTATGTCTGAAAAATAACCCATCTGGAACTTGATTGGAATGATTACACACCAAAACCCACTAAACACGTCTTTTATCCCAAAAAAATAATTGAACTGCCGGTTATATCTCTGTTCGTATTAAAACATCTGATTTTCACGCCAAACTGTCTTTTGTTTTTGGACCTAGGTAACTTGAGTAATTAAGTCCGCTGGGGTGTTTCTACACCTAATGCCCTAAAACCAACTGGTTTGGGAGCATTGGCCCAAAGCTCGCTAAGAAGCCTAGAAAGTTCAGATTAAAACAAAATCAAGCAAGTGTTCTTTCCGAGTTAAAATTCCTAACGGTTCTTTGTGTAAGAATAATCTTGATAAAAGACAGGCTTTTATAAAAAAAAAAATTTAGCGGAGATATGAAGGTTTTATTCTATGATAAAGACTATTGCACGTTCACAGAGGTGTGTATGAAATGAAAACAAGAAAAAGGTGGAGTGAAGAATAAGACCTAGTTTCCTGTTAAGGAAGATAGAAATTCTAAAGTTGAAACTTTACTGGAAAACGAAACTTGAAAAATGCTTAACTCTTTATAAAACTTATGTGATCCTTTCAAAAATTTTATCTGGGCTTTATTGTGTGACATGATGACGTAAATCGATCCTTCTGGAAACTTAACGACATTATTTGCACTGCACGTAAAGACATATAAAATCTGTAGTTAAATAAGAAGCGAGGTGTGAAAAATAAAGGTTTGATAGTCTAGACTTGGGATCATAGAATTGTTATTTTCTGAAACAAAACTTTAGGGTTTGAACCTTAGTTATTTTACAAAACCAGCTTGACCGGATTTTGTGGGTAGTATCCGCTGAAAACCCTCAGGAGACAACACTCCTCCTACTAGGGACACCTAGAGGTTTAACGGCTTGTTGCACATGCTCAGTGCAATCGCGTTCCCTGCGAAAGTGAGGTTAGGAAAAAAATTTTGTGAATAAATTGGCTTTACTCGGGACGAGCAAATGATAAGTTTGGGGGTATTTGTTCATATCAGATTTTTGCATTTTCATACCGCCCAATTTTTATCACATTGCATATCGGTAGATACTCTTGAGCCGTGTTTGCTAGTCAATTGCAGGATACAGGTTCTCGGTTCTAAAACGGTGAAATTCATGGAAAACACGACAAAATCCGGGTTCCTGCCAACCACAGATAAAACACGGATCTCCGCTCTTTATCCGTCTGTTGCCACACACCAGTTTAAGAGACAAAATGTCAAATCAATGTCGTTTTCATGCACAAGGCTCAATGGCAGTACAAGATCCAAGAAATCTACACGGAGCTCGAGGAAATCATGACAAAAAGATACACATCAAATCACCTTTTGCTCAACAGAAATTCTGGAAAAATCGTGAAGAAAATCTGAGAAAATACATATACCAGAATAAAGGGCACACAGAACCAGGAAAAGCCACAAAAACAGAAGACCTAAGTCCTCTATATGGCCGCGGTTCCGCGGCCTAAGCATGCTTAGGCCGCGGATCCGCGGCCGTACTGGCGCCTCAGTTGGTCGTATTTCAGGGGTAGTTTGGACTTTTTGTATAGAGGCAGAATTTTGCCCTAGGTTTTCATTTTCCAGCCTATAAATAGCCCAGAACCTTGTGAAGCCAAGGTGCATATTCTTGTATTTTTCTAGGTTTAGAATACTTGTTTCTTCTTCCTCTTCTCATCTCTTCTCCATTAAAACTTGTAGTGAGTTTTGTGAGTGAAGAATGATGAATAAAGAAGATTCTTTTGCTATTATATCTTGTCTTGTTCTTTTATAATTGCTTGTAATTTTAATTTGTTAACTTAGTTGTTGTTATTTCTTGTTGTTTCTTCTTTTCTCCTTTCCTTTATCATTAAAAACAACCATGATGCTTACGCTTGATCCTTGCCAAGGTGAAGTCGCAAATAGCTAGTTGTTATCTTCTAATCTCCTTCTTTCTATCTTCCTCTTTTGTTTTGTTTTCTTTTCATTATGATATGTGAGTAGTTTCATACTTGTTAGGGTAGGATAAGGGAAGTTTGAGAGAAGGAAATCTCTCTCACTCATTCCTTGCCCAACATCTTAAAATCGACTCCCGTTAATTGAACCACAATCCGCTCCTTACGGCACCCTATCCTACATGATAGCGGTGATTCCGTAGTGAGACCGGTTGTGGTTGAATTAACTGGAGGTTATGACTAAGAGCCAAGAACGGACGGACAAGCACCAAAAGGAAGAACTTATGCGTTGGAAAGCCTAGCTTATACTCGCAAGTTCCTTCCTAGTCGTGCTAATCCCCGTTGTTGCCGATTACCGTAACACCGATATTAAGAGTGGCAACGAAAGAGGTGAGCGACTCCTAACTCAAACTAACCTAATCCTAACCCTAACAAGCTCTCTTTACATATCACTTTAACACTTAATTAATCACAACAAAATCTGGAAATATGGACTTAACTCGTTAAAGCACTTAGAAAAAGATTCACATCTCCCTGCGGACGACCCGTACTCAACCGGCTAGCTACAAGCGAAACCGTCTTGATTGCGGTAATTAACTAAACTTGAATACGCAGAATCCCTAACAATCAGGAGGGACTGCAGAATCAAGTCAGTATATAACTCGTTCTCCAACGTGGTCCCAATGTCCGCGAGCTCTTCAATATAGCTAATCATCGTAAGGACGTAGTCCCCTACAGATGACCCGACAACCACACTCGCCTGAAACAATTTCTTCAAGGTCTCATATTTTGCGATACAAGATTGCTCTCCATATAAATCTTTGGTATGGAGGAAGATGGAAACTAAGTCCATCTTCTCATGCAACCTCTGGTGTTCATAATCCATTTAGGCTAACACGAAGCACTTGGCTCTCGCGCTGTCTTTTTCCCATGTCTTACAGATTTCAATATCCGCAGCGGTGGAATCTGGACCTAAGACGGCAGGGGCTTCGGTAGTAAGGAGGTAGCCCAGCTTGTCATAGGTAATGGCCATCTGGACATTCCTTAGCCAATCTTTATAGTTTAGCCAAGTCAATTTATTATTATCTAGCAGTAACTTAAGCCCGGTCATTTTGGTCACTGCAATTAGGTGAGAGAGAAGAAACATTTAGCATGATACTCTTGCAAGTTTAGATTGGTTATTAATTTATCTAAATAGGATGGCTTCCACTGTTCCTCGAATCCTCCTTCAATCCATAAAAGAAGAATTAGTTAGGATTAATCTCACCCTACAATTCTTGCTTAACCTTTCGGCCAGGATAGTGTTGGTACTTCGAGGGAGCTTTTCCAACGCTTTCGCGAAGTTCCATAATTACATAATCTTTTTTCCTTGAAGTAATAGCCCCGCTAACACCGTTCTAGGCACCTACTTGGTTTATAACATTAATTGTTTAGTGAAAAATCTCCCGAAGAGTAGCGGATACTCACAGTAGGATCGGGATCCAAATATCATCGTGTGACAACCTTGAAGGAATCCTACCAAAATCATCACACTCCAAATGGTATGCAACACTAGCAAGTTTCATTTTCCTTTGAAACTCCCGATGTAGATTTTTGCCCCTGGCGCTTATGACCTTGACGAAAGACAACATATCATAAGACACAAGTCAAGTTCTACCCGTCATATCCAGGTTAATTTGAACCCATCCGTACAAACTCTTGACGAAGGCCAAAATAGTTGTACGACTGGCCCAAATCAACGCATCTATCTATGCTACAGATAAATACCCAGCAGCTACCAATCACTATGCCTTGGCGAAGGTCAAAATATATATCTTGAATACTACTGAATACCCGTCTGAAATGACGGAGGGCTACGGATGGTTTTGGCGAAACCATGAATGTAATGAACTTGATATAGTCGAAGGAACCATGATAGATTTTAAAAGGGGTGGTTTAGGCTCCGCATTTAAAAGTTGTTTTTCAAGAAAACCGAGTGGTTTTGAAATTGTTCCAACGATTTAAACTTTGGTTCGTTTTCCTTTCATTAATCAACATTAATGCGGTCCCATCATTTAACCTTATCATTGCAGAAAAGAAACGAAAATAGAACGTACGCTTATGACATCCGAATTCACCATGGGGCCCCGTCATGCACCGTTAGGTTACTTAACTAACGGCAGAGCGGGGGCTGGACTAGCGCGGGTGCAAAACATAAGTAGCGTTTATTATATATATAATATATATATAGACATTCGTCTCACGCAATAATAGGCATTCCAGATCATAGATCACAGATGAATATATTTGATATACTAGGAATTCCATGTTTCGTTTTAGCCTAGAACGAAATACGGATTCCATGGTTGTGAGGAATAGCTAAACCCCATCCTAGACCCCTACGGGTGTGGCAAACTACCTGCCAAATTCCCGAAGTGAAGCAACCTCTCTCAATAAAATGAGTAGGCCACTCAACACTTTAAGAACCCGGTAGTTTGTGCACCCCATCTTGGGTCTATCCTAGGTGCAAGAAAAAGTAAATGAAATAATACAACGATGGCTACAAGATCAACCCGGATGTGCCCCGCAAAAATAATATTACATCAATTTACAAATTTACATGAATGAAAGAAAAGAAAACACTCTTCTCACATCCCCTGGCTATTCATCCACGACAATCCAATACTTCATATACACAAACCATCATCAAGATACAAATATATGCAACCCCCACTAATCGACGTATAGCAATTAGCAGACGTTTATCAACACATATACAAACTTAAAGCGGATAAACGATGTTAAATTTTCTATTTAAAAACACTCCGTATTGCCCAAGCACAAAGATAACACAATATAAAATATGGGCAAAATCAAACAATACCATAAATCCTAAATCCAAGAGTACAGAACACCACAACAATTCCAAGACCAAATTGCTACAGTAAACCGACCATATCGGGAAAATGCAATTTTGGCCGGCCATTTTTTTGAATCTTGGTCTCATTTTTCTTTGGTGTTCTAGTTACATCATCAGTAGCATTCTGCACTTGTTTAAAAAAAATTAAAAAACTTTTTAAAATCGACAGAAACTTGGATTTAAGTTTTACCGTTTCGGAGTCGTTTCGGTTTTGAAACATTAAACTTCGTCTAAATAAGCTAGTTAAGATTTAGTAGGCTTTAATACCACTGTAAGTCGATGTCGCGCACCCTGCGGGTTCGCGGGAAGGCGGAATTTACAAAAAACGATTTTTCTTACTTCACAATACCGATTAAACTCCAGGATCTTAACAGAAACCTTAACTAGCTAAATCTACTTAAAGGTTTAACTACTCAGTAAAAGTTTTATACCTCCTAGAATCTTGTCCTTTAGGTCTTCTTCTCCTCCTGTACTTGAGCTCCTCGAAGATCCGGATCGCGCTTGATCGTCGGCCTCCTCGTGTCGAAGATAATCCACCCGAGAGTCTATACCTCAAGCTCAACCTCTAAACCGAGGTAACTAGGGTACCTAGTTCGCTAAACTAGGTAGACTAGAAGATGTAGAGTATCTAATGGAGTATTTTATCTCATAAGACCCTAGGGTTCACAACTCATGTGAGGGTTAGGGTCTTGATGAAGAAGGAGATGAAAGTATGGAGAGAGAAAGAGAATGAACAAATGAGCAAAGGTTAGGGCAAGTGAAGAATGGTTCACACACTTCACTCATTCAAGCATGCAATATTTTCAAATAGAAAATATCAACCATGCTTGAATAGTGAGTCCAAACTAATAAACAAATACAAAGAGCTATGCTTCACCCCATGCCATGGATGTCTCCAATTTCCACCTCATTAATCTATTTCTCAAAATAGATAAACCAAATAATGAGGTGTCCCCTTCTAAAAGTATCTCTTGTGAAATTACAAGAATGCCCTCACCGTATATACATATCTGTATTTGTATTCCGAAAAATATGAATACAATGAGATAATAATAATCCAATAACATAATACTAGGATCCGGCTTAAACCAAACCCCACTAGTATTATCCGTCCGAACAACATCCGTGTAGCCAGTATACGTATGTGATTGGAACCATGCCGTAAAACCATACGGCCTCTACATCGTTTCGCCCGAAGCAGGAAAACCCTCTGTGTGGGACTCTAAAGACTCGACAGTACACTGGCGGTGGGTTTAATCATAAGTCCGTCAGTGTTACTAGCTGCACGTAACGGCTACCCAAGTAATTGTCGATAAGAAGGCCGATGAGCAAACTTATCTGAACTCCTACTGAGCTTATCTGTGACAATCTCCGTACAGTCCGGTCTGTTCGTCTAAGATACTCGCATATCGGGCCTAGGGGATAGTAACTGTCAGACCCCTAAAAGCACAATAAATCGTGCTGGGGTAGAGCCCAATACACCCTGAGAAACTAGTGGAGTACCTACCAGTAAATCTTGCTTGCCCTGGCTAAGGACTTTGTGTAATGGCTTTCCGAACACAGCGCGATATCAACCCCCAATACTGGGAGAGACGAATCCTATCTAACCGCTACTGCCTCCAAGTGCTTCGGGACTGCACCTAACTACTACCTGTTTGCACGACACCTTTGAGCTGTGGTAGGGTAGTAATCTAAGTGCAGTTGGGAACACACTTGAGACGAATAGTGATATCAAGTCAACGGACTAACCTGTACTCATGTCATCTGGGAACTGCTACCTGACGATAGGTATAATACCAACCAGCAGTTCCCAACGAGTCCGTCCAGTGTAACTAATTATCTAATGAGCACCTGTATACTATCTCCGGTACGACGTACCAATGGCTGTGGGATAGACCATCTCCCCTGCTGGGATGAAAAGCGTATACACTAGTCTACTCTGGAGTATCGATGCCTTGTCTCAATATTCCTACGACTATGGACCTGTATAAGGATATGCTTATAGACCACCCAGCCCCTACTAGTGTGACTGCCATCACAACGCTGGTAATCAAGCAAAGATCCTAAGGGCTCTACCAATATGTATAAGCGATATGCTAAAAGAATCACATGCACATATTAAGGTAGAATCAAACCAAGTAGCATACTACCATTTTGAGCAAGACTATTATTATAACTTTGAATATCCTAAGCTTCCAAAATGTAATATACAATCCAGTATGATACAATAATGGCCTCTAGGGTATATATCACTAACACACCGTGCTTTGATTTCCTCCCTACCACGGCTCAAAGGAGTCGTGCAAACATGTGGATTTTGGGTACAGTCCCGAGTCACATGGAGGCAGTGAGAGATAGGAGGGGTTTCTTCTCTCCCAGTATTGGGAGTTGATGTTGCGCTATGCTCGATTGGCTATAACAGCAAGTCCCTGGTCAGGGCTGATGAGATTTACTGGTAAGTGTTATCAGTAGTTTCTCGAATGGTTATAGACCACACATCGGCATGACTTATCAAGTTACCGGGGTCTAACGATTCCACCCCCAGACTCGATATGCGGCATATCAAATGAAGAGACTGGACTGTACGGTAAGTGTTGCTTATAGGCTCTACGGGAGTTTGGAAAAGTTTGCTTGTTGATCTTCTATTCGTTCAATACCTGGGTAGCCGTTACGTCCAGCTAGTACCGCTGACGGTTTGTGGGTATCTGATGTGATCATTATCTACAGCTGGCATATTGACGAGTCTTTAGAGTCCCACACAGAGGTTTCCTAGTTCAAGCGAATCGAAGTAGGGCACATATGGAGATATGTGCACGAGCTTGATTAAATACGAGTATGTGATACCGTATTCTAATCTCGCGATATTTGATATCAGTCAGGTTATATGTGATATAACCAGATTATTGAATCAAGTATTGATTCAATGGTATATGTATATGTTGTTAATATATATTTGATATATATTTGTATATTTGATATTAGCCGGATTATATTTGATATAGCTGGATTATTGAATCAAGTGTTGATTTAATAATTTGATATATATATATATATATATATATATATATATATATATATTAACTAGTATTGAATATTGGACGGTTATATGTGATATAACCGGATTATTGAATCAAGTGTTGATTTAATAATTTGATATATATATATATATATATATATATATATGATATTAGTCGGTTATATGTGATATAACCGGATTATTTAATCAAGTGTTGATTTAATATTTTGATATATATATTTATATATTTGATATATATATATATATAAACTAATATTAGCTCACTTAAACATTTTCTCCTCTTTATACATATTAATATATATGTGATATATAAAAATATGTATTAAATCTGTATCTTGGTTGATGATACATAGAACTAGGATGTATGAGAATCACACACAAGGATTGTGATGAGTAGATAAATGGATTGATTTATGAATTAAAGAAAATGGAAATGAGTCATAATTCTTGGATGCTTGTGGAAGCTTTGAGAAGCCATGACTCACCTCATTCTCTTTGTTTTATTCATAGATATTTTCCCACCATCTCATCACTTCACCTCATAGTTCATTATCTCTCCATCCAAGTTCATTCTCATCTTCTTCTTTCTCTCTTGCTCTCTAGAGTTTTCTTGAGGTGGGGAAAAGAAAAAGAAAAAAGAAAAAATAGTGAGCAAAATTCATACTTCATCAACCTACAAAGCAAGCTCGTTCTTTTCACCAAGTGGAGTCTAAGAAAAGTTCTAGGGACTACTACTTGGAGCTTTAGAAGTGAAGGACCGGTCTACAAAGATTGTATTCTCTTTTCACTTAGTGTAGAACTTGTTTGCTTACTCTAAAACCCCAATTCTCTAGTTCAATTCTAGGTTAGTATTGCTTAGACCTCTAGATTTGTTAAAATTGCATACTTGATGCTTGTATAAACCTAGTAGAGGTGCTAAGACATACTTTCATGCTGGATAAAAGTGCTTAGCACTTCATATTCAGTCAAAATGACTTAGTGCTTAGCACCAATTAGGTAACGCCCATATATCAGCGCGTCACGTGATTCACACGTAAGCGCCATACAAAAGTGCTTAGCACTGTATACATATTTAGTCAAAATGACTGAGTGCTTAGCACTGATTGGGCAGCGCCCATGACTGAGTGCTTCACATGATACATATATGAGCGCCAGAGCCCCAAACAAGTGCTTAGCACTTCTGCATAAAACGAAAAAGGCTGAGCAAACAGAACCCAAATAAGTGTTTAGCACTTTTGAATAAAAAAAAGAAAGAAAAAAAGACTGAGCAGACCAAGCCCAAATTGCCTAAAAGTCTCTCTGAAGTCTTTTGCAGCTGAGCCCAAATGCTCTGTTGTTGGATCTCAACAAAAATTTGACGATCCCTAAAATATATCTAAGTTGATTTTAGTCTCAAATAAGGTTAATGTATCCTTAGTAAAAAGTAAATTGAGCCCAAATGCTCATATATTTAAGTACATCTTAATTTCAAACTAGATTAACGGTCTTTAAATAAAACAAAATATTTTTGAACTAAAGGAAAATATAACCTAAGTTCAAAATGCAAAATCTAAAAATATATGGATTTGGACTAATCCACGCCCTACGGACGACGACATAAACTAGTCTCCGTATACAATTCACGGGCAACCAAAACAAACAAAATAACACACGACACGAAATGAACTACTAGAGCAGGAGAAAGTGGTTATCGCAACGCGATAACGTAATTAATTACAGGGGCTTGCGCCTGCACGGAAGAGCACCCCCACAATCAAAAAACCCTCATAAAACGAGAGGGATCTGATAAAGTCTGCTACAACGATCGCATCTGTCCAAACCTCCGATATATGGTGCCATAAATCAACTTGGTATCTTCAGAGAGGTGGATGGATATATCCAAATAGCATATACTCTCAAATTCAGAAGAGACGTCCTAACGTCTCGGTCCGGTCTTTCGACGGTAAACACCACCGACCTCCCTTCACCGTCTCTTGCCTCCGATGTAACACCCTAGTACTGTTATACTATATTTATTTGAGGTATTTCAAATCTTGCGGCAAGATTCTTGTTTATTGTTGTTTTGGGTTGCGGATAGTGCAATTGGTAGTTGTGGTTATTATCCGACCCGAATCGCATGGTTGAAACCCAACATGGTTCAAAATTACATCAAATATTCGCTAGTACAAAGTATCCATGCAAATCTAGATTTTATATACATATATAATATATTTTAGAATCTTATTATCATTTTAAAATACAATAATATATTTTCTTATCTAACCTTGCATGTCATGATACCCCATATCATGTGGTTGCACCCATATATCATGTTCACATCCTAATTATTAAACTGACAGTTTATTTGATCGCTATATATATTTATGTAGATCCGTACTTGGGGGTATATGTTTTTATTTACTGGATATCATATTATGGTTTAAATTTTTACGTATATTCTCCATATTGAAAAACTAGATTTTTGAATGCTTACGGGTAATATTCGGAGTAATATGGTATTATCTGTAAAATCCTATAAAATATATATATATATATATATATATATATATATATATTATATATTATTATCACTAATAATATATATAATACTGTTATAAATATATATAATCTATTAATTAATAAATTCTCTCTCTCTTTCTCTCTCTAAAATATATATATATATATATATATATATATATATATATATTTATTAAAACATCTCCTTCTCTCTCTCCCTCGTTCTTCTTCTTTTCCCCACGAACGCAAACCCTAACCCTCGTTTCCCCCATCACCTCATCGCCGCCCCTCAGGACCGTTCGTCCCCCTCTCATCCTTGTCCCCTCCTCTTCCTCACCTCCATCGCCCGCTTGTCTCCCCAGCAACCCAGAACACCATACACCACCACCACCAACCCTTGCTCCATCCCCGATCGCCAGAACCCACACTCACCTTGCCGTCGACCTAGTCACCGTCCTCACCTCCACTATCTCCTATGTCCATCCCCGGA
Source organism: Agapanthus africanus (assembly GCA_030015575.1). NCBI lineage: Eukaryota > Viridiplantae > Streptophyta > Magnoliopsida > Asparagales > Amaryllidaceae > Agapanthus > Agapanthus africanus. The sequence goes on from JASDDO010000022.1 coordinate 525,198,013, forward strand.
ACTCCAGAAACCCAACAGCAACTACTCTTACTCTTCTTATTCTTCTTTCTTTCCTTTCTTTCTTCTCTTTTCCGGCTGTCTCGCCAGAGTTGCTCACGTCGCCAACGATCCGGACGACCCAGTCACCATCGTCATCTGGCCAAGTCATCACGTCACGCAGCTGCTCAGCCAGGTCCAGTCCTACGTGCGTAAGTTTTGCATCGTGACATTATTCCGTTGTCAGAACGTGACATCCATATCTCGACGTGAGATCCGATCAGGCAAGTTCTAAACTTGCAACATGCTATGTTATTATATCAATATCTATTTGATAAATTATAGCGCACGTGTTTTACTATTCAGCAGAAATTACCTACAGTTTTATAGCATCCGTCTGTATCCGTACTGATAATAGTCTATCTAGTTGCATGCCGGAATATCGCAATATTATCATACTACCATAACAGTTCAATATGTTATCTAGATTGCATCATATATCGTAATGGATATATAACGGTTATTACAGATAGATACATATGCATCCTGGCATTGATTGTGTTTCGATATTGATTACAGTTTTATATTGGTATCTATTTTGGTTAATATGCAGTACATGGCATGTTCATGACATATTACCAGACTTGTTACTTGAATCTTATTGCTAATGCCAACAATCCTGATTGTTGTCCTGATGGACGTGACTTGTTGTCTGCATAGACAAGACTGGTACCTGCTTGATCCTGTGTTGGCATTAGATTATATTGGCTAAACCTGACTTGAACACAGAACTTTGGGGGAAATGGGGAAATCAAGAATGTAACCGAAACGTAACTCAAGAGGAATAAATCATTGTTTGCCGTGATTCCGGGCGTTATGGAATAAATCATTGTTTGCCGTGATTCCGGGCATTACGGAATAATTATTGTACCGTGGTCCCGTGGGAAATGGATGGGATATATACTGTTGGGTTACGATGAGAATTATATTAATTGATTTCAAAGACTTGTAGAATAGATAACCTAAAAGCACAGACTTTAGGATACACATCGCATACATATAGCTCACTATTTATACATGTGTTTATCATTTATATTCATGTTTAATCGTAGCATTATATCCTGGTTATCGCTGTTATTTTGATATTATGACGCGCTGACATCTGGGTTTTTCATAGCCCAGTTCTTCTACCTTTATCGTAGGCAGATCAGGAGTACTTTAGCAATCAAGCTGAGCAATGAGAAGCTAGCTATTTAGTTTAGTGACTCTTAGTTTATTTATTTCCACGGTTTTATTTCTATTGATGTGAGCCTATATTGGGACGTAATTCAGATACTATTGTTTATTGGATCTTGATTCGTTTCCACTTTATGCATTTCTTGATATTATTTATTGTGGCAGATGGACATGTGTTAGCTAGATTTTATTTTACTGTTCTTGATATCCGATTAACAGCCGTAATGTGACTGTGGAGGGACGATTCCTAGCCATAGGTAGCACGGTTGGCTCTGTCACGTGCCGTGTTTACGTATTTTGGGAAGCGGGGCGTGACAGGGTTTGTTTGGTATCAGAGCCATAGGATTTAGGGTTAGTCGGGTTGGTTCTTTTGTAGTTGGGTATTAAACCCAATACACTAACTGTTGGAGATAGTGCCCTCAGAGTCAATTATTGGATCACAGGCACATGATTGCAATGATTGAGGGAGGACCTATACCGGTAGGACAGTCTTACTCAAGATGATAGTATGCTATCTGGTTTATCTTTATCATCGTGTACTGCTTTAGGTGACCTTACAGGTCACTATTGCACGTTGATAGAGCCCCTAGGATTCTTACTTGACTACCAGCAGTATGAGGGCGATCATATACGTGGGAGCTGGGGTCTATAAGCACATCCTTAAAAGGTCCCTAGTCGTGGGAGTTTCGAGACAGGGCATCGATACTCCAGAGTAGACTAGTGTATACAGTCGAGACCCCGACAAGGGGCGGTGGCCGGTCTCACAAGCCACTGGTGTCAGTTGGTTCACCTAAGATGTATACAGGTGCTCATTGGGTTATGAGTACACCGGACAGGACTCGCCGGGAACATGCTAGTTGGTCTTATACCTGACGTCAGATAGCACTTCCCTGGTGACATGTGTACAGGTTAGTTCATCGACCTGAGATCGTCATTTGTCTTGTGTGAGTTCCCACTGTGCTTTGATTACTACCCTACCACGCTCAAAGGAGACGTGCAAACAGGTTTTAGTTGGGTACAGTCCTGAGCCACATGGAGGCAGTGAGCGGATCTGCAGGGGTTCGTCTCTCCCGGTATTGGGGGTGAGGTCGCGCTGTGTCTAGGAGAGCCATTACACAAAGCCCTCGGCCGAGGCAGGAGATTTACTGGTAGGCATTCCAGTAGTATCTCAGGGTGTTCTGGGCTACACTCCGACACGACTTGTACCGCTTTTGGGGGTCTGACTTTTACCAACCCCCTAGGCCCGCCATGCGATGCTCATAGACGAACGGACCGGAATGTATGGATATTGTCACTGACAGGCTCAGTAGGGTGTCAGGATGAGTTCGCTCATCGACGTACCTTTTGGTCAATACCTGGTAGCCCGTTACGTATAGGCTAATACCTCTGACGTGCTAGTGGTTAAATCCACAGCCAAAGTATTGACGAGTCTTTAGAGTCCCCCACAGACCGTTTTCTCATGTTTCGGGCGAAACGATGTAGATGCCGTATGGAGATATGGCAGGGTTCGATCAGAAACGTGCGGTATTGCACGGATCATGATCGGACGGATAATACTAGCGGGATTTAGTTTAAGCCGGATCCTAGTATTGTGCAGTGTTGATTTTGTCTCATTGCATTTGTATTCGGTTGGAATACAAATGCGGGTATGTATATACAGTCGCGGGGTTTTCCTATTACGGGATCAGTTTTTTGAAGTTGCCAGTTTGCATTCCGTTTCGGCCAGTTTTCCTTTGTTCCTTCACGGCCGGATTTTTCCGATGGAGGGGGTTATTTGCAAGTGTGCAAATTAGATATATGGAGGGGGTTTCTTATAAATGGAGAGATTATGATAATCTAGCATCTTTTGATTCCATTCTTTTCTTCACATGGTTTGCATTTATGGTGATGGATTTTGATGAGAGTTGATTTGGAAATGGGTGTGACACATATACCTCTTTATCATCAAACCTCTTCTTATGCTCACCCATTCACCTAGCTTGTGATCACCTTCCTTGTAATTTTCTCCCTCATATTTTTGGCCGGCCACTTTTGGAGAAGGGGTAGAGGCAATTTCATTTTGGGGTTGTTCTCATTTTTGGCTTGCTAAAAATTACATTGCTCATCTCCAAAAAGTTCATTCTCTACTCCACATCATAACATGGAAACTTCAACCCCAATAGAGACAAACTATTCTACACTTATCCTACAGTATTCTTGGGCACGTCGGCTCGCCAACTTCGTGCCCGAGTTACCTCGGTCCAGAGGTGGGAGGCCGTAAAAGAACCCGGCGATGTGGTGCCCGTACCGACGAGGAGCTGAAGACCGGAGATTCCGCGAGGAGATCGGAGTGGAGGCCGAAGATCGAAGGATATGGATCGCTCGGTATAGCATTCTACCCTTTCACTAGTTAGCTAGGATTAGGTTAATGGCCCGATCCGGAATTTTAGTGCGCGGTGGTGCCGGTTTCTAGTTTTTAGAAAAGTTTCGTTTCCGCATTCCGGCGTCGGATTGACGGCCGGGGCGCCGCCATGCACTTACACTAACCAGGAAACTCGGAATTAGAAACATGTCCTGCCACATTACTATCTTGCTAGTCTTGAATCTATAACTATCTTGTTTATTGAATCTTATTTACTGTCACCAATCCTCTTTCGTGTCTTGGCTTCAGAATTATGGCGAATAGAGATTTGCAGTCATACCAGAAGCATGTTGATAACGCCACATTTCTTGGAGTTGTACATGGTATGCTTGAAAACTAGAAGCGGCAAACTGAGCTAAATCAGCGGCATGCCGATACTTTCCAGGAGAGTTTGCGGACGGTCCAGCAGTCCATAGTTGCAGTAGCACCCAGGCCAACGCAGCGTGAGGGCACCATGGTAGACTTTAGAAAGCTCGGTCCGTCCATATTTATAGGATTGGAGAATCCATTGCCAGCGGAGCAGTGGCTAGTACAGTGAACCTGCTCATTGTCGCACAGATTCTAGATGAGAAAAGGATGGATTTAGTATGCATCCAATTAGTATATTATGCTCGGGAGTGGTAGCTCGTAAAGGAAACCCGTCTGACCAAGTCGATCAGTTGGGCAAAGTTTTCGCGTAGCTTCTTGGATAAGTTCTTCCTGCAATCTGCTCAGGAGGAAATGGAAGATAAGTTCATTAGCTTGAAGCATAATGGCGAATCCGTTGATGCACATGCGGCTGAGTGGACTCGGCTCAGTCGATTTGCGGGGCCCTTGGTTGCCAATGAGGCAGATAGGGCATGGAGGTTTATGTGTATCTTGGATGTTGAGATTTAGACACATCATATCTCTGGGATTGACCACCTTCTCCCAAGTTCTCAAGGCAACCAGGGAGCAGCAGAGTTTATCGGTGAAAGCGAAGGGTACACAACAGCAAACTATTATAGTGCGGATCCCGGCGTTTACGCCAAATAGAGCTCCTGTACGTAGAGGCATTCCGATAAATAAACAGGGGACAATACCTATGAAAAGGACCTCTGTTTCAACGCAGAAGAAGGATGTGATTTGTGATTACTGCCAACGACCGGGTCATTTCCGTAGGGAGTGCCGGATGAGATTGGGGCAGTGTTTGGTTTGCAGAGCTGCTGATCATCGAGTGCATGCTTGTCTATCTAGAGTTCAGTTGAAGAGTGATGTTCCGAGAGCACAGCAGGAGCAGATTACTCAGGGGCCTAACCAAGCATGGGCCTTCATCTTGACGGCCGAGGAGGCCAATGCTTCAGACGATGTTGTTTCAGGTATCCTACTTGTCTATAATTTTCCCACATTAGAATTATTCGATTCAGGTGCATCCCATTGCTTTATGTCATCCAAGTTTATTAGTGCACACTCTATTTCACACATGGCCCTGTCTAGTTGCTGGGACATACACACAGGGAATGAGAGAATTATATCTAGTAGTGAGTGCAAGGGTTGCTCGATCATTATTTGCGGACGAGAGTTATTCACGGATTTCTTGGTGATTCATACTGGCAGCTATGATATTGTCATGGGAATGGATTTTCTTGGCATTTTCCACGCTCACATTGATTGTAGGGTAAAAAAAGCGATTTTCCAAATTCCCGGACATCCGGAGTTCATATTTTTAGGAGGTAGCAGATCCGTCGGGCCAGTCAAATTTAAGGCTAGGCCGACTAATGCCGTTATTTCGTCGATGGAAGTGAACAAGGAAGAAGCACCAGCAGTAATTCGGGATTTTATGGATGTGTTCGAGGACATCTCGGGTTTACCGCCAAAATGAGATGTGGAGTTCGCGATTGATCTTATTCCTGGAGCAGTGCCGATTTCAAAGGCTTATTATCTAATGGCGCCGGTGGAACTAGAAGAGGTAAAGAAACAAGTTGCTGAATTACTAGAGAAGGGTTGGATTCGCAGCAACAATTCACCCTGGGGAGCTCCAGTTCTTCTAGTCAAGAAGAAGGATGGCATGCGGAAGATGCGTATTGATTATCAAGAATTAAATCGAGTGACTATTAAGAACAAGAACCCAATCCCTCGCATCGGTGAATTATTCGATCAACTCAGTGGCATGAGGGTATTCTCGAAGTTGGATTTACGATCCAGATATCACCAAGTTCGGCTGAAAGCAGAAGATATTTGCAAGACAGCGTTCCGAACTTGATATGGACATTACGAGTACTTAGTGATGCCATTTGGAGTTACGAACGCACCGGCAATATTTATGGACTTGATGAACCGAATCTTTTCACCGTACCTAGACCAGTTCATAGTGGTGTTTATTGACGATATTCTGGTCTATTCGAGAAGCAAAGAAGAGCATGCAGAACATTTGAGAATCGCACTGCAAATATTGAGATAAGAAAAGTTATATGCTAAAATGAGCAAGTGCGAGTTTTGGCTCGAAGAAGTGAAGTTCTTGGGTCATGTTGTATCCGGAGATGGAATTGCCGTTGACCCTGAAAAGATTGCGGTTGTTTATGATTGGCCAATTCCAAAAAACGTAGGGGAGATCAGAAGTTTTCTTGGGATTGCCGGATACTATAGAAGGTTTGTGGAGAACTTTGCTCGAATAGTAGAACCATTGACCAAGCTAACACGAAAGTAGGTACCATTCGTATGGACCGAGAAGTGTGCGTCGGCTTTTGAAACGTTGAAGCAAAGATTGACCACTGCTCCTATTCTGACAGTGCCAAACGGTTCCGAAGGGTTGGTTATTCACAGCGACGCATCTGGGAAAGGCTTGTGATGTATTCTAATGCAGCATGGGAAGGTCATAACTTATGTGTCGAGACAATTGAAGACTCATAGGAAGAACTACCCAACTCATGATCTACAGTTAGCAACAGTGATTTTCGCTCTGAAAATTTGGAGACACTACTTATTGGATGTAAGGGTAGAAGTATTTACCGATCACAAAAGCCTAAAGTATGTGTTCACACAGAAAGAGCTCAATATGAGGCAGCGTAGATGGTTAGAGCTGATGGCTGACTATGATCTTGATCTAAAATACCATCCAGGGAAAGTTAATGTAGTGCCGGATGCTCTAAATCGGTTTCCAGCAATACAGATGTTGACTGCACAAAAGTAGATTATAGATGATTTTCAGAGATTCGATTTGGAGATTGTACTACCAAATTCTTCGGGACAGTTGATGCAGTTGCAAGTACAGTCATCCTTGATCGATAACATTAAAGCAGCGCAGTCACACGATCCAAACTTGCAGAAGTTTCGAGGGACTTATTAATTTATGATGATGGTTCGTTACGTTATGGGAGTCATTTATGTGTGCCCAAAGGAGATGTTCGTAAAGAAATCATGAAGGAGACTCATAGTTCTTCATATTCAGTACACCTGGGAGGCACAAAGATGTACAAAGATCTGCGACAACATTTCTGGTGGGAAGGCATGAAAAGGGAGATTGCTCGCTACGTATCGAAGTGCTTGGTGTGTCAGCAAGTCAAGGCTGAACATCAAAGGGTAGCTGGTTTGTTGCAACCACTTCCGATTCCTCAATGGAAGTGGGAACATATAACCATGGATTTCATGACAGCATTACCACGGAGTCCAAAGGGCAATAATGCAGTTTGGGTGATTGTCGATCGATTGACCAAGGCAGCTCATTTTATACCATTTCGTGTTGGTCAATCGACGAGGCTTTGGCAGAGAGGTACATGCAGGAGATTGCGAGATTGCATGGAGTACTCGTGAGCATCATTTCGAATCGTGATACTCGATTTCTATCACACTTTTGGAGGAGTCTACAGGAAAGTTTGGAAACTCACTTGAAGTTTAGCACAGCCTATCATCCTCAGACAAATGGCAGTCTGAAAGAACGATCCAAACTCTTGAAGATATGTTGAGAGCATGCAAGTTAGATTTCAAGGGTTCATGGGAGGATCATTTGCACTTGGTGGAGTTTTCATACAATAACAGTTTTCACGCGACTATACAGATGGCTCCATTCGAAGCATTATATGGTCGTAAGTGTCGCTCGCCGGTCTGTTGGGACGATATTGGAGAAAGAAGATTATTGGGACCGGATCTTATTGTGCAAACGGTGGAGAAAATTAACGCGATCCGAAATCATATAAAGGTAGCACAAGATCGACAAAAAAGTTGGGCTGATACTGGACGAAGATCTCTGGGGTTCGCAGTTGGTGATCTTGTATTCTTAAAGATATCACCGACTATAGGAGTGATCCGATTTGGTAGTCGAGGCAAGATTAGTCCTCGATTCGTGAGTCCTTTCAGTATTATCGAGCGCGTTGGAGAGGTAGTGTATCGATTGGCTTTACCATCATCCTTGGCGGGTGTTCATGATGTGTTTCATGTATCTCAACTCCGCAAGTTGCTAGATCACTCGGAACTGACAGTAAAGAAAGTTTTAACATATGAAAAGCGATTAATGGTGACTGTGGATCGACGAGAAAAGGTCCTCAAGAATAAAGTTATCCCACTAGTATCCGTTTTATGGGAAAATCGTTCGCACGGAGAGTCTACTTGGGAACGTAAAGACGAGATCCGACAGAATTTTCCACACCTCTTTTCTTGGATTCGTGTTTTCTTGTCTTTTCTTGTTTCGTGAATTTCGATGACGAAATTCTTTTGTAGTTGGGTATAATGTAACATCTTAGTACTGTTATACTATATTTATTTGGGGTATTTCAAATCTTTCGGCAAGGTTCTATTTTATTGTTGTTTTGGGTTGCGGATAGTGCAATTGGTGGTTGTGGTTAATATCTGACCCGACCAGCGTGGTTGAAATCCAACATGATTCAAGATTACATCAAATGTTTGCTGGTACAGAGTATCCATACAAATCTAGATTTTATATACATATATAATATATTTTAGAATCTAATTATCTTTTTAAAATACAATAATGTATTTTCTTATCTAGCCTTCCATGTCATGGTACCCCATATCATGTGGTTGCACCCATATATCATGTTCACATCCTAATTGTTAAACTGACAGTTCATTTGATCGCTACGTATATTTACGTAGATCCGTACTTGGGGGTATATGTTTTTATTTCCTGGATATCATATTATGGTTTAAACTTTTACGTATATTCTTCATATTGAAAAACTATATTTTTGAATGGTTACGGGTAATATTCGGAGCAATCAGGTATTATCTGTAAAATCCTATAATATATATTATATATTATTATAAATAATAATATATATAATACTGTTATAAATAATTTATATTAATTAATAAATTCTCTCTCGCGCGCGCCTCTCTCTCTCTCTCGCCCGCCTCTCTCTCTCTCTCTCTGTGTCTCTCTCTAATATGTATATAATATATAATATTATTATAAAACCTATTATTATTAAAACATCACCTTCTCTCTCCCTCGTTCTTCTTCTTTTCCCCGCGAACGCAAACCTTAACCCTCGTTTCCCCCATCGCCTCATCGCCGTCCCTCATCGCCATTCGTCCCCCTCTCATCCTCGTTCCCTCCTCTTCCTCACCTCCATCACCCGCTCATCTCCCCAGCAACCCAGAACACCATACACCACCACCACCGAACCTTGCTCCATCCCCGATCGCCAGAACCCACACTCACCTCGCCGTTGACCTTTTCACCGTCCTCACCTTCATCATCTCCTCTGTCCATCCCCAGAACTCCAGAAACCCAACAGCAACTCTTCTTACTCTTCTTCTTTCTTCTTCTTTCTTTCCTTTCTTTCTTCTCTTTTCCGGACGTCTCGCCGGATTTGCGCACGTCGCCGACGATCCGGACGACCCAGTCACCATCGTCATCTGACCTAGTCATCACGTTACGCAGCTGCTCAGCTAGGTCAAGTCCTGCGTGCGTAAGTTTTGCATCATGACATTATTCCGACGTCGGAACGTGATATCCGTATCTCGACGTGAGATTCGATCAGGAAAGTTCTAAACTTGCAACATGCTATGTTATTATATCAATATCTATTTGATAAATTATAGTGCACGTGTTTTACTATTCAGCAGAAATTACCGATTTACAGTTTTATAGCATCCGTCTGTATCCGTACTGATAATAGTCTATCTAGTTGCATGTCGAAACATCGCAATATTATCATACTACTATAACAGTTCAATATGTTATCTAGATTGCATCATATATGGTAATGGACGTATAACGGTTATTACAGATAGATGCATATACATCTTAGAATTAATTGTGTTTCGATATTGATTACAGTTTTACATTGGTATCTATTTTGGTTAATATACAGTACATGGCATATTCACGACACATTACCAGACTTGTTATTTGGATCTTATTGCTAATGCCAAGAATCCTGATTGTTGTCCTGATGGACGTGACTTGTTGTCTGCATAGACAAGACTGGTACATGCTTAATCCTGTGTTGGCATTAGATTATATTGGCAATATCTGATTTGAACACAGAACCTTGGGGGAAAGGGAGAAATCAAGAATGTAACCGAAACGTAACTCAAGAGAAATAAATCATTGTTTGTCGTGATTCCAGGTGTTACAGAATAAATCATTATTTGCCGTGATTCCGGGCATTACGGAATAAATCATTGTTTGCCGTGATTCCGGTCGTTACGGAATAATTATTGTACCGTAGTCCTGTGGGGAATGAACGGGATACATATTGTTGGGTTACGATGAGGATTATATTAATTGGTTTCAAAGACTTGTAGAATAGATAACTTAGAAGCACAGACTTTAGGGTACACATCACATACATATAGCTCACTATTTATACATGTGTTTATCATTTATATTCATGTTTAATCGTAGCATCATATTCTGGTTATCGCTATTATTTTGATATTATGATGCACTGACGTCTGGGTTTTGCATGGCCCAGTCCTCTACCTTTATCGTAGGCAGATCAGGAGTACTTTAGCAATCAAGCCGAGCAATAAGGAGCTGGCTATTTAGTTTAGTGACTCTTAATTTATTTATTTCCGCGGTTTTATTTCTATTGATGTGAGCCCATATTGGGACGTGATTCAGATACTATTGTTTATTGGATCTTGATTCGTTTCCGCTTTATGCATTTCTTGATATTATTTATTGTGGCAGATGGACATGTGTTAGATAGATTTTATTTTACCGTTCTTGATAACCGATTGATAGCCATAATGTGACTGTGGAGTGATGATTTCTAACGACAGGTTGCATGGTTGGCTCTGTCACGTGCTGTATTTACGTATTTTGGGAAGCGGGGCATGACAGCCGACCTCCTCCTTACTGGCTCACCGCACCCACTGCCCTCACTCACCACCGCACCACGCTGAGCCCACTGCCTTCATGCACCACCTCATTCTCCTCCTTCATCAACCAAACTTCACAACCCTCCATCGCGCTCAAACCGAGCTCAGTGCCGCCACCGCCCATTGTCTTCGCCTAAACTTCCAGTCGCCGTCGTCCTACCCTCCTGTCACTGTCGTCTTCATTGCCGCCGCTGCCGCCACACCAACACATATCGTCGCAGCCTGTATTGCATTCAAGCCACACTTGCATCGCGTCCGTGCCCGGCTCTGCATCGTTCGTCGCCGTCTCGTGTATTGAGGCGAACCAATTATATGATGTGTTATATTCGTCAATTTTAATTACGACCCATAGTTGTGTGATTTGTGATGAACTGGACCTAAAAAGGGTTTAATATCCTGTGTTAAACATGTAGAACATATAGGGATCGAATCTCGTTCAATTTGATTAGACCAAACCTTAATTACTAAAGTTAACGTTTAATATACCAAGTGCTTGATCTAATGTTCTGAACCTAAATCTTGTTTAAATTGCTCAAATTTATGATCGTTACTTTAATTTACTGTTGATTAGCGTTGTATTGAAAATTATGATCAAAACGTAAAAGGTTCGAACATGAAATGATGCCCCCAAAAGGCGACGTCAAACCTGGAAATTACCATACATGTCGCCTTGTAAAATTCACATAAATTAAATATAAATCATCATATGACGTTCTAGGGCTTGTAACAAAGCCAACTGGATAACCTATAAGTCTATGTTGGTTTTTACTGAAAATGGTTTGGTTACAATACCGCAAACTAGGGAGAAGTACGGCTCTGGACTACAGTCCAGAGCAATATTCTCTATTAATACATGTTTTTAAACCCCTATATATCTCTGTATGAACATGTTAATGTGTGGAGACCTATATTTATGCATAAATAATTGAATTAGCTTTCATATGGCATGAGTTTCACTCAATTCGATTACTTTTTGATATTTTTTAATATTTTATACCGTCGACATGTCCTGCTGTTTTCAGCTGTGATACATATACATATCGACTTTAAAATGATCATAACTCCAAGCACACGCCTGCTATTAATATTATATCGGTTGCGTTAGAAAGTTAACTTTAAAATCTATAATTTATTAAACTGTGGTAACCCTAGATTCTGAATAGAACCCACAGTAAAATGCATTTGAAATTGGACTTCCAGTTCTAAAACTAGAATTCCAGCAGTGTACACCTGATTTAGATTGAGCATATCTCCCTAAATAGATTACAAATTAAGACGCAACCATTTTTTCTGTTTGGATAAGTGAGTCTACGTTTTATATCTTTTATATTGTGCTACCTGATTATGAACGTAGGATTTTTAATGAATATCGCAAACTGAATGATATTGGTCATCTCTTATTAGTTGAAGTTTAATTAATGCATTTCTATCATGACGTATGATTGCTTTACACTAATGTTTAGTACTTATTTACATTGACACCCTAGTGACTATATTGCATTGTCGAGTGAGAAGTGTATTAATTGGATTGTGGCAAATACGTTAGCAAACAAATGATTGAAAGCAAAACTGATATGCATGAAAGGGTGAATGACTAAAGGAAGTAACAGGTACTTGTACACAACCTACCTGATACATGAACATGTACTTTAACCCGGGGAAATGGATAAATCGATGGTGGAATCGAACTCGTATTTAGCAAGGTTTAACGATTTAGAGGATGATCATTCGATATCAGCTATATACATATATATTAGGTCGAGGGCCTAGTGGCACAGCTGTATGGTTATATCCCGGGTAATAGCGGACCGTAGTCTCAGATATGCACGAGACTCTTGTTAAACACGAGGACTCCTTTCCACTGATCGATTTCAATTGACATAGAGACTGATAGGTTTAGTAACATACATATCGCCTTTGATTACTGCCATGATTCATATGTAATACTGCTTATCTGTTCATGTTATCCCACGCACTGTTATCGCTTCATGATTTTTAGATCATATTTCTTGTTATTGCACCCATTATAATGGTTATATCGTGTCGACCTGACGACCTGAGTATGCATGCTCAGAAGAAGAAGAGAACCCAGCTCCAGAGTAGGACCTATCTTATTTCGACGAGATCGCTGAGATATAGACGAGCGGCGTCAATTTTATTGCTTCTCTAGCATTCAATAAAGAACTTTTGTTATCATTTGGTTAATTATTATTTAATTGTGTAACTCGTTGTATTCGTTGAACTCTGTCTTTAAATGTACTAAAATTGTGATTGTGATTTTCCTTTACTTTGTGATGTGTTTACTGGTTACCATGTAATACTAGAAACCGAAGTGTGACTACGGCTAGATTATTCCATGACCGTAGAATTATGGCTGGCCTAGTCACCCCTTATATTCCGTATCTTGGGAAGCGGGACGTGACATAAATTTTCAAAAATCTAAACTATAATATTCGTGGTTTTTTTTTTTAAATTGGCCAGTAAGTCTAACTTGTCAACGGCACGCACAACCCACACGGCACGCACAACCCACACACACTCAAGTTATCATGAATTTTTCCCGATAGTATTAAATTGTGGGCACTTCCACTCTAAGGGATTGAACTCCGCACTCTTCCCATATAAAGAAAAATGACATACAAACTGAGCTAAATTTTCAAAAGTCTAATCCACAATATTCCGTTTGAACCCACCACCACCCAATTCCATGTATTAGTTTAAAGAGAGAGAGAGAGAGGTCCTGGGCCCGATCCCAGGACCATTTCCTCATTAATTGGATATCCAGACTCGCACCGGGGGTGTTCCACATGGGCTATTCAAGTCCTATCAATGAGCTAATCCAAGCCCAATAATTCCATGTATTAGTTTGTACCCACCACAACGTAATTCCATGAATTAGATTGCAGTACAAGGCATCCTATCCCCACCCAAAAAAGAGGAAGGGGGCCACAAACCAAGTCATCCATTGCCCTCCATTGCACCATCAACGGCCCAGATCGAATCACACGAACCCCCACAGCGGCCCCGATTGTACTGCGACCCGCCAACGAAGTACCGAATCCCAAACCCGACCCATCGTGCGCAGTGCAGGCAGAGGCCGCGTCGGCGCACGGTAGCCTTCTGCCCTATTCTATCGTGCGCTGGGGTAAGGATTCTTTTTCCCACCCCCACTTGCTGCTATTTAAACCCCCAAAATGTTGCGTTTGTTTCTCAAATTCTTTGCTTGAGATTTTCTCCCCCTTTCAACGTTTTCAGCTCTCCAATCTTTCCCTCTCTCGATGGCTGAGGTAATTCTATTTCTTATGTGTTTGCAAATAAATTTTATGATTATACGCTTTAATTCTCGTGCTTTGTTTGGATTAGGGTAACTATATTCGTTTGAATTGTTTGTAATTGTGACGGATATTGGATTGGGAAAAGTCATCGATGCATTTAACATCGGTGCAGCCTGTGTGTGTGGCAATAAAACTATAATAGCTGTCACTGGAACTCATTAAAATCAGATATTGTGGACGTTTTTATGCTGTATGAATCGAACTACGTGCTTCATTGGGTAAAAATGGTTTGAAATATAAGGAAGATGCATAATCCAGACATATATAATGTTAGATATTCTTTTGTTATTTCGGTTTAGTATCATGTTAAATTATTGTGTTAACAGATTTCTCTACCATTATTCTGTTTGAGCGAAAAGCTTTAATTGTTAGACCGAAGAAGAGAGAGACCTTTATAATATGATATACATGACTATCACTCGCTACCATCAAAATGAAATATAAAAGTATGCTATTTCAGATGTTGTCGAGTTTTATCACCAAAAATTAGTTGAAAATTGTGTGTAGAGAGAACCTCTTTGATTTGGTATCCTTGTGACCGATTTGATATTCACATGCGACATTTGATAATCGTTTCTTTCGTTGGTGCTGTTGTTTTGTTCAACATTTGGACATGGGGCTACTTCAGTTATAATCGGGCTAGCTTGGCATTCAGTTGAAATAACTCTTATAGCTTTTTATTCGGTTCTCTTTGTCTTGCTTGATATGCAAATCGTAGATGAACATTACGCCTTCGTGGTCTTTAATATTTGTTAATGAAGTGATTCTTTCGGCTCTTTGACAGACAGTTGTGCTCAAGGTTGGCATGTCCTGCAACGGTTGTGTCGGTGCTGTCAAGAGGGTCCTCACCAAAATGGAAGGTTCTTCTTCTTTTCCTTTACCCATCTTTTCCTTAGACTTTTAATTCTCAAGACAATCTCACTAATGGGCTTTGAAGCAGGTTTTCTCTTTATTCTATACTCATCTCTTGTTTTAGCATTTTGTAGAATTCTTAGACTTTGAAAAGAAAATTTATATGAAATACCAAGTAATTGGTTGGATTAAATAGCACCTTCACTTCTTAGAATTTGTTATGGAATGCTTAGGAGTGACTAATCAATCATTATCGTGATTGTGGAATCGACAAAATCAAAGCCATATGCTAAGAATGGAATAGTGTTTTTGAAGCACTATGCTGAAGAGAAAAAACCTTTATGGGATGATAGACGACAACTATTGTTTGTGAGTCAGAATGTTGGGCAATTAAGAAATAATATGTCCAAAATTCAGAATGTTAAGATGACTAAGTGACGGTACTAAAGCAGCGCATAAATTATATATGCAGTTTATGAAGTTAAAGATGATTAGATAAACCCAGAGATGATATTGTTAGTATTATGGTAACCAAAATATGTAACCAAAGGAGCAAGAAGAGTAGAGGCAGTCTGAAATAAACATAGATGGAAACTGTTAAGAAAATACCTTAGCTGTTCATTTAATTGGTATGCGATGCATAATTAACAACATGTCGTCGGCTGTAATAGTTGAATTAAACTTCGGAAATGTTGTTAACTTGTTGGCTGTTGGTTCATGGGTGTTGCAAGAACATATCCACACGCTTTCATGTTTATTTCTAATGCTTAGTTTTCCATTCAGTCAATCAATTCTATAACAGAACACGAATTTTCTCTCATCCCATGATTAATTTCTTAAGTTCTGACTTTGATTTATTGTTTGTTTAAGGCGTGGAGTCATTTGATGTGGACATCAAGGAACAGAAGGTGACAGTGAAGGGCAATGTGACAGCTGATGCAATTTTCCAAACTGTTTCCAAGACTGGCAAGAAAACCGCCTTCTGGGAGCCGGAACCTGCACCAGCCCCTGAAGCCGCTCCTGTTGGCGCTACTGAAGCCGCTACTGCTCCTGCTACCGCTCCTGTTGCCGCTACTGAAGCCGCTCCTGCTGAAGCCGCTCCTGCTGTTGCCGAAGCTGCTCCCACTGCTTAAACTTATTATATTGTCTTAAGTTATCCTTATACTATATGTAATGACCTTAAAATTTGGCATCTCATTTGCTAATGCTGATATAAGAATTATCTGTTAACTATAAGAATTCTCAACCAGCAGGATAATGTATGTGCTATAAACATCATGAGAAACAACCACTGCAGGAAAATATCCAACCCTTGTATGATAAGGCTAGCAACAAAGAGTGTAGATTTCCTGAGAGAACCTGTGTCTTAGTTACAAAATAGGCCGACATACTCGCTAGATTTGTATCTCTACCAAAAGAACCAACTTTTCTTGACAGGATCTCCCCGATTAACAACTTGTTGAGGAGCATCGTCTTTTTTCCTCTTTTCCATTCCCTGATTCAAAGACTCCAGCCTTTTTCTGTGAAAAAGGAAGGAAGAAAAATCTTGTGTTAGAGAAAAAGAATTGACAAGCCATTGATTTATGCTTGAGAACTATACTTTTAAGATAATATTTCATAGGAAAAACTAAATTGCTAGCTGTTTCATTATTGAAAGTGAGAGAGGGTGAAGGAATAAGATAAGTACTTGGTATCTTCAAGGCGACCATGCAAACTCCATCGCTGGCGGAATCCTTCCATTCCCTCCATTCCACTCGCAAGAATCATGCGCCTACATAATTAAGATAGAATTAAGTTCTTAAAAATCCAAACGCAAACAATATAGGGGTATTCTTACATTAAAGTCTATGATGATGCAGTCTTATTCTAACAGGGGAGCAAACCAGAAGAAGAAGAAGAAAAGATATATAAATAAAAGGAAGAATTAGAAAAAAAGAAAGAAAAAAGATCCATTCGTATTATAATTTTAGAAAAGAAAAAAGGTAAAATTCACCAAATGCCATGAACTTTGCCTAAAATAAAATAATTACCTCTTTGCATATAAATATCATAAATTTCCTGCATTTTCGCTTGAGACGCTACTTTCTGAGTGGAGGTTTATGCTATACTTCTTCCTGTCTAAAAGATTCCAAATAAATGGTTTAAAATTGAATTCTTTGACAAAAAGGGTTCATAGTTTTCCTAAAATTACTGATTTTATGCTCATGTTACATCATCATCAACAGCTTTGCCATCGCAGATTTTATCCTTTCAGCTATACCAAATGCAACTCTCAAAAAGTCAGAATAGAAAAAATCGCCTTTGGTGGCGTGACCGTTTATTTAAGTATAACCAATATATCAAAACGCTCTATCCATGAAATAACAATTGATATATACTAAACCCTTTTTTACTAACAGAGGGCTTTCAGAACACTAATAAATGGAATCACAAATTCTTCAGTGCTTGATGAAAAGCAACATGTAGACTACACACATTTTG
Source organism: Agapanthus africanus (assembly GCA_030015575.1). Lineage (NCBI taxonomy): Eukaryota > Viridiplantae > Streptophyta > Magnoliopsida > Asparagales > Amaryllidaceae > Agapanthus > Agapanthus africanus. The sequence continues at coordinate 525,215,599 of JASDDO010000022.1, forward strand.
TAAAAGGAAACTTCAAGCTTGGGTCTTGAATATTGTACCTCTCCAGAGTTGCAAGTGAAGCTTGAAGTTGACTAGCCCTCTCCTTTGCTTCTTTTAAGGGCATCGAAAACCCTAGCTTATACTCGCTCTCTTGAAGCCGTTGCCTCAGCTCCTTATCCTAATATTAGAAATCAACCACAACATCAATAAATCCCAAATAACAAAACCAAAAAGGGAATTGTAGAAATATGAAAGTGAACAAATCTGACCCTTTTTTCAGCACATTGCCTGTACAACACAATCTCATCTTGACAAAATGGCTCGATGTCATTGATCTGTAGACCTGAAACATTTCTTCGTTAGTTTTTTTGGTTAAATCCAAGTATATACCTACCATATCTGGGATAAATTTTGCTAAGATACAATGACTTTTCTGTGTTTTCCAAATAAATACCATATACTTTGTAATTTTAAATAAATACAATGAACTTAGCGTTTTCAAATAAATATCATGAGCTATTCTGCAATTTTAGTTTAATATTATACACAGTTTTCGGCAAGAACCTACTTACCTTTATATACCCTAGTTATGAATAGAAAAACATCATATTAATGAATAAAAAAAGGTCAAAAGCTAATGGCGCGTGTGTGTGTAATAATGAAGAAAAGAGGCCCTAGGAGGTTTTTTCGTTAGATGACGTCAAAAATCTATATCCTCCACCGTTTTTTTTTTTACGATCGGCACACATCATCATCATTTTTATTATCTAAGATGTGCGTACACCAAATTTCATATGATTTTACCATTTTTTTACAGTTGAATTAGCAATGTAAAAAGTTCTAATGTCGGTAAACCGTTAATTTTGCACCCACTAAATCAACGGTGAAAAAGTGGTATAATCACATGGAATTTGGTGTGTATCTATATCTTAGATGATATAGATGAAGGTGATGAATGCCGATCGTCGAATAAAATCATGGAGGGTGTATTTTTTTGACGCCATAGGTGGAAATCCCCTCCTATGGCACCTTTCCTCCATTATCCTATATATATATGAAAAAATCTATGATCATGCTATTATTTAGATATATAAGGCATTAGGTATTCATCTAAGGTCATGGCATATTACTGAAATTTAGCCTTTGATCTAATTAGCTGATGAATCCAACTAGCACCCAAACAAAGAAGAAATAATGTAAGTCGAGTTTGAGAAACTTACACAAGTAAAGATTCCTTCGAATTCTATCGCATAAGTCGACACCTTGAAGCACATGGGATGCAATCTCTGGGGGAATAAGAGGCGATGGGGGCCCCAGCATAAGGTCATCACCCACCAAAATAGTTTCCTCCATCGTCGGCTGCGAATCAACTAAAGGCCCAACAAGAACAAAAGAAATCTTAAGTAGAATGCAATACAACTCATAAAAATTCATACACCTTTGTACCCCAAACAGTACCGCCATATCATAATTTCGGCCTATTTGCATAAAATTAATATGTTGCTGCAGTTTTTATAGGCAAGGCTTTAAAGAGAAATAGAATTCCTTCTGCTTGATATTCTGAACTTTGACACAGCCGATTGACGGACCGAAGATTGCGAATTGATAGTTGAATTTTGGAAAATTGCGAATGCGAATTGTATCATGTCCGGTATGTATCTGAATCCGTACTACTCAGACATAGACATATCAGATACAGATTATGCAGACTATCTTAACACACTTACGAATTCGGAATTACGTTCCGATAATTCCAAAGTTGGTATTCTAGCTTTCCACTTCAAACTTCACTCAACCAAGATAATTCCAAAGTTGGTATTCTAGCTTTCCACTTCAAACTTCACTCAACCAAGATTTTTTGAACTATGCTATTCAGAAAATTCTCTATACATCTACGGTAATGACAAAATTATTAATCCAACCCCACGATAAAACAGCAGTATTAATGGTAAAAAATTTCAGGACAAAAAGAGAGAGAGAGAACACAATGAAATGGTGATAAATTTGAGGTGAACGATATTATCCTAGTGCCCTAATTGCAACAAGGGAATAGATCAAAGTTCAGAAATGAAACAGGATTTAAGCATAAATAAAAACAATTGGAAGTAGAAAAGATTCGATTCATAAGAGAGAAAGGTAGCCCACATACCATCCATTTCTGCTCGATTGAAAGATCTCACAGCAGGGGAGAGAGAGAGAGTGGAGTGGGGGCGGGGAGGGGGGGCGGGGGGGGCGGGGGGGGGTGTAAGAGCCTAGAACCCCTTTCAGGTCTGAAATCGATATTGGGCTATTGGGTTTTTCCTGTATATGAACCCGCAAGATTCTGGGTTTCTGTTGCCAACCGACCCGAACCCGAAAAACCAATTCCTATTCCCTTATCAATCGTGGTTTCTTACTAAAACTGCTTGAAGTTTTTTTGTACAGAAAAACGCCATAGGTGCTAGTTTTTTTAGGGTAATTCTAGTGAAAATAAATAATCGAAAACCATGGTTTGAGGTGATTTGCTGTAATAAAAAAATTATAAGAAATTTTAGTGAAAAACGCAATAGCTAAGGGTTTGGTGAATATTATTTAAACCATTAGGGAAAATTGTCAAAACTACCCTGGCAGGTTTTACAGCTGACAAAAATCCCCGGCCTCCGAGCGGTTGTCAAAAAGCCTCCGGCCCGTTCGGGAGTTGTCTAAAATCTCCTATAATTTTCGAAATTGTTAGGAAGGGCCTACTGTTCAAAAGATTTTGTGAAAAAACCCTGATATATTTCATTTAGGTCTTGTATTCCCTCGATTTGTGTGTGTCATCCTTGCGCAGGGACCATGTTGATCTTCTCTGTATCGTTTCAATTTTATCGGATGTCCCCGAAGGGAGGGCCATATATTCTCTTAACTGTTTGGATATTACAGGCAATTACTTAGATATTACAGGCAACTGCAACTACTTGATATAGCATGCAACTGGTATATAGGGTTTTTTGATTGGGCGCAATGTTTTTTAACAAGAGCAAAAATTCCAGGAGTTTTTACACAAGTTTGAAACGGGCCGAGGGATTTTTGACAGTTTACCCTTGTATTAAAATTACCTTTATGAACCCCCTGAACTTGAGTTCTTATAAAAAACTGCCAACTCTCCCAATAATTATCTTCCCTCCGAATAAAAGCTTTTCTTATATGCTAGCAATGTCCACGCACAGTGCACGGCCATGAAATCCAAAATAAAAAATAATCATATTAATTTCAAAGTTCACTGTTTTATCATTTGTAAGCCGTAATATCTCATATTTATAAACTTTAGCTGAAAAATATATGAAAGATTAACATTAAAATACTTTGGCATTTTCTTCATATTTTCAATATTTTTATTGACATCACATACTTAATTCGTGAAATTTATTAACATATTAAAAAATTTCTGATTTTTCAATATTTTGATTGTTATAACATATGAGAATCGCGTAATGTCCAAAAAACCCATTTTTTTTTTGTTTTCTTCAAATTTTCAACATTTTACACATTGTATAGTAAACAAATATGGCGAAATTTAATAATCTCAAAAATTTTAGTTTCCAATATTTTATTTGCTATAATAGAAGAAAATCATGAAATATTTAAGAATAAATTACTTTATATCGGTTTTTCAATATTTTCTATGAATGAATCAAAATTTACTGTTTTCTTTCTTTTTCAGTATTATTATGCATGTTGCATTAATTTCTTTAAAATCTCAAATTTTTCTATCTTATTCGGACTTTTAAATATTTTACATTCTATAGCACATGATAACCGCAGAATTTACAAAAATCGGAAAATTATTTATTTTCTTCAAATTTACAATATTTGGCACCCAAAATTGTGTAATTTTAAAAATCTCAAAAAAAAAATTCCGTTATTCGGATTTCCAATATTTTGCTTGCTACATAGCACAATATTTTCAAAAATATCAAGTTTTTTGCTTCGTTCATATTATCAATATTTTTCATGCTATATATAACACACGAAAATAGCGAAAATTTTAAATTAAAAATTTTCTTCAAATTTCCAATATTTTGCAACGCGGAAATTACAAAAATTTCTAAAATCTCAATATTTTTTGTTTTATCCGGTTTTTCTGCATTTTTGCTTGATATAGACCTAACCTAATTTTGGTGAATACTATTTATGTTGGCTATAATGCCCTTAAGGCAATTATCATCGTCGCAGATAGGTGGTTATGATGATTGAGAGAGGACCTATACTGTAATACTCAGTTTTCTTTGAACATATTGTTAGTTATGTATATGCCCTAGAGGCCATTGTTGTACATATGATCTATATTATGATGGATGCTTGGATATATACAGAGAGGACTTTCTTGCTCGTCATGATAGTATGCTATTTGGTTTCACTTTATCTTAACATGTTGACTTGTATTGGTTTACTGTCTTTCTCTCACATGTTGATAAAGCCCTTAGGATCTGTACTCGACTACTAGGATTATGATGAGATCATACTAGTGAGGCCACGGTAGTCGATGAGTACATCCTATAAATGTTCCTAGTCGAGGGTATATCGAGACAAGGCATCGATACACCAGAGTAGACTAGCGTATACGCATCTTGACCCATATGATGGGCGATGGATAATCCCATATCCATCGGTGTTTGACATCAAGGATGGTGTACGGGTGCTCAGTGGAGACTGGGTACACTGGACAGACTCGCCGAGAACTCCCAGATGGTGATATACCACACGTCAGATGGCTGTTCTCCGGTGACACTGGTACAGCGTAGTCTGTAGACCCGAGATCGTCATAGAGTCTTGTGTGATTCCCACTGTGCTTTGATTTCCACCTTACCATGTCCAAGAGGGCATGCAAAACGATGGCTTTTGGATACAGTCCCGAATCACATGGAGGCAATGAGCGATAGGAGGGGATTCGTCTCTCCCGGTATAGGGAGTTGATGTTGTGCTGTATTCAATTGGCTATAACTGGAAGTCCCTGGCCAGGGCTGATATAGAGATATAATGGTAAGTGTTACCAGTAGTTTCTCGACCTGTTATGAGCCTCACATCGACACGACTTATCGGTTACTGGGGTCTGACGTATACCACCCCTAGACTTGATATGTGACATATCAGACGAACAGACCGGACTGTACGGGAGTGTTACTGATTGGATTCACAGGAGAACGGACAGGCTAGCTTGTTGATCTTCTGATCGCTCAATACCTTGGTGGCTGTTACGTTTAGCTGACCTCTTGCAGCTTGTGGGTGTTTGATATGATCATCACCTGCTACCGGCGTATTGACGATTCTTTAGAGTCCTACACAGAGGTTTCTTGGCTCAGGAAAAACGGAGTAGAGGCACATATGTGATATGTGCAGGACCGAGGATAATGCGATATGTGATACCGTACTATATTCTCACGATATTTAGATATGAACCGGGTCATCGGATCAAGTGTTGATTCGATGAATCGGTACATGAGATATTAGTCGGTTATATTCGATATAGCCGGATCGTCGGATCAAGTGTTGATTCGATGATTTAATGTATAATGATATATATGATATATTGTATTACATTATCTAATATTGGCTCGCTTTATTATTTCATTTTCTCACCGGATTAATACATTGATATATATGCGATATATGTTAATTGTATTATTTTCTTTTGTTGCAAATATATAATATATATGTGATATATATTATTGTGACATGATATGATTTATTATGAAACATGCTTAGTGATGATAAAAAGAGATTAGGGTTTGATTAGGATTAGCTCCTTCTTGCTCATTCTAGAAGGATTTCCTTTTGTCTTGGTTAAGATATTATGGTTGATACTTATCCATGACTCATTCTTAACCTAACCAAACCCTAGCTCTAGTTTATTCTCTACAAAGGTTAAGCCTCTCATCCTTGACCATGGTTCCATAATCAATCATATATTCTTTACTACTATTCATCACAAAAGGATTATCTTTTTCATTCATCATCTTCTTCTCTCTTTAGCTTTGAGAAAGCTTACTAGAAATTCCTTTTGTGATGATTTCATGTGAGATTATGATATAAAAAGAAATCATAAATACTACTCCATCATCCTCATCTAATCTAGCCCATTAGATTAGGGTGTTCACCTCATTAGAGTGAGAGAGCTTGAGTTATAGCAACTTCGACGTAGATCATCGGAGAAAAGGAATACGACAAGCTATCATGGATCGTTCGAGTCGTGGAGCCTCTCTTGAGTCTGGGAGATCGTGGATCGAGGCGAAGGGACTTCTACTCGGAGCTTATGAAGCGAAGGAGCGGACTACAAAGGTTGTAATCCCTCACACTTAGTAGTAAAGATGTTTACTTGCATGTTAAACCCTAATAATCTAGCAAAGATCCCGCCTTTGGGTTGTTTGGCATGTCTAAAATTTTATTCGGGCATGTTTGATGCCTTATGAACCTTCACAAGAGTGCCTAGAAACCCTACAGTGGTATCAGAGCCTAGCTAGAGCATTAGGCAACGTGTATACGAAGTTAAAACTCCGATCGAACCCGATACGACGAAAATGAACCCCTCTCTGGATATTTTTCAAAAATGCGATTTTTTCTGAATTAAAAATACCTAAAAAATTCAGCAGACAAAAATAAGAATAACAGTGAAATACGATAAAGTCATCCGTACAGACAGCCGCGGAATCACGGCCGTACCCTGCTTGGGCCGCGGTTCCGCGGCAGTAATGGTTGATTTGGCTATTTTTATTTTTGAGTCAGAATAAAAAAAATACCCAAAAATTGTCAGTTATATGTATGCCCTAGAGGCCATTACTGTACATAGGATGTATATTGTAGTGGATGCTGGGACATATATAGGGAGGACTTTCTTGCTCGACATGATAGTATGCTATCTGGTTACTCTTTACCTTAACGTGTGCACTGATTGTCTCTCTGTTACATGTTGGTAAAGCCCTTAGGATGTGTACTTGACTACCTGGACTATAATGCGGATCATACTAGTGGGGACATGGTAGTCCATAAGTACATCCTTGAAAGTCCCTAGTCGTGGGTGTATCGAGATGGGGCATCGATATACCAGAGTAGACTAGCGTATACCTTCTCGACCCATACAGATGGGCGATGGATGATCCCATATCCATTGGTGTTTGACATCAGAGATGATATACGGGTGCTCAGTAGAGACTGGGTACACTGGACGGACTCGCCGAGAACTCCCAGATGGTATTATACCTCACGTCAGATGGCAGTTCTCTGGTGACACTGGTACAGAGTAGTCTGTAGACCCGAGATCGTCATAGAGTCTTGTGTGGTTCCCACTGTGCTTTGATTTCCATCTTACCACGTCCAAGAGGGCGTGCAAAACGGTGGTTTTTGGGTACAGTCCCGAGTCACATGGAGGCAATGAGCGATAGGAGGGGATTCGTCTCTCCCGGTATAGGGGGTTGATGTTGCGCTGTGTTCGATTGACTATAACATGAAATCCCTGGCCAGGGTTGCTGAGATTTACTGGTAAGTGTTACCAGTAGTTTCTCGAATTGTTATAGACCTCATATCGACACGACTTATCGAGCTATTGGGGTCTGACGTTTACCACCCCTAGGCAAGATATGCGACATATCAGACGACGAGACCGGACTGTACGGTAGTGTTACTGGTTGGATTCACTGGAGTGTGAGCGGGCTTGCTCGTCGATCTTCTGATCGCTCAATACCCAGGTGGCCGTTACGTTTAGCAGACCGCTTGCGGCTTGTGGGTGTTTGATATGATCATCACCTGCTGCCGGCGTATTGACGAGTCTTTAGAGTCCTACACAGAGGTTTCCTGGCTCAAGCGAAACGAAATAGGAGCGCATATGAGATATGTGCGGGACCGAGAATGATACCAGTATGTGATACTGTATTTGATTCTCGCGATTTATGACATTGATCGGTTATATGCGATATAGCCGGGTTATCGGATCAAGTGTTGATTCGATAAGTTGTTGCTGTTGATATTAGTCGGTTATATGCGATATGACCGGATCATTAAATCAAGTGTTGATTTAATGATTTAATGCATAATTATATATTTGATATATTACTTTGCATTAACTAGTATCGGTTCACTTAAGATGGATTTTCTCACTCGGATGTGCGCATTGTATATGTGATATATTTTTTTGTGCACAAGATTGTATCATGTTTGATGATACATGCTAGTTTGGGTTTGTGTAAAGAATTAAACCATGGTTACTTAAGTGGTTAGGGTTTCATTTCCTTTTCTCATTTATTTATCTATTTATTCTTTTTGGAAAAATATTTAGCATAAAGAGAAAATGGTGGCTAACTTTGTTTCATATTGAAGCTTCATGAAGCTTTGACCAAGTGACCATTTTGTCTCCATGCTAAACCCTAACCATTCCCACTAACCATGATTCATTCTCTACACTTAACCATGGTTTGAATATGATAAGTATTCATTTTTCTTTTGGATTTAAAAAAAAAACTTATCATATTCATTTCTTTCTTCTTCTTCTTGAAGAGCAAGAAAGAAAAGCTTTCTACTTCAATGGCATCTTGAGCATAAGTGTGAGAAATCCAATTCTAAAGTCTACCCACTTCCTATTTCTTCATCCTCTACCTCTTGCCAAGTAGTAGAGTGTGTTTTCTTCATAAGTTTCTTGACTTGGTGAAGTTGGAGCTTGATCTTGTGATGCCTCGACGTAAATCATCTTCGGCATCGTCGTCGATGACCTAGCCCGTCCATTCTCCGATGAAGCCGACGCAAGAGCCCGGGGTTCGACTTGGACAGCGAGAAGACTTCATTGCGGAGCTATGGAGGTGGAGGACCGGATCTACAAAGGTTGTATTTCCGTTCCCTCAGTAAAGTAGTTTACTAGTTGCTTCTTTCGCCTAGACATCTAGCTAACGATCCGTAGTCTAGGGTTTCTCGGCACCGTAATTTTTGAAACGGGCATGGTTGATGCCTTGTGAGACCCCTTGAGAGTGCCTAGGAACCCTACAAAAAGTATATAAGCATTAAGTGTTGAGAGTTCTGGGGTTTATTTTGTAATCGTTGATTCGATCGGAAAATTTAAATTCGTTTTTATTTCCGGATATTTAGAAACTGTTAAAATGTTCGAACGGATATCATTAACTCATTTTTTCCCGTCACGTAAAACTTTCAAGTGTTGAATTTTTATCGGGTTTAAATCTTTCGGAAAAATTATACAAGTAACACGGTGGACCCTCTAGAAGACAACAAACCTTAACTCGATTATGTGACCGTCTTGAACTGCCTATAAACCTTAGGGTTTGGGCAAGTACGGCGTGCCACATGTGAGGCGTTGGCTTGACCCTTCTACGGCTGGGTCACCGGTACTGTGACATATTCTGGGATTATTTGAACTCCGCTCAAGTGTTGAGCAATTTAGGAAATTTTGGGTATTTGATTATCTGTTCGGAAAGTTTAATACTGTCTATTTATCTGGAATGTGATACAATATGTGGAATTCATAGAGTTGGGCATGAAATGCGAAGTATGTGATATTTCGGATTTACGATGTCTAAAGTGATTGTGGATTCCAAATATTGTAGTTTTACAATTTCTTTTCTGTAATCGTAAGTATAGTATGTAGTTGTATTGCCGGTTTTCGTTGCTATACGTCAACGACGATCGGTGTATGCATACTTACTTACGTTGATGATATGTGATATTATGTGTTGCTGTGATATGTTATATTGGATCGTCGTGTTCTGAATAGCCGGGGGTTTTATTTGAGATGAGAGTTTTTATTTTCATTCATGTAAAATTCATTTGTATGTAATATTCTTTTATTGGGGCACTTCCGGAATGAGGTTGATGTCACCATTGTATATTATTTACTTTTCCGCATTAGGTAGACCCAAGGAGGGGAGCACAAGTAACCGGGTTCTAGGGTCCAGTGGGAGGCCATCTCGAGGAGTCGAGACCGGCTCTCCTAACCCTAGAATTGGCAGTGTTACTTGCCGCTCTCGTAGGGGTCTAGAGATGTGGGTTTGGCTATTCATCGCGACCGTGGAATACGTGTTTTATATAGGCTCGTATTGAAAACATGGACGTCCTAGTATATCCAATATTTCATATATGTTCTTCTGCTGCAATGTTCTGTGATAAGATCATATTACTGCCTGAGACGAATGCTTATACTATATATATATATGCTGATATATAAATATTACTGCTTTCGTTTCTTCTGTGATGCTTAGGAAGCATAAGCTGATGGGATTTTATTAATGAGATTAATAAAAAGAAAAGAAACCTAAAAGATGTTGTAGAATCAAAACTTTATAAAAAGGATAGCTACAGTTTTGCTTTGTATAGCGGTATATATGATATACCCTGCACCTTATTCGATAAGGAAAGAGCCGAGATCCCTTCACCAGGAGTGACCTCTTTAGCGAAACTGGCAGATGCTACAAAACTCAGTTTGTCTTTTGATTGCTTTTAGAGTTTTGCTTTGCACAGCGATGTATATGATATGTCCTGCACCTTATTCGATGAGAAAAGAGCCGAGATCTCTTCACCGGGAGTGACCTCTTTAGCAAAACTAGAAAAGCCTCAAAATCACTCCATTTCAATATTTCACTTGATTCTACAACGATATCAAGTTCATTACGCTCATGATTTTCTGAAAAACCTGTGTAGCCCTCCGTCATTTCAGATAAGTACTACTTAGTATTCGTGCTGCGGTAGTTTGGCCTCCGTCAAGGCGTAGTGTACGGTAGCTAACTAGTGCTTATCTGCTAGCATGTGATGCGATTGGATTAGGGTATTCGTACGGCGTAGTTTGGCCTCCGTCAAGGGTCGTACGGGTGGGTTTAATTCAATCAAGAAATGACGGGTTGAACTTGACTAGCGCCCTATGGGTAGTTTGGCCTCCGTCAAGGTCATGGGACGCTAGGGGCAAAAGCATTATCGGGAATTTCAAGTGTTGAAATTTGCAATGAGATTGCATACCTCCTATGAGATAGTTGGATCCCGATACCCACTGCGAGTAAGAGTTACTCCTGAGAGAGTTTTATACAGGACAATTAGCCGATCAAGTAGGTGTCTAGAAAAGTGTTAACGGGGTTACGCCTCTGGGAAAACGAGGTTTACTTTAATTAGGTCCGTGCGAAAGCACGGGGAACCTCCCTCAAGTACCGACACTGATCTGGCTGAAAGATTGGCGAAATTGTAGGGTGTAATTAATCCCGGCTAATCTTACCTTTTAGGGTTTGAAGGAAGATTTGATAAAAACAGTGGGAGACATCCTGATTAGATAAGATAATAACCAATCTAATCTTGCAAGAGCATACGCTAAAGTGTTTTCTTCTCTCTCTCTCTCCAGGTAGGGACCATGTCAGGCCATAATCAAGATAATAATATGGATGTATTGACTGAACCCGCTTATTATACTGAGCAGGGGAACGTTGGACCCGTTCTTTCTTATAAGAGTTATAAGATTGAACAGGGAATAGGAGAATATCTGGATTCTCAAGCCGCCCAAAGAGTTATAAGATTGATGCATCTTCTTTAGGTGTGTTAGTTATTGAGAACTGTTTCTCGGTTCACCCTACGTCCTGGGTATTAGATACCGGATCAGGATCCCACATATGTAAATTGTTACATGGGCTGCGGAAAGGTAGAGAACTGGGAAAAGATGATCATTCCGTTCAAGTAGGGAATGGAGCAAATGTTGCAGCCAAAGCAGTTGGCGAATATCACCTAGTATTACCAAGTGGTGATACACTGATTCTGAATGAGTGCTATTATATACCGAACACGATGTGCAATATTATATCAGTTTCTTTATTAAGTAAAGAAGGATATAATTTTGTAGTACAGGATAATGTTATAAACATATTCCTAGATCAAAAGTTGATTGCATCAGGCTCGTTACATAATAGCATATTCATTCTAAATCAAAATACAGTCCTCAATATACAAAACACACACAAGAGAAAGAGTTCAGAAATGAACGAATCCTTCTTGTGGTATTGTAGACTTGGTCATATCAATGCGACACGACTGGCTAAGTTACATAAGGATGGATATTTGAATCCGTTCGAATTATCATCTTATAATACTTGTCATTCATGTCTCAAAGGAAAAATGACCAAAGCTCCGTTTAGTGGACACGGAGAAAGAGTTACCGAACTCTTAGGACTGGTACATAGTGATGTATGCGGTCCCATGTCCATGCATGCCAGGAACGGTTCTTCCTACTTCATTACATTCACTGACGATCTCTCAAGATTCGGATATGTGTTCCTGATGAAACACAAGTCTGAAGCTTTTGAGAAATTCAGAGAATATAAGCACGAAGTAGAGAACCAAACGGGCAAAAGTATTAAGATCCTTCGATCTGATCGAGGAGGAGAATACTTGAGCAATGATTTTCTAGATTATCTAAAAGAGAATGAGATTCTCTCTCAGCTTACTCCTCCTTATACACCACAGCACAACAGTGTATCGGAACGGAGAAATCGCACTCTATTAGATATGGTGCGTTCTATGATGAGCACTGCTGAGTTACCTATTTCCTTCTGGGGATATGCACTGGAGACAGCTGCATACCTATTGAATAGAGTTCCAACCAAATCAGTGCCTACCACTCCATATGAGATATGGAATGGTAAGAGACCATGTCTTAATTTTATTCAGATATGGGGTTATCCGGCCTATGTTAAAACACACAATCCGGACAAGCTCGAGGCAAGGTCTGTCCTATGTAAGTTTATTGGATATCCCAAATATTCGCGAGGGTATATCTTCTACCACTCCGAGGAACAAAAGGTGTTTGTTTCTCGACATGCCACTTTCTTAGAAAAATGTTTTCTTATGAAACAGATTAGTGGCATTGAGGTAGAACTGGAAGAAGTTCCAGCAGAACAAACTACAACAGATGATTTGGTAGAACCAGAGGATTCAGTAGTACCCGACGAACCCCAGCCTCTCCGCCGATCTAGCAGGGTTTCTCATCTGCCTGAGAGATACTACGGTTTTCTCATTGATGGTGGAAGCGAGGATTGCATCATGGAAGATGATGACCCGACTAGTTTCGAGCAGGCCATCACGAGTGGTGACTTTATGAAATGGCTGGATGCAATGCGATCTGAGATGGAATCTATGTACACCAATAAAGTATGGACTTTGGAAATTGTTCCTGAAGGGGTAAAACCCATTGGGAGCAAGTGGACTTTTAAAAAGAAATTTGGTGTAGATAGAAAAGTTGAGACTTTCAAAGCTAGACTTGTAGCAAAGGGTTTTCGTCAACGACCAGGTGTGGATTATGACGAAACCTTTTCTCCAGTGGCTATGCTTAAGTCCATCCGGATCTTACTTGCCATTGCTGCATACCATGACTACGAAATCTGGCAAATGGATGTTAAGACCGCCTTTCTAAACGGTGATTTAGAAGAGTGCGTGTACATGACTCAGCCAGAGGGCTTCGTAGATGGTGGGAGCAGCGGAAAGGTGTGCAAGCTGCTTAAATCCATTTATGGGTTAAAGCAAGCATCGCGGAGTTGGAACATCTGTTTTGATGTTGTAATCAAAGAGTTTGACTTCATCAAAAATATAGATGAACCTTGTATCTATAAAAAGGTAGCAGAGAGTAAGGTTGTCTTCCTCGTATTGTACGTAGATGACATACTCTTGATAGGAAATGATATTCCTATGCTGCAATCAGTCAAGCTCTTCTTATCACAAAGATTCTCAATGAAAGATCTAGGTGATGCCTCCTGCATATTGGGAATCATGATCTATAGAGATAGATCTAAACGGATACTGGGATTGTCCCAATCCAGGTACATTGACACCATACTAAAGAGGTTTAGTATGGAAGAATCCAAGCGTGGGAACCAACCCACGATCTCTGGACTCACTCTCTCCAAAGAGATGTCTCCCAAGACTGATTTGGAGAGAGCTCGCATGCAAGGGATACCCTATGCTTCGGCAGTAGGCTCTATCATGTATGCGATGCTATGTACCAGACCCGATGTAGCATACTCACTAAGTGTAGTGAGTCGGTATCAAGCAGATCCTGGAGAGAGTCACTGGACAGCTGTGAAGAACATTCTCAAGTACTTACGAAGGACTAGAGACATGTTCTTGGTGTATGGTAACGGAGAATTCTGGGTGGAGTCCTTTACCGATTCCAGCTTCTAAAGTGATAAGGACGACTCTAAGTCGCACTCGAGATTTGTCTTTACCCTCAATGGAGGGACGGTATGTTGGAAGAGTTCCAAACAGGATACCGTTGCAGACTCGACAATAGAGGTTGAATACATCGCTGCCATCGATGCTGCCAAAGAGGCTGTCTGGATGAAGAAGTTCATTAGTGAACTTGGTGTGGTTCCATCCATTGAGCATCCAATACCTCTGTATTGCGATAACAATGGAGCTGTGGCTTTGGCCAAGGAACCCAGGTCCCATCAGAAGTCCAGACATATTCTGAGGCGGTATCACCTGATCAGGAAGATAGTTGATCGCCGGGAGATCGAGGTTAGGAGAGTAGATACGAAGGATAACACTGCGGATCCACTCACGAAGGTCATTCCCCAGATACAGTTTGAGAGATTATTCGGGATGCTAGGTATGAGATACTACAGCAGCTGGCCTTAGTGCAAATGGGAGATTATTAGTTATGTATATGCCCTAGAGGCCATTGTTGTACATATGATGTATATTATGATGGATGCTTGGATATATACAGAGAGGACTTTCTTGCTCGTCATGATAGTATGCTATTTGGTTTCACTTTATCTTAACATGTTGACTTGTATTGGTTTACTGTCTTTCTCTCACATGTTGATAAAGCCCTTAGGATCTGTACTCGACTACTAGGATTATGATGAGATCATACTAGTGGGGCCACGGTAGTCGATGAGTACATCCTATAAATGTTCCTAGTCGAGGGTATATCGAGACAGGGCATCGATACACCAGAGTAGACTAGAGTATACGCATCTTGACCCATATGATGAGCGATGGATGATCCCATATCTATCGGTGTTTGACATCAAGGATGGTGTACGGGTGCTCAGTGGAGACTGGGTACACTGGACGGACTCGCCGAGAACTCCCAGATGGTGATATACCACACGTCAGATGGCAGTTCTCCGGTGACACTGGTACAGCGTAGTCTGTAGACCCGAGATCGTCATAGAGTCTTGTGTGATTCCCGCTGTGCTTTGATTTCCACCTTACCACGTCCAAGAGGGCGTGCAAAACGGTGGCTTTTGGGTACAGTCCCGAATCACATGGAGGCAATGAGCGATAGGAGGGGATTCGTCTCTCCCGGTATAGGGAGTTGATGTTGTGCTGTGTTCGATTGGCTATAACTGGAAGTCCCTGGCCAGGGCTGATATAGAGATATACCGGTAAGTGTTACCAGTAGTTTCTCGACCTGTTATGAGCCTCACATCGACACGACTTATCGGTTACTGGGGTCTGACGTATACCACTCCTAGACTTAATATGCGACATATCAGACGAACAGACCAGACTGTACGGGAGTGTTACTGATTGGATTCACAGGAGAACGGACAGGCTAGCTTGTTGATCTTCTGATCGCTCAATACCTGGGTGGCTGTTACGTTTAGCTGACCGCTTGCAGCTTGTGGGTGTTTGATATGATCATCACCTGTTACCGGCGTATTGATGATTCTTTAGAGTCCTACACAGAGGTTTCTTGGCTCAGGCAAAACGGAGTAGAGGCACATATGTGATATGTGCAGGACCGAGGATAATGCGATATGTGATACCGTACTATATTCTCGCGATATTTAGATATGAACCGGGTCATTGGATCAAGTGTTGATTCGATGAATCGGTACATGAGATATTAGTCGGTTATATTCGATATAGCCGGATCGTCGGATCAAGTGTTGATTCGATGATTTAATGTATAATGATATATATGATATATTGTATTACATTATCTAATATTGGCTCGCTTTATTATTTCATTTTCTCACGGGATTAATACATTGATATATATGCGATATATGTTAATTGTATTATTTTCTTTTGTTGCAAATATATAATATATATGTGATATATATTATTGTGACATGATATGATTTATTATGAAACGCGTTTAGTGATGATAAAAAGAGATTAGGGTTTGATTAGGGTTAGCTCCTTCTTGCTCATTCTAGAAGGATTTCCTTTTGTCTTGGTTAAAATATTATGGTTGATACTTATCCACGACTCATTCTTAACCTAACCAAACCCTAGCTCTAGTTTATTCTCTACAAAGGTTAAGCCTCTCATCCTTGACCATGGTTCCATAATCAATCATATATTCTTTACTACTATTCATCACAAAAGGATTATCTTTTTCATTCATCATCTTCTTCTCTCTTTAGCTTTGAGAAAGCTTACTAGAAATTCATTTTGTGATGATTTCATGTGAGATTATGATATAAAAAGAAAGCATAAATACTACTCCATCATCCTCATTTAATCTAGCCCATTAGATTAGGGTGTTCCCCTCATTAGAGTGAGAGAGCTTGAGTTATAGCAACTTCGACGTAGATCATCGGAGAAAAGGAATACGACAAGCTATCATGGATCGTTCGAGTCGTGGAGCCTCTCTTGAGTCCGGGAGATCGTGGATCGCGGCGAAGGGACTTCTACTCGGAGCTTATGAAGCGAAGGAGCGGACTACAAAGGTTGTAATCCCTCACACTTAGTAGTAAAGATGTTTACTTGCATGTTAAACCCTAATAATCTAGTAAAGATCCCGCCTTTGGGTTGTTCGGCACGTCTAAAATTTTATTCGGGCATGTTTGATGCCTTATGGACCTTCACAAGAGTGCCTAGGAACCCTACACATATTTCCCGTATTTCTAAATAAAAGTTTCCCGAAATTTTCTATTAGAATATTTAATCAAATAATTTCCTACACCTTCTAATATTAATTTAATAAACTTTTATTTAATTAAATATTTCCTAATTTTTTCCTAAACCCAAACCTGGCCCATGACCCAACTAAACCTTAACATTTAATTAACTAATTTATTTTTCCTAACCCAACTCCTCGACCCCCCTCTCTTCACTCATCTATTTCTCCACTCATGAAGCCCCACTTCTCCAGCTCCCCACCTCCGCCAATCGACGAGCTAAAGCCACCAAGCTCCACCATCTTCACCAAGATCCCCGACCCATCACCTCCACGCCTAGCTCTAACCAACCGAGCTCCCCCGCAACCTCCATCGCTTCTGCCACCTCTCTGCCTCCTCACTCCCTACACCTCACCAACCCACCATCACCTTCGCCCTGCCTCGCGCTCGACACCATCGTCGCCGACCATCCTCATGGCCTCACTTCGCTCTCGTCACCATCTCCTCCTCCTCCCAACTCCGCAACCACCATCACCCCGAGCACCCTGCAACCACTCCCGCGACGAACCCAACAGCCCTCACCTCGTCCTGCACCTCTTCTCCGGAGCTCGTCGCCGTTGAGCTCATCACCACGTCGCTGCATCCCGATCCCCGGCCTCTCCTCCTCGAACTCGTCTCCTCACTTACTAGATCCCGAGCCTCCTCGCTGCACAGAGCCGCACCCGAGAACCTATTGCCTGCACCCTCTCGTCGCAAGACCTCGCCGGAGATCCGACTCTCGCGACGTCACACCCTCGTCACCGCCTCCATCCCCGAGCTCCCGAGCCTTTCACCTCATCCCCATCACCGCCGTGTCATGTTCGTGCCACCCCGTGCCCGCCTCCATGCCACCGCGTACCCGGACGTGTCGTGCCCCATACCCAGTCCCCGTGCCACACCGTGCCCGATCCAGTGCACGCACCGTGCCGCTCCCGGACCATGCACCGAGTCAAGACCGTACCCAGTACCGTGTCTCTTCTGTGTCATCGCCAGGTCCACTACCGCATCACGCCTGCGTTACCACCGCGTCCAGTACCGGATCTCCGCGCATCACGCTCGCGCCACGCACCGTGTACAGCATCGCATCGTCTCATGTGTCGAGACGGAGTCCGCAAGCGGTGTCGCTTCTATATCAGCGACCGAGGCAAGTGTTCTCACTTGCTTACATGCTAATACTATACAAATCTGATTTAATGCTTAATTAGACTATATACAACTGTGTGCATAATCAATATCGATCGATATAAAGTCCTAGATCAAAACATATTTTAAATGGCGAAACTCATGATGTTTAGACCTTAATACTGCTAACAAACGCGGTGTATAAATTTGGTGGCAAATCGATGCAAGTTCCACACATAAGTGATGTCATAACCTTAATACCGAAGCTCACAATTTACCGAACACTTGACACCGTAAAATTCATAATTAATTCTAGAAAAATCCAAACGCAGCGGGCTTGGGTTCGTTGTGAAGAGTACTGCGTAATCTTTAACTCGACATGTAGAGTTACTATTAGATATATCCTCTGGATATCGAAAATAAAGAACTTACCTGACCTTGGACCGCAGTCCAGTGCAGGGACTTACTCCTCGACTTGTATTCGTACCCCTGAAACCTTGATGTTTAATTGTGATAGTGCACGGGACCAATTACCCTGCGTAGAATTTTTTTTTAGCTTTCCAATTGTAGTGGTTTCATTCGTTTTTATCATCGTTTTCTAATTTAATCACATTTTAAACCATCAGTACGTATTGCTGTCCCAAGCAGGGACAAAACGCGTATCCTGGTATTAAACATTGCATAACTCCCAGAACACAGTGGATATTATTGATCTATCCAATGCGTTGGAAATCTGACTGTTAAACCTAAATATTATCCAAATGTAACGTTGCCTAATTATGCTCCCAACTGGGAGTAAAATGTGTTACGAAACGTACTTCCAGTTCAGAAATTGGATTTCCGGCAGTGAACACTTAAAATGAAATGACCATAACTAACAAACTTGAAATCCGTTTGACGCGAAACCAATTTTAGTGGACATATAATTAAACATACTGATTACCCCTTTTATATTGTTTTGCTAGATTCTGCGCGTGTGATTTATAATAAATTTTGCAAGCGGTATGACACGGGTTGCTATATTTAATTCGTATTGTAATTACTTGCATTCTCATCATATCATGTAGCGGTTATACCATTAGTGAATAGTGGTCATATATATTGATAACCTAGTGACCGTGTTACATTACCCGGTGATAAATATTAGTGACTGGATTGTGGTAAGTACGTTAGTGTTAAAACGTGAATGAATAAGTGAAGTGACACGTACTTGTACACAATCAGCGGAACCAGTTAAATTATTGTATTGCCGACGCCTATGGGGCATATGTAAGTGTGACTATAACTAGTATGAGACGGTTATGGAAGTACTTATATTAGTGTCATGGGTAAAACATCGAGTACTGTCCATTTATCTTGGGTTCCAGTTGAGACATGCTTGATGGATACCCTATCTCCAGTTCTCACGTAGACTTGTCATGGAGCGACTAGTATTTGGGTTTATGGTCGGTGTTTGATGTAGACCACGGGGTGTGGGATAGTTTGAGTGTGAGTTCGTTCAACAGAATTTCGGGAGTCCTACTGCCGGCATATACAGAGATTCTAGGAGTCATATGGGTGATATTACTGATTATTAGTGAGCGTGTTTCGGGCCCGTGTTCCCTTGCCCCTGGGGCCTACTAGGTTGGGGATACTCCTGCAGTGGTTGACACTCACACTTGGACTGACGATAGGTTTAGCGACCTGGACAGTGAGACTTAGAGACCGATAGGTTTAGTGATATGGACATGCATTAATTACTGACTCGATATACCTGCTTTTATTGTTTACCTGTACTGGTTACTTCATGCTCATGTCATTACTCCATGTTTATTGTTTCATGTTCATCATCATTGCACGTGTTTACATTTGTATTTATATATATTGCTATTGTGTCGCTCTGATACCAACAAAACCATGTCACGCCCTGCTTCCTATAATACGGAATACGAGGGGTGACTAGGCCAGCCATGCTCCTACGGTCGAGAAAATATCCTGCCGTAGTCACACTTCGGCTTCTAGCATTACGTGGTAATCAGTAATCAATGCTCAGAGTGAGAGCATTGATTACTGATTACCACGTAATGCTAGAAGCCGAAGTGTGACTACGGCAGGATATTTCTTCGACCGTAGGAGCATGGCAGTCCTAGTCACCCATCGTATTCTGTATTATGGGAAGCGGGACGCGACATATACCGGTAGAACAGTCTTACTCGAAATGATAGTATGCTATCTAGTTTGTCTTTATAATCATGTACATGCTTTATGTGGTATTACAGATCACTATTATATGTTGATAGAGCCCATAGGATTCTTGCTTGACTACCGACATTATGATGGAGATCATATACGTGGGAGCTGGAAGTCTATAAGCACATCCTTAAATGTCCCTAGTCGTGGGAGTATCGAGACTGGGAATCGATACTCCAGTGTAGACTAGTGTATACTGATCGAGACCCCGACGAAAGGCGGTGGCCAGGTCTCACAAGCCATTGGTGTTAGTTTGTTCACCTAAGATAGTATATAGGTGCTCATTGGGTTATGAGTACACTGGATGGACTCGCCGGGAATATGCTAGTTGATATTATACATATTGTCAGATAGCAGTTTCCAGGTGACATATGTACAGGTTAGTCTGTCGACCTGAGATCGTCATTTGTCTCATGTGAGTTCCTACTGTGCTTTGATTACTACCCTACCACGGCTCAAAGGAGTCGTGCAAACAGGTTTTAGTTAGGTACAGTCCCGAGCCACATGGAGGCAGTGAGCAGATCGTCGGGGATTCGTCTCTCCCGGTATTGGGGGTTGATATCGAGCAGTGCACATGAGGCCATCACCAGAAATCTTTGGCCAAGCTAGTCGAGAATTACCGATCCAGGATCGATAGTTTCTCAGGTGGTAATAGGTTTCGTGCCGACACTAAATGTCGCGTTGTTAGGGGTCTGACTTTATCCACCCCCCTAGACTCGATATGTGATACTCTTAGACGAACAGACCGGACTGCACGGATATTGTCACTGTCAGGCTCAGTAGGGGTTCAGGATGAGTTTGCTCGTCGGCCTCCCTTTCGCTCAATACCTGGGTAGCCGTTACGTACAGCTAGTGCCGCTGACGTGCTTGTGGTTAAACCCACTGCCAGCGTATTGACGAGTCTTTAGAGTCCCATACAAAGGGTTTCCTTGATTCGGGCGAAACGTTGTAGAGGCCGTATGGTTTTACAGCAGGGCTTCGATCACTTACGTACACTTATGCGCGTATGATGTTCGGGCGGATAATACTAGTGGGTTTTGGTTTAAGCCAGATCCTAATATTATATTGATGGACCGGTTTCATCTCTTTGTATTCGTGTTTCTCGGAACACGAATACGGGTATGTATATACGGATGAGAGGAGCACAGAAGGAGACACCTCATTAGGGTTTTTACTATTTACTTGATTAAAACAATTATGAGGTGGAGGAAAGTATTTGTTATTTTTGTAAATGATAATTGAGGCATGGCTACTAGTTTTGATTGCTTGAATTTGTTTGACACTTTGACTTGGCTTGACCACTTTGACTTGGTTTGACTATTTGACTTAGATATTTTTGTAAGATATTTTGACCTAGATATTTTGATGCGATATTTTTTCATACCATGCTTGTGGTCATGTCAAGTTAGCCATCTCATTTTTCATTTATGATTATCATTTATCAAAAATATTTTCTCTTTCCTCAAGTGAGCTCTCATGTTAGCTCTTTTCTTCTTCCTCACTTCAAAACCAGAAAAACTCTCATGTGTTGAGAATCCTAGGGTTTCAAGAAACAAGTAAATCCATTTTCATACTCTACACCTAGGCCATCAAGTTTAGCAAGTTTGTTGTCCTAGTTACCTCGGCTTTGAGGTGGAGCTCGGACTATACACTCTCGGGTGGATCATCATTGACGCGAGGAGACCGAAGTTCAAGCTTGATCAAGAAGCCTCTTGGGGTTTGGGATGATGGTTGAAAACCGAAGGATACGGATCAACTCGGTATAACCATCTAACTCCTAATTTACATATTGCTAGTTTAGGGTTAAGGGTAGATCCGGGCATCGGGTTGTGGTAGCGCCAGTTTATAAAAATTTTGTTCCGCATTTGGTCACGGATTGATGGCCGAGACGCTGCCGTAACACAACAATTTCTATGCTGGGGCTTAGAATAGGATCAGTTTACATTTTATAGAAAATTAGGGACCTAAACTAATTTTTACATGTACAAATGAGCTTAGAATAGGATTAGTTTACATTTTATTGAAAGTTAGAGACCTTAACTAATTTTTGCATATAGATATGAGCTTAGACCAGGAATATCTTACATTTTATATAAAGTTAGGAGCCCAAACTAATTTTTGCATATACAAAAAATAGAAATGGGAATAATATTTCCTAAATTGCAGGACTAACCTAATTTTGATGAATATTATTTCTATGATAGATCTTAGAATGAGATTAGTTTATATTTTATAGAAAGTTAGGGACCTAAACTAATTTTTGCACATGCAATTGTGTTTAGAATGGAATTAGTTCATATATTATAGAAAGTTAGGAATCTAAACGGATCGTAAACTAATTTTTGCATATAGATTTTGCTTTAGAGAAATCTGTAAAGGCCTCCATAACTCAAATAATCCCATACTTGTGTACTTTAGTTATGCCCTAGAGTCCTTTTTGTGTTTGCGGATCTGCAATTCCCCTAACATTCCACAAAAACATATATTTATGCTTAAGATGAATTATAATTTTTTTTGATAATTCGAATTGTTCAACCCTTTTTCCTTGTTCTAGTTAAATACTAGAGATGTCAAGATAAAAATTGATATTCCTAAATTTTAAATGGAACGAGAGAAATTATAGAGATCATTGATGTTGAAAAACACTTATAGTATCTTATAAAATACCGTTCAATCATTACCTCTAACATAAATAAGCTATAAAATTAAACCATGATTTCACATTCAGAAGAATTCACAAAGCAACAAAGCACAACGCTAACTAGCCCGCATTCATTTCAGATAAAAGAAAGCTTATCATACTATATACATAGCATTAAGAACACTTGCATGTCCAATATCAACTTATATATATATATATATATATATATATATATATATATAGACATCGAGACCAAAAAACACTTGCTTCTAGTGATAATTTCCTATAAAAGGAAGCGGTCGTCACTTTTACAAAACGATACATATTTCCTGCATCAATCTTTGCTTGCCATGGTTTCCTCTTCATTCTTCACTCCTGAATTCAATAATAAAATCACCAGTCAGTTTAACATATCACATATGTTAAATACTATTTTTTTATATAAAAATACCATGAAGTATGGTATTTTTCCATATACACACCACAAACTTCCAGGGGTTTTCAATTTAACATGAAATCAAATATCCATATGCTATCAAATTGAACGCTAAATTCAAGAACGGCGTATGGTATTAAATATGAAAATCAGTGGAAGTAAATGGTATTTGCTTGCAAGCAACTAAGCACACGGTATTTATCGGCAATTTATAAATTTTATGGTATTTATATTTGCAAAAACACTAATAGTTCATGGTATGTAAGTGGAATTTAGCTTATATCAAATGCAAAGACCAAAACATAAAATCTGCATACTTTTTTCCATTCTGTTGGTAGTTGAGGGTGATAAAGGCGAAGCCCGCTTAGACTTGATGCCAAGCTTTTCTGAAGAGAACGCCGAAGAGATGAATTCTTCATCCTCGGCCAAAACCTGCAAATTTTCTTTCTTCAGCAGAAAGTTAACTGCATGTGTATCGAACCCAAATGCAAAACCCATTTGTATTAGTTTCCGGAGATCACTGTTCGAAAGAAAAACCTTCTGAGAAATGATACTGCAGATCTCTTGAGCAAAGCAGGTGATGAACTCAACACAGGTTCTGCGGTTCTCGAAGCTCAACCTGTGAACAAAGAGTTTGTGCAAATTTTTTGCCCAGTAAACGTCTTGGTCTGTTTTTGCAACCACCTTTTTCCCCCCTGATGGAAACTGTAAGATGTAGGGCACAGTAATCTGCTCCTCGGTGGCATAAAATGCAAGTTTTAGCAAAGATTTCGCTGTTGTGTGCCTCTCTTTCAATGGCATTGTAACTTGAGGAGCCGCAAGAAAAGCTAAAACAATTCTTAATAAGCCTTCCACAATTATCTTAGCTTTCATGTCTTTCTTCTCAAATTTACAATCCAATGAGAAAGATCCTGAATCGAATTTCACTAGCTCTGATAACCTTTTAACACCGAGGTAGCCATATATAAGTTCGAGCACATATGCATACCGCTGGGGATACCAAACAAATAGCGGTTCATCGGCATCGCTAGCCTCAGTAAACATAGTTGCAAGATCAATGTCATCGGGGATACAGACTTCATTCTGCATCATCAAGCAAATCTCATATTTGGAGGAACTAGCAATTGCAGGAACCTTTGCAATATTCTTCACAAGAAAATCGACATTCGAGGCCCAATTCGAGACAATGCATTCCCAAACAAAGCTGCATTCGTCATGTGTCACTTTGTATTTCTCCTCGGGTTCCCAGCTCTTCCATAACGCAACATAGTTAAATATCGATGGAGAATCCCGTACCCCAAAGGCAGAAGAGAAAAGATGAAGCAATGACATGCTGTAATATTTATCAAGAGTGTAAACTCGATATGCGCCTGAACCAAAAAGATTGCTCTTGTCCCTAAGAACACAATTTTGAGAATCCACCCAATTTCCAGTGTCATCTCCACCAGGGATCCACACTTGATACTTGGATTGCTCCTCTATCAACGAAGGCCTCCACTTGAACTTGTTGAGGAAACAATAGATCCGCGTTATGACTTGATAATTTTTGTGTAGACCGAGGCTTTGATACATTAGTGTGCAAACCTCCTCAATCTCAACCTTAACACCTATAGTTTTCAACTCTTCATGATGAAAGGAAATCCTTGTTCCATAAAATACATGATCGAGGAATGGGCCATCGGGATATTCCAACGAAGACTCCCATGCAAGATTAAAAAGGATGCATTCCCTTGGGGTTTTGTAACCAGTATGGGTCTTCAACCATTTGCTTTCATTAACATTGTCAAGAAAACGTTGAGGTAAAATTTTTTCAGCGGAATCACTCAATATGTTTCTTAAAGACTCAAGGATAAGAAGAGAAGCTTCTGGTGGAATATTTTCCGGCTTCTTTGGCAACTGAAGCCCATTTGCGACAAATTTTGATCCTTTGCTAAAATTGACCACAACACCCACTTTCTCAAGTTCATCTCTATAATCATAGATTCCAATACCATAGAATCCATCATCAATGAGAGGAAGATCGACAAATTGAGATATCATGCCCCATTTTGAATCGGATAGAATGGAGGTTGAAGGAGATTTGTATCCAAGTCTCGTCTTCAGAAAAGTGATGCTCTCCAAGGAGTTCTTGAGCACGTACAACACCGAAGGCATCTTCTCCGCAAAATTCTTGATGCAATTTAATAGAGAGATCACATCTTCGCATGTTGGGCTGACTGATGAAGTCAACGCTGACTTTAATCGAGAGGCGATCGCATTTTGTGCAGCATCAATATCTAATGCTACACCGATTTTTTTTAGCTCGCACAAGAACAGTCGAATGCTGTTGCCATAGAATGCTTCATCAATCAAAGGAATCTCTCCAACATATTGCATAAAACCCCATTCTGCATCAAATAAAATAGACTCACAAGGACAACTGAACCCGACAATGGTCTTCATCCACTGTGTAGTTCTAATTTTCTTGAGTAACACATCATGCGACGACCCCATCTCCCGAATGCACCGAAGCAACAAAAAGACACTTTCTTTCTTCATTTCAGAAAAATTTGTCGGAAATTTGAAGGTCACCAAGATACACTTGTACACATCCTCAATATCTACCACGACTCCTAAAAACTCAAGCTCAGGAACATGATTATAAATATCATCTCCGTAGAATGCTTCATCAACAACGGCGAGATTTGAAATATTCGCAACAGCATCCATTTTTGATTTCAGTAGAACAGAACCCAAAGGAGATTTGTATCCCTGAGTTGTCTTCAACCATTTTTCCTCCTTCAAGGCTTCTAATAAATCATCACTCAGCTTGCCATGCTTCTTTGAATTGTTAACATACTTAAGAAGTGAATGTGTACTCTCTCTAGTCATTTCAGATGAAACAAGCTTAATAATTTGCTCATTTAGTGCAGCATATGAATCCTCAGAAATAAACCTTACCCCTATTAATTTAAGCATGTCACTGTATCGACTAATCTTCCCATTGTAGTACTGTTCATCTATAACAGGAAAGTTTGTGAAAACTTTTGTCATTTCGATCAGAATAGGTTCGCGGGTTCCATCAAAGAGGATGGATCGATTTGGGCTCGTGAATCCCGCATTGGTCTTTATCCAATTCCCATTTTGTATGCTTTGAACGAACTTTACGGGCATTGATATATTACTAGATTGGATGTTCTTAATCCAATCGAGTAGTAAAATAGCTCGATCAGATGTGAGTTTTGCTTTTGATATATATAATTCTACATCAGGTGGGGGCAGTTCAGGCAAGTCCAAAGCTTTCATGTATTTTATCATAAAGCAAAGTAAGTTCTCACTGCGTGCACATTTGCTACCAATATCTCTATTCTCAGAGTAAAATTTGTGCCCAAGTGCAATGTATTTTTGTCTTAAAAATGGATTGTATTCGAAAAGCTTCAACCATTTACTCCCAGTTTCAGGGACAAGGATTTTTGTACAGTGTGTACGCACAAAACCTAGTGAATCAATAACTGGAAGAACACTAGAACACAAATTATACACATCGGGTTCACATACCAACTTTTCCTCAAAGGAGAGGTACAGGCAACGAGAAAGTGAAATTACCAGCTTGCGGTCATTATGTCTTGCTCTCAAAAGATTTTCAATATAGTGTCTCACCGAAGTGTACTCAATGCAGTCGCGGGTATTTAGCCATTCGACAATCTCAACTACTCTTTCATGCCGCGAAAGAGCATTATGCATCGAGTTGGACATGAAGATGGGTCGAATCTCGCATGCAACTTGCAAATTACATTTACTCAGCCATGAATGCAATTGAAAGTCTCGTGCATAATATAACGTGTTTGAATTTACTGAACTGGAACTATTAGTGCTAGGATCTCCCATTCTTCTTATGTAACTTATAAGTGGAGTATCGAACGGTCGATCATAAGGGTATTCAAACATGCACACTGTATCCTTTACGAAGCACAAAAGGTCTAGATACACCTCTTCAGAAACTTGATTCAGTAGATTGCAGCCGTGAATACATTTCGTGTACCATTCATGGCCATCTACTGATCTCTTCACATCAACAAAATCAAGAGATTGGTCATATTTGGTATCATCAATAGAAGAATGCAGAATAAATCTCCCTGTAGGAGTAACATGATCCAAAGACAAACCTTCATCCTTTGCTCTCATCAAAAGTTTTCGGAAGTCGGGTATAAGCCTGATTGACTCAACGGGCGTGCACAAACCTGTAATCTCATTAGAAAAGGACTCGTGAGGAAGAATTAGCTTCACTTTCAAGATCTCTCTAATGCTCCCTCTGACACCGTCAAGTGAAGTAACTGTTGAAGAGATCAAGGGCAAAAGCTTGATCATTTGAGGCAAGTTATCCAGAGGCTTCTTCGAGACATAAGCAACAAAAGCATCGACAAACATAGAAGGAACATGGCCTAAGATTCCTAAATTCCATTTGTTATCCATCAATATTGTTTCTCTTGAAGATGCTAACATGAAATCAGCTTGAATTATAAAAGGAAAACCTGTGACCATCTCTGTCGGCAGAAATGCAAATATCCCAGCAGAAAGCGCTCGTCTGGTGAGCCTCTCGTTAAAAGGGAACGCGAGAGTAATAGCCCACTCGTTCACTTCTCTTCTCCCATTAACCTTGCTCTTGGAATTTATGGGAAATACCTGTCTCCACATGTAGTACCAGCATTTTTTGACTGTCTCTTCTTTAGCCGAGAGCTGAACAAAATATGAAGTGGTGCTTCCGCCTCCAACACATAAAAGCTCATGCCTGCTCGAGATAGAAATCGAGGAAAGGATATCTTCGGTCTTCGAATTAGCGACAAGTTCACGTACTGATAATTGTTTGATCTTCGATAAGAAGAGCAAAAGTTCGGGGTGCACTTCAGAAAGTTGTTTCTTGACCGCCATAACTTTATCAGGCTTCAATGGGAGAATGATTGTTGTTGTTGGAAGTTTCTTTTGAGAGCCATAGATGCATGTTATGTCTGCAACTGTTGGTTTCGTATTGACCCACTCGGGTACGATGTAACCGATGCCACATTCTTGGTTGGGTTCATCGCTGAACCTGACCTGTGAAGCATTTTTGTCATGAAATTAGTTAACGGGAGATAAAAAAAGAAGGAATAATAGGAATATAAGAGGGTAAATCTCCCTAAAATACCCTCGTATGTTTTTTTACCAAAAAAATCCCTTAAAAGCAAAGTTAAAAGGGGTCTACCGTACTAAAAAAAACTTTTAGTTAGTTTAGTGATAATTAAGGTGTTGTAGGGATATCTACCCTATGGGATAAGCAGAGTGTGTATTTAACCTGATAACCACCGCTAAATATGTAGGGACATTTACTTATTAGGAACACACTCTTGAAACCGATTCCTGCAAGAAAAAAAAGACCAAAATTTCCGATAAAGCATCAGCGAAACCTAAGCTTAACTTTGGTAGTACTTGGAGACTAAATGGATGGAGAAAAGATTATTAAAGTGTTCACATATAAAAATACATCTCTCAATACTGTTCCAGAGCAATGCAAGTTCAAATCATATGCAAAACTTAAATAGACGCTTAAAAACTTTACCTCTATGCAAAAATCCAAGTTCCGGCCCACAAAAGGGCCTTCAACCTGCAGGGGCGTGTTCAATAATAAAAATATACTCTCTGGTCCTTACTACCACTTTGGGGTTCTGGTGCAGTGGCAGTGATTTTCAGAAAAAGAATATGGCAACGCACTGTTATCGAATCATGCATTCATGCAATATTGAACAGAAATTGTGGTCGAACTTATTATGAGGGCATTTCGTTCTAAATCCACATACCATGACAAGATAGACATGAAATTGTGCTCGAACTTATTATGAAGTGGCTTTTCATTACTTCAGATTAGTCTTGCAACAACAAAAACCCTTAATTTAGCAATTAGCAGAAAACGAAGATCATAACGTGTAGGTCGCACAAAAGAAACTATAAATAAATTATGGAAAAACTATTATAAGTTGTTTGAGGTACAGTTTTCATTCTAGTAATGGAATAGAAGAAGGATGGGCAGTAGTTGTAGATGTACACAGTTTAGTTTAGGCAAAATTTCAGTAACGTACCATGGCCTTTCATCATTTTTGAAGATATATACTGTATACTGTATAAATTGTAAATTGATATGATGAAGTTGGTGATTCTCAAATAAATAACTCAATCTTTCATCGTTATTTCATGTAATAAAATGTAATAAAACCCATTATTTGCCAAGTTGCATGATATATGTATGAGAATGTACAAGTGCACATCCACACATGATGCGCCCCTACAAAAAGGCCTTAACCTTATGAATTTGTTACATGGACTAACGTGGTATATAAAATGATCCCCTTGACTAAAAATGCTATTGACCAAAGTATATTGCCTCCTTAAGTAACATTACACAAAAAGTTAGTAACCAGATCGCATGCATGGATAGTAGCAAGGCAAGAATTAACCGTGTTGACTACTAACTAATGACAACTCACCCTTTTCACCGACAAAGCCTTCATGTCTCCTTCCTTTCTTGGTTGATTGTCCTATACTGCAAATAGACTCCATGTTCCTCCTCGAGAAACCAACCTCGTTGTTGAATACGAGTAAATGTTGAGTTTTAGTTTTGGTTAAGACAGAATTAAAAGCTTTGAGACATGTATGATACACTTTCCGAGAGGTGATATTGCCCCCACTACGGGAGTACAGTAGAAGGCAATCACCCCCAAGATACAACAAAGCCCTTGAAAACTCTCTCAGAAGATAATGAGAAGAAGATGCCTTAAATGTGAAGAGTAGGACACAATTTATAGACTTGAACAGACACAACCATCTGAATGGTTGTGACCAGTAAGAGTTGAACAGACACAACCACAACCGTTTGAATGGTTGTGACCATTAAGCGTTGAACAGACACAACCGTATGCCCCAAGTGCCCAAGTGCCTCATCAAAGACAATAGTAAATAAATGTTATAAGCATGCTAGAAATCAGGCCCACTTGGTTCATTATTCAAGTTATTACTTAAATATTAGGAACTATTATAAAGACTTGGGTGTTCGTCTCTCCATCCGATGTGGGACTATTTCCCACATACAAATGCAACCAATATATTCAAATTACTAACAATCCCCCACTAGTTTGTATATATTGGCTGCAACCACATCTCTCTCGTGACAAATATTATGCATAAAGAAAGGTATCTCTTGATTTAAACATTCCATTAGTGTATATATATCAATCGTCTAACAAAGTTATTGGTGTCCGCAGATTAAACCAAAACTTTTTATTATTAGAATTTGAAATACAACACACACAATATTCATCTTATTTTCTAAGAGGTTTATAACTGCTTTAGCACTATTATGGCCATGTGCTAATCTTGTACTTCATAAGCATTTACAAGAGAATACTTCATATCTCATGTTGAAGCGGCACCACTTCTATGCTAATATAGGTGGAGTTTCCTTTATTATATCCCTGTTACTGTGGATATTTAAAAATTAAATAACTCCATTGAGAGATTTCGCTCATCCTCTTTATCGTAACAGACAGCACTAGATACTTATTTATATAAGAATGAGACGCCTAGTGCAATACATACACATGACAGTAACTTGTTATTACCCATTAAACTATTAAAATTAGTTTTTACTAATTAAAGTTGGGTTACCATTACTGGTGCCAAATTGTAAATGTTTAAGTCACATTCCAATTGACGTATTCTTTACCAAATCTCTAGATAATGCCTTGGTAAAGGGATCTGCTAAATTCTTTGCAGATCTCACATAAACTATGGTAATTATTCCATTAGTTATTAATTCTCGAATATATTCATGCCTTAAGCTAATGTGTCTAGATTTACCATTATAAACATTATTATAAGCTCTAGACATAATCGCCTCACTATCGCAATGCAAGGAAATAGATGGCATTGATTGTGGCCACAACTCTATATCCAATAAAAAATTTCTCAGCCATTCCGCTTCCTTGCCTGCCGGCAGCAGCCAAAGCGACAAATTCAGATTCCATTGTTGAATGTGTGATGCAAGTTTGTTTCTTAGAGGCCTAACTAATGGCACCGCCTCCAATTGTAAATACCCAAGCTGTTGTGGATTTATTATCACTTGCACTTGTGATCCAACTTGCATCCGAGTAACCTTCTAGTACTGCAGGATAATTGGAATAAAATAGACCAAACTCTTTTGTTCTTTTTAGATACCCAAGAACTCTACTGATGGCCTTCCAATGATTAGTACTGGGTTTACTGGTATATCGTGACAATTTGCATACTGCAAAAGCTATATCAGGCCTTGTACAATGCATCGCATACATAAGGCTTCCAATAGCGCTAGCATATTCTAATTGTGCAATTACATTGTCACAATTCTCATTTAATTTCATACTCGGATCATACGGAGTAACACTTTCTTTAATATTAAGATGTTGGAATTTATTTAATAATTTCTCTAAATAATGAGATTGGTTTAGCACAAACCCTTCACTGTGTTTTTTCACCTTTATTCCTAAAATAGTATATACTTCATTCAAATCTTTCATTTTGAATACTGAAGTTAAATACATTTTTGTTTCATTTATTCCAATCATGTTAGTACCAAATATCAACATGTCGTCTACATGGAGACATATGATTATCCCATAATTCTGATTGAATTTGGAATATACGCATTTATCCGTACTATTATGCTTAAAACCATTTGATATGATTGCTTTATCAAATTTCTCATGCCATTGTTTAGGGGCTTGTTTTAAACCATATAGCGACTTAGTTAATTTACAAACTTTGTTCTCATCTCCAGGAAGTATGAAACCTTCGGGTTGTTCCATGTATACTTCCTCATTTAATTCACCATTTAAAAAGGCTGTTTTTACATCCATTTGATGCACATATAAATTATATATTGAAGCCAAAACTATAAGAATTCTAATGGATGTTATTCTAGCCACAGGTGCATAAGTATCAAAATAATCTATGCTCTCCTTTTGTGTGAATTCTTTAGCCACTAATCTTGCCTTGAATGTTTGTATAGAACCATATGTATTTAGTTTTCTTCTAAATACCCATTTACATTTTATAGGCTTAGATCCTTGAGGCAAGTCAACCAATATCCAAGTATCGTTAGACATTATTGAGTCCATTTCGTCATCAATAGCCTCTTTCCAAAATGCAATGTCTCTTGATGACATTGCTTCACTAAATGTTTTAGGATCATCTTCTATATTAAGTAGAACATGTACTTTGTTAAGCACTTTGGTTCTATCTCCTTCAACGAGAAAAACTATTGAACGCGAATCAATAAAATCAGGACCAAAAGATTTTTCTTTCCTGATTCTTTGACTTTTTCTTGGTTCAATATTTTCTTTACTTTCTCTTCTTTTCTCATTTGTAATTTTCTTAGAAGTTGCTGCATTTTCATCATTATACAAATTAGAATCAACATTGTCGTGCATAAATTTATTTTCAAAAAATTCAACATGTATCGACTCAATTATGACATTTGATTCTAAATCTAGAAGTCGATATGCATTAGAATTCTGTGCATATCCAACAAATATACTTCTAATGCCTCTCGGCCCTAATTTAGATTTATATGGATCGGTCACTTTATAATATGCTATGCACCCCCACACTTTAATATAGTTTAAATTGGGTATTCTACCATTCCAAATTTCATATGGTGAAACATGAGTTTTCTTGGATGGTATTCTATTATGAATATAACATGCTGTTAAAAGCGCCTCACCCCAAAAATTAATAGGTAATTTAGCATTTAAAAGCATAGCATTTACCATTTCAACTAAGGTCCTATTTTTCCTTTCGGCTAATCCATTGTGTTGAGGCGTATAAGGTGCAGTTCTTTAATGAATAATACCATGCATTTCGCAGAGTTGAGAAAAAGAATCAGAAAAATATTCTCCCCCTCTATCACTTCTAAGGATTTTAATCCTTTTATCTTTTTGATTTTCTACAACTGACTTATACTCTTTAAATTTCTCAAATGCTTCATCTTTTGTTCTTAATAAATATACATATGTAAAACGGGAATGATCATCAGTAAAGGTTATAAAATATCTTTTTCCTCCTCTAGTTAATTGACCATTTAATTCACAAATATCAGAATGAACAAGTTCTAATAAATTAGTATCTCTTTCGATTTTAGGGAAAGGTTTTCTAGTCATTTTTGCTTCTACGCAAATCTCACATTTATCATTAAGATCATTTTGACATGCAATGTAACTATGTTTAGACATATACTTTAAAGAGCGAAAATTTAAATGACATAGTCTAGCATGCCACAAGGAAAAAGAATACTCAACAACATAAGCAAACACGCAATTTATTTCATTAATACTGAGTTTGAACATGCCATCACAGGAATATCCCTTTCCTACAAATATATCATTCTTCGATATTACAACTTTGTAGACTCTAGAACAATTTTAAATCCCTTCTTGCACAACAGATTTGCAGATACAAGATTTTTTCTCAAATCAGGAACATGAAATACATTAAGCAGAGTAAGTTTCTGTCCAGATGTAAACTTCAATTCAACACTTTCTTTACCGAGCATTTTGGCCGAAACGTGGTTTCCCATCAATACCTCTTCAGGTTCTTTTTGATCCGTGTAGGTATTGAACATTGCTTTGTTATTGCATATATGGATGGTTGCGCCAGAATCGAGCCACCAATCTGCAGTTTTAGTTACCGCAGCCATATGCAATTCCGTAATCATGCCTATCTGCATGTCAGAAACCATAGCAACAAGTTCTTTGACTTCATTTTCTATTAGATTTGCCTTGTTGCTATTTTCTGATCCGAAACCAAGTTTCTTTCCGGTATTTCTGAATTTGCAATCTTTAATATAGTGGTCTTTCTTTCCACAGTTATAACAAGGCCACTTGTTCTTTGCAAAATTAGATTTCTTAAAATTTCCTTTCTTCTGGACTTTGAAATTGTTCTGAAATTTTCTGTGACCATTTTCACTGACATGATTCACCTTAGAGTTAGTTTTAGAACTAAGAAAAATCATGTCACGTGCACGGTTCTCTGCCTCAATCTGTAGATGAGTCTGAACTTGCTCTATGGTAAAACTTTCAGAGGAGTGCAGAATTTTCTTTCTGTATTCATTCCAAGTAGGAGGAAGTTTAGATAGAATCGCTCTAACTTGAAATGAATCAGGGACTTTAATTTCGAGTTCTCTCAGTTTAGAGACGAGTATTTGTAATTCATACACTTGATCCATGATCGGCATGTCATCAGACATCTTAAATTCAAAATATTTAAGCGCTAGAAATTTATCCGTACATTTCTTCTCATTTTTGTACTTTGTTTCAAGGGCGCTCCAGATTTCCTTTGGTGTCTTCATATTTCTGTAAAGATCATACAGACGATCGGTGAGGGAATTGAGAATGTAACCGCGACAAACTAATTCGTCTTCTTCACGCTTGTTTTTCTCTGTTCTGGCACTCTTAGCATCATTCGAACTTGACACTGAATCTGGAATTGGCGGTAAGTTCGGATTGAGAACGTAAAATATCTTCAAGGCGATCAATAAGAACACCATCTTGTCTTTCCATCTAGTGTAGTTGCTCCCATCAAATCGATCCAGTTTGATAACATCTTGGTTCTGGAAATGAACCTTGACACTTGAATTTAATTCTGTCTCCATAATATCACCTTTCGATTGTTGAGTTTTAGTTTTGGTTAAGACAGAATTAAAAGCTTTGAGGCGTGTATGATACACTTTCCGAAAGGTGATATTGCCCCCACTACCGGAGTACAGTAGAAGGCAATCACCCCCAAGATACAACAAAGCCCTTGAAAACTCTCTCAGAAGATAATGAGAAGAATATGCCTTAAATGTGAATAGTAGGACACAATTTATTGACTTGAACAGACACAACCATCTGAATGGTTGTGATCAGTAAGAGTTGAACAGACACAACCACAACCGTTTGAATGGTTGTGACCATTAAGCGTTGAACAGACACAACCGTATGCCCCAAGTGCCCAAGTGCCTCATCAAAAACAATAGTAAATAAATGTTATAAGCCTGCTAGAAATCAGGCCCACTTGGTTCATTATTCAAGTTATTACTTAAATATTAGGAACTATTATAAAGACTTGGGTGTTCGTCTCTCCATCCGATGTGGGACTATTTCCCACATACAAATGCAACCAATATATTCAAACTACTAACAATCCTCCACTAGTTTGTATATATTGGCTGCAACCACATCTCTCTCGTGATAAATATTATGCATAAAGAAAGGTATCTCTCGATTTAAATCTTCCATTAGTGTATATATCTCAATCGTCTAACAAAGTTATTGGTGTCCGCAGATTAAACCAAAACTTTTTATTATTAGAATTTGAAATACAACACACACAATATTCATCTTATTTTCTAAGAGGTTTATAACTGCTTTAGCACTATTATGGTCATGTGCTAATCTTGTACTTCATAAGCATTTACAAGAGAATACTTCATATCTCATGTTGAAGCGGCATCACTTCTATGCTAATATAGGTGGAGTTTCCTTTATTATATCCCTGTTACTGTGGATATTTAAAAATTAAATAACTCCATTGAGAGCTTTCGCTCATCCTCTTTATCGTAACAGACAACACTAGATACTTATTTATATAAGAATGAGACGCCTAGTGCAATACAGACACATGACAGTAACTTGTTATTACCCATTAAACTATTAAAATTAGTTTTTACTAATTAAAGTTGGGTTACCATTACTGGTGCCAAATTGTAACTGTTTAAGTCACATTCCAATTGACGTATTCTTTACCAAATCTCTTGATAATGCCTTGGTAAAGGGATCTGCTAAATTCTTTGCAGATCTCACATAAACTATGGTAATTATTCCATTAGTTATTAATTCTCGAATATATTCATGCCTTAAGCTAATGTGTCTAGATTTACCATTATAAACATTATTATAAGCTCTAGACATAGTCGCCTCACTATCGCAATGCAAGGAAATAGATGGCATTGGTTGTGGCCACAACTCACATATTCAATCTCAACCGTTCGAAACCGCTCGCTACCAGATCGACGGAGGACAACATTTGAGGGAGATCACAATCTCCATCAATTCTCGTGGTTTGTTTGGATTAGGGTAACTATATTCATTTGAATTGTTTGTAATTGTGACGGATATTGGATTGGGAAAAGTCATCGATACATTTAACATCGGTGCAGCCTCTGTGTGTGGCAATAAAACTATAATTGCTGTCACTGGAACTCAATAAAATCAGATATTGTGGATGTTTTTATGTTGTATGAATCGAACTACGTGCTTCATTGGGTAAAAATGGTTTGAAATAATATGTCCTAAATTCAGAATGTTAAGATGGCTAAGCGACAGTACTAAAGAAGCGAATAAATTATATATGCAGTTTATGAAGTTAGAGATAATTAGATAATCCCAGAGATGATATTATTAGTATTAGGGTAACCAAAATATGTAACCAAAGGAGCAAGAAGAGTAGAGGCAGTCTGAAATAAACATAGATGGAAACTGTTAAGAAAATACCTTAGTTGTTCTTTAATTGGTGTGCAATGCGTAATTAAAATGTCGTCGGCTGTAATAGTTGAATTAAACTTCGGAAATGTTGTTGACTTGTTGGCCGTCGGTCCATGGGTGTTGCAAGAACATATCCACATGCTTTCATGTTTATTTCTAATGCTTAGTTTTCCTTTCAGTTAATCAATTCTATAACAGAACGCGCATTTTCTCTCATCGCATGATTAATTTCATAAGTTCTGACTTCGATTTATTGTTTGTTTAAGGTGTGGAGTCATTTGATGTGGACATCAAGGAACAGAAGGTGACAGTGAAGGGCAATGTGACACCCGATGCAGTTTTCCAAACCGTTTCCAAGACCGACAAGAAAACCGCCTTCTGGGAGCCGGAACCTGCACCAGCCCCTGAAGCCGCTCCTGCTGATATAAGAATTATCTGTTAATTATAAGAATTCTCAGCCAGCAGGATGATGTATGTGCTATAAACATCATGAGAAACAACCCCTGCAGGAAAATATCCAACACTTGTATGATTTGTATCTCTACCGAAAGAACCTGTGTCTTAGTTATAAAATAATCCGACATACTCGCTAGATTTGTATCTCTACCGAAAGAACCAACCTTTCTTGACAGGATCTCCCCGATTAACAACTTGTTGAGGAGCATCGTCTTTTTTCCTCTTTTCCATTCCCTGATTCAAAGACTCCAGCCTATTTGCATAAAATTAATATGTTGTTGCAGTTTTTATAGGCAAGGCTTTAAAGAGAAATAGAATTCCTTCTGCTTGATATTCTGAACTTTGACACTGCCGATTGACGGAAGGACCGAAGATTGCGAATTGATAGTTGAATTTTGGAAAATTGCGAATGCGAATTGTATCATGTCCGGTATGTATCTGAATCCGTACTACTCAGACATAGACATATCAGATACAGATTATGCAGACTATCTTAACACACTTAGGAATTCGGAATTACGTTCCGATAATTCCGAAGTTGGTATTCTAGCTTTCCACTTCAAACTTCACTCAACCAAGATTTTTTGAACTATGCTATTCAGAAAATCCTCTATACATCTACGGTAATGACAAAATTATTAATCCAACCCCACGATAAAACAGCAGTATTAATGGTAAAAAAATTCAGGACAAAAAGAGAGAGAGAGAACACAATGAAATGATGATAAATTTGAGGTGATTGATATTATCCTGGTGCCCTAATTGCAACAAGGGAATAGATCAAAGTTCAGAAATGAAACAGGATTTAAGCATAAATAAAAACAATTGGAAGTAGAAAAGATTCGATTCATAAGAGAGAAAGGTAGCCCACATACCATCCATTTCTGCTCGATTGAAAGAGCCTGGGTGTGTTAAGAGCCTAATGAACCCGCAAGATTCTGGGTTTCTGTTGCCAACCGACCCGAACCCGAAAAACCAATTCCTATTCCCTTATCAATTATGGTTTCTATGCACAGCAAAACGCCTTGGGTGCTAGTTTTCCAACCAAAAACCTCTATGCAAGGGCTTGCATGATGTAAACCGCTTGCAAGCCATTGGATGACTTTCATTAGACCAAACCCAAAACCATCTAAGAATTTGCAAGCTTGCATACTAGTTTTTTTCCTTTTTGAGGGTAATTCAAGCGAAAATAAATAATTGAAAACCATGGTTTGAGATGTTTTGCTGTAATAAAAAATATTTTAAGATATTTCAGTGAAAAACGCAATAGTTAAGGGCAGTTTGGCGTAATATACCGAACAAGTTCTTGGGTTTATGAACATTAGGGAAAATTGTCAAAACTACCATGGCAGGTTTAACAGCTGATAAAAACCCCGGCCTCGAAGCGGTTGTCAAAAAGGCCCCGGCCCGCTCGGGAGTTGTCTAAAAGCCCCTGTAATTTTCGAAATTGTTAGGAAATGCCTACTGTTCAAAAGATTTTGTGAAAAAACCCTGGACGTATTTCATTTAAGCCTTGTGTTCCCGCGATTTGTGTATGTCATCCTTGCGCAAGGGCCATGCTGTTCTGTATCGTTTCAATTTTATCGGATGTCCCCAAAGGGAGGGCCTTATATTACCTCAACTGTTTGGATATTACAGGCAATTGCTTAGATATTACAGACAACTGCAACTGCTTAGATATTACATGCAGCTGGTATATCGGGGTTTTTGATTGGGCACAATGTTTTTAACAAGAGCAAAATTCCCAGGGGGTTTTACACAAGTTTGAAACGGGCCGAGGGCTTTTTGACAATTTACCCTTGTATTAAAATTACCTTTAAGAACTCATGGATTTAAGTTTTAAAAAAAACTGCTGAGTCTTCCCATAATTATCTTCCCTCCAAATAAAAGCCTCTCTTATATACCAGCAATGCCACCCGCGCAATGCATGGACATGAAATCCAAAGTAAAAATAATTATATTAATTTCAGAGTTTATTGTTATATCATTTATAAGTTATAATATCTCATATTTATAAATTTTAGATGAAAAATATATGAAAGCTTTCAAATACTTTGACATTTTCTTCAGATTTTCAATATTTTTATTGATATCACATACATAATTCATGAAATTTATTAAAATCTTAAAAAAATTCTGGTTTTTCAATACTTTGATTGTTATAACATATGAGAATCACGAAATGTCCAAAAAACCGACTTTTCTTTGTTTATTTGAAATTTTCAACATTTTACACATTGTATATTACACAAATATGATGAAATTTAATAATCTCAAAATTTTTAGTTTCCAATATTTTATTTGCTATAATAGAAGAAAATCATGAAATATTTAAGAATAAATTACATTATATCGGTTATTCAATATTTTCTATGAATGAATCAAAATTTATTGTTTTCTTTCTTTTTCAGTATTATGCATGTTACATTAATTTCTTAAAAATCTCAAATTTTTCTATCTTATTCAGGTTTTTAAATATTTTACATTCTATAACACATAATAACCGCGAAATTTACAAAAATCTGAAAATTATTTATTTTCTTCAAATTTACAATATTTTGCATCCAAAAATGTGTAATTTAAAAATCTCAAAATTTTCTTCTGTTATTAGGTTTTCCAATATTTTGCTTGCTATATAGCATACAAAAATCGAGATATTTTCAAAAATATCAAAGTTTTCTGCTTCCTTCATATTATCAATATTTTTCATGCTATATATAGCACACGAAAATAGTGAAAATTTTAAATTAAAAAATTTTCTTCAAATTTCCAATATTTTGCAACGCGGAAATTACAAAAATTTCAAAAATCTCAATAATTTTTATTTTATCCGTTTTTTTCTACATTTTTGCTTGATATAGACCTTACCTAATTTTGGTGAATATTATTTATATGCTCGAGCTTAGAATGGGATTAGTTTACATTTTATAGAAAATTAGGGACCTAAACTAATTTTTGCATGTACAAATGAGCTTAGAATATGATTAGTTTACATTTTATAGAAAGTTAGAGACCTTAACTAATTTTTGCATATAAATATGAGCTTAGAATAGGAAGAGTTTACATTTTATAGAAAGT
Organism: Agapanthus africanus; assembly: GCA_030015575.1. Lineage (NCBI taxonomy): Eukaryota > Viridiplantae > Streptophyta > Magnoliopsida > Asparagales > Amaryllidaceae > Agapanthus > Agapanthus africanus. Next base: position 525,255,979 of record JASDDO010000022.1, read on the forward strand.
TAGGGGCCTAAACTAATTTTTGTATATACAAAAAGATAGAAATGGGAATATTTCCTAAATTGCAGACCTAACCTAATTTTGATGAATATTATTTCTATGCTAGATCTATGAATGTGATTAGTTTACATTTTATAGAAAGTTAGGGACCTAAACTAATTTTTGCACATGCAAATGTGTTGAGAATGGGATTAGTTTACATTTTATAGAAAGTTAGGGACCTAAAATAATTTTATCAGGGACCTAAACTAATTATTGCATATAGATATGAGCTTAGAATGGGATTAGTTTGCATTTTATAGAAATTTGGGGGTTTAAACTAATTTTCGCACAATCAAACAAAATAGAAGTGGGGTTTAAACTAATTTTGATATATTTTGTATATGTTATATATAGATAGATAGATAGCGGACAGGCAAAATATCTAAAGTAAGCTTGAAGATATTTTAGCATTAATGCATTGATATGATGCAGATAAGATGTCCACCTGCACTTTGAGAATTGCTAAAAATCCAAATCTTGATATTTGTATTGCTTAAAAGTTGAGAAATCTGTAAGAGCCTCCATAACTCAAATAATCCCATACTCGTGTTTGCCGACCTGCAATTCCCCCAACATTCCACAAAAACATATATTTATGATTGCGGGGTTGTGTCATTCATCCTAGATGGCACGGTCGTGTCTTCCAAATTTTTTGAGAATTCGAATTGTCCAACCCTTTTTCCTTGTACTAGAGATATCAAGATACAAATTGATATTCCTAAATTTTTAACCATGATTTCACATTGAGAAGAATTCACAAAGCACGACGCTAACTAGCCCGCATTCATTTCAGATAAAAGAAAGCTTATCATACTATTTACATAGCATTAAGAACACTAGCATATAGCATTAAGAACACTAGCATGTCCAATATCAACTTATATATATAGACATCGAGACCAAAAAACACTTGCTCCTAGTGATAATTTCCTATAAAAGAAAGTGGTCGTCGCTTTTACAAAATGATACATATTTCCTGCATCAATCTTTGCTTGCCATAGTTTCCTCTTCATTCTTCACTCCTGAATTCAATAATAAAATCACCAGTCAGTTTAACACATCACATATGTTAAATACTATTTTTTTTTATAAAAAATACCATGAAGTATAGTATTTTTCCATATAAACACCACAAACTTTCTGGGGTTTTCAATTTAACATGAAATCAAATATCCGTATGCTGTCAAATTGAACGCTAAATTCAAGAACGGCGTATGGTATTAAATATGAAAATCTGTGGAAGTACATGGTATTTGCTTGCAAGCAACTAAGCACATGGTATTTATTGGAAATTTATAAATTTTATGGTATTTATATTTGAAAAAACACTAATAGTCCATGGTATGTAAGTGGAATTTAGCCTATATCAAATGCAACGACCAAAAGATAAAATCCGCATACTTTTTTCCATTCTGTTGGTAGTTGAGGGTGATAAAGGCGAAGCCCGCTTAGACTTGATGCCAAGCTTTTCTGAAGAGAATGCGGAAGAGATGAATTCTTCATCCTCAGCCAAAACCTGCAAATTTTCTTTCTTAAGCAGAAAATTAACTGCATGTGTATCGAACCCAAATGCAAAACCCATTTGTATTAGTTTCCGGAGATCACTGTTCAAAAGAAAAACCTTCTGAGAAATGATACTACAGATCTCTTCAGCAAAGCAGCTGATGAACTCAACACGGGTTCTGCGGTTCTCGAAGCTCAACCTGTGAACAAAGAGTTTGTGCAAATTTTTTGCCCAGTAAACATCTCGGTCTGCTTTTGCAACCACCCTTTTCCCCCCTGATGGAAACTGTAAGATGTAGGGCACAATAATCTGCTCATCAGTGGCATAAAATGCAAGTTTTAGCAAAGATTTCGCTGTTGCGTGCCTCTCTTTCAATGGCATTGTAACTTGAGGAGCCGCAAGAAAAGCTAAAACAATTCTTAATAAGCCTTCCACAATTATCTTAGCTTTCATGTCTTGCTTCTCAAATGTGGAATCCAATAAGAAAGATCCTGAATCGAATTTCACTAGAGCTGATAACCTTTTAACACCAAGGCAGCGATATATACGTTTGAGCGTATATGCATACCGCTGGGGATACCAAACAAATAACGGTTCATCGGCATCGCTAGCCTCAGTAAACATAGTTGCAAGATCAATGTCATCGGGGATACAGACTTCATTCTGCATCATCAAGCAAATCTCATCTTTGGAGGAACTAGCTATTGCAGGAACCTTCGCAATATTCTTCACAAGAAAATCGACATTCGAGGCCCAATTCAAGACAATGCATTCCCAAACAACGCTGCATTCGTCATGCGTCACTTTGTATTTCTCCTTGGGTTCCCAGCTCTTCCATAACGCAACATAGTTAAATATCGATGGAGAATCTCGTACCCCAAAGGCCGAAGAGAAAAGATGAAGCAATGGCGTGCTGTAATATTTATCAAGGGCATAAACTCGATATGCGCCTGAACCAAAAAGATTGCGCTTGTCCCTAAGTACACAATTTTGAGAATCCACCCAATTTCCAGTGTCATCTCCACTAGGGATCCACACTTGATGCTTGGATTGTCCCTCTATCAACAAAGGCCTCCACTTGAACTTGTTGAGGAAACCATAGATCCGCATTATGACTTGATAATTTTTGTGTAGACCGAGGCTTTGATACATTAGTGTGCAAACCTCCTCAATCTCAACCTTAACACCTATAGCTTTCAACTCTTCATGATGAAAGGAAATCCTAGTTCCATAAAATTCATGATCGAGGAATGGGCCATCGGGATATTCCAACGAAGACTCCCATGCATGATTAAATAGGATGCATTCCCTTGGGGTTTTGTAACCAGTATGGGTCTTCAACCATTTGCTTTCATTAACATTGTCAAGAAAAGGTTGAGGTAAATTTTTTTCAGCGGAATCATTCAATATGTTTCTTAAAGACTCAAGGATAAGAAGAGAAGCTTCTGGTGGAATATTTTCCGGCTTCTTGGGCAACTGAAGCCCATTTGCTACAAATTTTGATCCTTGGCTAAAATTGACCACGGCACCCACTTTCTCAAGTTCATCTCTATAATCATAGATTCCAATACCGTAGAATCCATCATCAATGAGAGGAAGATCAACATATTGAGATATCATGCCCCATTTTGAATCAGATTGAATGGAGGTTGAAGGAGATTTGTATCCAAGTCTCGTCTTCAGAAAAGCGATGCTCTCCAAGGAGTTCTTGAGCACATACAACACCGAAGGCATCTTCTCCGCAAAATTCTTGATGCAATTTAATAGAGAGATCACATCTTCGCATGTTGGGCTGACTGATGAAGTCAACGCTGACTTTAATCGAGAGGCGATCGCATTTTGTGCAGCATCAAAATCTAATGCTACACCGATTTTTTTTAGCTCGCACATGAACAGTCGAATGCTGTTGCCATAGAATGCTTCATCGATCAAAGGAATCTCTCCAACATATTGCATAAAACCCCATTCTGCATCAAATAAAATAGACTCACAAGGACAACTGAACCCGACGATGGTCTTCATCCACTGTGTAGTTCTGATTTTCTCGAGTAACACATCATGCAACGACCCCATCTCCCGAATGCACCGGAGCAACAAAAAGACGCTTTCTTTCTTCATTTCAGAAAAATTTGTTGGAAATTTGAAGGTAGCCAAGATACACTTGTACACATCCTCAATATCTACCACGACTCCTAAAAACTCAAGCTCAGGAACATGATTATAAATATCATCTCCGTAGAATGCTTCATCAACAACTGCGAGATTTGAAATCTGCGCAACAGCATCCATTTTTGATTTCAGTAGAACAGAACCCAAAGGAGATTTGTATCCCTGAGTTGTCTTCAACCATTTTTCCTCCTTCAAGGCTTCTAATAAATCATCACTCAGCTTGCCATGCTTCTTTGAATTGTTAATATACTTAAGAAGTGAATGTGTAATCTCTCTAGTCATTTCAGATGAAACAAGCTTAATAATTTGCTCATTTAGTGCAGCATATGAATCCTCAGACATAAGCCTTACCCCTATTAATTTAAGCACGTCACTGTATCGACTAATCTTCCCATTGTAGTACTGTTCATCTATAACAGGAAAGTTCGTGAAAACTTTTGTCATTTCGATCAGAATAGGCTCGCGGGTTCCATCAAAGAGGATGGATCGATTTGGGCTCGTGAATCCCGCATTGGTCTTTATCCAATTCCCATTTTGTATGCTTTGAACGAACTTTACGGGCATTGATATATTACTAGATTGGATGTTCTGAATCCAATCGAGTAGTAAAATAGCTTGATCAGATGTGAGATTTGCCTTTGATATCGATAATTCTACATCAGGTGGGGGCAGTTCAGGCAAGTCCAAAGCTTTCATGTATTTTATCATAAAGCAAAGTAAGTTCTCACTGCGTGCACATTTGCTACCAATATCTCTATTCTCAGAGTAAAATTTGTGCCCAAGTGCAGCGTACTTTTGTTTTATAAATGGATTGGATCCGAAAAGCTTCAACCATTTACTCCCAGTGTAAGGGACAAGGATTTTTGTACAGTGTGTATGCACAAAACCTAGCGGATCAATAACTGGCAGAACACCAGAACACAAATGATACACGTCGGGTTCACATACCAACTTTTCCTGAAAGGAGAGGTACAGGCAACGAGAAAGTGAAATTACCAGCTTGCGGTCATTATGTCTTGCTCTCAAAAGATTTTCAATATAGAGTCTCACAGAAGTGAACTCAATGCAGCCGCGGGTATTTAGCCATTGGACAATCTCAACTACTCTTTCATGCCGTGAAAGAGCATTATGCATCGAGTTGGACATGAAGATGGGTCGAATCTTGTGTGCAACTTGCAAATTACATTTACTCAGCCATGAATGCAATTGAAAGTCTCGTGCATAATATAACGTGTCTGAATTTACTGAAGTGGAACTATTAGTGCCAGGATCTCCCATTCTTCTTATGTAACTTATAAGTTGAGTATCGAACGGTCGATCATAAGGGTGTTTAAACATGCACATTGTATCCTTTACAAAGCACAAAAGGTCTAGATACACCTCTTCAGAAACTTGATTCAGTAGATTGCAGCCGTGAATACATTCCGTGTACCATTCACGGCCATCTACTGATCTCTTCACGCCAAGAAAATCAAGAGATTGGTCATGTTTGGTATCATCAATAGAAGAATGCAGAATAAATATCCCTCTAGGAGTAACATGATCCAAAGACAAACCTTCATCCTTTGCTCTCATCAAAAGTTTTCGGAAGCCGGGTATAAGCCTGATTGACTCAACGGGCGTGCACAAACCTGTAATCTCATTAGAAAAGGACTCGTGAGGAAGAATTGGCTTCACTTTCAAGATCTCTCTAATGCTCTCTCTGACATCGTTAAGTGAAGTAATTGTTGAAGAGATCAAGGGCAAAAGCTTGATCATTTGAGGCAAGTTATCCAGAGGCTTCTTCGAGACATAAGCAACAAAAGCACCAACAAACATAGAAGGAACATGGCCTAAGATTCCTAAATTCCATTTGTTATCCATCAATATTGTTTCTCTTGAAGATGCTAACATGAAATCAGCTTGAATTATAAAAGGAAAACCTGTGACCATCTCTGTCGGCAGAAATGCAAATATCCCAGCAGAAAGCGCTCGTCTGGTGAGCCTCTCGTTAAAAGGGAACGCGAGAGTAATAGCCCACTCGTTCACTTCTCTTCTCCCATTAACCTTGCTCTTGGAATTTATGGGAAATACCTGTCTCCACATGTAGTACCAGCATTTTTTGACCATCTCTTCTTTAGCCGAGAGCTGAACAAAATACGAAGTGGTGCTTCCGTCTCCAACACATAAAAGTTCATGCCTGCTCGAGATAGAAATCGAGGAAAGGATATCTTCGGTCTTCGAATTAGCGACAAGTTCACGTACTGATAATTGTTTGATCTTCGATAAGAAGAGCAAAAGTTCGGGGTGCACTTCAGAAAGTTGTTTCTTGACCGCCTTAACTTTATCAGGCTTCAATGGGAGAATGATTGTTGTTGTTGGAAGTTTCTTTTGAGAGCCATAGATGCATGTTATGTCTGCAACTGTTGGTTTCGTATTGACCCACTCGGGTACGATGTAACCGATGCCACATTCTTGGTTGGGTTCATCGCTGAACCTGACCTGTGAAGCATTTTTGTCATGAAATTAGTTAATGGGAGATAAAAAAAAAGGAATAATAGGAATATAAGAGGGTAAATCTCCCTAAAATACCCTCGTATGTTTTTTTACCAAAAAAATCCCTTAAAAGCAAAGTTAAAAGGGGTCTACCGTACTAAAAAAACCTTTTAGTTAGTTTAGTTAAAAGGGGGTAAGCAGAGTGTGTATTTAACCTGATAACCGCCGCTAAATATGTAGGGACATTTACTTATTAGGAACACACTCTTGAAACCGATTCCTGCAAGAAAAAAAAAAGACCAAAATTTCCGATAAAGCATCAGCGAAACCTAAGCTTAACTTTGGTAGTACTTGGAGACTAAATGGATGGAGAAAAGATTATTAAAGTGTTCACATATAAAAATACATCTCTCAATACTGTTCCAGAGCAATGCAAGTTCAAATCGTATGCAAAACTTAAATAGACGCTTAAAAACTTTACCTCTATGCAAAAATCCAAGTTCCGGCCCACAAAAGGGCCTTCAACCTGCAGGGGCGTGTTCAATAATAAAAATATACTCTCTGGTCCTTACTACCACTTTGGGGTTATGGTGCAATGGCAGTGATTTTCAGAAAAAGAATATGGCGACGCACTGTTATCGAATCATGCATTCATGCAATATTGAACAGAAATTGTGGTCGAACTTATTATGAGGGCATTTCGTTCTAAATCCACATACCATGACAAGATTGACATGAAATTGTGCTCGAACTTATTATGAAGTGGCTTTTCATTACTTCAGATTAGTCTTGCAACAACAAAAACCCTTAATTTAGCAATTAGCAGAAAACGAAGATCATAATGTGTAGGTCGCACAAAAGAAACTATAAATAAATTATGGAAAAACTATTATAAGTTGTTTGAAGTACAGTTTTCATTCTAGTAATGGAATAGAAGAAGGATGGGCAGTAGTTGTAGATGTACACAGTTTAGTTTAGGCAAAATTTCAGTAACATACCATGGCCTTTCATCATTTTTGAAGATATATACTGTATACTGTATAAATTGCAAATTGATATGAAGTCAGTGATTCTCAAATAAATAACTCAATCTTTCATCGTTATTTCATGTAATAAAAACCATTATTTGGCAAGTTGCATGAATATGTATGAGAATGTACAAGTGCACATCCACACATGATGCGCCCCTACAAAAAGGCCTTAACCTTATGAATTTGTTACATGGACTAACATGGTATATAAAATGATCCCCTTTACTAAAAATGTTATTGACCAAAGTATATTGCCTCCTTAAGTAACATTACACAAAAAGTTAGTAACCAAACCGCATGCATGGATAGTAGCAAGGAAAGAATTAACCGTGTTGACTACTAACTAATGACAACTCACCCTTTTCACCGACAAAACCTTCATGTCTCCTTCCTTTCTTGGTCGATTGTCCTATACTGCAAATAGACTCCATGTTCCTCCTCGAGAAACCAACCTCGTTGTTGAATACGAGTAAAGTCATCAGAGCTCCAGTTTCGGTTATGTCCTTAGAAGTCACAATAAATTCTAAGGACGGTTCAACTCCTTCAGGGTATTCATTGTCTTCGGCATTCTTGAACAGGCATCACAGAACAGAAACCAATAAGTTGATCTTAAATACTTCTAAAAATATAAACACGACAAACGTATTCCCCCCCCCCCCCCCTTCAATGTTCGTAATTGAATAACATATGCGTGGGAACCATCAAGAACACTAGCAGCTAACATGGTTAAAATAGACTTTATTATGCATTATGAGAAACAATAATGATGGTGTAATTCATATCATCATAATTGTAATTTAATTAATAAGGATTCAGGTTCATACCCATGAGAATGATATTCCATATGACCAAAACAAAATAAATAGTCAGGTTGAGACCATCAACTAACATCTTGCATGGTTCCATCACAAAATTAAACAGTAGCACTTTGCATCACACAAAAATATATTACAGAGTAGTTACTAGTTACTTACCTGTATAAGTTCCATGAGAAAGTGGACATCTTTGGCATAGAGCTCAAGGGAGAGATTATGAACAGAATGGTGAAGGTCCTTTGTTAAGGGATTGGGATCTCCTCCAACTCCTATTGAGAACTTTCTCTTTCTAACCTCTGCAATGTGTTTCTCTGCAGCTTCAGTTGAAGCCATGGCTCAAGAACAGAAAAGGCAAAATGGAAGAAGAGAGATGAATACTCCCTTTAATTTGGGAGAGGAGAACAGAAAAGGAAAAATGGAAGAAGAGAACTTTGATGCTGCTTGACATGACCACTTGCTGAGGTATACATGCATCCAATTGTGTTACCATTTCGACTAGAAACTACTATTAATTTAAATTATAAAAAAGGGTTTTTGCACATACCCCTAAACAATTTGATATTTATTTATATCCTCATGGGATTGAAATCTTTAAGCTGCTTGAAAACCCTTTTTTTCAAATAAATAAATAAATAATTTTTTAGTGTTGGAACAATAAATTGTATTGAATATGGAGGAAATTAAATCTTATCGAAATCTTTTTATAACTTTTGTTATTTTGCCAAATATATTCTAAAACTTCTTCTTTGGATTTTATAATTTTTGGTATTTATACCAATTTATAATTTTGTGTCCTATTTTACAATCTCATCATTATTCTTTTAATTAGAAAAAATATGAAAAAATTATTCCGTCAACATACTATGAAAGGATTATTATTATAAGAATTATATAAATGATGAATAAGATATTTTATCGAATAAAGAGTAAATTCATGGATCACAACACATGAAGAATTTCTAACTTTGATAGTGATAAAAAAAAGATAGAAAAGCAGAAAATTTGGATTATTGCACTCCGAGATTTAATAAAAATAAAACCCTGATTCCATCATAGAAAAATTTGGTTGTCATAGCACAGTAAAAATATATAAAATTGTGAATAAACCATTTCAATATTAGTGAGTTATAGATTAATGAGGTCAAACGAATTTTAGAAAAATCAAATAAATGGTGTCCAAGTCCTTTTGTCAAAAGAAAAGGTAATTTCGAAAGTGACTAAATTTTATGAAAAAAATAAGTAAAATGATGATTATGCCATAAAAATGATAAAAATTATGGTTATATATGACTAGTTTTATAAAATTTCATAAGATAAGAATAATTCACAACATTACACAGAATGATGGCTTATTTATGTGATTGTAAATTGCTAACTGTGAGTCGCCTTTGAAGACGTCACTACACATACGGAGCGCAATATCTAGTTCCATTGCTATGAGCGAAGTCTCATATTCTGCCACGTTATTTTTGCCAGGAAAACACAGCCAGTACGGCTAGTGTCTTCTTTTCGTTTCTGTCCCCCCCCCCCTCCTTTCCATTCCCTGATCCAACGACTCCAACTCTTTTCTGAAAACAAGGCCTGAAGAAAAAGCTTACATTAGAAATAATCGAATCGATAAGCTATTGATATATGCTTGAAATATTCCGTATGAAAAAAAAATGCTAGCTATTTCATTTCTGCTACGGGAAGGAGAGTGAAGAAATAAGAACAACTTGGCACCTTCAAGGCAATCATGCAAACTCCATAGCTGGCGAAATCCTCCCATTCCCTGCATTCCACTTGCAACAATCATGCGCCTGCGGTATTATGATAGTAATAAGTTCTCAAAATTTAAACATTAACAACATAACGGAAATCTTACAGTGAAAAATCTATGATGATGCATTTTTATTCTTTCAGGGGATCAAACAGAAAAAATAGGACGATAAAGAACAAGAAAAATTAAAATATTGCACAAATTTTATAAAACCTTTTTCAAACTACTAACAAAGAGCACGAATAATCAGAATCACAAATTCATCATTGCTTGATGAAAAACATGGAGACTGCACACATTTTGTAAAAGGTCATGTAGACTACACACATTGCTCAAGATATTTGCCTCTCGAGAGTTGCGAGTGACCCTTGATGCTGATTAGCTATATCCTTTGCTTCTTCTAAGGGTTCGGTAGCCTCAGCTTGTACTCGCTCCCCTGAGGCTGTTGCCTCGGCCTACATAAAATATCAAACCGTTACATCAACGAATCACATGAAACAAGAGAAAAGGGGTTATAGAATTATGCAACATATCTGACCATTTTCTCAGCACACTGCTGTACAACACAATCTCATCTTGATTATCATTGGTCTGTAGAACTGAAACGTTTTATCTAAAGCTTCTACATCCAACTTACACCAGTACAAAGCGTAGGGAAAAAAATATGGTCAAAATTTTATTTTAAAAAACCGACGCAAGTAATGGTTCCTGAGAATTCTATCGCATAAATTGACACCTTGAAGGCTTCAAGCATATGAGATGCAATCTTTGGGGGCATATTAGGTGATGGTGGCCCAAGCATAAGATCATCACCCACCTAGATCATTTCCTCCATGGTTGGCCGAGAATCAACTATAGCCAAACAAGAAACAAAAGAAATCATCAGTACTGTTCAGGAAAACATATGAAAATTAACACAACTTTTTATCCCCCAATAGCATTGCCATCTCGTAATTCAAGCCGACTTACGGGGGGACAAAGTCTTCTTCTCTGATAATTGTTCATAAAATTAATAATTTAATATTTTGATGGAGTTTTTCTGGACAAGTGCTTTGAATAGAAAGAAAATTTCTTCTACTTGATATTCTGAACTTGACACTAACAATTGTCAAGAGGACCATATCTAACATAATCTTTGCATATCCCAACAAATTGTATCCTCAACAGGCTTGGCAAATTGCGGATCTGTGAAACCGACTCATATTCTGTCCTGTATCCGTACCCGGATCCTTGCAACTTCGACACAACCATCTCTTAATTAAGAACTTTTTGGTTGCAAAGTTTGGATAACTATACATACTTTATAAACGAAGATATAGGCTTGCAGAATACAGTTTGCAAGGTTCTAAATCGACTTAAAGTATAAATTTGCTCTGTGGTTAATTTGTCTTTGCAGTTATCTTAACCCCACAAGGTTTGTTTTCTTCCCTTCATTTAGAGTTAGAATAATTGACGTTCAAATGAATATTACATAATTTCAAGTACCTAGCAATGCCACTTTGGTGATTAAGAATCTTATTCTATGATGCTTGTCCCAAGCCAAGATAAAGATGGGGGTTGTGTTAGATAGCCAACAAGCCAACATAAATCATAGTCGGATCTCCATGAATGCTCCGATTAGGAGGAGGGGCAAATTTTTAGCTAATGGTGCAATAAGGGTGAAAGCTAGACCTAAACAAACATGAATGGAGGCATTTGAAAAATAGGTTCGTTGACAGTTTAGTTGAGAAGACACACCACCCATTACATGAGACATATTACATATAGCCGATCTCAAAAGTTTGGGATATAGGGTTGTCGTCGTCGTCCGATAACTCTACTTTATCCCAGCTCCAACATCATCAAAGTATAGCATGGTGGAGTTAAATAATTGAAAGTTAAGCTTCGATAGCACTACCAAACATCGTTTATCCTAACTTAGCTTAAAAGTTGGTCCCCGAGCTTTCAACTGCAAATTAGCATCAAATTTACTAAACAACTGTTTCGTCTGAGTTATAATGAAACTAGGGCTTAGGCTCCAAACTTCACATAATTATAGAAGAAGCCCTAATAAATATTCAACAAAGTTAAATCCTGACCAAAAATTAATGATGATGCCTCATAATTCTCATAGACATATGGATTTACATTAGCCCCAAAACCAAGGGGGAAACGACATCAATGTCAAAATTCAGCCAAATATATATCGCATTATGGTTCATCTATGCTGCCTCCCACAAACAAGCTACAAACTTCAAGTCAAGAAAAATTCGCTATCTAATCCTTTGCCCAATTTCTCTATTGATTCTCTTAATGAAACAAGATTTAAGCGTGAAAAAACCAATTAGAGCTTGAAAAAGAATCAATTGAAAAGGAGAGGGGAAAAAAGGACACATACCATCCCTTTCTCGATTGAAGATCTGAGAGAGAAGGAACCCTTCAGGTCTGATATTGGGTTATTGGATTGGATTATTAATCTCCTTATTTGAACCCGAAACAGTATGATTTCGGGTTCAAATTGACAACCGGCCCGAACCCAAAACTAATTTCTAAAACACACTAATTTAGTGTGGTAAGTGGTAACAAAGTTTTTGGGTTTCAAAAAGAAAAATTACTTTTGCTTTAGTGTATTAACAAAGTTTTGCTAATTGCCTCATATCGACCAAAAATGAGAACAAAGTTTTGTAGCCGGTTAGCAAACTAAATTACATCAGTATCAAACCACCTGCTATCTTTTATTTATTTATTTATTCTCGTTAAAGAGATATATGGATGGTTGGATAAATCTACTGAGACTCGATGTGTTGTTGGGTTAAGTTTTTTGGATCGAAATCAGTCCCAAGTAGTCATCAATGGGCCTTTCAATGCTAAACGTGTCACTGGGATCTGAATCCACAACATCAGTGATGAAAATTATGGCCTTCTTTTATCATTGTTGGATAGCAGTTGCCCTCGTACGACAGCCCAACACGAAAAACACGGTAAAACCTCGAACCGAATATAAATCTATTTATGAGGTACCATATATTTTGGAAGATATGCTAAGTGTAAGTGCACGGCGGCGCCCCGGATGTCAATCCGACGCCGGAATGCGGAAGCGGTGATAAACTTTAAATTTTGCGGACTTAGCAAACCGGCACCACCGCGCACTAAACCCCGGATCGGGCCATTAAACTAGATCTAGCAAAGTACAAGAAGGGGAAGAGATATACCGAGTGATCCGAGTCCTCCGGTCTTCTCGTCGTCGTCCCGATCTCTCGCGGAATGTCCGGTCTCCATCTCCTCGCCGGAAGGGCACCACGTCGCCTGCATCTTTTACGGGCTCCCGCCTCTATACCGAGGCAACTCGGGCATGAAGCTGGCAAGTCGACATGCCCAAGACTTGCTATAGAATATAGTGTAGAGTGCATGTCTCACTTTGGGGTATTGGTTGTCTTTTGAGGATGGAGGAATGAAGGTATGAAAAATGGTGCTTTCATTTTTCCTTGTATCAAAAATGAGATGAATGAAATTTGCCACACCACCAAAATCAAAGCTCTCTCACTCTCAAAAAATTGGCCGGCCACCCATGTTGTGAGAATGGTGGAGGGTGAACCAAAGATATGAAGGAAGGTGATTGTAGGATAAAGGTGGAAGGTGATCATAAACAAACATCAACCATGCTTAATTCACATCAAAACCATACCCTTTCAAATCTCAATTAATGCAAGAACCATCATGGAAAAAGAAAAGCAAGGATGCTTATCCTATCATAATGAATACACTTGCAAGAAAACCCCTCCACAAATGTTATTTGCACAATTGCAAATAACCCCCTCCATCGGAAAAGTCCGGCCGGGAAAGAACAAAGGAAAACCGGCCGGAACGGAATGCAAACTGGCAACTCCAGAAAACTGGTTCCATAATAAATTACAGGAAAACCCCAATACTGTGCATACACACCCGCAATAGTATTCCGTCCGGATACAAATGCAATGAGACAAAATCTACACTGTACTATACTAGGATCCGGCTTAAACCAAAGCCGGCTAGTAAAAACTGTCCGATCACGATCTGTGCAATACCGCACGTATCTGATCGAACCCTGCCATATCTCCATACGGCCTCTACAGCGTTTCGCCCGAAAGCTTGAGTAACTGAAAGTGTGGTGGACTCTAAAGACTCGTCAATACTATGGCTGTGGATTTAACCACTAGCACGTCAGAGGTATAAGCCAATACGTGACGGGCCACCAGCTATTGACTAAAAGGGACGTCGATGAGTGAACTCATCCTGACACCCTACTGAGCCTGTCAGTGACAATATCCGTACAGTCCGGTCCGTTCGTCTATGAGCATCGCATGTCGGGCCTAGGGGGTTGGTAAAAGTCAGACCCCCAAAAGCGGTACAAGTCGTGTCGGAGTGTAGCCCAGAACACCCTGAGATACTACTGGAATACCTACCAGTAAATCTCCTGCCTTGGCCAAGGACTTCGTGTAATGGCTCTCCTAGACACAGCGCGACCTCACCCCCAATACCGGGAGAGACGAACCCCTGAAGATCCGCTCACTGCCTCCATGTGGCTCGGGGCTGTACCCAACTAAAACCTGTTTGCACGACTCCTTTGAGCCGTGGTAGGATAGTAATCAAAGCACAGTGGGAACTCACACGAGACAAATGGCGATCCCCAGGTCGATGAACTAACCTGTACACATGTCACCTGGGAACTGCTATCTGACGTCAGGTATAAGACCAACTAGCATGTTCCCGGCGAGTCCTGTCCGGTGTACTCATAACCCAATGAGCACCTGTATACATCTTAGGTGAACCAACTGACACCAGTGGCTTGTGAGACCGGCCACCGCCCCTCGTCGGGGTCTCGACTGTATACACTAGTCTACTCTGGAGTATCGATGCCCTGTCTCGAAACTCCTACGACTAGGGACCTTTTAAGGATGTGCTTATAGACTCCAGCTCTCACTTATATGATCGCCCTCATACTGCTGGCAGTCAAGCAAGAATCCTAGGGGCTCTATCAACGTGCAATAGCGACATGTCAGGTCACCTAAAGCAGTACACGATGATAAAGGTAAACCAGATATCATACTATCATCTCGAGTAAGACTGTCCTCCCGGGATAGGTCATCCCTCAATCATTGCAATCACGTGCCTGTGACCCAATAATTGACTTTGAGGGCACTATCTCCAACAATCTCCCACTAGCACTCAAGGCTAATTATTGCGATGTCGCATACTCACAGCCCGTGTGATACCGAACACCCAACTCCTCTACTAGTCAGTCTCATAAAGCCTGTTTGCGAAACTCTTGCGTTCGAGGAATAGCCTCAGTGAGTGGATCCGCCTAGATGTTTCTTTCTATGTCTCTCTATATCTCAAGTTCGCAGAGAAAGCCATCTCCCGAAATGAGCAATACCTGTCTTAGAATGTCTGGATGTCTGATGGGACCTAGCTCATAAATGAACTCCAAATCCAAACTTCTTAGACTGTATCGTCAACTGAACTTAATCAGTATCCTGCGCCATGCCACCCTCAGTATTGCCTTGGACCACCTGTCCAAAATACTGCCCCTCATCAGAAGGAAAACTATAACTCTGACAACCTCCTTGTCGTCCATGTCACCTTGGAAGCCTGGAATGATAATTGTCTCCCGAAAGAGGCTTTCGTTATCATATCCCTAGAACAGCCACTTATGTTCTAAAACTGCTTCCGACTGTTTCTCCAGGATTGGATCAATATCAACTTATTGCATCTAGTGCAAGAACAACATCTGGTGTGGTACTTGATATCTCATGATTGACTCAATTGCCTAAGCAAGTGATCTGCCAATCATGCGCATTCCTCTCTACTTTAGTCTATAAGACACCTTTAGAGAGGGTGACTCCATCACCTGCAGGTACACTACCGTGCCAGGAGTCGTCCATTCTAAATATTCTTAGAATGCTGTCAAAGTACCCTGATTGGGAAACCACCCAAATCTAGATCTAAAACCATAGATCTAGTAACCAGTATGTCTGATATAATGTCCAAGTCCTTTGTGGAGAAACCACTGTGTGACGACCAAAGTATAACCAATCGTAGTATAGGAATATCACTTCCTACTACCTTCTCAACAGATCCATCCCCTATTCTGATGACGTCAAGCCTATGACGTCACATCAGAAATAGATGATCTATCTCCGCTACATCTGCTTTAGTCTATAAATAGACATAAGCCTGATGTCCACCAATGCTTCCGCTGCTCCCACTGACTACGACAACCCTCTGGCAGAGTCATATAGACGTGCACTTCTAAAGCAAGTTTAGAACGACGCTATACTCATCCTCCTGCCGGGTCTCGCAGCCTGGAACAACAACAATGGGATGTGTGGGTAAACAAGAACTTCCCTGTCACCGTCCTTGAGGCTACCGGAGTACTTCTCGGGTGCCTGAAGTTACCCACCTTATCTGCGGAGTGGCCAATGGAATGTCAAATCAGATTGAATCTTTAGGTTCCTTATCAAATCTTCAGTAATCGTTTGCGGTTCTGGAATCACTTCCAGTTCTACCATACTCCCACTACTGTTTTTGAAAAAATCCATTTTTAATAAAACTGTGGCGAGTCTAGAATAATATTTCTATTGATCTGCCAGATGGTAGAAAATCAACCCTCGTCATAGCCTGGGTCAACCCACAAACTGCCATTACAGAAACGTGCCTTGAGTTGTCCAGTGTCTGGTTTTAATCATAAGCCGGACAACTCCCCGTACCTTAACATCGTTAAGATATGAACTGTTCTATATCCAATATAGAACCAGAGGCACTGATTTAATTTAACCAGATTCAAATCATGCAGCTGTCTCCAGTGCATGTCAACTAAATAGAGAGAGGCCGATCAGCGTTACTCAACTTAGGAATGCTTCCAATTATGAGTAACCTGAAAGAGAAGCAATTTCTCTTTATCATTACTATCAACTGAATACCATACACAAGTATCTACATCTTCGATCACTTTGAAGAATCCCGATACTTGCTACACCTGGTTCTCTACTCTATTCAAATACCTATAACTCCTCAAAACTTAGACCCTGTGTTTCTACGAAACACATGTCTAAGAACTAGAGAAGTTAAAAGTAAACAAAATATAGTAAGAGGACCAACCCCTCTGTCCTAATGGACACTGGACAACATACAATACTCTGTATAAGTCCGCTGAGTCTAACAACTCTTTCACTGTGTGTCGTAAGTTGAAAACTGTACCTATGGTTAAGAAGAATTACACCGCTGTTTAATGCTCCTTACCTAACCATCCACTGATATAGGTAAATGTCATCGACATAATATCAAAAGGTATATCTCACTCTATGAAAATAGACGTACAGATATATCAATTTGAAATTGGTGCACAACAACGGATATTCAAAACCAAATATTTGCGGACCGGCAAACAGCCCAGGTGATCTCCTCAAATATCACCGATTACAACGAATCCCGATATAATGAGGATGATCACCCAATTCCCAATGACTTACGCCCACTCATCATCTGTAAAACCATACAGATGTGAGAATCAAACCTGGTAAATACATACCCTGGAGCAAGTGTCTAATCGGGAAATCAGTTTTCTTTTAACATTACACAGCTGAACTGAAACATTGAAATGTTTCGATGGGGTATCCTGGTATTCCTAGTAATGCCTCAACCATTATCCAGATTCACAACTATAACCGTATAATTCTTTGCCACCTCTCCAAATCCCTTTATATATCTTTAGTCATTACCTTCTGCACACCCCTTAGGTCAAATGGTTTTCTTCCTTCTCTACCGTTCGGCACCAGCCTATGGTTTGGAAGAAGACTATCCAGTAAGCATAATGGGTGTATTGTCCTAGTCCTAGGAGCACTCGCAATGCGAGAGAAGGTGAAGATAAAAGACAACCGAATAAACCTTATTCATATTTCTCCTGGACCAGAATCCATCCCCGAACTGGAACAAGTTCCTTTCGAGTTCGTATATAACCATACGATGGATTATCCAATAAACTGTGGATCTTCGTAGTGATACGGAGTGTCCTGGAGAAATACAAAGATGATTTAGGATTGGCGAAGAAATACTTGGTTTGGTCGTGAATATCAGTCGCAATTTACTTTGCCCTCTTACTAATCCCTTGCTTTGTCTTAATCTTAATACCTTCTGCACACCGTTTAGGCTAATTGGTTTTCTTCATTCCCTACCGTTCGGCACCAGCCTAAGGTTTGGAAGAAGACTATCTAATTTGCGTAATAGGTGTACTACTCCTAAACCAAGGAGTACTCGCAACCTGAGAGAAGGTGAAAAGAAAAGACAACTGAATAATCCTATCCGTTTTCTCCAGAACCAGAAACCATCCTCGAAGTCCTTCGAGTTCGTATATAACCATACGATGGTTTAGTCCAATGGAAGTGAACGTTCATAGTAATACGGGGTGTCCTGGAGAAAAGGGTAAAATTGGGAGTGGCAATGAGGTCTGCAACTCTGACAATCCGAAAGCCAGTGTTTAGAAGGTTCGGTCAACTTGGTCACTGAGTCATAGTCTTAGGGTCGGGTCAATGGTCGCTGCCAGAGAGAGAGAGAAAAGAAACACTCAGCGTGTACTCTAACCTAGATCAGAATGGTTATCACTTTATCTAATCTGGAAAACCTCCCACTGTACCTCAAATTCTCCTCCAAACCTGAAAGAAGAATTAGTCGGGGTCACCC